>OX244029.2:17995963-19195963 GCA_945859785.2 Tridacna gigas | reverse complement strand
CGTCTGTCGTCCGTCGTCCGTCATCCGTCAACAATTTCTTTAAACATCTTCTTCTCCTAAACCACTGGGCCAATCTTCATGAAACTTGGCAGGGATGTTCCTTGGGTGAAGCTCTACCAAAATTGTTCAAAGAATTGAATTCCACCCACAACTCTGGTTGCCATGGCAACAAAAAGGAAAAAAAAGCAAAATCTTTGAAAATCTTCTTCTCTGAAACTAGAAGGCGCAGAGCTTTGATATTTGGTATGTAGCATCTCTTAGTGGACCTCTACCAAGTTTGTTCATTTGATGCCCCTGGGGTCAAAACTGGCCCCGCCCCGAGGGTCACAAGTTTGAGCATAGTAACAAAGAAGGAAAACTTTAAAAATCTTCTTCTCTGAAACTTGAAGGTGTAGAGCTTTGATATTTGGCATGTAGCATCTCCTAGTGGACATCTACCAAGTTTGTTCATATGATGCCCCTGGGGTCAAAACTGGCCCAGCCCCGGGGGTCACAAGTTCGAAGATAGGAACAAAGAAGGAAAACTTTAAAAATCTTCTTCTGTAAAACTAGAAGGCATAGAGCTTTGATATTTGGCATGAAGCATCTCCTAGTGGACCTCTACCAAGTTTGTTCATATGATGCCCTTGGGGTCAAAACTGGCCCTGCCCCAGGGGTCACAAGTTCAAAGATAGGAACAAAGAGGGGAAACTTTAAAAATCATCTTCTCTGGAACTGGAAGGCGTAGAGCTTTGATATTTGGTATGTAGCATCTCCTAGTGGACCTCTACCAAGTTTGTTCATATGATGCTCTTGGGGTCAAAACTGGCCCTGCCACGGGGGTCACAAGTTCAAACATAGGAACAAAGAGGGGAAACTTTAAAAATCATCTTCTCTGAAACTGGAAGGCGTAGAGTTTTGATATTTGGTATGTAGCATTGCCTAGTGGACCTCTACCAAGTTTGTTCATATGATTCCCCTGGGGTCAAAACTGGCCCCACCCCGGTGGTCACAAGTTCGAGTATAGTAACAAAGAAAGAAAACTTCAAAAATCTTCTTCTCTGAAACTTGAAGGCGTAGAGCTTTGATATTTGGCATGTAGCATCTCCTAGTGGACCTCTACCAAGTTTGTTCATATGATGCCCCTGGGGTCAAAACTGGCCCCGCCCTGGGGGTCACAAGTTTGAAGATAGGAACAAAGAAGGAAAACTTTAAAAATCTTCTTCTGTAAAACTAGAAGGCATAGAGCTTTGATATTTGGCATGAAGCATCTCCTAGTGGACCTCTACCAAGTTTGTTCATATGATGCCCTTGGGGTCAAAACTGGCCCTGCCCCAGGGGTCACAAGTTCAAAGATAGGAACAAAGAGGGGAAACTTTAAAAATCATCTTCTCTGGAACTGGAAGGCGTAGAGCTTTGATATTTGGTATGTAGCATCTCCTAGTGGACCTCTACCAAGTTTGTTCATATGATGCTCTTGGGGTCAAAACTGGCCCTGCCACGGGGGTCACAAGTTCAAACATAGGAACAAAGAGGGGAAACTTTAAAAATCATCTTCTCTGAAACTGGAAGGCGTAGAGTTTTGATATTTGGTATGTAGCATTGCCTAGTGGACCTCTACCAAGTTTGTTCATATGATGCCCCTGGGGTCAAAACTGGCCCCACCCTGGTGGTCACAAGTTCGAGCATAGTAACAAAGAAGGAAAACTTTAAAAATCTTCTTCTCTGAAACTTGAAGGCGTAGAGCTTTGATATTTGGCATGTAGCATCTCCTAGTGGACCTCTACCAAGTTTGTTCATATGATGCCCCTGGGGTCAAAACTGGCCCCGCCCTGGGGGTCACAAGTTCGAAGATAGGAACAAAGAAGGAAAACTTTAAAAATCTTCTTCTGTAAAACTAGAAGGCATAGAGCTTGGATATTTGGCATGAAGCATCTCCTAGTGGACCTCTACCAAGTTTGTTCATATGATGCCCTTGGGGTCAAAACTGGCCCCTCCCCAGGGGTCACAAGTTCAAAGATAGGAACAAAGAGGGGAAACTTTAAAAATCATCTTCTCTGGAACTGGAAGGCGTAGAGCTTTGATATTTGGTATGTAGCATTGCCTAGTGGACCTCTGCCAAGCTTGTTCATATGATGCCCCTGGTCAAAACTGGCCCCACCCCGGGGGTCACAAGTTTGAGCATAGTAACGAAGAAGGAAAACTTTAAAAATCTTCTTCTCTGAAACTTGAAGGCGTAGAGCTTTGATATTTGGCATGTAGCATCTCCTAGTGGACCTCTACCAAGTTTGTTCATATGATGCCCCTGGGGTCAAAACTGGCCCCGCCCTGGGGGTCACAAGTTTGAAGATAGGAACAAAGAAGGAAAACTTTAAAAATCTTCTTCTGTAAAACTAGAAGGCATACAGCTTTGATATTTGGTATGTAGCATCGCCTAGTAGACCTCTACTAAGTTTGTTCATATGATGCCCTTGGGGTCAAAATTGGCCCTGCCCCGGGGGTCACAAGTTCAAACATAGGAACAAAGAAGGAAAACTTAAATTTTTTTTTCTCTTAAATGGGAAGGCATAGAGCTTTGATATTTGGTATGTAGCATCTCCTGGTAGAGTTCTACCAAGTTTGTTCCAAGGATGCTGCTTGGGTCAAAACTGGCCCAGCCCCTTGGGTCATAAGTTCGAACATTGGAACAAAGAAGGAAAACTTTAAAATTCTTCTTTTCTGAAACCGAAAGGTGTGGAGCTCTGATATTTGGTATGTTGCATCTCAGAGTAGACCTCTACCAAGTTTGTTCATATGATGCCCCTGGGTCAAAACTGGCCCCGCCCCGGGGGTCACAAGTTTGAAGATAGGAACAAAGAAGGAAAACTTTAAATTTCTTTTTCTCTTAAACGGGAAGGTGTAGAGCTTTGATATTTGGTATGTAGCATTTCCTAGTGGACCTCTACCAAGTTTGTTCATATGATGCCCCTGGGTCAAAACTGACCCTGCCCCGGGGGTCACAAGTTCGAACATAGGAACAAAGAAGGAAAGCTTTAAAATTCTGCTTTAAAACTGGAAGGCATAGAGCTTTAATATTTGGTATGTAGTGATTCTCTTCTAAGTTTGTTTGCCCATCTAAGCGCAACAAGTTCATTGAGTTCAAAATTGGGTCATCTTGGGTCATAAACTAGGTCACTAGGTCAAATTAAAGAAATACCTTGTTGGCACTCTCGAGGCCACATTATTTGCTCAATTGCCTTGAAAATTAGTTAGAAAGTTTGTCTTTATAAAGTCTCACATAAGATTAATTTGGGTCAACTTGGATCATAAACTAGTTCACTGGGTCAAATTAAAGAAATACCTTGTTTGCACTCTGGAGGCCACATTTATTGCTCAAATGACCTGAAATTTGGCCAGAATGTTTGTCTTGATGAAATACCACATGATTTTGAATTTGGGTCACCTGGAACCATAAACTAGGTCACTAGGTCAAAGTAAAGAAATACCATGTGTGCACTATAGAGGCCACATTCTTTGCTTAATTGCCTTGAAAATTGGTCAGAATGTTTGTCTTTGTAAAATCTCACATGAGTCTGAATTTGGGTCAACTGGGGTCATAAACTAGGTCACTTGGTCAAATTAAAGAAATAGCTAGTGGGCACTCTAGAGGCCACATTTATTATTCATTTGATTTGAAAATTGGTTAAAATGTTTCTTTTGATATAGTCAAAGACCAGTTCAAATTTGGGTCATCTGGGGGTCATAATCTAGATCACTAGGTCAAATTAAAGAAATATCTTTAGGGCACTCGAGGCCACATTTTTTGCTCAGTTGACTTGAAAATTGGTCAGAATGTTTGTCTTCATGAAATATGAGTTTGAAATTGCGTCACCTGCGGTCAAAAACTAGGTCACATGGTCAAATTAAAGAAAAACCTTAAAGGCACTCTACTAAGGTGAGCGACCCAGGGCCATCATGGCCCTCTTGTTTCCTTTTCCCACAATGTTTTCAAAAGGCTTCTCTCTCAGGGTTGTTAAAACTAGGGATTGTGTGGTAAAGGGTTAAGCAACCTTTTCGCAGAGCATGACTCATTTTTGTTTATCAAAAAAACTTTTTCTTTTTTCTTGTAGGTATAAGGCATCCAGAGGAACTATCTCTAATGAAAAAGTTTGATAAAGACGATTTAAAAAAGAATATAAAAGAAAATTTAAATCAGAAAGAAAAGAAAAAGAAAAAAGACAAGCATGATGATTCGTTAACAGTGAATGGAAATGGAACGTTACATCATACATCGCAAAATAGTTTGGATAGATTGAGCCCGTATAACCGCAGCCCCATGGGACCCTCACCCTCAGTAAGTATACTTTGGCATGGTATAGTTTTAACCCTTTACCACATAATCCTGTGTTTTAATGACCCTGAGAATAGGCCTTTTGAAAACATTGTGGGAAAAGGAGAAAATGCTGGTAACCAGCATTTTCTCCTTTTCCCACAATGTTTTCTATCCTTTCTAAAACAAATTTCAATTTTTTAGTCACATTTATTTTATCGTCTGCAAATGCTTTCAATATAGACTAGTGTAAAATTTTGTTATTTGGTAAAGAGTTTAAACTCTTACCAAATGACAAAATTTTAGACTTGTCCAAATTGAAAGCATTTTGTAGACAAGAATTTGAATGTGACTCGACATGTGGCTCCACTGATGGAATTGTTCTTTGATAATGTAAAAAACATTGTGAGAAAATGGTGGTAACAAGCATGTTCTTGTTTTCTCACAATGTTTCAAAAGGCTTCTTTCTTAAGGTTATAAAAACTATGGATTGTGTGGTAAAGGGTTAAAACTATTATTTATTACAAAAGACATGATTCTAAAATGTCTGACTAATTACTTGCCTCACTAGCTGTCAATTATTTCAATAATTAATGACAGAAATAAATGAATTCTTGATTATTCAACATAAAAATTCATTAAACATTGAGCAACTCTTTATCAGACAACAAAATTTTAGACTCAACCATTTTGAAAGCAATTGCAGGTGACCAACTAAATGTGACTCAAATGATGAAATGGTCTTAACTCTGTACGTAACAATAAAATTCTAGTCTTGGCCAAAAGGAAAGCATTTGCAGACAACAAAATAAATGTGGCGTATATGATGACATCTTTCCCCCAAAGGGCAGAAAGCATTGTGGGAAAAGGGGAAAATGCTGGTTACCAACATTTTGTCCTTTTCCCACAATGCTTTCAAATGCTTTTTTTCTTAAGGTACTTTTAAGTCAGGATTGTGTGGGAAAGGGTTAATCAGTATGAGCAAAAGGAGGAATTACTTGTAAAAAGCATTCTTCCTTTTCCCACAACGTTTTCTACCCTATCAAATACAAATGTCATCATTTAACCCTTTACCATACAATCCCGACTTTTAACAAACCTAAAGAAAAAAGCCTACTGAAAACATTGTGGGAAAAGGAGAAAACGCTGGTAACCAGCATTTTCTTCTTTTCCAACAATGTTTTCTATCCTTCCCAAAACAAGTTTCAGTTTTTAGCCACATTTGATTTGTTGTCTGCAGATGCTTTCAGTTTGGACCAGTGTAAAATTTTGTCGTTTGGTAAAGAGTTAAGCTACACATAATTAAATGTTTGTCGTCTGCCAACCCTTTCAATTTCAAATGCATTTAACCGTTTACCACACAATCCCAACTTTTAACGACCCTGAGGAAGAAGCCTTTTGAAAACATTGTGGGAAAAGGAGAAAATGCTGGTAACCAGCATTTTCTCCTTTTCCCACAATGTTTTCTATCCTATCAAAGACAAATTTCATCATTTGAGCCACATTTAAAATGTCGTCTGCAAATACTTTCAATTTCGACAAGTCTATATTTTTGTTGTGTGGTAAAGAGTTAAGCCACACATAATATGTCGTCTGCTATTGATATCAGTTTGGTCAAGTCTAGAATTTTTTTGTTTAGTAAAGAGTCAAAGGGTTTGTATGAAAGTGAAAGGATGTTATTCTTCAAGTAAGGACATGCAACTTTCAGAAATTAGACCTCTCAATGCATGTATTATGCATGGAAGGAAGTTAATTACGCACAGGAAATTCATCAGCGATTAAATAACGTATTGTGCTGCATTGATACCGATCAATTTCACTGCATGCTCATTTGTAATTCTTCACCATAAGGCAAAATTTTAGACTCTACAATATCGAAAGCAATTGCAGATGACAAATTTGCCATTAACGATAGGTTGTACCAGTGAAAGGGTTGAAAACAAAGTGGTACAAGGGGAAAAGGCTGGATACAAGCATTTTTCTCCTTTTCCCTTGTAATCCTTCTCAGTCAGGGTCATGAAAAGTCTGGATTGTGTGGTTAAGGGTTAACACTTTACCACACAATCCCGAGTTTTAATGACCCTATTATAAAAGGCTTTTGAAAACATAGTGGGAAAAGGAGAAAATGCTGTAACCAGCATTTTCTCCTTTTCCCACTATGTTTTCTACCACATCTAAAACAATTTCCATCATTTTAGCCACACTGAAATTGTTGTCTGCAATTATGCTTTAAATTTGGACCAGTCTAAAATTTTGTCGTTTGGTGAAGAATTAACTAAATGATAGAATTTGGACTTAACCAAATTTAAAAGGTTTGCAGATGATTGAGAAATTGTGCCTCACTCAAATGATGATACCTTAACTCTGCACTACACAGTCCCCACTTTTGATGACCATGAGGAAAAAGGCTTTTGAAAACTTTGTGGGAAAAGGAGAAAATGCTGGTAACCAGCATGTTCTCCTTTTTACCCCCACAGTGTTTTGCTACCCTATGAAAGACAGAAGTCATCATTTGAGCTACATTTTATTTGTTATCTACAAATGCTTTTACTTTGGTGGAGTCCAAAATTTTGTCGTTTGGTGAAGTGATAGAACAGCATTGATATCCATTGTGATGTTTGCATGGTGTTGATATTAAGCTTGACTTCTACAAAAAATGTCAAAGGGGAAAAGACTGTAAGGTATTTTCCTAAACCATTCTAAATTTTATCATCACAATAATTTTAGATTGGCTAAACCATATTGACTTACAATGGTTTAGCCAATCGGAGATTTTGTTCTTTTTCAACTCTGAAACTTCTTGAGAATTAAAAATGGAATTCTATTCGAATGGTTTGTGAATACAGCACACATGTAGTCTTGACTTTCTTTGATATTCCTACATCTACCTATGACCTTGACCTTTTATTAACCTTTTTGTCTTTGTCTTTAACTGAATCAGGCATCTCTAGGACAGTTTTCAGATTTTGTGAGTATGCATATGTGTTGTGTTTTAATATTTTTTAACATTTGATAAATTGGATTCACAAAATTTTTCAGCTCCTGAAAAAAATTTGCAAAAGGGTACTTTGGTGTTGTTCTGATACAGTGTAATGTAAAGTATCAATAATCAACATGAATTAACTTACTACCAAACCACAAAATTTTGGACTTTTCGAATTTGGAAGAATTTGCAGACAACAAACTGAATTAAGTTCAAATTGTGATCTCTGTCTATAAGGGGAAGAAAACATGGTGGGAAAAGGAGAAAATGCTGGTTACCAGCATTTTCTCCTTTTCCCAGAATGTTGTCAAAAGCCTTCTTTCCCAGGGTTGTGAAAACCTGTAACTTTTTGGTAAAGGGTTTAAGTTCAACTCTTTGCCAGACGACAAAATTTTAGATCTGTTAGCCCTTTACCACACAGTGTTGACTTTTAAAGAGCCTGACAAAGAAAGCTTTTGAAAACATAGTGGGAACATAGTGAAAAAGGAGAAAATGCTTGTAACCAGCATTTTCACCTTTTCCCACTATGTTTTCTACCCAATCAAGGACATATTTTATCATTTGGGCCACCTTCAAAGTCTCACAGTTTCTTTGCATTTTGACCAGTCTGAAATTTTGTCGTCTGGTAAAGGGTTAAATTGAAAGCCTTTGTATATGACAAATCAGACATGATTCAAATGGAAAAATTTGGAAAAATAAGTCCCAACATTAATGCCTCATTGTTTTCTGCAAACACAATGTACTTTCAGTTTTCACTAGTCCAGATTTTGGTTATCTGAAAGTGTTAACCCTTCACCAAACAATCCAGAGTCTTAATGACCGCGAGAAAGGCCTTTGAAAACATTGTGGAAAAAGCAGTAAATGCTGGTTACCAGTATTTTCTCTTTTTCCCACAATTTTTTCCACCCTTAATTGTTTAAGTCATATCTAATTTGTAGTCTGCACATTTAATGCTTTCAATTTGGACTAGTCTTAAATTTTGTTGTTAAGAAAAGTGTCAATAAAACAAGCTGTGCACATTCCACATTAGAGACAGTTGTTGAAAATAACATTTCTATAGGTATGGGTGAATATGATCTTTCTATAAAGATTAACCCATTCCCTAACAATCGTAACTATGTTTTACCATCTCTGAGTAAAGAAAGCCTTTCAAAACATGTTGCTGGTAACCAGCATTTTCTCCTTTTCCCACAATGTTTTCTACCCTTTCATATTCTAATTCAATCATTTCAGCGACATAATGATTTGTCATTTACAAATTCTTTCTGTATGGACGAGTCTGGAAATGTTGTTGTCTGGTAAATTGTTAAGTGTGTCAAGAAATCACTGTTACAAATAGAGAAGTGCTTGTTTAACTCTTTACCAAACAACAAAAATTTGGACTTGTCCAAATTCAAGGCATATGCAGAAGACAATTAACTCTTTACCACACAACAAAATTTTAGACTGGTCCAAACTGAAAACAATTGCAGACAACGAATTAAATGTGACTCAAAAATTGAAATTTATTGTGGGAAAGGTAGAAAACATTGTTGGAAAAGGAGAAAATGCTGGTTCCCTCAATGTTTTCTAAAGGCTTCTTTCTCAGGGTTGTTAAAAGTTGGGATTGTGTGGTAGAGGGTTAAATGTGACTCAGAAATTGAAATTTGTTTTTGGAAAGGTAGAAAACATTATTGGGAAAGGAGAAAATGCTGGAAGCCAGCATTTTCTGCTTTTCCCACTATGTTTTCAAAGCCCTCTTGGTACCAGTGGAGTCCTGCGTGGCTCAGTGGTAGAGTGTGTTGCTCATAACCTGGAGGCCTCAAGTTCGACCCCCACCTGATCCACTTGGTTTTTTGTGGGTGTGTCCTTGGGCAAGGCACTTCAGAGCCATAGCCTAGTAATGGTCAAACCCAGGAAATACATGAATATGTGAGCTGTCGCTGTGATATGACTGAAATAATGTTAAAAAGCGGTGTACAACACCATTCAATCAATCTTTGTACCAGTCGTTAAAACTCAGGATTGTATAATGGAAAGACTTAAGAACTTTCTCTGTTTGCTACAAGGTTTTCAAAGGCCATCAATCGGACATTTTGTTACAATGTCTGTATTCTGTAAATTTATGTGCTCATGCTGTCTTTACTTTCGTTAGCTTGCACACTTTGGAGCTGAATCAACCACTTCGGTGTTGGGATGTGTTGTTATTGTTTAGTTGTTGTTGTTAAACTAATGGCAAATTAACCCTTTACCACACAGTCCCGACTTTAAACGACCCTGAGAAAGAAAGCTGTTGAAAACATTTTGGGAGAAGGAGAAAATGCTGGTAACCAGCATTTTCTCCTTTTCCCACAATGTTTTTCCCTTTCCCAAATCAGATTTCTATTTTTGAGTCACATTTATTTTGTCATCTGCAAATGCTTTCAGTTTGGACTAGTCTAAAATTTTGTTGTTTGGTAAAGAGTTAAAGCTTACTACAGATGTTGGTCTTCTTTTAGTGACTCAACTGTCTGACATTTCAGAAATGTGCAGTCTAATCCTTAATCTCGATTGTCTTGTATTTGGAAAATATGGTGAGGAGGATGGGATGAGCTATTGACATCTGATAACAAGTTCAGGAGCAGAGCTCCAGACAGAGAGAGTGATTTTGATTTCAAAATTGAGAATATTAATTATTTATCCACTAAACCCTGTGTTATGGATACTCATTAGAATTGTCTCATTGGGACAATTCTAGTGAGTACCCACAACATAGGGTTTGGAAGAGAAATAATGGATTAAGAATACATCACTCCCTCTTATCTGGAGCTGTGCAGGAGTCCTGTATCTCTGACTAAATAGACAATTGTTCTTGGCATACAGTTAGTCTGATATTGAATTAGCCCTTTACAAAACAATCCGGGGTTTTAACAACCCAGAGGAAGAAGTCTTTAAAAAACATTGTGGGAAAAGGAGAAAATGCTGGTAACCAGCATTTTCTTCTTTTCCCACAATCTTTTCTACCCTATTAGAGAACTACAGCTTATTTGTATCAATCGATAATTTGGCATATGCAGTTTTTTCCATTTCTAAGGGTCAACAATATGTTGTTTTGGAAAGGGTTAACACTTTACCAAATGACAAAATTTTAGACTAGTCCAAATTGAAAACATTTGCGATGACAAAATAAATGTGTATCAAAAGTTAAGATTTATTTTGGGAAAGTTAGAAAACATTGTGGGAAACAGAGAAAATGCTGGTCACCAGCATTTTCTCATTTTCCCACAATGTTTTCAAAAGGCTTCTTTTTCAGGGTTGTTAAAAGTCGGGATTGTGTGGTAAAGGTTTAAAGGGAGAGAAAAGGAAATATTATGTAAGCCACGTTCTTGTTTATTATTAGCTATTTTATGGCAGAAGATAGATATAGCTCTCATTTGATAAACTTTTCATTATCAGTTCATATTATTGTTTATGTTTTGGATAACGGCTTTAAAATCACGAACCGTGACAAGATAATTTATAAACCCAACTCATTAGCGTTTATATCATCTCGTCACGGTCCGTGGTTTTAAATAGGTATTCCCAAAAACAAACAATAATATAAACTGTCAATGAAAGGTTTATCGAGTTGGGAGTTATACAAACTTGGTCCCAGGATAGTCTGCCTGAATATTGTGATGATGTAAACACTCTACCAGACAGCAAAATTATATTACATAATGCTAGCCAGAATTGAAAGCATTTGCAGATGACAATAAGAATGGCTCATATAGTGATATTAGTCTTTGAAATAGTAGAAAATGTTGTAGGAATAGGAGAAAATGCTAGTTTCCAGGATTTTTGCCTTTGCCAAGGATGCTTTCAGAAGCTTGTTTTCTCAAGGTCATGAAAACTTAGTATCTTGTTGTAAAGGAAAAACTCTTTACTAGATGACAAAATTTTGATTACTTGTCGAAATTTTAAGCATTTGCAGACAACAAATTAAAATATGAATCAAATATTAGGATTTGTCTTTGAAAAGGTAGAAAACATTGTGGGAACAGGAGAAAATGCTGGTTACCTGCATTTTCTCCTTTTCCCACAATGTTTTCAAATGCCTTCTTCCTCAGGTTTCTTCAAGCACAGGATTGTGTGGTAATGGGTTAATGTCATACAAAGAGACCTGAGGGACTTCAGTGCCTTTGTTCCTGTAGATGCACATTTATTATGACTGGATTTTTGGCTGATGTGAGCAATTTCTACCCAGAAGCTTTTAGCACATTCAGGGTGATAACAGTGTCTGGACTTTTCAATATTTCAGGGAACTTTAGCCCTTAACCAAATGACAATGTAATAAATAGCCTTGTCCAATCTGAAAGCATCTGCAGATGACATATTGACTGTTATTCAAAGCATGAAATTTCTGTTTCAATGGGTAGGCAACCTAGTGGGAAAAGGAGAACATACTGGTTACCAGCATTTTCTCCTTTTCGCACAATGCTTTCAATTGCCTTTTTCTTGGGTGATATTAAAAGTCAGGATTGTTCCGTAAAGCTTTAACCCTTTACCACACAATCCTGACTTGAGAAAAAGGCCTTTTGAAAACATTGTGGGAAAAGTAGAAAATGCTGGTTACCTTTTCCCACAATGTTTTCCAACCTATCAATGACAACTTTCATCATTTAGTACACCTTTAATTTGTCATCTGCAAATGCTTTCAATTTGGACCAGTCTAAAATTTTGTCGTGTGGTAAAGAGTTAAGTCTTAACCCTTTCCCAAACAAGCCCTGGTTTTCACATGTCTGCAGTACAAGTCTTTTGAAAACATTGTGCTAAAAGGAGAAATTGCTCATAACGAGCAATTTCTCCTTTCCCACAGTGTTTTCTACCCTTTTTGAGAACTTTCTGCCATTCTCATCAAATTTAAAATTGTCCACTATAAACTCTTTCAATTTGGACCAGTCCAAAATTTGTCGTTTGGGAAAGGGTTAAGAACATAACAAAATTTAAGACTCCCATATTTGAAGCAGCTGTGGATGATAAATTTTATTCACATGATGGGACATGTTTTGAGAAGATAGAAATGGTATTTAAATAGGAGAAAATGCTGGGCACCAGGTCTTTCTCTATGTCCAATCTTGTTTTTGAAACTCATCTTCCTTAGGTTTATACAAACTGGAGTGCCTTCATGAAATTGTTAAAGAATTATCTGCCCTTGAACTCAAACAATTTTGTGTGTAATTCATGGTAATCTCAAAAATCTGTTTTCTTTTAAAAAAGCACTTGGCAGTGGTATGGGGTCACATTTTCTGACAGCACTAGTTATTGTCATCAATTAGTATTTTTTCATGTTGTCCTGATCCACACAAAATTATATTTGTCTGCATTTTGCCATTCTTTTTTATAAAAAGTTGATGTTAAGAAACTGGGGCAGCTTAAAGTGTATTTTAAGTAAACAAGTAGACCATTATCAGAGCTGACAGGGATTGCCAAATATCTGTAGGATTTTTCTTATCGCTTCCTGACAGACATGTGTGAAGGATGATTGGATAACATCAAGCTTCATTAATGGCTGATAACACTCAAAACATATCTTAACTCTTTACCAAACGACAAAATCTTAGACTAGTCCAGATTGATAGCATTTGCAGGCGACACAATAAATGTGACCCAAATATTGAAATATGTTTTTCGAAAGGTAGAAAACATTCTGGGAAAAGGAGAAAATGCTGGTTACCAGCATTTTCTCCTTTTCCCAGTGTTTTCAAAAGCTTTCTTTCCCAGGGTTGTTAAATGTTGGAATTGTGTGGTAAAGCGTTAATTATACAGTTTTTCCTTCTCTTACCTACAACTTCATGTAGCATTTGTAGACAGTGTAGATTAGGATCAGACTATACAAATGTTGCAGTCTAACCTTGGATCTATACTGTCTGCCATGTAAAGATATTCTGTTCAGAAGCAGCCTTGATGTTGCAATATTGGTAAGCTTTATCTAGACTGGAAATGTCATTCAGTGCTATAAGGATTAAAATGATAGATTTGTCTTTTAACTGCTTCCAGATGACAAAATTTGAGCTTCATTCTTACTAAAAGCATTTGCAGAATACATATAAAACATAGCTCAAATGATGGAATTTATCTGTGAAAAGGTTAGAAAACATGGAGGGAAAAGGAGAAAATGCTGGTTACCAGTATCTTCTCCTTTTCCTACAAGTTTTTCAAAAGACATCTTACTCAGAGTCTTTAAACCATGGACAGTGTCGGAGAGGGTTCAGCAGACCCATAAGCATGTGAGTGACTTAATCCAAAGAAAGAGTTACGTCATGCTTGCAGACTGTGTAAAGGATTCTGCTTGACTGTCCTATCTGAGAGAGACAATTGGCTTTATAAATCAGGGTTATCTCTTGGTAATTACCATGGTTATCTGGCATTTAGGATATATTATGCAGTCTATGGGAAATGACAGTCCTGGTTTAATTGGGATAACAAGCAGAGTAGTAATATCTGTTCATATGTGGGACAGTTTTTATCAAGATTTATTTGGCGAGGTAGAAAAAGGTAGCTTAGAAAAATAGTATTTTTTTTTGATGTGCAAAATCAGCTTTACCATTATTTTTCAGGCAGTTTCAGATTCTTTCACCAATTTAACTGTCAAAATTACTGAGAAACAATGCTGTTAAACTAGTTTGCTCATTTGAACAGGTACTATCAGTGTATGAGTATGTTGAATAGTAACCTCAATAAATTGAAAATGGTATATTTCATACAGGTTTAAAAACAATACTTAGTACAACCCAAGCACACTTTAATTATGTTCTTCCCATACTTTAATCACATCTGTTTCAATCTGAGTGAAAAATGGATAGGTTTAAACTAATAGTTCATGGACATTTTCTAATTTTTCCATAGTAAACCATCCCAGCACTGTCAGCGCTTTGATTCTTCGAGTACAAATGTTCCTACCACAGAATATATAATAATGGGCTTACTTGTAATTTAGTTGAGTTTAATATGAATGTAAAAAGGAAAAAGAATGTTTTTTTTCGTTTTGGCTTCACAAACAGAATATTCTTTTTAAAGTTGGCTGAGGGCAATTCTGGATGTAAGGATCACTTACTGTAACCCTATACGAAACAATCCCATGTTTTTATGACCCATTATGAACATGGTGTTTGAAAACAATGAGATAAAAGGAGAAAATGCTGGTAAACAGCTTTTACTCTTTTTTTTTTTTCCAACACTGTTTTCTGTCCTTTCCAAGGCAAATTCCTTCTCCTAAGCCTTATTAAATTTGGATTTGTTGTCTTTAGAAGCTTCAATATGAACAAGTAAATCATTATTTGGTCAGGTTAAGAGTTAACCCTTTATAACACAATTCCAAGTTTCAACGACCTTGAGCAGATTGGTTTTGGAGAACATTGCTGGAAAATGAGAAAATGCTGGTTTATACCAGCATTTTCTCATTTTCCCACTATGTTGTCTGGCCCTTCCAAAGACAAATCCTATCTTTTGTTTTGAATCAAATGTAATTTGTCGTCTGCAAATGCTGTCAAATTGGATTAGTCAAAGATTTTGTCGTTTGGTAAAGAGTTAAAAGACGAAAAGTTTTTGGCTGACCACAAAGCACATCATAAAACAAGCCCAGTTGCAGCCTCATATAATTATTTTGGTATATAAATATTTACAGTGAAAGAAAAGATACATATGTATACAGTGTAAATTATGATGATTTCTGGTATAAATGTCATGATGGCTCCTGGGATCAAAGGTGTTTGTATATGATAAGCCATTAATGTAATATACGAATCATATGTCATTATTTTGAATTGTGCTGAATGTTTGAAGTTGTTTATACCCTGCAAAGTGAATGTAATCAGTCTTTCCCATCCGTCTGTCTGTGTTCATGCACTTGGGAATATTTGTGTCACAAACTTCATAAAAACCGTTTAAATCTGATTTGTTGTTGATATCAACCAGAGAGAAAAAGCTTTATAAAACAGTTCTTGTTTCCATGATGCTTTCTACCCTGTAAAAGATAGCTTCAGACTACTTCACAAGCAGAATTCGAAAAAAAAAGAATTAGACAGGCATAGTTATGCTCATGCAAGTAATGTATGTCCCTTTGCAAACACCAAACAAAAATTTATCCTTTTGTTTCAAAAGGTTTTAAGTCTTTACAATACAATGCCAAGTTTTAACAACCCTGAGAAAGAAAGCTTTTGAAAACATTGTGGGAAAAGAAAAAAATGCTGGTAACCAGAATTTTCTGCTTTTCTGCTTTTCCCAAGATGTTTTCTACTCAATTAAAAGCAGGTTTCATCATTTGAGTCACCTTTGATTTGTCATCTACAAATGCTTTGAATTTGGACACGCCTAAAATTTTGTTGTGTGGTAAAGATGTTCACATCATCTTGCAGGTGACTTTTTGCCTTGCACCAGTTCGCTTTGAACTTTGAAAACATTGTGGCCAAAGAAGAAATTGTTTGCTCTGAGCTAGCATTAACTAACTTGCATTTTTTTTTCCATTCATTATTAAATAGCGTGTTATTTATCATCATTTTTACAAGAAAAATCTCAGTTTTAGTAAGTGCTGATTTTTTTTTTCAGATTGTAATTAGTACATACATGTATACCAACTGTCTGCTCACAGGAAGTTGTGAAAAGGAAGTCAGACAAATAAATCTCAAGTGGTTTTAGTTGTTTGCATGATAAATGTTATCTCTAGAAATCTCATCTATTTTATATTCATTCCAAAAGTTCTCATCTCCTATCTGAAAGTTGTCAAAAATAAAAGATGGCATAGAAATCCTTTAAGATGTGTTGTTGTACAAGTTATGAATTATGCATTATTCTTATTTTTTCTGTCTAGCATTTTTCTCTTTCCAGAAGACTTCGGGCTTTTTATTCAACAACCATTTTAAATTGCATTCTTGGAAATTAAGAAAATTGTTTAGTATTAGACTAAGTATGCTCTTTTGAAAGGCTAGCAATAATAACCCCTAAGTACAAGCTTAGTCCTCATATAATTATGTGGACAACTGATTTTGAAAATATTGTATGAACATGGTGATAATGATTGATGTCATGGTGTGAGTTTCTAAAATAAGACAGCCAGTGGTTTATATATGATTGGCTATAAAACACACAAGGGAGCTTGATAAATGAACAGTATCCTTCTGACCTCATAGATTTTCAGAAAATTTGGACCTTCATGGTGGTCCTATTGTTATTGGGCTGGTTCAGCACACGTTGTCTGATGACACCCCAGGATTGTTTGAAAAACGGTAAAAATCTAGGACACCACAGTTTGATGTTCTTTTGTGACTTTTGTTGTCATGGTTGAAGTAGTCCCAGTAAGCATGGCAAATATTGCTAGTATGAAATGGGAGAAAATAGTGAAATTGCAATGATCTTCCTGACAACCAAGGTAAACAAACTGCAACTAGGTCCTTGACTCCTTTTGATTTACTTTGTTAGCTCCACTGGCCGAAGGCCAGCGGGCTTATGTCATGGCCCGGTGTCCGTCGTGCGTGCGTCCGTCCGTGCGTTAACTTTTATTTCAAACATCTTCTTCTCTAAAACTACCCATCCAATTTTCGTGAAACTTCACAGAAATGATCCTGCCATGGTCCTCTTCAGAATTTCTTGAAAGAATTTGATTCCTTCAAAAACTCTGGTTGCCATGGCAACAAAACTGAAAAATATTTGAAATCTTTAAAAATCTTCTTGTCTGAAACCATAAGGCGTAGGGCTACCAAATTTGGCATGTAGCTTTATGTAGTAGACCTCTATCATGTTTCTTGAAATTATAGCCCTGGGGTCAAAATTGGCTCTGCCCCAGGGGTCACAAGTTTTACATAGGCTTATATAGAGAAAACTTTAAAAATCTTCCTGTACCTAGCCATAAGGCCTAGAGCTACCAAATTTTGCATGTAGCTACATCTAGTGGGCCTCTACCAAGCGGGCCAAAATTGTAGCCCTGGGGTCAAAATTGGCCCCATTGCAGGGGTCACAAGTTTTACATAGGCTTATATACAGAAAACTTTAAAAATCTTCCTGTACCTAGCCATAAGGAATAGAGGTACCAAATTTTGCATGTAGCTATATCTAGTGGGCCTCTACCAAGCGGGCCAAAATTTTAGCCCTGAGGTCAAAATTGGCCCCACTGCAGGGGTCACAAGTTTTACATGGGCGTACATAGTGACAACTTAAGAAATCTTCCAGTACCTAGCCATAAGGCCTAGAGCTACCAACTTTTACATTTAGCTTGATCTAGTGGGGGTCTACCAAAAGTGCCCAAATTACAGTCCTGGGGTCAATTTGGCCTCATGCTGGGGGGGTGGGGGGGGGGGAGGTTCACATGATTTACATGGGCTTATATAGGGAAAACTTTTAAATCATTTCTTGGTGTACATAGCCATAAGGCTTAGGGCTACCAAATTTTGCATAATTATAGCACTGTCTAGTGGACAACTACAAAGAGGGCCCAAGTTACAACCCTAGGATCAAGTTCGGCCCTGCACCAGGGGTCACAAGTTTTACATGGGTTTATGGAGTGAAAACTTCAGAAACCGTCTTGTTACTAGCCATAAGGCCAAGAACTCCCAAATTTGGTCATAAACATGTGCTTATAGGGTGAAAATTCAAAAAATCCTTTTGCTCCTAACCGCAAACCCAAGGGCTACCAAATCTGGATCACTTTTGACTTTTTTTTTTGAAATTAGCCTTGCATCAGGGGTCTTATGTTTTACAGAGGCTTCATATGGGCGAAACTTGAAAATCACCTTACTTATAACCATACAGCATAGACTTGTATTATTTTGGCATGTGGCTTTATCTTGTGGACCTCTACCAGGGTTCAAGTAATTATCGCTCTGGGATCAAAAATGGCTTTGCCCTGCGGGTCTCAACTTTCACATGGGCTCTTACAGAGAAAACTTTGTAAGTCTTCATTTTGAAATCATCTGGCTCAGAAGTGAAATGTTTAGTATTTATGGTTTATACTTATAAGCCAGTGGAGCGATACAGGGCCATCATGGCCCTCTTGTTTTTATCCTTGCTATGCTTAGAGATGTTGCGATTACCGGTATTATAATTTGGCTCATAAGTTATAAATCAGGCCTGAACAGTATTTACCAAATGAAGTGTATACACTATTACCTTTGAAATGCATAAAGTGGATGGAAATGGCAGTTTGATAAATTATGATGGTAATGTTTGGACCTGAACATTCTTTATATAGTGCAAATGATATCAAGGATGAAAACCAAGTAATACCCTATTTAGGACCTATGAAATGGTGGAGAGGAATCAAGGGAAGTAACTGACTGCAGTTAATTTCATTGAGCTAATAATGATGTTGAATTTGTACATAGAATGTTCAGATTTGTTGGAAACAGTCTGAATAGTTTTGAAATTGGTAGCTCTGTCATCATTCCAGTCTGTCATATTTCAATGCTTTCTTATGCAGGAACACTATAATTTTGTGATCATCTTAAATCTGAAAAAAATCAATCCGGCATATAAATGTTGAAAAACTTGTAGGACAAAAACAATTGCTTGTAATTTATTAATATGCAAATTCTCCTTTTCCTTTAATGCTTTCAGCTCTATGAGAGAGCTTTAGCTTTTGTTCTAATTTTGAATTCATTGCCTGCAGATTCGTAAGTTTAGAAGGGTCTGGAATGTGCATAAAAAGGTTGTAGAAACACTTCCACTATCTCCATTATGAAACATCATAACTTCATCAGACTCCTGAAAAAGTCTTTTGTATGTGTCACTCAATGATAATGGTTTCATTTATTGCAAAGAAGCCACCCCACATTCAATTTTCTATCCACGAATGACAGAGAAATTAAAACAGAATAAAACAATTATTACATGAAAAAAAAAAACATTGTAAATATGATGTATGTTATACCTTTTGATAACAGGTCTGTTTACATGACACTGTAGGCCAAATGTAATCATATCCCAATAACATCTGGAGAATGTCATGTTCTCTTGACACTGCCATTACATAAAAAAGTATATTACCTTCATAACTGGAAAATTTGTTGTTTTTACCCCACCTGCTGAATTATATCTCTAACTTTAGTCACACAATCTCAAGTTTTAATGACCCTTTAATGACGGCTTTGAAAACATAGTGGGAAAAGGAGAAAATGCTGGTAACCAGCATTTTCTCCTTTTCCCACTATGTTTCCTACCCCACCAAAAACAAAATTAAAAACAAATTCCATCATTTTTAGCCACATATAAATTGTCATCTGCAAATGTTTTGAATTTGGAGTAGTCCAAGATTTTGTTGTTTCGTGAATAGTTAAGCCACCCACTGAACTTCATGGATTTGCTCACTGCAGGCTGATCATGCTTTTGCTAGGCTGATTTGGGTCAAAAGTCTCCATCTTGAATAAGGATTTAGTTTCAGTTCTTTTCCAGGACAATTTTCGAATTGAAAGCATCTGCAGACATTTTACCAATTAACTCTTTCTCAAAACATAAAATCTGTGTTTCCAAGGGTAGAAAACACTGTTGGAAAAGGAGAAAATGCCTGTAACATGGGTACAAGCATTTTCTCTTGTACCCAGAGTGTTTTTGGTAAGCCAACATCTTTAGTGTCATTAAAACTTTAGATTGTTGGGTAAAGAGTCAGTATGTTACTCTCTAAACAAATTTACAGTGGACAACTTTGATCCTTATAAAATTCAGATAAACAATAGGAATCAAGGTTCAAAACATGGATGCCTATGAATTAGGTCATGGCAAATAGGGAAGTTGCTTATTTGATGATGTTCTCTTTGTGCCACAATGTTTTCAAAATTGTGCTGCTAAAAGAGTGAAAAATGTCTGCAGGCAGAAATGCGTTAATCTACTTGAGGCACAAGATTACAAGCTGGGATTTATCAGTGCTGTTTCTCAGTTCTCACGGCTAGATTATCAGCCCGAGCCTCTCAGCTGAGTTAGCTCAGCCAATCATCTACAAGGCTTGTTTGGATGCTAAGGATTTAAGTATGTTTTTAAAAGAGGCAATCTAGAGAAGTCACTCCAAACTTTCAAACTCTGATGGTCTTATAATGTAGAAAGACTGTTTTCCTCACATTAATCTTATCAGATGACATACTATAGCATATATCAAAATGAAGAAGCCATGATAGTTTTGAAATAGGATTTGTAGCCAGCTATTTTGTAGTCAGCCATTTAACTCTTTACCAAACGACAAAATTTTAGGCTGGTTGAAATTAAAAGCATTTGCAGACGACAAAATAAATGCGACTTTAAAATTGAAATTTGTTTTAGGAAGGTTAGAAAACATTGTGAGAAAAGGAGAAAATGCTGGTTACCAGCATTTTCTCCTTTTCCCACAATGTTTTCAAAAGATTCCATCCTCAGGGTCGTTAAAAGTCATGATTGTGTGGTAAAGTGTTAAGTTTTAGAAAGGAGTTTGTAGCCAGCAGAAATTAAAACCTAAATACGATTTATTGCAAAATACAGATTACATCATAAAATTTAATTATAACACAAAATCACAAACAGTTTAGATCCAATGGAAACTACACTGACCCTAAGATGCTGTGAGCTACAGATGAAGTGGTTATTCCACAAAATTCTGCTCCAGTGTGTAATTTGACAGTTGCATTTGTGTTCTCTTTGACAGCTGCATTTGTGTTCTCATTGGCAGTTGCATTTGTGTTCTCACTGGCAGTTGCATTTGTGTTATCTTTGGTAATTGCATATGTGTTCTCATTGACAGTTGCATTTGTGTTATCATTGGCAGTTGCATTTGTGTTGTCTTTGACAGTTGCATTTGTGTTGTCTTTGACAGTTGCATTTGTGTTGTCATTGACAGTTGCATTTGTGTTATCATTGGCAGTTGCATTTGTGTTCTCATTGACACTTGCATTTGTGTTGTCATTGACAGTTGCATTTGTGTTGTCATTGACAGTTGCATTTGTGTTATCATTGACAGTTGCATTTGTGTTGTCTTTGACAGTTGCATTTGTGTTATCATTGGCAGTTGCATTTGTATTCTCTTTGACAGTTGCATTTGTGTTGTCTTTGACAGTTGCATTTGTGTTCTCATTGACAGTTGCATTTGTGTTCTCATTGACAGTTGCATTTGTGTTCTCATTGGCAGTTGCATTTGTGTTCTCATTGACAGTTGCATTTGTGTTGTCTTTGACAGTTGCATTTGTGTTGTCTTTGACAGTTGCATTTGTGTTCTCATTGACACTTGCATTTGTGTTGTCTTTGACAGTTGCATTTGTGTTCTCATTGGCAGTTGCATTTGCATTATCATTGACAGTTGCATTTGTGTTGTTATTGGCAGTTGCATTTGTGTTGTCATTGACAGTTGCATTTGTGCTGTCATTGGCAGTTGCATTTGTGTTATCTTTGACAGTTGCATTTGTGTTCTCATTGACAGTTGCATTTGTGTTCTCTTTGACAGTTGCATTTGTGTTGTCATTGGCAGTTGCATTTGTGTTGTCATTGACAGTTGCATTTGTGCTGTCATTGGCAGTTGCATTTGTGTTATCTTTGACAGTTGCATTTGTGTTCTCTTTGACATTTGCATTTGTGTTATCATTGACAGTTGCATTTGTGTTCTCATTGACAGTTGCATTTGTGTTGTCTTTGACAGTTGCATTTGTGTTCTCTTTGACAGTTGCATTTGTGTTATCATTGGCAGTTGCATTTGTGTTGTCTTTGACAGTTTCATTTGTGTTGTCTTTGACAGTTGCATTTGTGTTCTCATTGACAGTTGCATTTGTGTTCTCATTGACAGTTGCATTTGTGTTCTCATTGGCAGTTGCATTTGTGTTCTCATTGACAGTTGCATTTGTGTTGTCTTTGACAGTTGCATTTGTGTTCTCATTGACACTTGCATTTGTGTTGTCTTTGACAGTTGCATTTGTGTTCTCATTGGCAGTTGCATTTGCATTATCATTGACAGTTGCATTTGTGTTGTTATTGGCAGTTGCATTTGTGTTGTCATTGACAGTTGCATTTGTGCTGTCATTGGCAATTGCATTTGTGTTATCTTTGACAGTTGCATTTGTGTTGTCTTTGACAGTTGCATTTGTGTTCCCTTTGACAGTTGCATTTGTGTTGTCATTGGCAGTTGCATTTGTGTTCTCTTTGACAGTTGCATTTGTGTTCTCTTTGACAGTTGCATTTGTGTTATCATTGGCAGTTGCATTTGTGTTGTCTTTGACAGTTTCATTTGTGTTGTCTTTGACAGTTGCATTTGTGTTGTCTTTGACAGTTGCATTTGTGTTGTCATTGGCAGTTGCATTTGTGTTGTCATTGACAGTTGCATTTGTGCTGTCATTGGCAGTTGCATTTGTGTTATCTTTGACAGTTGCATTTGTGTTCTCTTTGACATTTGCATTTGTGTTATCATTGACAGTTGCATTTGTGTTGTCATTGACAGTTGCATTTGTGTTGTCTTTGACACTTGCATTTGTGTTCTCTTTGACAGTTGCATTTGTGTTATCATTGGCAGTTGCATTTGTGTTCTCTTTGACAGTTGCATTTGTGTTATCATTGACAGTTGCATTTGTGTTCTCATTGACAGTTGCATTTGTGTTCTAATTGGCAGTTGCATTTGTATTCTCTTTGGTAATTGCATTTGTGTTCTCTTTGACAGTTGCATTTGTGTTCTCTTTGACAGTTGCATTTGTGTTCTCATTGGCAATTGCATTTGTGTTCTCTTTGGTAATTGCATTTGTGTTCTCATTGGCAATTGCATTTGTGTTCTCTTTGACAGTTGCATTTGTGTTGTCTTTGACAGTTGCATTTGTGTTATCATTGGCAGTTGCATTTGTATTCTCTTTGACAGTTGCATTTGTGTTGTCTTTGACAGTTGCATTTGTGTTCTCATTGACAGTTGCATTTGTGTTCTCATTGACAGTTGCATTTGTGTTCTCATTGGCAGTTGCATTTGTGTTCTCATTGACAGTTGCATTTGTGTTGTCTTTGACAGTTGCATTTGTGTTGTCTTTGACAGTTGCATTTGTGTTCTCATTGACACTTGCATTTGTGTTGTCTTTGACAGTTGCATTTGTGTTCTCATTGGCAGTTGCATTTGCATTATCATTGACAGTTGCATTTGTGTTGTTATTGGCAGTTGCATTTGTGTTGTCATTGACAGTTGCATTTGTGCTGTCATTGGCAGTTGCATTTGTGTTATCTTTGACAGTTGCATTTGTGTTCTCATTGACAGTTGCATTTGTGTTCTCTTTGACAGTTGCATTTGTGTTGTCATTGGCAGTTGCATTTGTGTTGTCATTGACAGTTGCATTTGTGCTGTCATTGGCAGTTGCATTTGTGTTATCTTTGACAGTTGCATTTGTGTTCTCTTTGACATTTGCATTTGTGTTATCATTGACAGTTGCATTTGTGTTCTCATTGACAGTTGCATTTGTGTTGTCTTTGACAGTTGCATTTGTGTTCTCTTTGACAGTTGCATTTGTGTTATCATTGGCAGTTGCATTTGTGTTGTCTTTGACAGTTTCATTTGTGTTGTCTTTGACAGTTGCATTTGTGTTCTCATTGACAGTTGCATTTGTGTTCTCATTGACAGTTGCATTTGTGTTCTCATTGGCAGTTGCATTTGTGTTCTCATTGACAGTTGCATTTGTGTTGTCTTTGACAGTTGCATTTGTGTTCTCATTGACACTTGCATTTGTGTTGTCTTTGACAGTTGCATTTGTGTTCTCATTGGCAGTTGCATTTGCATTATCATTGACAGTTGCATTTGTGTTGTTATTGGCAGTTGCATTTGTGTTGTCATTGACAGTTGCATTTGTGCTGTCATTGGCAATTGCATTTGTGTTATCTTTGACAGTTGCATTTGTGTTGTCTTTGACAGTTGCATTTGTGTTCCCTTTGACAGTTGCATTTGTGTTGTCATTGGCAGTTGCATTTGTGTTCTCTTTGACAGTTGCATTTGTGTTCTCTTTGACAGTTGCATTTGTGTTATCATTGGCAGTTGCATTTGTGTTGTCTTTGACAGTTTCATTTGTGTTGTCTTTGACAGTTGCATTTGTGTTGTCTTTGACAGTTGCATTTGTGTTGTCATTGGCAGTTGCATTTGTGTTGTCATTGACAGTTGCATTTGTGCTGTCATTGGCAGTTGCATTTGTGTTATCTTTGACAGTTGCATTTGTGTTCTCTTTGACATTTGCATTTGTGTTATCATTGACAGTTGCATTTGTGTTGTCATTGACAGTTGCATTTGTGTTGTCTTTGACACTTGCATTTGTGTTCTCTTTGACAGTTGCATTTGTGTTATCATTGGCAGTTGCATTTGTGTTCTCTTTGACAGTTGCATTTGTGTTATCATTGACAGTTGCATTTGTGTTCTCATTGACAGTTGCATTTGTGTTCTAATTGGCAGTTGCATTTGTATTCTCTTTGGTAATTGCATTTGTGTTCTCTTTGACAGTTGCATTTGTGTTCTCTTTGACAGTTGCATTTGTGTTCTCATTGGCAATTGCATTTGTGTTCTCTTTGGTAATTGCATTTGTGTTCTCATTGGCAATTGCATTTGTGTTCTCTTTGACAGTTGCATTTGTGTTGTCTTTGACAGTTGCATTTGTGTTGTCTTTGACAGTTGCATTTGTGTTCTCTTTGACAGTTGCATTTGTGTTATCATTGGCAGTTGCATTTGTGTTACCATTGGCAGTTGCATTTGTATTCTCTTTGGTAATTGCATTTGTGTTCTCATAGACAGTTGCATTTGTATTCTCTTTGGTAATTGCATTTGTGTTCTTTTTGGAAGTTACATTTGTGTTCTCTGAGTTACAATTTCTCAAGGATTGTGTTTCCTTTCTTTCAACCGTTAAAGTGCCTTTCACTACCCTGGTTGCCACTGTGACCTATGTAGATCAAGATCAGATCGCACATAACATGCAGTCTGGTTTTTGATGTACACTGTCCACTTTGCTGAAACACTTAAGACTACAGGCATCATGATATTGCAATTATTCTGGTTGTATTTCTAAACTAAAAATGTCTGTTGGGTTTATTCATTGCTCTAAGGGTCAAACTAATCATAGGTTTCAAAACAAATGAATTATTGTAGAAACAGTTACTGTATTAAAAGTTCCAAGGTAGCTTGGTATGATTCTGTTGAGGTTATCACATGGCTAGATCTATTTTCATTGAGCATGCCAGTCTTTGATTGAATGCTTTCATGTTTCAAAGACTAGTTAAGATAAAGGGCTGAACCAGATAACCCTAATATTGTAAAAGTATTCAATCATTAGATTACTTAATAAATATTTTGGACTTTGCCAACTAAAGAAACAGACTTGCACCTTAAAAACCACTCAATCCTGAGTTTCAACAATTTTTAGGAAGAAGGCTTTTGAAAACATTATGGAAAAAGGAGAAAATGATGGTGACCAGCATTTTCTCCTTTTCTCATAATGATTTCTACACTTTCAGAGAAAAATATCATCAATTCAGCCACATTTGATTTGTTGTCTTCAGATGTTTTCGATTTGGACAAGTCTAAAATTTTGCCCTTTTGTAAAGAGTTATGCACGGTAAGAAAATTATAACAATAATGAAGGATAGTGTACATCAAATATCAGGTTGGCCACTGTACACTGTCTCTTCTTGGGTCTACACTGTCTGTAAATAACCCCTTATAATGGCCACAGTGGCCTGAACATTTTACGTTGTATTGGATAAAAGTTGACAAATGCCACTCGTGGAAGTGCTTATTGTATCTAGTTGTCTTGCATGTATGAAACACATTGGACATAACTAGTATCTTATAGGTCCTTGGAAATGTTAAGGATCATGTTATCCCTTTACCACACAACCCGAAGTTACAACAACCCAAAGGAAAAGGCCTTTTGAAAACATTGTGGTAAAAGGAGAAAATGCTGGTAACCAGCATTTTCTCCTATTCCCACAATGTTTTCTTCCCTTCCAAAGAAGAATTTGTATTTTTAGGTCACATTTATTTTGATTTCCTGCAAAAGGTTTTCAGTTTGGGCAAGCAACTTTTATTGTTTGGTAAGGGGTTAAGGAGCATGCAAATGCAGGAAGTCTTAGAGCCTTGCCATTTGTTAACATAGCTTTGAATATGACTGCTTTTTCTTCATTGACATAAAAAAACCCCTCTATTTTCATTTCAGAACACATTACAGCACATGCCAAGTACTCCTGGAACACCTGGTAGCCCATATAACACACTGTCAGCCAATGGCAACATGAACTACAGCATGCTGAATGGTACACTATCCCCTGGATCTATGTACAGTCTATCCTTTGAGAGTGCCATGGAATCTTCATTGGCTAACAGCCCACCAGTTCCTGCAAAAGAGGCTTTTCAACATTTAAACCGACCTAAAAACTATGTAGAAAAGGCGAGAGCTAACTATGCGTAAGTAGTAAGATTTCCACATCTACTGAATCAAAGTTTCAGCATGCAGCTACTTAAATTGGCCTGGTAAAATGGAGATAGTAACACGAACTGAAGTTTATATGTGTGTATAAATACATGTCACTGCTGATCAATGTTTCGACAATTGTTTTGTGGGAAAGCAGCTACTGGCTTGGGAAAAATATTGTGCCAAGTACTGATAATGGAAGCTCCTGGAAAGCATGGATAGGTGTACTGTCCCGTGCCATAGAACTGAAATAATTTTGAAAATGGCTTTAACCCTTTCCCAAATGACAAATTTTGGACTGGTCTAAATTGAAAGAGTTTGCAGACGACAATTTTAAATTTGATGAAAATGGCAGAAAGGTAGAAAACACTGTGGGAAAGGGTTAAACATCGTACAATCAATCAGTCAAGAAATGCATGTGAAGAGATGGTGGCAAGAGAAACAAGAAATATCTTTAAAAAAGAAAGCTGGCGTAAATTTGACAGCTAATAAGCAGGGGCCCTGGGAATAACCATGTTGACTTTTTTTACCACAGGGGCCCTTAGAAAAAAAAAGTCTATATTTTTGACCACTTACAAATTTGTATTTATTGATATTTTATCAGTACTAAAAAGTAGGTCAAAAGCCAACACATTAAGCTGTGCCAAAACATAGCTTGTAAAGAGTAAGAATTGCTCTTGTTTTCTAATGAAGTCTACCCTAAGATCAAACAGATCTTTTTATCAATGATCCTACAATACAAGATGTGCAACTATAGGTCTTTTGCATTGTGATATTTTTCTGAAGTTTTCTGAATTAATAAAGGAATTTAGAAGCTAGAGTACTACAGTTGTTATCAAGTTTTGCAGAGAGCAACATTGATGAAAGAATTCTAGAGAAAATTGTGGCACACTATCTACTTAAAGGTCATGGTCATACTTGCAAGTCAAAATAGTAACTTGGCTCTTTACCAAACAACAAAATTTTGGACTGAACGAAATTGAAAGCATATGCAGACGACAAATTAAATGAAGCTCGAATGATCATTTCTTTCTTTGATAGGGTAGAAAACGTTGCTGGTAAAGGAGAAAATGCTGGTTATCAGCATTTTCTCCTTTTCCCACAATGTTTTCAGAAGACTTCTCTTTCAGGGTCGTCATAACTCGGGATGTGTGGTAAAGAATTACGGATATATGCCAGAGTATTTTCCTAAGAACAGATTTTTTTCATTTTCACTCTGATAATAATATATTGTATGTGGAATAAAAAAATGAAAAGAAAATCATATGTTGCAGAGCAAAATACAAAGATACGGTCCTTCAAAGGAGATAACTCTTGTCAAAATTACAGAAAATCGGCTCTAACTTCAAACCTAGAAAAAAACCTAAAACTTCAAACCAAACAAATACTGCTAAAAAAAAAAATTATTCATGGAAATGTGATGGTTAACAATAGTAAACAGGACTTAACGAAACAATTAAAGCACAAGACAGATCATTAGAATTGTTCTAACATGTCAACAGAGACATTACTTATTTCCTGATCATTTGTCTACATTTAAAAGATTTTCAGCAGACAGATTTAAAAAAAAAAAAATTGCATAGAAATAGCAAATATCTTGTGAGAAAGATTTAAAAAACTGTAGTGGGACATTTTTAGCTCCACTGGCCGAAGGCCAGCGAGCTATTGTCATGGCGTTGTGTCCGTCGTGCGTCCGTCCGTCCGTTCGTCCGTGCGTGCGTCCGTAAACTTTTTCTTTAAAAAACTTCTCCTCAGAAACTATTGACTGGATTTTTACCAAATTTCACAGGAATGTTCCTTTGGTGGTCCTCTTTCAAATTCCTTCAAATAATTGTGTTCCATGAAGAATTCTGGTTGCCATGGCAACCAAAGTAAAAAAACCTTTAAAAATCTTCTCCTCCCAAACCGCTATTTGGATAGCATTATTATTTTGCAGGAATGTTCCTTAGATACAGGTTTACAGAATTCCTTTAAAAAAAAATGATCTGTCAAAAAACATGGTTTTTATGGGAGACTCATTTTCCTTTTATGGTATAAAGTAAAATCTTTGAAAAATTTCTTCTCTAAAACTATTCATTGGATTTCATTGTTGTTTTGCAGGTAAGTTCCTATGGTGGTTGTCTGCCAAATTGTTTCTATGATGGTTGTATACCAAATTCCTTTTAAAAAAATGATACACCTAAAAACACATTTTTTTATAGACAAGGCTTATATTTCAAAAAAATGTTCTTCTCCAAAACTATTTATTGTGTTAGTTTTATCGACTAACAAAGAAAAAGGAAGAAAATTGGATTGACTTGACCTAGTCAGGGCTGTCCTATTTAAGCCCACACATTTTCCTTGGTATTAAGATCACAATTTACTCCAATGATATGCAATTAGTTAGTACTAGTAATAAAATATCACTGGCCATAAATAAGATAAAAGCTTGAGCACCTTTCACAACTTGAGCTTTTCAATTTTGCCTTATTACTAAGCCTGAGTAACCATGCCAAGATAAAAAAGAAAAAGTATTTTAATAACAAAACCCCCATGTTGTAGGTACTTTATAGTCCTTTTGATATAGAACAAGAGAACCTCTGCACTTTTATTAGTTCTGGTAAAGGTTTGTTGACCTACTAATGAGTAAATGCAGAGTGGACAGAAGGGGTGTAAATCCTGGTGACCTGGTACAAAGTGGGACAGGGCTTTACATTTGTGATAAGGCATTAATGTTATCCAGTCAAACTGATCCCGCAACTTCAGTACACCAGAATTAATCTGTGCCCTGGAGCAGGATATTTGATTTATGTAAATGCATTTGTAGACCATTTTGTGTTGTTTGCCACAGAAGACATTCTAACTGTGACTGTGAAAAGTTGATTATTAGGGATTAGGTGTTCATTGTATGCCAGCATATTTCATTCTATCTGGTGTATTGATGTAAGTTGATCTATATTGCTATAACATTCATTCATTTGCCCTCCTAGCTGTTCTTTTAGATTACCCCTTTACTACACAATCACAACTTTTAACGACCCTGAGAAAGACATATTTTCTATATTTTGATGTTTCCCCACCCAAAATGGTTTGTGAAAGGACCTGTTGCAGACAACATATCTTCAAATTAGTAAGACATATATAAAAAAGGATAGAAATTATTGTGGGAAACTAAGAAAATGCTGGTTACCATTTTTTTCTTCTTTTCTCACAAGTTTTTTCCATACCTTTTTTCTTCAGTGAGCTAAAATGCAGGATTGAATGGTAATTGTTAAAAACTTCTTTTCGCCATTATAGAAATATCAGGCCTGTGGAGTGATACAGGCGCTCAAGCGCCTCTAGTTAAGAGATACGGTGCATTTTTTAGAGTTTACAGTGAATTACCTCCCTTTATGATAAACATGTGTTTGGCATAATTTGGCATCTTGATCATTTACAAGTCTCCCTTTTGTCTCTCATTTCTGTGATTTCCATATCTTTAAAAGGCAACTAATATGTTACGGATAAATATGTACTATCTTACTGTCAAACCAGTGGAATATGATAGAGTTACAAAAAGGAATCATGCGCAAACTGGTGAGCATTTGGACCAGCCCATATAGCTCAGGTGATAGAGAGTAGGACTTGTAAACATCATGTTTCAGGTCTCTTTAGGGTGTGGGTTCGATTCCCATGGCTGGCCATCTAAAATTACTAATAGTCTTTTCGGATGAGACGTTAAACCGAAGTCCCTTGTGACGGTGCTATACACTGAGCATGTTAAAGAACCAGGCGTAACTTAGGTTGGGTTTTGTCCTATATCTCACACTATCCACCGTAACATAACTAACAGCCTTCAGGGGGCATCGCCCATATGGGAAACCGGTGGCAGCGATAAATAAATGCAAATTCAATCAAACTGGTGAGCAGAGAAAACTGGCATATGTCTTTGTTAATGCATTATCATTATTGGGCTGAAGGTTCCTAAGGAATAGAGAAGATCATTAAAGATCATATACCCACGAACTTTACCTTTATAATTTATTGCATTTGGGAGACATAAAGAGAGACAGAGAGATTGAATTACATGCCAAAAATGACATAGATAATAAAATTAAAGAAGACACAATATAGATAATCAAATTAAAGAAGACACAATACAAAAACATTTAGTAATATGACCTATTTATAAAATCATATGATATATGAGTTGTCATTTCTGTAAGTGTACCATTGTTTACCGATTACTAATTAACCCTTTACCTCACAGTCACAAGTTTTTATGACCTAGAAGAAGAAGGCTTTTCGAGAATGTTGTGGGGGAAAAGGAGAAAATGCTGGTAACCAGTATTTTCTCCTTTGCCCACAGTGTTTTCTATACCCTCTCAAAGACCCATCCAGTTATTTGAGCCACATTCACATTTCCCATGTTGTTTGGCAATGCCATTAAACTGGACTTTATCAAAGTTTTGTCATTTAGTAAAGAGTTAAGTGTGGTTGAGTGTTTGTTTTCCAAGGCTATCTTTGATGGCCTACATTTTGTTAAAAGCCCTTCCTGTCTGCAAGCTAACTATTCGACACTATAACAAGGGTAAATTGCAACAAAATATTGCAAATTTAAGTCTGTAACCATTGCACAGCCATGGGAATATAATTTATGTGAAAAAAAAAGGTTTTACAACACTCCTCAACTTTTTACCGATCAACAAGATTTAGACTTGTCCAAATTGAAAGCATTAGGTTGTTTTAACCCTTTACCACACAATCTGACTTTTAACGATCCTGAGAGAGAGAGCTTTTGAAAACATTGTGGGAAAAGGAGATAATGCTGGTAACCAGCATTTTCTCCTTTTCCCACAATCTTTTCTATCCTATCAAAGACAGAAATCATCATTTTAGCAACATTTCATTTTGTTGTCTGCAAGTGCTTTCAATTTAGACAAGTCTAAGAATTTGTTGTTTGGCAAAGAGTTAAACTCATTTTAATAAGGTAGATAAACAGTAATATGTTAAAAGAGAAAGAAGAGAGAATATGCTTAAATTAAAGAAAAGGAATGGAAAAAACAATAGGACCATCTGAAGAGGCCAAAGTGTCAAAGTTTATGGGGCATCACAATATTGTTTGGGCCAAACATGAACAAATATTTATAATTGTTTTGTAGCCACCCTTGTGATCCTACAGGCACGGTTAATCTAGAGTCTGAACCTTTAATCACACTTGTGTTTTAACGATTCTGAAGAAAGGGCCTTTTCAAAACATTGTGAGAAAAGGAGAAAATGCTGGTTACCAGCATTTTCTCCTTTTCCCACAATGTTTTCAAAAGCTGTCTTTATCAGGGTCATTAAAAGTTGGGATTGTGTGGTAAAGAGTTAACTCGTTCACAACCAGATACATAAATTAACTCTCTACCACACAGTGCCGACTTTTAACGACCCTGTGAAAGAAGCCTTTTGAAAACATTGTGAGAAAAGGAGAAAATGCTGGTAACCAGCATTTTTTCCTTTTCCCACAATGTTTTCTATCCTTCACAAAACAAATTTCAGTTGTTCAGTCACATTTATTTTGTCGTCTGCAAATGCCTTCAATTTGGACCAGTCTAAAATTTTGTTGTTTGGTAAAGTTAATGGTAAAGAGTTAAAGACTTTCAATGGTTACAAATACAGTTTCACTGTAAGATGAGGAGACAATTCAGTCATCAGTGTTGTCTGATCTTGGTCTACAATGTCCACAAAAGCTTCTTGTCAGACCTCCAGATAAAAAGGAGTGATAGTATTCAAAATCCATTATTTCTCTTCCAAACCCTATGTTGTGGGTACTCATTAGAATTGTCTCTATGAGATGATTCTAATGAATACCTATAACATAGGGTTTAGTGGAGAGTGATTAATATTTTCAGTTTTGAAATCAAAATCACTCCCTCTATCTGGAGCTCTGTAATTTTGTGTCATCTGAGGTAAGGAAAGTGTTATATAAAATCTACAGTTTTAGACAGTAAGGATAAAAGTTAGTGCAGATTCAAGGTTTTACATTTATTGGCCAGAATAATTATGTCACAAAACATTTGAGCCATGCTCTGGCAAAAGGGGGTTTAATGCAACTTTGTGATGCAGTATACAGAGCTCTAGACAGAGGAAGTGATTTTTATTTCAAAATTGAAAATATTAATAATTGTCCACTAAACCCTGTGTTATTACTCATTAGAATCGTCTCATTGAGACGATTCTAATGAGTACCCACAACATAGGGTTTGGAAGAGAAATAATGGATTTAGAATACTGTCACTCCGTTTTATCTGGAGGTCTGATGGTACATGTATTTTTGTGTGTAATACACATCCTGTTGAGCAAAAACTTACAAATCACAGGTATAATTATGTCACAAAACATTTGAGCCATGCTCTGGCAAAAGGGGGTTTAATGCAACTTTGTGGTGCAGTACACAGAGCTCTAGACAGAGGAAGTGATTTTTATTTCAAAATTGAAAATATTAATTATTGTCCACTAAACCCTATGTTATGGGTACTCATTAGAATCGTCTCATTGAGACGATTCTAATGAGTACCCACAACATAGAGTTTGGAAGAGAAATAATGGATTTAAAATACCATCACTCCCTCATATCTGGACTTCTGAGTATACCAAGCAAGTCATCATAATATTATGTATCCATACAATCTACTTTGTCAAACAATTGACTGAATCATGAGGTGGAATGATCCTTTGGACATGGAAGAAACTGACAAATAACTAAAAGTCGCAACACAGGTCAGCCTGTGCGGACTGGCCAGGCTGACGTGTCTAGATACTTTTTGTAGAAATATTAAGTCCCCTTTTCACAGAGCATGGCACATTTTATCTTTGAGAAATGTCACAATATTTTTTCTATGACAGATGGTTAGACTCCTCCCGATCCCTGATGGAACAAGGTGTTCGAGATAACGATAATGTCATCCTCAAGTACAAATTTTACAACTTCTATGACCTCAACCCAAAGGTAAACTCATATTTTAATACTTAAAGTGCCTTTCACAGCTACAGTTGCTTTGGAAGACTGTGTAGATCAAGATCAGACTTCACAAAATGTGCAGTCTGATCTTTGAGCTACACTGGCAGCTTTCCTGAGACATTCTAGGCAAAACCACCATTTATGTTGCATTTATTTGGATCTTATAAATTATATCTATTTTTGAAATACTCTTTTGGGTTTATACAGCACTGTAACTCTTTACCAAACGACAAAATTTTGGACTTGTCCAAATTGAAAGCATTTGCAGACGACAAAGTAAATGTGACCAAAACATTCAAATTTGTTTTGGAAATGGCAGAAAACCAGGTTACCAGCATTTTCTCCTTTTCCCACAATGTTTTCAAAAGTTTTCTTACTTTTTGGGGTCGTTAAGTTGGGATTGTGTGGTAAACAGTTAAGGGTTGAGATTGATAACCCTTAGAGTGCCTAATAAACCCAGCAGACATTTTCAGTCAAGGAATAAGACTCCTACTTTATTTTCAAACAATTTGGTTGAAATTTTAACAGAAATCTTCCTGTAATATAAAGTTGTGCAGCTGCAATTTTCATTATGATTGGTTGACTTTTACAGAAGTTATGGCCCTTTGAAATATGGCTGTTATGGAAGAAAATGTCAAGGTATTGTTGTAGCCCTGGAATGATCATCATCATCGTCGGCGTCGTCATTATGTGGAAACTTTGACATTTTATAATATCTCTGTTGTTACTGAAGATATTTGCTTCAAACTTGGACAAGTAGTTAACTATCAAAAGGGGAACCCATACAACAAGGACATCAAAGTATGAAAGTACTTTTTACAAAATTATGCCCCTTTTTTTGACATACAATTAATCACTGAAAAGCAAGCAACGGCAGTAGAGCATTGGCACCAGCATGTGGTGCTCTTGTTTCCCTGATCCAGATAACAAGACAACCAGTGTGGGGATTCATTGGCTGGTTACACTTCCATTTTGCCTGTTATATTTTTGGACCTGTCAAAACTATTGACTGTATATGAAACAGTCCGGAGTACTGATGATGAAGAGGAAGAGGGCTTTTGAAAGCATTGTGGAAAAAAGTGAAAATGCTGGTAAACAGCATTTTCTCCTTTTTTCACAGTGTTTTCTACAATTTTAAGAACAAGATCTATCATTTGATTCATATTCAATGTGTCATTAACAAATGCTTTCAATTTGGATTGTACTGACACGGTGTTTGGTAAAGATTAACTCTTTACCAAACAATCACGAGTTTTACAACCCTGAAAAAAAAACTTTTTGAAAGCATTGTGGGAAATGGAGAAAATGCTGGTAACCAGTATTTTTAGCTCTACTGGCTGAAAGCCAGCAGAGCTTATGTCATGGCGGGGTTTCCGTCGTCCGTCCGTCTGTCTGTCCGTCTGTCTGTCCGTCCGTCTGTCTGTCCGTCCGTTAGTCTTTTTCTTGTTTACGCGATAAAGTCTGCATTTGTAGCCGGATTTTCATGAAACTTGCACAGTTTGTTTATCTCATCAATAGCTTCAACCCTATTGAATTTGAAAAAAATCCAACAAACAGTATGGGAAAAGTAGCCATTTCAAGTTGAAAATTTCCAGTTCTTGTTTACGCGATAAAGTCTGCAAATAAGTTCAGATTTTCGTGAAACTTTCACAGTTTGTTTATTTCATCAATAGCTTCAACCCTATCGACTTTGAAAAAAATCCAACAAATAGTATGGGAAAAGTAGCCATTTAAAGTTGAAAATTTAAATTTTCTGTTCTTGTTTACGCAATAAAGTCTGTATTTCTGGTCAGATTTTCATGAAAATCACACAGTTTGTTTATCTCATCAGTAGCTTCAACCCTATTGATTTTGAAAAAAAAATCGAAGAAACAATGTGGGAAAAGTAGCCATTTCATGTTGAAAATTTCCAATTCTTGTTTACATGATAAAGTCTGCATTTGTAATCAGATTTTTGTGAAATTCACCCAGTTGTTTTGTCTCATCAACAGCTTGAATCCTATTGATTTTGAAAAAAAATCCAAGAAACAATGTGGGAAAAGTAGCCATTTTTTTTTGTTGAAAATTTGTCTTTTTGCATCATGAATTCATAATGTATGCTAGCATAAAAGCAAGATTTAATTCCCTGCCAGTAGAGCATATTCAGGCCCTTCAGGGCCTTCTAGTTTTCATTTCCCACAATGTTTTCTACCTGTCCAAGAACAAATTTCTATTTTTGAGTCACATTTATTTTGTTGTCGGCAAATGCTTTGAATTTGGACCAGTCAAAAATTTTGTCATTTGGTAAAGAGATAACTCCAATACCAAACAACAAATTTTACTATTGTCCAAACCAAAAGCATTTGCAGATGACAAATTGAAAGGGGTTCAGATGGGCAAAGTTGTCTTAGAAAGGGTAGAAAACATAGTAGGAAAAGGAGAGAATACTGGTTACCAGCATTTTCTTCTTTCCCACGTTTCAAAAGCCTTTTTTCATAGGGTCGTTAAAACCTGGGATTGTGTAGTAAAGGATTAAAGGGACAAAAATATGAAGGAAAATATCCTGTTTTGTTCAAATGTTTTGGAGTGGTTTTGATTTCAAGGTTTTGTTTCTGAATTATTCTAGGATGAGAGATTGTATGACATGATATAACTTACAAATACATTTCCTGATGTGTCATATTGACCATAGTGGTATGTTATACTTATTTCCAGATGACAGACTTTAAGATGTGTCAAAATTGAGAGCATTTGCAGACAACAAATTAAATACAAATCACATGTTGATATTTGTGTTGGAAAGGGTAAAAGACATTGAGGAAAAGGGAGAAAATGCTAGTTACCAGCATTTTCTCCATTTCCTGCAATGTTTTCAAAAGCTTTTTTCATAGAGATGGTTTGTGCGGTAAAAGGTTAAACTTATTTTCTTCTTTGAATTTTCTGTTTCATTGTTTTGCATTCCCATTTCAACAGAAACTGTAATCTGTATATGATTTGTATGTCTTTCTAGCTCCCAATTTTTAACCCTTTAGCAAACAATCCTGTTTTTTCACGACTCTAAGGAAGAAAACTTTTCAAGACATTGTGGGGAAAGCAGAAAATGCTACTTACCCGTATCTTGTCCTTTTCCCAGAATTTTTTCTACCTTTTGGAATTAAAAATTGCATCATTTGAGCAACATTTATTTTGTTGTCTGCAAGCTCTTTCAATTTTGACTTGTCAAAAATGTTGTCTGATAACAGTGGAAAAGACATAAAGTTATGTCTTTATCGTGAATGGGGTCGCTACCCTACCAGTATATCTTGTGGAATGTTAAATTAGTTGGCAAAAAATATCAAAAATTTGATGTCAATATTTGCTTGAGCTGAATTTGATATGTAGCCCTTTACCAGACAATCCTGAGGTTTAAGTACTGTGACATAGACAGCCTTTGGAAACATTTTGGGAAAAGGAGAAAATGCTGGTAAACAGCAATTTCTCCTATATGCGCAATGTTTTCTACCCTATGAAAGTCAAACTGCATCATTTGAGCCATGTTTTATATGTCATTCTGGAAATGTTTTCAATATGAACAGGTCCAAAATTTTGTTGTCAGGTGAAAAGTTAACTCTGGTAAAATTTACCAAACTACAAAATTTTAGACCAGTCCAAATTGAAAGCATTTGCAGACGACAAAATAAGAGTGACTGGAAAATTGAAATTTGTTTTGGGAAGGGTAGAAAACATAATGGGGAAAAGGAGAAAATGCTGGTTACCAGCATTTCTCTTTTTCCCATAATGTTTTCAAAAGGCCTCTTTATCACGGTCATTAAAAGTTGGGATTGTGTGGTAAGGAATTAGACATCATAATTTAAGATAGAAATATCCGATAGCCATGTTTGAGATTTTATCTGTGATTTTCCACTTCATAAAGGAGGATGTTTGATAGAATGATTTTTATATGAATTTTTTCTCTAATAAGATGCAAAAGTAGTGCACATCCATCCCATATTATGCAGATCTAATGAGATGCAAAAGTAGTGCACATCCATCCCATATTATGCAGATCTAATGAGATGCAAAAGTAGTGCACATCCATCCCATATTATGCAGATCTAATGAGATGCAAAAGTAGTGCACATCCATTCTGTATTATGCAGATCTAATGAGATGCAAAAGTAGTGCACATCCATTCCGTATTATGCAGATCTAATGAGATGCAAAAGTAGTGCGCATCCATTCCGTATTATGCAGATCTAATGAGATGCAAAAGTAGTGCGCATCCATTCCGTATTATGCAGATCTAATGAGATGCAAAAGTAGTGCTCATCCATTCCGTATTATGCAGATCTAATGAGATGCAAAAGTAGTGCACATCCATTCCGTATTATGCAGATCTAATGAGATGCAAAAGTAGTGCACACCCATCCTGTATAATGCAGATCTAATGAGATGCAAAAGTAGTGCACATCCATTTCGTATCATGCAGATCTAATAAGATGCAAAAGTAGTGCTCATCCATTCTGTATTATGCAGATCTAATGAGATGCAAAAGTAGTGCTCATCCATTCCGTATTATGCAGATCTAATGAGATGCAAAAGTAGTGCACATCCATTCCGTATTATGCAGATCTAATGAGATGCAAAAGTAGTGCACATCCATTCCGTATCATGCAGATCTAATGAGATGCAAAAGTAGTGCACATCCATTCCGTATTATGCAGATCTAATGAGATGCAAAAGTAGTGCACATCCATTCCGTATTATGCAGATCTTTGGTAAATCAAGTGTTGAAACATTCTCAGGAATAAATGAAAGTCTGACTGATTTAATGATGCACCCTCTACCTTAAATTCCTCCGTTTTAACTCTTTACTGCACAATCTGCAGTTTTAATGGCCTTTAACCCTTTACCACACAATCCTGAGTTTTAACTATCCCGAGGAAAAAGCCTGTTGAAAACATTGTGGGAAAAGGAGAAAATGCTGGTAAACCAGCATTTTCTCCTTTTCCCACAATGTTTTCTACCCTGTCTAAAACAAAATCCATTATTTGAGCCATATTTGAATTGTCGTCTGCAAATGCTTTCAATATGGACAAGTCTTTAATATTGCCGTTTGGTAAAGAGTTAAGAAAGCTTTAGAATGAGTCCCAACAACATAGGAGGTAGTTAAGCTTTGCAATGGAGATGATGAGCTGAACTTTTAAAGTTTTGAAAGTTTTTCTTCTTCTAAAGCCATGCTCTGGCAAAAGGGGGCTTAATGCATCTCAGTGATGTATTTCTTGTCCAAGAACTCTATCTTTGATATTTGATATAAATGATACTTGATTAGATCTGCTTGTATTCATTGAAATCACTTTGGCATCTGACAAAGTTGAGACTTTTTTTGGGGGTGGGGGGGTTGAGTGGGGCTGGACTTATTTTCTCTATGACATTTTATTGCAAGACAGACAATGTATGGTTGAATAAATGTCTTTATTATATATGTATACCTGAAATTTTTCCAGCTCAAATACATGGGTTGCACATTGATAAAATAACACAACTGAAAAAAATCTATATTTACATACCGAAAACATGGGTATTGGTTTGCGATTAGACTTTTCAGAATGTTACTGTAATATTTACACGCCATTCATAAAAACAAAGTCAGTGGGCAATTTACCATTATTTCTTTTATTCTGTACTCTGTTATCAAATAAAATATTATTAAATGCAAAATTTTGTCTTTGAGAAAGTGGTAGGTATAAAATAAAAGGAATATTATGTGAGAGTTACAATTTTCCTGGCAGTCGTATTTACTTCTTGCTGCATAAGAAAATTTTGGCATCTTGCTCCACCTCCAGTCTCGCCTGATACCAAATTTTCTCATGCTGCTCAAAGAAAATACAAGCACCAGGAAAGTTACTACAACATAATATTCTGTATGTTTTGATGCCAAGTAAGTGTGAGGCAAATTTATTTCTAGGGAAGTGGAGCAATATAAGGCAATCATGGCCCTCTTGTTTTTTGGCCAAATTCTTCCACTTAAATTAACCCATATTAGGAAATTAATGGAAGAGTATGATGGTGGCCATATTGAAATATTAAAATATTTGTTTAATGAGTGAAGAGGGATCTCAAGTAGACGAAATGTTTATCTTACCCAAACATTTGCAGACTTCTGGATTGTCGATTTCCTGAGACAAAGTGCCTCATCCTTGAAAGGAAACCTGTTTACAAAGTGAGGATTGTATCTGTCAAGTTTGATGACAGTAAACTCTTTGTCCTTAGTGAAGTATTGTTTGAATTGAAGCCTTTTCAAACAGCAGTTCGTAATACATACGCCAGTTGACTTTTCCCACTGAATAGAGCTTCAGAAAACATTGTTGCAAGTTAAGAAATTACCAACTTGCATTTTGTACATAGTTATTTATGTTTTCTTTTGGCATATTAACCCTTTACTACAGAATCCCAATTTTTGACAACCCTAGAGGGAAAAGGCTTCTTAAAAACATTATGCGAAAAGGAGAAAGTGCAGGTAACCAGCATTTTCTCCTTTTCTCACAGTGTTTAGTACTTTGTCAAATACAAATCTCATCATTTGAGTCATGTCTAGTTTCTCCTGTACAAATTAATGCTTTCAATATGGACGAGTGTAAAATTCGGTGGTGTGGTTAAGGGTTTATCTCTGTCCACTTGACCTTGAGGACGTCAGCTCAGCATTTTTCATCCAGTCTTCCAAAATTTTTTCAAGCCTTTCAGAGACATGTCACATGAAATCTTTGGACCGCAAATGCTTTCAAACTATGAAGGAGTCTAAAGTTTCACAGCCTGGTAAAGCGTTCACCCTTAAAGTGCCTTTGCAGCCAGTGTAGAGCAAGATTAGACTGCACAAAGCATGCAATGTGATCTTTGATCTACACTGTCTACTTTGCTTAACCCTTTACCACACAATCCCGACTTTTAATGACCTTGAGAAAGACGCCTTTTGAAATCATTGTGGAAAAAGGAGAAAATGCAATGTTTTCTAGCCTTCCCAAAACAAATTTCAATTTTTGAGTCACATTTATTTTGTCGTCTGCAAATGCTTTCAATTTGGATCAGTCTAAAATTTTGTCATTTGGTAAAGAGTTAAGCACTATAGTAAAAGGCAGCCTTTAAATTGCAATTATTTGGATCTTCTTTTTCCAGACTGAAAATGTCTTGGGTTGAATTGGTGCTCTAGGGGTTACAATAATTATGACATGTTCCAACCACAACTTCATTTTGAAATAGGTCCAGATTGTTCCTCAGACGATTAGAAACCTGTTGTGGCGTCCATGGTTGTGAGGTAGAGTGTTGGCCTCTGAACCGTAAGGTCCTGAGTTTGATACTCAGTAGTGGGCGTCAACTTTTGGACTGTTCATTAGCCCACACATTTGGCGCAAGTACTGGTGTAGTTTCCAGGAAGCAGAATCGCGAGAAATCAGTATAATTTAGTTTAGTTATAAACATATTTTTTTTACATTGATTGAGAAACAAGTTCTTACAACTTACAGTAATCTCTCTCTCGATTCTGCTTCCTGGATGCTACAGCAGTACTTGAGCTGAATGTGTGGGCCAATGAACAATCCCAAAGTTGACACCTGCTTTTGGGTATCAAACTTGGGACCTTATGGTTACGAGGCCGCCACTCTATCTCACAACAATGGACACCACAACAGGAAGATTCAACTCAGAGTCGCCTTCAGAAATATTTAAACATTGATCCATGATTGTGATAATACAGGAATTTTATTTGCGAAAATCCCCCCACCCCCCTTCCCCATACTTTACCATACAATCCTGGTTTTCAAGGATCCTGAGGAAGAACTGTAAAGCATTGGCGAAAAGAAAAAAATGCTGGAACCCAGCATTTTCTTCTTTTACTACAACGTTTTCTTTCCTTCTGAAGAATTTGACTTCATTTGTTCCATTTGCAAAGTTGTCGTCTGCAGATACTTTCAGTTTTAGAAATAGGTTATTTTGGAAAGGTTAACCCTATACCACACAATCCCGAATTTTAACAACCATAACAGAGACAGCTTTTGAAAACATTATTGGAAAAAGGTGAAAATGCTGGAAACCAGCAGATTTTCTCTTTTTTTTCCACGATGTTTTTGTCGTTTCATTCATAACTTCTAGCATTTGAACAACATTTAATTTGTCATCTGCAGGTACAGTATTTTCAATTTCTAAAATCTGTTATTTGGGAAAGGGTTGAAAAATTGTCTGTCTGCTACTGTGTTTGGAAGGCTTCCCAGGAATGTTGGGCTTGTTTATATTAACTCATCTGTATTCTGTCTTAGCCCTGGCCTTCATGAGGCATCATAATTTGCAGCAGACAACTTATATTTGAGCCATGCTCTGTGAAAAGGTGGCTTAAAGCATCTGCGAAAAGTATCGAACCAGGTCAGCCTGCGCAGTCTGCGCAGGCTGACCTGGGCCGAAACTTTCCGCTTTTGGTCAACTTTCTGTATATAAAAGGACCAGTCTGCCTCATGATTAAGTTGGTTTTTAGACAAAATGGATTTTTGGGATCGATGATTTTGCTATGCCTTGCTAGGTATCATGCATCACGGAAATGCATTAAGCCCCCTTTTTCCAGAGCATGGCTCATCACTTATGAGTACTCTTGTGCATATTTAGTTAAGAAATGAACAAGCAATTGTTCATTTTGCCACAATGTTTTCCACAGTGTCAAAAACAATATTTCCTCTTCGTTCAGTTGTATTTGTCTAGCCTTTCAAGTTATACAAGTTATCCCTTTGGCTGCTAAGCACAAACCAAAAACCTTTTGCGGACAGTATAGATTAGAAGATCAGATTGCACATAATGTGCAGTCTGATCTTGGATCTACACTGCCCGATAAAAACATATCTTTTCCCCAAAAAATACCCTTTGAAATAGTAGAGTTTGTGTTGTTTTATTTCGTCAGCTTTTCATTTCACATATTTAGCAGGATAAGGGTTAAAATCACCTTTACTGTAATGGGATAAGTTAATGAGGTATGCAAACAGAAAAACAATTTCAATGTAATGATGATGTAGGAGTCTTGTAAGCTAGATTATTGCAATAAACAGGACAGGTGTTGGATGCAGAGTGCATTTACATGTTCAATTATGAGGCATCCTTCATTTAGACACCCACGTATCCTCATTTGATACAGAGGCTCAGATGTTGGATTTGTTATGGGAAATTCCTGGGTCAATCCCTGCTTATGGCCCTCAATGTCTGGTGAGAATGTCCTTGTGCAAGACATCACAGAGCCTCAAACCTAGTATTGTCCATGAATTATACTGGACTTACTGTATTATGTGCAATTATTTTTTCTTAGAGTCCATTCATTAAATTCTTTATTAACTCTTTACCACACAGTCCCGAGTTTTAACGACCCTGAGAAAGAGGCCTTTTGAAAACATCGTGGGAAAAGGAGAAAATGCTGGTAACCAGCATTTTCTCCTTTTCCCACAATGTTTTCAACCCTTCCCAGAACAAGTTTTAATTTTTTTGTTTGCATTTATTTTGTCGTCTGCAAACGCTTTAAATTTGGACCAGTCTAAAATTTTATTGTGTGGTAAAGAGTTATGCAATAAAATTTTAGACTTGACCCAATTGAAAGCATTTTCAGACAGTAAATTTTATTTAACTTAGAAGATGAATCTGTCTTTTTTAAATGGTTGAAAACAATGCAAGCATTTTCTCCTTTTTCAACTGTGTTTTCAAAAACCTTTTTTCTGAGGGTTGTTAGAACTCAGGATTGTATGGTAAAGGGTTAACCCTTTACCAACAATCCCATGTTTTAACGACCCTATGTACAAAGACTTTTGAAAACATTGTGGGAAAAGGAGAAAATATTGGTAAACAGCATTTCCTTCTTTTTCCACAATGTTTTCTATCATTCTGAAAATAAATTTTGATTTTTTAGTCACATTTACATTGTGGTCTGCAAATGTTTTCCATTTGGACAAGTCAAAAAGTAAAAACTTCTGTCATTTGGTAAAGATTTAAACATGTAGAAGCAGTGCGCTTACCGATTTTTGAAGAAGTTGTTTGTTTGGAATGGTTGGAATGAAAGTAATATGGAACATAATGAGTTTCGTAAACTTAGTACTATCTTTAAGAGTTCTATCTTATAGGCCTTCATCTGTATTGATGCTCTCAAGAGGTTTTTAGATGCATTTATATGTTTTCAAAGAGAAAGAGGTATTCTATACGCCATATCACTAAATTGGTTGGAGATAAGCCAAGGCAAAAAACATGTCAGTTTCAGCTGATGTTAGACTGTTACCTTAACCCCTTACCAGACAACAAAATTGTTTAACCCTTTCCCAAACGACAAATTTTGGACTGGTCCAAATTGAAAGAGTTTGCAGACGACAATTTTAAATTTGATGAAAATGGCAGAAAGTTCTCAAAAAGGGTAGAAAACACTGTGGGAAAAGGAGAAATTACTCGTTACGAGCAATTTCTCCTTTTCCCACAGTGTTTTCAAAAGACTTGTATTACAGACATGTGAAAACCAGGGCTTGTTTGGGAAAGGGTTAAATTGAAAGCATTTGCAAACAACAATTTGAGCGTGGCTCAGATGGTGCAATTTGTAGCAGATTTGTATAGCAAATCCGCTTACTGTGATCGTTCTGAAAAGAACCAAATACATCATGCGTAACGACGCATGCTCAGCTCACTCTGTACTAAGATATCAGTTTGACTTGAACCAAATACACTCTCATTCAGGCTTGCGCTCTACTTTCAGTTTTAGCTAATACACCTCAACCTAGCTTTTGTCACAACTGGGTAATTTGGTTGGTTGGTTGTATTGGGGTTTAACGCCACTTTAACAGCTAAGGTCATATCATGGCGGTCGGTGACGCACATGTGTTTCCTGGCTTTCTCACACCAGTACTAACACAACTTTCTTTCCAAAGCCACCGACTACTTTTCTCACATGCTTCAGCAGAGGTGAGAGGCGAAACTACGCCGGAAAGAAAGTTCGCCTCAACCGGGTATCGAACTCACAACCACCAGGTCATGAGTCCGACACGCTCACCACTGAGCCACCCAGGCGGGCCACAACTGGGTAAACTGTCCTACACGTGTATACACATTTCGTCCGAAAACTAATACCAGCAAAACACTGCGTGAGATTGACGGATCAAATTACCAATCCTTAAACAGTAATAGAATAATAGTTAAAGTTTGGCCCGCTCTACAGAACAACTTTGACGTTCTCTGCTCTTGCTAACTCTATTTTAATATTAATGCACATGTGTTGCATGTGATGTTATTTTTTTATTACAACATATTACAGCTTTATGTTACCCCACAAATCCACTTTCCAGGACTTTGAGTCCTTTGATTCTTTGATAAGGTAGAAAACCTTGTGGGAAAAGGAGAAAACGCTGGTTACTATCATTGTCTCCTTTTCCCACAATGTTTTCAAAAGGCTTCTTTCCCAGGGTCTTTAAAAGGCGGCATCGTGCCGTAAAGGGTTAATGTACAAATATAACTTTTTTATGCCTTTATAGCTAAATAGCTTTGAAAAAGCATATAAGTGTGGAATAATTGCTTCTTACAAGATATGAAAACTCATTTTCCCTCATTGTTTTCTATTCAAACAAATACAGGCAGACATAATTTTCCTCTCCTTTGTGTGCTTGTGTGTAAGCGTTACTAAGAAGGCTTTCAGTTAAGGAGGGGGGGGGGGGCAAGGGCAGCATTTTTCAAAATAATCTTTATTTTTGAATGCTTTGAAAAATGACATTTTTTATTCAGAAAAAGTAAAATATAGGCTGGAGGGTCAAAAAAGAGCCTAAAACACATTTTTTTCCCTCCACTTCCCTTACAACCACCATCTATAGGATCAAAATTATCCGAAGCTTTGGCTGAGCTGATGGGGTTCATGAGCTTGGTTCCAAGTAAGGCCAGACTCTTTTCCAGGATTAATGAAAATCATAGCAATAAGAGTCCTTCTTCTTGAAAAGAACAAGGCAGTTTTTTGTGTTCTGAAGCAGCCAAATAAACTAAATATGGCGTGGGAAGAGTGTTTTGCAAAGTGGTAAGTTAGTAAAACTTCAGGAAAACAATATTGGTTGCTGTGACTGAAATATTTGTTGAAATTAGCATAAAAAATAGAAACAATTCCTTTATCTCTTTACCACACAACAAAAATGTAGACCAGTCCAAGTTGAAACCATTTGCAGACGACAATTTAAATGTAGCTCAAAACATAACATTTGTCTCTTACAGGGTAGAAAACATTGTGGGAAAAGAAGAAAATGCTGGTTACCAGCATTTTCTTCTTTTCCCACAATGTTTTCAAAAGGCTTCTTCCTTGAGGTCGTTAAAAGTCAGGATTGTGTGGTAAAGGGTTAAATTAAAAGTGAAAATCAAGGAAAACACTGTGACTCAAGGAGCTAGAGAGAAATGTGACATTTGGGGAGGTTGTTCATTTTGAGGTTTAGGAGAAAACAAAACATGAGGTCTAGATGGGAAAGAGGAAAGGAAATTGGGTTTGCTTGGAATGTCAAAGCATCATAGTCAAGAGACTCAGAGGTAATTTATCTTGCATGTGCAATTACTGATAAGACCAAAAGGTAATTTTTACCCCATTCATACCTGCAATATTTTAATTCTTTACTCATACTAAATGGCAAAATTTATTTAAAGATTAAAGTCTTGTCAAAATTGTACACATTTTCAGGCAATAAAATGTTGCTTCAGTGATTAGGGCGGAAAACAGTGGAAGACAAGAAAATGCTGGGTATAGGCATTTTCTTCTTTTCCCTTATTATTTTCGAAAGCCTATTTTCTTGGGGATTTTGAAAAACTGGATGAGGGATGTTAAAACAGGGGGTTTTTCTGGTAAAGCATTAAACGAGTCAACTTCTTTTAACCAATAAATCATGAAAAGCCATCTGTTTTTTTTTCCTATTATTTGAGCCACATTTGATTTGTTATCTGCAACTGCTTTCAATATGGTTGAGTTTAACCCTTTACCACAGAATCCCGACTTTTAACGACCCTGAGAAAGAAACCATTTGAAAACATTGTGGGAAAAGGAGAAAATGCTGGTAACCAGCATTTCTCCTTTTTCCACAATGTTTTCTACCGTATCAAAGACAAATCGTTTCATTTGAGTCACAATGAAATTGTCGTCTGCAAATGCTTTCAATTGGAAAGGTCTGAAATTTTGTCGTGTGGTAAAGAATTAAAATAGCCCAGTATGGTATCTAAATGTAACCAAACGATAGAATGGAAATGTTCAGTTAAGATCATTTGTAAATGACTCCTGCTCTGCTAAAAGTATCAACCCATGTCAGCCTGTGCAGTCAACGCAGGCTGATCTGGGTCGAAACCTGTTGCTAGTGTTAAATTTTCTGCTTGTGAAAGGATGATTCAACCTCTAGATTCAGCCGGTCGTTAGACATAATTAATGGGTTTTATGAATCTGGTCATTAGACATAATTAATGGGTTTTATGAATCCATAATTATTTGATGACCTACTTGGTAAAATGCACCACGAAGATGCATCTTACCCCACTTCCTCAGAGTGGTGCTCAAATCCTTTCTAATACAAGGCTGTTACATATATGGTGTGCAACACACAAAAAGGGGCCTTCGGACATTTGCGTAAAGTGTCGTCTCGGATTAGCCTGCGCAGTCCGCGCAGGCTAATCCGAGACGGCACTTTACGACTACATAAGATTTTTTCATACAGTAGATCTTCATGAAACAGAAACTCGCACAGAAACGGGATGTGATGTCTCGGATAAGTCACTGACTGCACATGCTGATCTGGGACAACACACTTTTACGCATATGTCCGAAGGCCCCTTTTCGTGTGTTGCATGCCATATGGTGTGCAACACACAAAAAGGGGCCTTCGGACATATGGGTAAAAGTGTGTCATCCCAGATCAGCATGTGCAGTCTATGATTAATGTGAGATGATACTTCCCATTTTTGTGCGTTTTTCTGTTTCATGAAAGTCTACTGTATGAAAAAATCTTACTTAGTCATAAAGTGCCATCTCGGATTAGCCTGCGCGGACTGCGCAGGCTAATCCGAGATGACACTTTACGCAAATGTCTGAAGGTCTCATTTCGAATACTGCTGGCCGTATCGCATGATACAGACTGGAGGTCCTGCAGTCTAATCCTTGTACTGATCTACAAAAGGGGTCCTGAATGGCTCAGTGCTAAAGTGTAGGACTTGTAACCTGGAGGCCTCGGGTTTGAACCTCACAGGAAGCACTTGGTATTTTGTGGGAGTGTCCTTGGGCAAGACACTTCAGAGCCCTAGACTAGTACTGGTGAAACCCAGGATATACATCAAATATATTTGAACTGTCGCTATGACTGAAAAAATGTTAAAAGCGGCGTTAAACACTATTCAATCAATCTATCAATCAATGGTGTACAAATTAGCCTGGTAACATGGCCAAGGGGTTATTTGAGTCTGCCTTAGTAACTGTTGTATTCACACAGTCCCGACTGTTAAAGACCCTGGGAAAGAAGCCTTTTGAAAATATTGTTGGTAACCAGCATTTTCTCCTTTTCCCATAATGTTTTCTACCCCATCAAAGAAAAAAAATGCACCATTTGAGCCACACTGTTGTCTGCACCATTTGAGCCACACTGTCGTCTGCAAATGCTTTCAATTTTGACAAGGCTAAAATTGTTGTCTGGTAAAGGGTTAATATCTAGGTATTTGCATGATGATTTTGTTTTGCATTCAAACAACAGTACTGCAGAAGTGAATATTAAGACATATTTTTCATTTTTTATCATGCAGAAAAACATAAATTATAGCACTCCTGACTTACAAAACCTTTTAGCCCGAGTCATTTCATATTTTTATCTGAAAAATTATACATTTTAAAATTTTATTGCTGGTGTAACATTTTATATTAAAATAAGCAGGGAGATAAATAGAGATTATCCCTTTACCACATGATCCTGAGTTTTAACGACCCTGTGTAAGAAGGGTTTTGAAAACTTTTGGGGAAAAGGAGAAAACAAATGGTAAACGGCATCTCCTTTTCCTACTTCTGCTTTGAGGGTTGTTAAAATTAGGGATTGTTTGATAAAGGGTTAATACATGGATGAACATGGTAGAAAGAGGAAAATTTCCTTATGATGGGAGTCCCCTCCTGCTAAAATGTTTTCACAAAAAAAAGGTCTTCTCTGCATGATGAGAAAAAGATGTGTGCAGAAATGTATGATGATGGGGGACTTTCTCAAAATGAACTTACTATGTCATTTGCTGACAGAGAATATCGTATATTATGTCCCTTTCATTTGCATGATTAACCCCTTACCAAACAATCCAAAGTTTTACTTACCCTGAGAGAAAAAAACTTGGTTACTTTTATTTTCTTATTAATCAGCATTTTCTTCTTTTGCCACTTTGTCTTATACCCCTACAAATACAAAGCCCATCATGTGAGCCACATTTAATGTCATGAGTCTCACTCATGACTGCCACTGCTTTAAAGTCATCCTGCTTAACCCTTTACCAAACGTCAAAAATTTTCAGTCATGTCTAAATTGAAAGCAATTGCAAACAACATCCGCCGCAATATAACTGAAATAATGTTGAAAACGGCTTTAAACACCATACAATCAATCAAAGCAAACAACATGATAATTGTAGTTTGTTTTTGGAAGGGCACCAGCATTTTCTCCTTTTCCCACTATGTTTTCCAAAGCCTTCTTCAAGGTCATTAAAAGTTGTGACTGTGTAGTAACAGGATAATCACCGCACTTGCTGAAACTTTATGGGACTTATCTAACTCTTTGCCAGACGACAAAATTTTAGCCTTGTCCACACTGAAAGCATTTGCAAGCGACAAATGTTACTCATAACATAATATGTCTTTCATAGGATAGAAAACGTGGGAAAAGGAGAAAATGCTGGTTACCCAAGCATTTCTCCTTTTCCCACAGTGTTTTTAAAAGTTGTTCTTCTAGTGGTCATTAAAACTTGGAATTCTTGGGACAGTGTGGTAATGAGTTGACCACCACTATAGCACTGGTTGAAAGTTTATGAGACTTGCCTACTGTACAATATTATCTTTCTTGGCTGTAGGTATGGAGAAATGATCAGTGAGATAGAGGGAGGGTTAATTATTAATTAACCCTTTCCCAAACAAGCCCTGGTTTTCACGTGTGTGCAGTACAAGTCTTTTGCAAACACTGTGGGAAAAGGAGAAATTGCTCGTAACGAGCAATTTCTCCTTTTCCCACAGTGTTTTCTCCCCTTTTTGATAACTTTCTGCCATTTTCATTAAATTTAAAATTGTCATCTGCAAACTCTTTCAATTTGGACCAGTCCAAAATTTGTCGTCTGGGAAAGGGTTAATTGTACTGGTTACACCCATCTGATTATGGTAAATTACCTCAATACTTCATGGAGACATGTTTCCACTTGCAAACAAAAGAAAATTTAACTCTTTACCATACAATCTCGTGTTTTAACAACCTTGAGGAAGAAGCCCTTTAAAAACATTGTTGGAAAAGGAGAAAATACTGTTAACCAGCATTTTCTCCTATTCCCACAATGTTTTCTACCCTTTTTAAAGACCGAAATCATCAGGACAATTTTTTGGTGTCGTGCAGTGCTTTTAATTTGGTCAGGTAGAAAACATTGTCTTTTGGTAAAGAGTCAATGATAGATTGTTGAAAATGTGATGAATCAAAATAAGCAAATCTGTTTGTTTTCATAGTTCTTCAAGCAGGATCTAATTAACCCTTTCCCAAACAAGCCCTGGTTTTCACGTGTCTGCAGTACAAGTCTTATGAAAACACTGCGGGAAAAGGAGAAATTGCTCGTAACGAGCAATTTCTCCTTTTCCCACAGTGTTTTCTACCCTTTTTAAGAACTTTCTGCCATTTTCATCAAATTTAAAATTGTCGTCTGCAAACTCTTTCAGTTTGGACCACTACAAAATTTGTCGTCTGGGAAAGGGATAATACAAATCATATTATGGTCCTGTTTCCAGTTTTTCTCTAACTTGCTACCAAATGACAAAATTTTAGACTTTCCCAAGCGGAAATCTTTTGCAGACAGAATAATGTAACTCAAAAATTGAACTTTGTAGAAGGGTTGGAAACATTCAACTTTGGAAAAGAAGAAAATGCTGGTTGCCAGTATTTTCTTCAGTTTTCTCACAATGTTTTCAAAAGCCTTCCTAATTAGGATCATTCAAACTCAGGGTTGTGTGGGGAAGGGTTAAAACTACATGAACATAGATATTTATTTTCTTTCTATAAGTGTAAACTCTGATAGCCTTTTTCGTAGATAGTCATTTATGTTGTAGTCTAACAGAGCTCCAGATATCAGGGAATGATGGTATTCTGAATCCATTATTTCTCTTCCAAACCCTATGTTGTGGGTACTCAATAGCATTGTCTCGGTGAGACGATTCTAATGAGTACCCATAACATAGGGTTTAGTGGAGAATAACTAATTTTTTCAACTTTGAAATCAAAATCACTCCCTCTATCTGGAACTCTGTGTGAAGCTCACATTTTTGCATGTTAACTCTTTACCAAACAACACATTTTTAGCCTTGTCCAAACTGAAAGCATTTGCAGACAACAAACTAAACATGTGTCAAATAAACGTTTTATCTATGATAGGTTAGGAAAAATGGTGGAAAAAGGAGAGAATACTGGTTTTCTCCTTTTCCCACCATTTTTTTTTTCAAAAGCCTTCTGTCTTTGGGTTGCTTAAACTCGGGATTGTGTGGTGAAGACTTAACCTGTGTGGTGCAGAAATGGAATGCAGAATGGAATCCTGAAGATGCAGATATAATAGTCTCAAAGCTGATTTTGTCAGCATATCCAAAAAAGTTGACAGTGAAGACCCAAGATCAGACTGCACAATTTTGTGCAGTCTGATCTTGATCTACACTATCTGCATAAGCATTTATACCCAGGTTCAGGGCTACAAGGTTTAACTCTTTACCAAACGACAACATTTTAGATGGGTCCAAATTGAAAGTACATGTATTTGCATACAACAAATTAAATGTTGCTAAAATGACAATTTTTGTCTTTGGTAGGGTAGAAAATGTTGTGGGGAAAGGAGAAAATGTTGATTACCAGCATTTTCTCCTCTTTTCACGATATTTTCAAAAGCCTCCTCTTTCAGGGTCATTAAAACTTGGGATTGTGTGGTATTGGGTTGAATAGCTACAGACATGAAATGGCTTGCAGCCAGTTTCCTATTGAAACACTGCCAGATCTTGTCAGAGGTTGAAATCTGCAACATAGTCAGGTTTGCAGCAAAACAGAACTTGTTTCACCCTCAGGCTGCTAAGCATGACTCAAGGACCTTTTGTGTACAGTGTAGATCAAGATCATACTGCACAGAATGTGCAGTGTGATCTTGGATCTACCCTGTCCGATAAGGATATATCTTTTCACCAAAAATATCTTTGAAATAGCAAAATTTGGGTTTTTACTATCAATTTAAAAGTTTCCTTTCACTTATTTAGCAGAATAAGGATAAAAAAAACCTCTTATTTTTTTAATGTTCTTAGATTCATTTCTACTTGAAACATATTTGTAACAGACTTTGAAAATAAACGATAACACCATGGCAAAACAATGCTCACTGTAAAAAAATTTTGTCCTTTTGCATCAATATTTTTTTAAAAAGTGCTGGGCTTGTGTAGGGCAGGTAATTGCTGATTTAAGTTCCCAACAGAGTGATGTAAAATCATTTAACTCTTTATCAAACGACAAAATTTTGGACTTGACCAAATTGAAAGCAACTGCAAATGACAAATTAAACCTAGCTCATATGACTTTTGTCTTTGATAGGGTAGAAAACATTGTGGGAAAAGGAGAAAATGCTGGTTACCAGCATTTTCTCCTTTTCCCACAATATTTTCAAAAGCTTTCTTTCTCAGGGTCGTTAAAAGTCAGGATTGTGTGGTAAAGAGTTAACTCTGTACCACATGACAAAATTTTAAACTTGTCTAAGTTGAAAGCATTTGCAGACAGCAAATAAAATGTGGCTCAAATGATAGGATTTGTCTTTTGTAGGACAAAAAACATTGTGGGAAAAGGAGAAAATGCTGGTTACCAACATTCTCTTCTTTTCCAACAATGTTTTCAAAAGCCTTCTTCCTCAGTGCCCTTAACTCTTTACCACACAATCCCGACTTTCAACGACCCTGGGAAGGAAGCCTTTTGAAAACATTGTGGGAAAAGGAGAAAATGCTGGTAACCAGCATTTTCTCCTTTTCTCACAATGTTTTCTATTCTTCCCAAGACAAATTTCAATTTTTGAGTCACATTTATTTTGTTGTCTGCAAAAGCTTTCAATTTGGACTGGTCCAGATTTTTTTCGTTTGGTAAAGAGTTAAAAGTCAGCATTGTGTGGTAAAAGGGTTAATATGTATAGGACAATGCAAGGTTCATCAATTAACTTATTTGGTATTTTTGCACATAGATTGAAACCAGGAGGTCGCTTGTGCAATCCCAAAACTGAAGACAATTTCTTTCCATGGATTGATGGTAACCAACTCATTGTAACAGGATTCACCAAATCTCTGTAAGCATCTTGAACACTGAAACAGTGCAGAATGCTCTGAGCAATCTGCCAGGGTCCATATTCACTAACCATTCTTAAGAACAGTCTTTGTCTTTGTCTTAACCCTTTCCCAAACGACAAATTTTGGAACTGGTCCAAATTGAAAGAGTTTGCAGACGATAATTCTAAATTTGATGAAAATGGCAGAAAGGTCTCAAAAAGGGTAGAAAACACTGTGGGAAAAGGAGAAATTGCTCGTTAGAGCAATTTCTCCTTTTCCCACAGTGTTTTCAAAAGACTAGTACTGCAGACATGTGAAAACCAGGGCTTGTTTGGGAAAGGGTTAAGAACAGTCTTTGTCTTATTCATCCAAACGGTTGTGTTACTTTCAAATTTAGAAATTTCTGGAGAATAAGACACTCGCATAAGAATGGTTGTTGAATACGGACCCTGGTCTTGACCTGCACTGTCCACTAAATCATGTTTAGTTGTCCTCAGGGTTCGGGAAATAAGATATGACTCGGATACCTACCATTATCATATTATCATCATATTATCATATTTCAAACCCTTTACCAGAAGACAAAATTTTAGCCTTGTCGAAATTGAAAGCAATTGCAGACAACAATTTTGGTGTGGCTCAAATGGTCAATTTTCTTTGATAGGGTAGAAAACATTGTGGAAAAAAGGAGAAAATGCTGGTTACCTGACATTATGCGGTAAAGGGATAACAGGGTTAGATTTCAAGTAGCACAGGATTAACCCTCAGTAGTATAGGAGAAAATTCAAGTGATTTTACTGTAGAGACGAGGCTCAAACAATTACAATTTTCAACAATGCATTCCAGAAAGTACACAAAACAGACTATATCAATGATCAGACTGCACATTTTTTGTGGTCTGATCTTGATAAACATTGGCAGCAAAGGCACTTCAGTTTCACGCAAGTTGTTTGGTAAGGGGTTCACCCTTTACTGCACAATGCCACCTTTTAACGAACCTGGGAAACAACACCTTTTGAAAACATTGTCGGAAAAGGAGAAAATGCTGGTAACCAGCATCTTCTCCTTTTCCCTCAATGTTTTCTACCCTGTCAAAGAAAATTGCACCATTTTGGTCACACTGAAATTGTCATCTGCAAATGCTTTCAATTTGGATGAGGCTAAAATTTTGTTGTCTGGTAAAGGGCTAAGTATTACGCAGGCGCCTTTTTTTATGTAAGCATAACTTGATATAATATGATATTTATGGTGCCGAAATTCATAAAACTTGGTGGAATGTGAAATGCAATTTTTCATGCTTCCTACATTTTGTCACTGTGAATGGAGTATGCAGATGGGGGGCCTTGAAATTTAATAGGTGAATCTTTGGAAAAAAAAATTCAATGAGGTGAAAAGATCCTAATAAGGGGTTGCAACTCTTAACAGTTTCAACCTTTACCAAATAGTTCTGTGTTTAGGAGGATGGCAGCTTTTGGAAACATTGTGAGACTAGGAGAAAATTCTGGTTACAGTTTTCTTGTTTTCCCATCATGTTCTGCCTTTTTAAAGACAAATTGCATTAACTCTTTACCAAACGACAAAAATGTAGACTAGTCCAAATTGAAAGCATTTGCAGACGACATTTTGACTGTAGCTCAAAACATAAAATTTGTCTCTTAACCCTTTCCCAAACAAGCCCTGGTTTTCACGTGTCTGCAGTACAAGTCTTTTGAAAACACTGGGAAAAGGAGAAATTGCTCGTAACGAGCGATTTCTCCTTTTCCCACAGTGTTTTCTACCCTTTTTGATAACTTTCTGCCATTTTCATCAAATTTGAAATTGTTGTCTGCAAACTCTTTCAATTTGGACCTGTCCAAAATTTGTCGCTTGGGAAAGGGTTAAAGGGTAGAAAACAATGTGGGAAAAGAAGAAAATGCTGGTTACCAGCATTTTCTTCATTTCCCACAATGTTTTCAAAAGGCTTCTTTCCTGGGGTCGTTAAGAGTCAGGATTGTGTAGTAAAGGGTTAAGCCACATTGAAATTGTCCTCTGCAAGTGCACCCAGTTTGAACAAGTCTAAAATTTTGTTGCCTGGTATGAAATTAATTCTTTTCCAGTCTCAAATTCGAATGACCTTGAGGAGGAAGGCTTTTGAAAACATTGTGAGAAGAGGAGAAAATGCTTGAAACCAGCATGTTCTCCACATTTTTTTTCTGCAAATGCTTTAGATTGGACATCTCAGAATTTTGTAACGGGTTGACTCTTTACCACACAACAAAAATGTAGACTAGTCCAAATTCAAAGCATTTGCAGACGACAAAATGATTGTGACTGAAAAAATGAAATTTGTTCTGGGAAGGATAGAAAACATTGTGGGAAAAGGAGCCAGCATTCTCTCCTTTTCCCACAATGTTTTCAAAGGGCTTCTTTCTCAAGGTCGTTAAAAGTCGGGATTGTGTGGTAAAGAGTTAAAAGAGTTCAGGACAGCTTATTTATGAAACACAGTATTCATTAACCTTTTACCAGACGACAAAAGTTTTTAGCCTTGTCCAAATTGACAATTTCAATGTGGCTCAAATGGTGCAATTTTTCTTTGATGGGATAGAAAACACTGTTGGAAAAGGAGAAAATGCTGGTTACCAGCATTTTCTCCTTTTCCCACAATGTTTTCAAAAGACTTCTTTCCCAGGGTTGTTAAAAGGTGGCATTGTGCAGTAAAGGGTTAACCTTTTACCACACAATCCAGAGTTTTAAAGACCTTGAGGAAGAAGGCTTTTGAAAATTTTGTGGGAAAAGGGGCAAATGCTGGTAACCAGCATTTTCTCCTTTTCCCACAATGTTTTCGAACCTTTCAGTCAAAAAAGTCATCAATTCAGCCACATTTAAATTGTCGTTTGAACATGCTTTCAGTTTGAATCAATGTAAGGTTTTGTTGTTTGGTAAATAGTTAAATGATGCAGGCAGTAGACGTGGGTGTTGCACGTCAGTCATGATTAACCCTTTACCAAACAATCCCAAGTTTTAACAACCCTGACAAGGGAGCCTTTTGTAAACATCGTGCAAAATAGAGAAAATGCTGGTAACCAGCATTTTCTTCTTTTCCCACAATGTTTTCTGCCTTGTGTCAGACGAAGTTCATTACTTTAATTACATTTGATTTGTTGCCTGGAAATGCTTTCAACTTGAAGTAGTCTAAATTTTGTCATTTGGTGAAAAGTTAAAGTACATGTACTAGAAATTGAATGCCTCATGCAACTTTTCTTTCTGGCAGCAGGCAACGTTTAAAGAAATTCACTGAGGCAAAAGAGATAGATTTATTGCTTGTAACTAGTAATTTCTGCTGTAGAGCTCATATAATGTTTCAATTCCTTACCAGATGACAAAATTTTAGACTCATCTGCATTAAAAGCAATTGCAGGCAACCAACATTTTCTCCTGTGCCACAATGTTTTTAAAAGCCTTCCTCCTCAAGGTCATTACAACTTCAGATTGTGCGGTAAAGAGTTAACTCTTTACCACACAATCCTGAATTTTAACGACCCTGAGCAAGAAGCCTTTTGAAAACATTGCGGGTAAAGGAGAAAATGCTGGTAACCAGCATTGTCTCCTTTTCCCACAATGTTTTCTACCCTATCAATGACAAATTCCATCATTTGAACAACATTTAAATTGTCGTCTGCAAATGCTTTCAATTTGGACAAGTCTACATTTTTGTCATGTGTTAAAGAGTTAAATGGATCATGATCAGATAGCAGTAACAGTTTCATTACCTCCTGGTACTAGTGTACATCTTTGAAAAAAAATCAACAGAAAATATGGATAATCAGCATGAATGAAGATTAAACTCTTTACCAAACGACAAAATTGTAGACCGGTCCAAATTGAAAGCATTTGCAGACGACAAATTAAAGGTGGCTCAAATGACGAAATTTGTCCTTGATAGAGTAGAAAACATTGCGGGAAAAGGAGAAAATGCTGGTTACCAGCATTTTCTCCTTTTCCCACAATGTTTTCAAAAGGCCTCTTTTTCAGGGTTGTTAAAAGCCGGGACTGTGTGGTAAAGGGTTAAACCTTAGGCTGCTAAGCGCGTCTCACTGACCTTTTGCAGACAGCGTAGATCAAGATCAGACTGCACAGAACATGCAGTCTGATCTTTGATCTACACTGTCCGATAAGGAGGTATCTTTCCTCCAAAAATACCTTTGAAATAAGAAAATTTGTGTTTATAGTATCACTTTGAAAGTTTCATTTCTTTTACTTAGCAGGATAAAGTTTATGATACATGAGAATGTGTTAAAAACATTGTGGCAAAGGAGAAAGTGCTAATTATGAGCAAATTGTAGCTCCACTGGCCAAAGGCCACCGAGCTTATGTCATGGCCTGTTCTGTTGTGTGTGCATGTGTGCGTGTTGTAACTTTTATTTCAAACATCTTCTTCTCTGAAACTACCCATCCAGATTTGACCAAACTTCATAGAAATGATCCTACCATGGTCCTGTTCAGAATTTCATGAAAGAATATGATTCCTGTTAAAACTATGGTTGCCATGGCAACAAATCTGAAAAATATTGGAAATCTTTGAAATCTTTTTGTCTGAAAGCACATGGCTCAGGGCTGACAATTTTTGCAAGTAGCTTAATCTAATGGACCTATGCTAACTTTCTTCAAATTATAGCCGGGGAGCCAAAATTGGCCCAGCCCCGGGGGTCACAAGTTTTACGTGGGCTTATATAAAGAAAAGTTTAAAAAGTTCTAAACCACATGGCCTAGAAGTTAGGGCTACCAAAATTGGCATGGAGCTTCATCTGATGGACTTCTACTAAGATTCTACTTAGATACTAAGGTAGAGAAAACTTTATAAGTCTTCTTGTTTGAAACATTTTTGCCTAGAATGGTAATGTTTGGTGTGTATGGTTTGTATGTATTAGCCAGTGGAGCAATACAGGGCCATCATGGCCCTCTAGTTTCTTTCGCTACAATGTTTTTAAAAGTGGTCTGCTATCAGAAGAAAAAGGTTGTTTGTTTGTATTGGAGTTAAATGCCGTTTTAACAGCTTAGATCATATCATAACACTGGCCAAAAAGAAAGTTTGCCTCAACTGGATATCAAACTCTCAACCACCAGGTCAGGAGTCAGATACGCTGACCACTGAGCTACCCGGGCGGGCAAGAAGAAAAAGCTGTCTGACGGATGTAATGAGCTAATCCCATTTGTTATCTGGATGTTATAAAGGCAATCAGTTCAGGGAATGAGTGGCCCAATATTTCTTCCAATTTCAGCAATGAAATCATTATTGATTAACACTTTCTCCCCTGTTGGCACTCAGCGTCTATTATTTATGAAGTTAATGTCTTTCCAAGACATAATGGAAATATGTAGCTCCATGCTTATGATATTAACAACATAATTCTTTTTTTTTTAACCCTTTACCAAATAACCCTCAGTTTTAACGACCCTGGAAAAGGAAGGCTTTTGAAAACATTGTGGGAAAAGGAGAAAAGCTGGTAACCAGCATTTTCTCCTTTTTCCCCACAATGTTTCTTCCTTTTTCTCACAATGTTTTCCCTTTCATATCTTTCTCACAATGTTTCTACTCTATTGAAGCCAAATTTCATTGTTTATTTTGTCCTCTGCAAATGCTCTGAATTCTGTTGAGTCTTAAATTTGTTCATTTTGTCCTAAAAGTGACAAATGTTACTTGCTATTATTGTATAACTCTTTACCACACAACAAAAATGTAGGATTGTCCAAATTGAAAGCATTTGCAGACGACAATTGAATTGTTGCTTTAATGATGGAATCTGCCTTTGTTTGAGAAGAAAACATTGTGGAAAAAGAAGAAAATGCTGGTAACCAGCATTTTCTCCTTTTCTCGCAATGTTTTCAAAGGCTTTCTTTCACGGGATCATAAAAACGTGGGATTGTGTGGTAAAGATATTAATAGTGAGAAAAAGGGATTGATTCTGATTCAAAAATGAAATTCTTTGATGAATTAGATATAAAAATGATAGTAATTTAAATGCATAACTTTCTACATTATAATTTCAAGGACTGTTAAATTTTTGTGGTTGAAATAGCTGCTTTAACCCTTTACCAAATGGCAAAAATTTGGACATACCCAAATTCAAAGCACTTGCAGACAACAAATGAAGTGTGGATCAAATGATAGAATGTCTTTGGAATGGTATAAAAAATTGTGAGAAAAAGAGGAAATGCTAGTTTGCATCATTTTTCTCCTTTTCCCACAATGTTTTCAGAAGGCTTTTTCCTCAAGGACGGTAAAACATGGGATTATGTAGTGAAGAAATAGACGAAGATGTACCTGTTACTTATTACCTGATTGAAATCTTTATATTTGATTTTGTATCTTATGTATTTCATCGTTTACCCAATCTTATCTACCTTTGGACGAGCCCTGGTACAGCTGTCAGTAGCGTACAGGACTTGAGAAGAGGGGGTCACTTGTACAAATCTCCAGCTCAGTTTCTTTTGGGGGATGATTATAGTCATTGTGACGGGATTCATTCCCCTCTCATGGCTGATCATTGTTTCAACCATAGTTACGTGGGAAAACAGCCAGTGGGTTTGGAAGAATATTGTGCAAAGTACTGGTGAAAGAAACTCCAGGAAGCATGGATAGGTGTGCTGGGCACTGTGATATAATTGAAATACTGTTGACAATGCCATTAAGCACAATACAAGGAAACACATTCTCTTCTTTTGACATTTTTAACACTAAAGTCTTGTTATGTTAGTCTCAAAGTTTATAAAAGCAATGAGATAAAGATAGAAAAATTTATGGACAAACGTAAAATGTCTACAAAAAAAAAAACGGGTAAAAAATTGCAAGTTTGTGATGAAGAATGATGTCAACTGATTGCAGAGAACTTTTGCTAGAACAAAGACTTGTTAGTACTGTACAAAATAGTTCCATCATTTAACTCTTTACCACACGACAAAATTTTTAGACTGGTCCAAATTGAAAGCGTTTGCAGACGACAAAATAAATGCAAATGAAAAAGTAAAACTTGTTTTGGGAAGGGTAGAAAACATTGTGGGAAAAGGAGAAAATGCTGGTTACCAGCATTTTCTCCTTTTCCCACAATGTTTTCAAAAGGCTTCTTTCTCAGGGTCGTTAAAAGTAGGGATTGTATGGTAAAGGGTTAACTCTTTACCAAATGAAAAATTTTAGACTTGCCTGAAAGCTTTTGCAGATGACAAAATAATTGTGACACAAAGATAGAAATTTGCATTTGGAAGGGAAGAAAACAATGTAGGAAAGGGGGAAAACAGTGTTAACCAGCATTTTCTCCTTTTCCCCCACATTGTTTTCAAAAGGTCCTTTTCTTTAAAACTCAGGATTGCGTGGTAAAGGGTTAATGACCTTGGTAGAAAAGAGTCCTTTGAAAACATTGTTGGGAACCAGCATTTTCTTCTGTTCCAACAATGTTTTCTACCCATTCTTAGACAAATCCCATCATTTTAGTTATGTTGAATTTGTTGTCAACAAATGTTTTTCAATTGAAACAAGTGAAATTTTATTATGTGGTAATGAGTTACTGGTACCCTGGTCTGGGTGCAATGTTATTGATTGTGTAATTGGCGTGATGGTGATTGATGGTTCAGTTATTGGTAATCCAATCTGGGCAGCTGGGGGCCGGTTTCTCATGATGTAAGATGAGTGGTTGAAAGTGTTGTTGACACTGAAAATTTGCTGAGCCATGAAAGGGGAATTAACTCTTTACCAAACTACCAAACTGTAGACTGATCCAAATTTAACTCTACCAAACGATGAAATTTCAGACTTGTCTAAATTGAAAGCATTTGCAGACAACAAATTTAATCTAGCTCATATGATGATTTCTGTCTTTCATAGGGTAGAAAACATTGCGTGAGAAGGAGAAAATGCGGTTACTAGCATTTTCTCAAAGTATTTCAGAAGCCTTTTTCCCTCAATGTCAGTAAAACTTTGGGTTGTGTGGTAAAAGACTAAACCAGTTTTTGAGCTAAAATTTCTGGGAGTGGAGAAAGTTTATATTCTTTTGGGAAAAATATCAAAACATGACTGTTTACCCTTAGTTGGGAAGAACAAAATTACCTACAATGGGATTCGAACCCATGACCTTTAAACCATAGTCGGCAACTCCACCAACTGAGCTTTGGCGCTAACCTGTATTGTGCTGTGTTGAAAATTATATTTATCCTCTGTTATGCAATAGCAACTCTACTATTAACTCTTTAACTCTTTACCAAACAACAAAACTTTAGACTAGTCCAAATTGAAAGCATTTGCAAATGACAAATGTGACTTAAAAATTGAATTTTTTTATGGGACGGTAGAAAACATTGTGGGAAAAGGAGAAAATGCTTGTTCTCCTTTTCCCATAATGTTTTCAAAAGGTTTCCCTTTTAGGGTCGGTAAAAGTCGGGATTGTGTGGTAACGAGTTAACCACACAATCCTGAGTTTTAATGCTCCTTACGGAGAATGCTTTTGAAAACATAATGGAAAAAGGAGAAAATGCAGGTAACCAGCATTTTCTCCATTTTCCAAAAAGTTTCTACCCTTTCAAATATAAATAACAATTTCTGAGTCACGTTTCTTGTTTAGTCTACAAAAGCTTTCAATTTCGACGAGTCTAAAATTTTGTCGTTTGATAAAGAGAAAACTGATTGGCTTCTGGTATTTTCTCATTTTCCCACAATGTTTTCAAAAGTTTTTGGGTTGTTAAGACTCGGGATTATATGGTAAAGGGTTAATTATTCTAATGTCTAAATGTTTATTATATACCTGTTTTCTCTCTTTACAGTATGATGCTGTTCGAATAAACCAGATCTATGAGCAAGCTAGATGGGCAATAATGGCGGAGGAGATCGATTGTACAGAGGATGAAATGATGATGTTCGCTACTCTACAAGTCCAAGTACAGCTTCAATCAGGCTCAAGCTCAGGAAATGACACTGTCGATGCTTCTATGTCAAACGAAGGAGGTGATGATATTGATGCTGCCCTCTCTGACCTTCAAGAATCACTAGAGGGCAGCACCCTCTCTTCCCCAGGGGACATAACTCATATACCTGAACTGGCAGATTTTGTCAAGTTTTTCAAGTAAGCGTCCTTGTACCTTTTTTTTTTGACTGCATTTTTCTTTTGATTGACAAGATTCCTGTTGCATATCACCACTTTGTAGAGAAAGAAAAATCCCCCTAGAATCACATAATTCTTGTTTGAATAGGAAAATGAACAACAGGATTAAGACATAATCGAATCAGCCAGTACAGTAAATAACAGTATTTGAAACACATTATGTTATATTGACAAATTAGGTATGAGGACAAATTAGGTATGAGGAGCAATTGTCATAATTTTTGGAAGGCCTCAGTGGCAGAAGCAGCTATGTGAAGGTAATCCTTCCATCTGTATAAGTGCCTTTGCATGAAAGTAACTGCAACATGCATGCAGTTTGATCTGAGATATGCCTGGCTACTTATTCATTTAGCGGTATATTGCACTTTTTAGCTCACCTGAGCACATAGTGCTCAGGGTGAGCTATTGTGATCGATCGTTGTCCGGCATCCGTCCGTCCGTCCGTCCGTCCGTCTGTCCGTCCGTCCGTCCGTGAACAATTACTTAAAAAATCTTCTCCTCTGAAACCGCCCAACAGATTTCAGTGAAACTTCACAGAAATGATCCTTAGGTGATGCACTTTCAAAATACTTCAAAGATTTGAATTCCATGAAGAACTCTGGTTGCCATGGCAACCGAGAGAAAAAACTTTAAAAATCTTCTTGTCCCAAACCGTAAGGGCTAGAGCTCTCATATTTGGCATGTAGCATCATCTAGTGGCCCTCTACCAAAATACTTCAAATTATGGCCCTAGTGTTGAAAATGGCCCTATGTTGTGGGTTCTCGGATTTCACATAGAGATAAAGAAGGAAATCTTTAAAAATCTTCTTGTCCCAAACCATAAGGGCTAGAGCTCTCATATATGGCATGTAGTATCATCTAGTGGCCCTCTACCAAAATACTTCAAATAATGGCCCTAGTGTGGAAATTGGCCCTATGTTGTGGGTTCTCGGATTTCACATAGAGATAAAGAAGGAAATCTGTAAAAATCTTCTTGTCCCAAACCGTAAGGGCCAGAGCTTTCATATTTGGCATGTAGCATCATCTAGTAGCCCTCTACCAAAAAACTTCAAATTACGGCCCTAGTGTTGAAAATGGCCCTATGTTGTGGGTTCTCGGATTTTACATAGAGATAAAGAAGGAAATCTTTAAAAATCTTCTTGTCCCAAATCATAAGGGCTAGAGCTCTCATATATGGCATGTAGTATCATCTAGTGGCCCTCTACCAAAATACTTCAAATTATGGCCGTAGTGTTGAAATGGCCCTATGTTGTGGGTTCTTGGATTTCACATAGAGATAAAGAAGGAAATCTTTAAAAATCTTCTTGTCCCAAACCATAAAGGCTAGAGCTCTCATATATGGCATGTAGTATCATCTAGTGGCCCTCTACCAAAATACTTCAAATTATGGCCCTAGTGTGGAAATTGGCCCTATGTTGTGGGTTCTCGGATTTCACATAGAGATAAAGAAGGAAATCTTTAAAAATCTTCTTGTCCCAAACCGTAAGGGCTAGAGCTTTCATATATGGCATGTAGCATCATCTAGTGGCCCTGTACCAAAATACTTCAAATTATGGCCCTAGTCTTGAAAATGGCCCTATGTTGTGGGTTCTCGGATTTCACATAGAGAAATAGAAGGAAATCTGTAAAAATCTTCTTGTCCCAAACCTTAAGGGCTAGAGCTTTCATATTTGGCATGTAGCATCATCTAGTGACCCTCTACCAAAATACTTCAAATTATGGCCCTAGTGTTGAAAATGGCCCTATGTTGTGGGTTCTTGGATTTCACATAGAGATACAGAAGGAAATCTTTAAAAATCTTCTTGTCCCAAACCATAAAGGCTAGAGCTCTCATATATGGCATGTAGTATCATCTAGTGGCCCTCTACCAAAATACTTGAAATAATGGCCCTAGTGTGGAAATTGGCCCTATGTTGTGGGTTCTCGGATTTCACATAGAGATAAAGAAGGAAATCTGTAAAAATCTTCTTGTCCCAAACCATAAGGGCTAGAGCTTTCATATTTGGCATGTAGCATCATCTAGTGGCCCTCTACCAAAATACTTCAAATTATGGCCCTAGTTTGAAAATGGCCCTATGTTGTGGGTTCTCGGATTTCACATAGAGATAAAGAAGGAAATCTGTAAAAATCTTCTTGTCCCAAACCGTAAGGGCCAGAGCTTTCATATTTGGCATGTAGCATCATCTAGTGGCCCTCTACCAAAAACCTTCAAATTACGGCCCTAGTGTTAAAAATGGCCCTATGTTGTGGGTTCTTGGATTTCACATAGAGATAAAGAAGGAAATCTTTAAAAATCTTCTTGTCCCAAACCGTAAGGGCCAGAGCTTTCATATTTGCCATGTAGCATTATCTAGTGGCCCTCTACCAAAAAACTTCAAATTACGGCCCTAGTCTTGAAAATGGCCCTATGTTGTGGGTTCTTGGATTTCACATAGAGATAAAGAAGGAAATCTGTAAAAATCTTCTTGTCCCAAATCATAAGGGCTAGAGCTCTCATATATGGCATGTAGTATCATCTAGTGGCCCTCTACCAAAATACTTGAAATTATGGCCCTAGTGTTGAAAATGACCCTATGTTGTGGGTTCTCAGATTTCACATAATGATAAAGAAGGAAATCTTTAAAAATCTTCTTGTCCCAAACTGTAAGGGCTAGAGCTTTGATATTTGGCATGTAGCATCATCTAGTGACCCTCTACCAAAACACGTCAAATTATGGCCGTAGTGTTGAAAATGGCCCTATGTTGTGGGTTCTCGGATTTCACATAGAGATAAAGAAGGAAATCTTTAAAAATCTTCTTGTCCCAAACCGTAAGGGCTAGAGCTCTCATATATGGCATGTAGTATCATCTAGTGGCCCTCTACCAAAATACTTCAAATAATGGCCCTAGTGTGGAAATTGGCCCTATGTTGTGGGTTCTCGGATTTCACATAGAGATAAAGAAGGAAATCTTTAAAAATCTTCTTGTCCCAAACCGTAAGGGCTAGAGCTTTCATATTTGGCATGTAGCATCATCTAGTGGCCCTGTACCAAAATACTTCAAATTATGGCCCTAGTCTTGAAAATGGCCCTATGTTGTGGGTTCTCGGATTTCACATAGAGAAATAGAAGGAAATCTTTAAAAATCTTCTTGTCCCAAACCATAAGGGCTAGAGCTCTCATATATGGCATGTAGTATCATCTAGTGGCCCTCTACCAAAATACTTCAAATAATGGCCCTAGTGTGGTAAATGGCCCTATGTTATGGGGTCTCGGATTTCACATAGAGATAAAGAAGGAAATCTTTAAAAATCTTCTTGTCCCAAATCATAAGGGCTAGAGCTCTCATATATGGCATGTAGTATCATCTAGTGGCCCTCTACCAAAATACTTCAAATTATGGCCGTAGTGTTGAAAATGGCCCTATGTTCTGGGTTCTCGGATTTCACATAGAGATAAAGAAGGAAATCTTTAAGAATCTACTTGTCCCAAATCATAAGAGCTAGAGCTCTCATATATGGCATGTAGTATCATCTAGTGGCCCTCTACCAAAATCCTTCAAATTATGGCCCTAGTGTTGAAAATGGCCCTATGTTGTGGGTTCTCGGATTTCACATAGAGATAAAGAAGGAAATCTGTAAAAATCTTCTTGTCCCAAACCTTAAGGGCTAGAGCTTTCATATTTGGCATGTAGCATCATCTAGTGACCCTCTACCAAAATACTTCAAAAAATGGCCCTAGTCTTGAAAATGGCCCTATGTTGTGGGTTCTCAGATTTCACATAGAGATAAAGAAGGAAATCTTTAAAAATCTTGTTGTCCCAAACCATAAGGGTTAGAGCTCTCATATATGGCATGTAGTATCATCTCGTGGCCCTCTACCAAAATACTTCAAATAATGGCCCTATTGTGCAAATTGGCCCTATGTTGTGGGTTCTCGGATTTCACATAGAGATAAAGAAGGAAATCTGTAAAAATCTTCTTGTCCCAAACCGTAAAGGCTAGAGCTTTCATATTTGGGATGTAGCATAATCTAGTGGCCCTCTACCAAAATACTTCAAATGATGGCCCTAGTTTGAAAATGGCCCTATGTTGTGGGTTCTCGGATTTCACATAGAGATAAAGAAGGAAATCTGTAAAAATCTTCTTGTCCCAAACCATAAGGGCTAGAGCTGTCATATATAGCGTGTAGTATCATCTAGTGGCCCTCTACCAAAATACTTCAAATAATGGCCCTAGTGTGGAAATTGGCCCTATGTTGTGGGTTCTCGGATTTCACATAGAGATAAAGAAGGAAATCTGTAAAAATCTTCTTGTCCCAAACTGTAAGGGCTAGAGCTTTCACATATGGCATGTAGCATCATCTAGTGGCCCTCTACCAAAATACTTCAAATTATGGCCCTAGTGTTGAAAATGGCCCTATGTTGTGGGTTCTCGGATTTCACATAGAGATAAAGAAGGAAATCTTTAAAAATCTTCTTGTCCCAAACCATAAGGGCTAGAGCTCTCATATGTGGCATGTAGTATCATCTAGTGGCCCTCTACCAAAATACTTCAAATTATGGCCCTAGTGTTGAAAATGGTCCTATGTTGTGGGTTCTCGGATTTCACATAGAGATAAAGAAGGAAATCTTTAAAAATCTTCTTGTCCCAAACTATAAGGGCTAGAGCTCTCATATATGGCATGTAGTATCATCTCGTGTCCCTCTACCAAAATACTTCAAATTATGGCCCTAGTGTTGAAAATGGCCCTATGTTGTGGGTTCTCGGATTTCACATAGAGATACAGAAGGAAATCTTTAAAAATCTTCTTGTCCCAAACCTTAAGGGCTAGAGCTTTCATATTTGGCATGTAGCATCATCTAGTGACCCTCTACCAAAATGCTTCAAATTATGGCCCTAGTCTTGAAAATGGCCCTATGTTGTGGGTTCTCGGATTTCACATAGAGATAAAGAAGGAAATCTTTAACAATCTTCTTGTCCCAAACCATAAAGGCTAGAGCTCTCATATATGGCATGTAGTATCATCTAGTGGCCCTCTACCAAAATACTTCAAATAATGGCCCTAGTGTGGAAATTGGCCCTATGTTGTGGGGTCTCGGATTTCACATAGAGATAAAGAAGGAAATCTTTAAAAATCTTCTTGTCCCAAACCGTAAGGGCTAGAGCTTTCATATTTGGCATGTAGCATCATCTAGTGGCCCTCTACCAAAATACTTCAAATTATGGCCCTAGTGTTGAAAATGGCCCTATGTTGTGGGTTCTCGGATTTCACATAGAGATAAAGAAGGAAATCTTTAAAAATCTTCTTGTCCCAAACTATAAGGGCTAGAGCTCTCATATATGGCATGTAGTATCATCTCGTGTCCCTCTACCAAAATACTTCAAATAATGGCCCTAGTGTTGAAATTGGCCCTATGTTGTGGGTTCTCGGATTTCACATAGAGATAAAGAAGGAAATCTTCAAAAATCTTCTTGTCCCAAACTGTAAGGGCTAGAGCTTTCACATATGGCATGTAGCATCATCTAGTGACCCTCTACCAAAATACTTTAAATTATGGCCCTGGTGTTAAAAGTTGACCCTATGTTGTGGGTTCTCGGATTTCACATAGAGAGAAAGAAGGAAATCTTTAAAAATCTTCTTGTCCCAAACCATAAGGGCTAGAGCTTTCATATTTGGCATGTAGCATTATGGTGTTGAGCTGAGTTGCATTTCAGGTGAGCGATTTAGGACCATCATGGTCCTCTTGTTAAGATTAAGTCTTTACCAAACGACAAAATTTTAGACTGGCCCAAATTCGAAGCGTTTGCAGACGACATTATAAATTTGGCTCAAATGGTGGAATTTGTCTATAATAGGATAGAAAACATTGTGGGAAAAGGAGAAAATGCTGGTTACCAGCATTTTCTCCTTTTCCCACAGTGTTTTCAAAAGACTTTTTCTGCAGGGTCGTTAAAACTCAGGAGTGTGTGTTAAAGGGTTTAACTGTCAGACAACTACATAAATTGAAATTCAGGGAAAAAAGACTCATTTATTGCAACATCTACACTCTTTTAACCCTTTACCAAATTACGAAATGTTAGACTTTCCCAAATTGAAAGCTTTTGCAGATGACATAGTAAGTGTTTCTCAAAAATAGAAATTTGCTTTTGGAGAAGGGTAGAAAACATTATGGGAAAAGAGGATAATGCTGCATTTTCTCCTTTTCCTCTAATGTTTCCAAAAATTTTCTTCCTGAGGGTCATTAAAACTTAGGATTACATGGTAAAGGGTTAACCTTTAGGCTGGTAAGCACGACCTACTGACCTTTTGTGGTCAGTGTAGATCAAGATCAGACTGCACAGAACTTGCAGTCTGACCTTGGGTCTACACCGTCCAATAAGGAGATTTTTCTCCAAAAAAAAAAAGTTTGTAGCAGCATTATTTTGGTCTTTACTATCAGTGTGAAAATTTCATTTAACTCTTTACCAAACGACAAAATTTTAAACTGGTCCAAATTGGAAGCAGTTGCAGACTACAAAATAAATGTGACTGAAAAATTGAAATTTGTTGTAGGACGGGTAGAAAACATTGTTGGAAAAGGAGAAAATGCAGAAAATGCTGGTTACCAGCATTTTCTCCTTTTCCCACAATGTTTTCAAAAGGCTTCGTTCTCAGGGTTGTTAAAAGTCAGGATTGTGCGGTAAATGGTTAAGTTACACAGCAGGATAAAGGTTAACTCTTTACCAAACGACAAAATTTTAGACTGGTCCACATTGAGAGCATTTGCAGACGACAAAATAAATGTGATTAAAGAATTGAAATTTGTTTTGGGAAGGGTAGAAAACACAATGTTTTCAAAAGGCTTCTTAAAAGTCGGGATTGTGTGGTAAAGAGTTAATTAAGGCATCCCTTCCAAAAAAAATTCAGGTCCAATAAATCCAAGATAAGACTGCATGTTCTTTACCGTGTGATATGCATTGACAGTGGCTGCCAAAGCTTTTGTAAGATTTAGGTGGTAAAATCAGTCATAAAAAACCTCAGATGAAAAATGAGAGATTGAACTAATTCGGCTTTGATTTTCTTGTAAATGGTTGTTCTTTTCCTAATTTCTTTACTATTTTTCGCTTTGCAGACCTAAGAAGTTTACACTGAAGAGCTACAAACGGTACTGGTGCACATTTAGAGATACCCATGTTTCATTTTATAGCTCACGGGAGGATGCTTCTGGTGCCCCAATCAACAGGATTAACTTCAAAGGTAATTCATATCAATCCAGTCTGTCTTTTTTGTGGGTTAAAAATATGTGAACCATGCTCTGACAAAAGGGGGCTTAATGCATCTCCGTAATGCATCATACCAAGCACAACATCACATAGTTAGGGATCCATAAAACTCCATTTGTCTAAAAACCAACTGTATCATAAGGTACACTTGTCCTTTGACATACAGAAAATTGACCAGTAGCGAAAAGTTTCGGCCCAGGTCAGCCTGCGCAGTCCATGGGTCGATACTTTTCGCAGATACATTAACCTCCCTTTTCACAGAGCATGCCTCATATTTTTATGATTAAGGTATTTGCAAAGTGGTATGAAATATTTTTTTATGATTCTTCCAATTTGGGCATTCTTATTTAACTGTTTACCAAACTGTATTTACATTTTTCTGCACTTATTGTAGGATGTGAGGCTCATCCAGATGTCAACCTACAGAACAACAAGTTTGGTATCAAACTGTACATACCTGGTGCAGACGGCATGGAGGAAATCTGGCTGAGATATGATAATGTAAGAACAGATTTTAAAGGATCATTTGATGTTTAACCCTTTACCACACAATCCTGAGTTTTAACGACCCTGAGAAAGAGGCTTTTTGAAAACATTGTGGGAAAAGGAGAAAATGCTGGTAACTAGCATTTTCTCCATTTCCCACAATGTTTTCTATCCTATCAAAGACAGAAATCATCATTAATTTTGCATTACATTTAATTTGTTGTCTACAAATGCTTTCAATTTGGTCGAGTCCTGAATTTTGTCGTTTGGTAGAGAGTTAATATAGTTTGCAATATGGTTTCAGTCATATTACAGTGACCAGCACTCCTTTCCATGTTTTGCAGGATTTGCTTTGGCCAAACTTTGTAGAAAACTCCTCATAAGCATCTATGAAATTACATTCAGCAGTGAGACCTTAGCTGTGCTGTTTACCACACAGTCCCGACTTTTAACGACCCTGAGAAAGAAGCCTTTTGAAAACATTGTGGGAAAAGGAGAAAATGCTGGTAACCAGCATTTTCTCCTTTTCCCACAATGTTTTCTACCCCTCCCTAAACAAATTTCAATTTTTCAGTCACGCTTATTTTGTCGTCTGCAACAGCTTTCAATTTCAATCTGAAATGTTGTTTGGTAAAGGGTTAATGATTTCTGTGGTATTGTCTTTTATCAATCCTTGAGAACAGTTTTGTCAGGCTGAGATTCAAGCTGTTAACTTTACCACACAACAGAAAACATAGCCTTGTTTAAATTGAAAGCGATAAATTTTGCAGACAACAATTCAAATTTGGCTCAAATGATGCAATTTGTCTTTAATATGGTGGAAGACATTGTGGGAAAAGGAGAAAATGCTGTTCACCAGCATTTTCTCCTTTACCCACGACATTTTATTCCCTTTCAAAGACTAATGTGGCTCATTTGAGCCACAGTTTATTTGTTGTCTGCAATTGCTTTCAGTATGGAAGATCCTACAGTTTGTCATGTGGTAAAGAGTGAAATTGTGGAAGGGAAAGATTTGAAAGTTAGGGATGCCTGATAGCTTTTCAAAACCCCTTTCACTAAGAAATGGATTTGCTATAATAATGACCTGTTTTTGTCATCAATGATTAGATTTGGCATTAAAGATGGCTGCCAACACTTTCTCCTTTTCCCACAATGTTTTCAAAAATGCCTTCATCCTCTGGATCCTAACCCTTTACCAAACAATTCCATATTTAACCCTTTCCCAAACGACAAATATTGGACTGGTCCAAATTGAAAGAGTTTGCAGACGACAATTTTAAATTTGATAAAAATGGCAGAAAGTTCTCAAAAAGGGTAGAAAACACTGTGGTAAAAGGAGAAATTGCTCGTTACGAGCAATTTCTCCTTTTCCCACAGTGTTTTCAAAAGACTAGTACTGCAGACATGTGAAAACCAGGGCTTGTTTGGGAAAGGGTTAAGTACCTAAGGAGAAAGGCTTTTAAAAACATTGTAGGCAAAAGGAGAAAATGCTGGTTACCAGCATTTTCTCCATTTGCCAGAGTGTTTTCAAACCTTTCAAAGACAAATTGTATCATTTCAGCTACATCTAACCCTTTCCCAAACGACAAATTTTGGACTGGTCCAAATTGAAAGCGTTTGCAGACGACAATTTTAAATTTGATGAAAATGGCAGAAAGGTCTCAAAAAGGGTAGAAAACACTGTGGGAAAAGGAGAAATTGCTCATTACGAGCAATTTCTCCTTTTCCCACAGTGTTTTCAAAAGACTTGTACTGCAGACACATGAAAACCAGGGCTTGTTTGGGAAAGGGTTAATTTGTTTCCTGCAAATGCTTGCAATTCTGACATTTGCAAAAAACGTTTATGTACTTTAGAGTTAAGTTATTGGGATTGTTTGGTACGTAGCTGAATGAGAGCTAATTAGAAATTTTTTTTTTTCAAACAGGAAGACCAGTACTGTAAGTGGATGGCAGCCTGTAAACTGGCGTCGAAGGGCAAAACAATGGCAGACAGTTCCTTCGAGAGTGAAGTGCAATCCCTACAGAAATTACTCAGTATGCAGAAAACCGCTCCGGCCTCGGAGAAACAAATCTCAACTCCCAACCAGTTAGACATTCAGCCAGAAGATTTTGTTTCACCAAAGTATTTCAAGAAAGTAAAGGCAAAGCAGGTGAGTTGCTATTGTTTCAACTCTTTACAGGCGACAAAACTTTTGACTTGCCCAAAATGAAAACATTTGCAGACGACAAATTGAATTTGGCTCAAGTTAACTTGATTTGTCTGTAATAGGGGTTTAAAGAAAGTCAAGGCATACATAACAGGGGACTAGTTATTCTTTTAACTCTTTACCAAACAACAAAATTTTAGACTTGTCCAAATTGAAGGCAGTTGCAGACGACAAACTAAATGTGACTCAAAAATTGAAATTTGTTTTGGGAAGGGTAGAAAACGTTGTGGAAAATGGAGAAAATGCTGTCACCAGCATTTTCTCCTTTTCCCACAATGTTTTCTAAAGGCTTCTTTCCTCCCAAGGTCATTAAAAGTCGGGATCATGTGGTAAAGAGTTACTACACAGTCCTGAGTTCTAATGATTTTGAGGAAGAATGCTTTTGGAAACATTGTGAGGAAAGGAGAAAATGCAGGCCATCCGCCTTTTCTTGCAATGTTTTCTATCCTTTCAAAGACTATTTTAATCACAGGAAGCACATTGATCATCTGCAAATGCTTTGGCATTGAACAAGTTCAAAATTTGTTGTTTGGTTATGAGTTAACTCTGTGCTAGCAACAAAATTTTAGATTTGTCCAAATTGAAAACATTTGCGGATGACAAATTCAAGTTGGCTCAAATTATTGGATTTGTCTGTAAGAGAGGTGGAAAATTGTGTGCAAAAAGAAGAAAATGCTGGTTACCAGCATTTTATCCTTTTTCCACAATGCTTTCAAAAGCTGTCTTGTCAGGGTTGTTGAAATTCAGGATTTTGTGGTAAAGTGTGAAAGCTGCAGTAGATTTTGACAAAAAAAAGAATTCAAATTTTCAACCAAAGTTAATATTTCAGGGAAAAAACAGTTGGATATGAGTTTTTCCTCTTGTGGAAAAAAAAAACCAATTATTTTCACTAGCTAGAATTCAAACCTGTGACCTTCAAAACCATTGTCAACTGACTGAGCTACCTGAGCCACTTGCTATCATAAGAAATTGTTTGAAATGTATTTATCCCTTGTTATTCAATAGCAGTTCCTTTTTAATAAATGAAATAATATGAAATTTAGTAAAAATTATTGAAAAATGTGTTCAAAATGTATTCTGTCTCTGTCTTAGTTTAGAATTCATCTTTACATGAAAAAAAAAACCCACCTAGATTTTGTTACTAATTTTTCAAAGAATTGACAACAAAAGTCTGGTTTCATGCCATGTTAACCTTTTCCCAAACAACATATTTAGACTCTTCTAAAGATGCTACAGACTACAAATTCAAAGTAAGTGCATAGGAGCTCAAGATCTCTGATATGGTAGAAAACATTGTGGAAAAAGGAGAAAATGCTGGTTACCAGCATTTTCTCCTTTTCCAACTATGTTTTCAGAGGCCTTCTTCCTCAGTTGTCAATACGTAGGATTGTTTGGTAAAGTGTTAAGAAGAATCACATACTTACCGCGACAGTTTCATTTCAGATTGTCCATCGGATAATGGAAGGACTAGCCAATGTTAAGGACATGTCATTGATAGATGCCAAACTGGCTTATATTCGTGCATGGCAGGCCTTACCCGAGTTTGGTATCTCATACTTTGTCATCAAGATGAGGAATGGCAAGAAAGAAGTAAGTGTGGACTTTTAGCTCATTACCCCCAACAAATGACTTTATTTGTCCAGCAGGGGTCCTGCATGGCTCAGTGTAGGGCTCGTGACCTGGAGGCCTGGGTTTGAGCCTCACTGAATGCACTGGGATTTTCATAGGAGTGTCCTTGGGCAAGAGACTTCAGAGCCCAAGCCTAGTATTGATTGAACCAAGGAAATGCAATATGTGAGAAGTTGTCTTGATATGACTAAAATAATGTTGAAATTGGCTTAAAACAACATTCAATCTTTTAATACTTAACCAGTGCCTGGCCGGGTAGCTCAGTGGTTAGCATATCTGACTCACGACCTGGTAGTTGCGGGTTCAATACCCAGTTGCAGCAAACTTTCTTTCCTCTGATTTTTCGCCTCTCACCTCAGTTGCATGCAAGAAAAGTAGTCAGTAGCTTGGAAAGAAAGTTTTGTCAGTCCTGGTGTGAGAAAGACAGGGAACAGGTGCTTAGGTGCACTGACTACCGTGATTTGGCCTAAGATGTCAAAACTGCATTAAGCTCCAATACAAACAAAATAATTTGTCCAGCGGTAGACAAATATTGCAGAAGCTTTTGGCAGAATTAGAAATTGCTTGGCCCTCATCTTGCTGCAAGGTTTTACAAAACAATCACATGCGCTATTGTCTAAACAGCATTTTGAAAACATTTTTTCACAAAGAAGTTGTTTCTTGTTACAGACAATTACACCATATTCCACAACATTTTCCTCATGGTATAATCATTTACCAAACTAACAGGTGTTTCAGCGAAAATGTCTTTTGAAACCATTATGGGAAAAGGAGAAAAGGCTGGTAACCAGCATTTTCTCCTTTTCCCCACATTGTTTTCTACCCTGTCAAAGACAACTCAGGGCCACATTAAATTTTTGGACTTCAGATGTTTTCAATTTGGACAACTCTACAATTATGTCTTCTGGTAACGATAGAAACCAAATTTCGTATTATTTCTATTATTTTACAGGAATTGCTTGGTATCCATCCCAGCAAAGTGATTCGCATGGACATTAACTCCGGAGACTCGATCAAAACTTGGAGATATGACAGTTTGCAATCATGGCGAGTGAACTGGGAAGTGAAAAATGTTATCTTAGAATTCGAAGAAGGGACTGTCGCTTTCTCGTCCAATAGCGCAGACTGTAAAGTTGTTCATGAGTTCATCGGGGGCTACATTTTCCTGTCCATGAGGTCACAGGAGAAAAATCAGTCATTAAATGAGGAGTTATTCCATAAACTGACAGGCGGCCGTTCATGAAACTTGAGATTAGAGGAGACAATGTGGAGTAACCAAGATAAAAAGGAAAAGAAAAGATTTATAATTATGCATTTACAGTGCCTATGCTAGTACAAATATCATGTTAACTCTTTACCAAAGGACAAAATTTTAGACTGGTCCAAATTGAAAGCATTTGCAGATGACAATCTAAATGTGACTCAAATGGTGAAATTTTGTCCTTTATTGAGTAGAAAACACTGTGGGAAACGTAGGAAAATGCTAGTTACTACCAGCATTTCGTCCTTTTCCCACAATGTTTTCAAAAGGCTTCTTCCTCAAGGTTCTTAAAGTCTTGATTGTGTGGTAAAGGGTTAAATGCACACCTTTTTTTTTTTTAAACATTATGTTGCTCTTTGTTTCTGAGCCAGTGTTCATATATCATTTTGAGAACCAGTCTGTCACACCAATACAAGGCAAGCCTGATGATTGGTCAAAACCGAATTGTATAAACCAATGGAAAACCATAAGTTAAATATGAGGGCTTGTCACACATCATTCATTTGGAATACCTTATGAAGTTTGAATTTGAAGAGAAGCCATTTGATTGGCTTGTCTTTGAATTCAGAATTCTAATTTGAAAACCAGGTCGAAAAGAACTCAAAATGTCTTTTTCAGATAATGGAGAAGAATATAGTGTAAACCTCGTGAAGAAATACTTGAGCCATGCCCTGGCATCTTTGTGATGCTTTATACCAAACAAGTCATCCGTAACGATGGATCCATAAAATAATTTTTGTCAAACAATCGTCTGAATCCTGAGGTGGTGTGGTCCTTTGACAGAAAGTTTAACAATAGCAAAAAGTATCGACCCAGGTCAGCCTGCCCAGACTGTGCAGGCTGACCTGGTTCAATTCTTTTTGGAGATGCATAAAGCCCCCTTTCACAGAGCATGGCTCAATTATCTTACTGCACTGATATTTGCTATTCTATAAGGACACCCTTGGAAAAAAGATAACTTCATCTTTCACATACGAGTTATCAAAAATGAATTTGTTTTAGTAATTTAAGAACTAAATATTTTGTTTCATAGAATAAGTACAATACCCATAAAAGGCGTAACTGTTATTTAATGTCTATATGTATAATTTTGTTATAAGTTTTAATATTGTAAATTTGTATAGAGCATATATTGTATATCTATGTTGTTATTGTTGTTTCCGTTTTATTTTTGTCTTTAGCTTCCATCTCTCACATAGACATTATTATCACATAAAATCTGGCATTGAAAAACTTAACCTATCACTGTACTAAACAACAAAATTTCAGACTTGTCCAAATTGAAAGCATTTGCAGACGACAAATCAAATGTAGCTCAAATATTGGAATTTGTCTTGGATAGGGTAGAAACCATTGTGGGAAAATGAGAAAATGCTGTTTACAGCATTTTCTCCTTTTCCCACAGTTTTCAAAAGGCTTCTTCCTCAGGGTCTTTAAAACTCGGGATTGTGTGGTAAAGGGTAAATTAATTTATTGGCCGACCAAAAACTATCACAAATTACAGATAGAGCAAATGGATTAAAGTAAAGGATACTATCTAATTTCAGCACTGGGACAACATTGTGGGAAAAGGAACAATTGTTTGTTGCAAGCACATGCTCCTTTTTCAAACAAGGCTATCAAAATGTCTATTAAAGAGGTGCGAACATTCATATCTGTGTGGTATTGAGATAGAAATGACCCTTATGAATCCTTTACCACACAATCCCGTGTTTTACGACCCTTAGAGAGGCCTTTTGAAAACATTGTGGGAAAAGGAGAAAATGCTGGTAACCAGCATCTTCTCCTCTTCCCATGATGTTTTCTACTCTTTCACAGCCAAATCTCATCATTTCAGCCACATTTAGATTGTCGTCTGCAAATGCTTCTTCTCCAGACGACTTCAAATTTTTGTCCTTTGGTAAAGAGTTCAGACTTGATTTTGATTTTGAACATGAAATGAAACAAGTATCCTTTTCCATTGATCACTTATTTGAGCCATGCTCTAGCAAAAGGGGGCTTAATGTGTCTCTGTGACGCATGATGCCAAGCAAGTCATCAGGTGATCATGGATCCATTTGTCCATTTTGTCGAAAAAATGTGACTGAATCATGAGGTAGACTGGTCCTTTGATATGCAGAAAATTAGCAAAAGCAAAAAGTTTCAGGACAGGTCAGCCTGCGTGGACTGCACAGGCTGACCTGGGTCGATGCTTTTCGCAGATCCATTAAGCCCCCCTTTTCACAAAGCATGGCACATTCAATCAGGCATTTCTTAGAACATTTCGTTAGAGTTTAATGCAATCGTGGATGAACAGTTGTATGTAGATGTCTTTGTGGGAAATGGATCTGACTAGATTTAGCTATGTAATATAGCATGCATGACCTTTACACACAGTGGATATCATACCTTGCAGTACTTGGTTAGTGAGTCTGTAAACTCTTTACCAAATGATAAAATTTAGGGCTTGTACAGATTGAAAGCATTTGCAGACGACAAAATAAATGTAACTCAAAAGTTGAAATTCCTTTTTGGAAGGGTAGAAAACATTGTGGGAAAAGGAGAAAATGCTGGTTACCAGCTTTCTTTTTCGGGGTCGTTAAAACTCGGGATTATGTGGTAAATGAAATGATTAAGATTTTAAGGCCTGTCCAAATTGAAAGAATTTGCAGATGACATATGAAATTTGGATCAAATGATGAGCATAGCCCTTGAAAGGGTAAAAAACAATGTAGGATAAGGAGAAAATGCTGGTTTACACCATTTTCCCCGTTTGCATGCAATGTTTTCAAATCCCTAATCCCTAGAGTTGTTAACCCTTTACCACACAATCCTGACTTTTAATGACCCTGAGGAAGAAGCCTTTTGAAAACATTGTGGGAAAAGGTGAAAATGCTGGTAACCAGCATTTTCTCCTTTTCCCACAATGTTTTCTACTCTATCAAGGACAAATTTTGTCATTTGAGCCACCTTTAATTTGTCATCTGCAACTGCTTTCAATTTGGACCAGTCTAAATTATTGTCGTTTGGTACAGGGTTAAAACTCTGGATTTTGTGGTTAATAGCTCATAATTTTACTTCAGTGATAGTTTTGTAATAGCCTCCTAACAGTAACAACAAAACTGGAGTGCTTTGTGGGTGTGCACTGTGTGTAAATTAGGGTCATTGTATGACAGATCATCTTCTCACTTTCCCTCATGTTCCCTTGAGTTAGTACTAGATGACAAAATACAGATATGTCCCACTTGAAAGTATTTGCAGATGACAAATAAAATGTACAGTAGCTTTAATGATAGCATTTGTCCATGAAGTAGTAGGAAGCATTGTGAGAAAATTCGAACATTTTTAGCATTTTCTCCTTTTCCTATAATGTTTTCTACCCTATCACTGAATTTAAGCTCATTTCACCAATTGCAAATTTGTCATCTGCAGATTCTCCTTTTCATACAATGTTTTCAAAGGCTTCTTTTCTCAGATTGTTAAAACTCAAGATTGATTTGTAAAGGATTAACCCTTTACCACACAATCCCGAGTTTTAATGACCTTGGGAAATAAGACTTGAAAACTTCATGTGAAAAGGAGAAAATGCTGGTAACCAGCATTTTCTCCTGTTCTCATAGTGTTTTGTAATTTTTTGGAAACCGATTCAGTCATTTGAGCCGAGTTGAATTTGTTGTCTGCAAATGCTTTCAGTTTGGTGGTGTCTTTTGTTGTCTGGTAAAGAGGTAAACAAACAGCGGGAAAGTGTTGGAAAAGGTGAGGCATTGATAAGCTATAGTAAGGTAAAAAGCATGGATGCTTTGGAAAGTAGTTTTGTGGGACGCCTTGTCACATTGTCAGCTTGTTTTCTACTCTCAGGTTTTGTATTTTTATCAATTTTACATTTTTGGCTCATTCATTCTATCACCTCCAACGGAATTTATCACTTCTTCAAACTTGAAAAAAGTTCCAGAAATATATTGGATTTCAAACATTTGACAGTTTTGTCACTGAGTTCTTGTTACCCTGTGGAAAGATTTTTGAAACAGTTGGGAACAGGATGAAAAATACTGGCATACAGCATTTTCTCTATTTACCACATTGTTTACAACCCTTTCCAAAACAAATTGTATCATTTCAGATACATTTGAACCATGCTCAGTGAAAAGAGGGCTTAATGCATCTGTGATGCGTTATACTTATCGCTCAGGAGGTAGAATCATTCTTAGACAGGCAAAAAAACTTGCAAATAGCAAAAAATTTCGACCCATGTCAGCCTGCGTGGACTGCGCAGGCTGACATGGGTCGAAAGTTTTTGCAGATGCATTAAGCCCTCTTTTCACAGAGCATGGCTTTGACATGTGAAAAAACTTGCAAATAGCAAAAAGTTTCGACCCTTGTCAGACTGCGCAGGCTGACATGGTTCGAACTTTTTGCAGGTGCATTTAGCTCCCTTTTCACAGAGCTCATTTTTTTTGTTGTCTGCAAATGCTTTCAAAATGGGCGAGTCAGCAAATCCTTTCATAATGGATGAGTACTTTCTGGTAAAGAGTTTCTGGCAGTTTCTCCTTTTCAAAAGCAATCTTCTTCGATATTGCCAGTATAAAAACAGGGAATTGTTTGGTAAAGTTTTAGTTAATTTCAAATTAATCTGTTTTACATCTTATCTGGAGGGAATTTCTTGACCTTCAGAATGCCAAGGACACTTGAAGGTGCTTGTGCTGATGTCCAAGATCAGACTGCACAGACCATGCAGTGCTGTTTCAGATCTGCCCTGTGCATTGTTCAAAGGTTTTATCGTGAAAACGGCTGCAGCCATACAACAGTAACTGATCATTTCCAACAGTGTACTATCTCAAGTTTCAATGACATATTAGCTTCCGAAACAAATTTTCAGCAGACGTCTTTGAAAATACCTTTGTAAAACATGTATTAGTTGAATACACATTAAATGCATTAATACAAGTGAATACATTGTGGGAAAGAGCAATATTTTTCATCAAGAGTAATTTTATCTGCATCTATTATGTTTTTCAAAAATGGTTTACTAGAAGAGACAAAACAAGCATCAATAAACCTTATTAACCCTTAAGCTGCTTATCGTGACCCACTGACCTTTTGTGGACAGTGAAGATCAAGATCAGACTGCACAGAACGTGCAGTCTGATCTTTGATCTACACTGTCCGTTACGGTATTTTGTTTCCGGTGAAATCAACTTGGAAAACACAATGTTTGGGCTTCTACTATTTAGTGGAGATTTTCATTTCATTTATTCAGCAGCATAAGTGTTAAGGGTAACAGCTCTGTTTCACAAGCAGATAGATAAACTTAAGTGTGCCATGTGTTTTTGTTTGGAAACACTTTGTTTCATTATTTCATGTTTATACTGTGCAGACTTCATAGTTTTGGTTATTCATTGTATTGTGATATGAGACACTCGCTCTACTGCCTTCTGCTAGCCTTGAACCACACAATCCTGTGTTTTTAGGACCCTACTGAATTTGAGGCATTTGAAAACATTGTGGGGAAAAGGAGAAAATGCTGTTTGGAAGGGAATCCTATTGGTTTATTCATATTCAACTTGCCCTCTACATATGCTTTCGTGCAAGGCAAGTTTAAAATTTTGTCATGCTGTAAAGTGTTATCTGTTTGAGCAGTTTTTGTCGAGATTGCATACGAGGCATCTTGTTTTGCAGGGGAAATCAAATAATGTGAATTCATGTACAATTTATCTGAAGTCTATTTTCTTTTTTAATTCCATGAGATTGTTTGAAGGTATTCAAATTGAAAAGTTTCGAACAATTTTGGAGTTTCATTATTTAAAACTTGGAGCACATACATTCATACTTAAGGAACTTTGATTGTATTATACATCTATATTAATTTTTATCTTGGTTATATTTATTTAATTGCGCATTGTATAAGTGCCTATGTTACAATTATAGCGTGCCTTGTTTATAAATATGATTTTACCAGCTTATTTTATGTCTAAATAATTACTTGGAAATATTTTAATGGTTATCTGTTCAGATATTACTGGTCCCAGTGAAATGATTATCGGTTTACCGAACAACAAAAATTAGACACACCCAAATTGAAAGTATTTGCAGACGACAAATTAAATGTGAATCAAATGATGGGATTTGACTTTGGGTAGGTAGAAAACATTGTGGGGAAAGGAGAAAATGTTGATTACCAGCATTTTCTCCTTTTCCCGCAATGTTCTCAAAAGTTTTCTTCATCATGGCCTGTAGAATTTGGGTTTAGGAGGAAAAGCTTTGAGGCATCTTTCATGCAATTTTAGTGGAAGAGATTTCATGCAGGTTTAGATATTTTGTACGGTGGCACTGAGGTGACATGTGTTTTTTGTTGTATTTATCTCATTCCCACGAGATAATAATTTGTTTTCTCGAGTTTTTTTTTTATAAAAAATTATGCAAAAAACAAAAATTGTTTTCTCGAGTTCTGAAACAATCGTGGATGCAAACTACCATGTTGAATGAAACTATGAAGAACATGGACTCTGTGTAAAAATAGGAATTAGTAGCAGGAATCTGATTGGATAATTATGTCATGAGCACGACTTAGTATCTCGTGCGAACGACATAATGGATGACTTGGATTGGCTGATTATCTTGTTCGAATGAGAAAGTATTTCGTTTTTTGCATAATTTTTTATATGAAAATAAATCGAGAAAATGAAAGTTGGGTTTTTTTTGGAAAAATTGTTATAAAAAAAAAAAAAACTTAAGAAAAGGAATTTTGTTTTTTGCATAATTATTTATAAAAAAAAACTCGAGAAAACAAATTGTTATCTCGTGGGAATGAGATAAATGCAAAAAAATGCACATGTCACCTCAGTGCCACTGTAATTTTGTAAGCATTTCATAAAATTTTCTGTATGTTAATTTTTAGCTCTGCAGTTTTCGAAGAAAACATTGAGGTATTGTCATAGCCCTTGTGTTGTTGTCCACATTGTCATGCAAAAACTTTGACATTCTATAATATCTTTGTTATTACTGAAGATATTTACTTCTAACTTGGACAAGTTGTTAACTATCAAAAGGGGAACCCATACAACAGGGGCAGTTACCATCGAAATACCATTGACAAAGTTATGCCCCTTTTTTTGCTCGCAAAAACTTTGGCATTTTATAATATCTTTGCAATCACTGAAGATATTTACTTCAGACTAAGACTAGTTGTTAACTCTTTACCAAACGACAAAATTTTAGACTGGTCCAAATTGAAAGCATTTGCAGACGACAAAATAAATGTGGCTGAAAAATTGAAATTTGTCTTGAAAATGGTAGAAAACATTGTCGGAAAAGGAGAAAATGCTGGTTACCAGCATTTTCTCCTTTTCCCACAATGTTTTCAAAAGGCTTCTTTCACAGGGTTGTTAAAAGTTGGGATTGTGTGGTAAAGGGTTAACTATCAAAAGGGAACCCATACAACACGGGTAGGTAACCATTAGAATATTTTTCACACAGTAGTGCCCCTACTTTGACTTATTATTTTCACTTCAAGCAACTGCAGCTGAATGTTGGCACCCACATGTGGTGCTCTTGTTGAAATTGTTTTTGTCAGCCAATCTGAACTTTTGATATTATTATTTTTTTTTCCTTATCTTCCATTCAGTTGTTGTACAAAGTGAGATTGATTTTCAAAGTGGCTTCCTTTTGAGGTTCTTTTGCATCATCTGGAAATGTACAGAATGGTTTTAACCGGCCAAGGTTATATCATAGTTAGGTGGAAAATGGTGTCAAGTATCAAAAATATTGTTTTGCACTGCCTATATGGATCAGGTAACCAAAATTTTCTCGTTTTCCAACAATGCTTTTTTCCCCCTTTTTTTTTCCAGACAAAATGTTTTATATTGTCTGCAAATGCTTTCAGTTAACCCTTTACTGCAGAATCTTGAGTTTTAATGACCCTGAGAAAGAGGCCTTTTGAAAACATTGTGGGAAAAGGAGAAAATGCTGGTCCCCTTTTCCCACAATGTTTTCCACCTTGTCAAAGGGCTTGAGCTCATTTACACAGATATCAAATTTGTCTTCTGCAGTTGTTTTGAATTTGGAAGAGGGTTAAGACTCATCTGAGATTTTGTTTTCTGATGAAGATTCAAACCACTTTCATAATCTGATAAAAGATTAACATATAACCTTCGACAGATGTCCTTCTGTGTTTTGCAGTGGACAATTTTAGGATGTATGGAAGCAAAAAAGAAATTTGTTCATCAGAGTCAATTTATCCTTTTCACACAATGTTTTCACATTGATTCATGTTGATTATCCATAATTATTATATTTGGGCAGTACATGTTCAGTCACCTCCTGCCAGTTAACCCTTTACCAGACAACAATAATTTAGACACGTCCAAATTGAAGGCATTTGCAGATGACCAATTTAGCTCTTTACCAAACGACGCAATTTTAGACTTGTCCAAATTAAAAGCATTTGCAGACGACAAAATGAATGTGACTCAAAAATTGAAATATGTTTTCGAAAGGGTAGAAAACATTGTGGGAAAAGGAGAAAATGCTGGTTACCAGCATTTTCATCCTTTTTGCCACAATGTTTTCAAAGAGCTTTTTCTGTAGGGTTGTTAAAACCCGGGATTGTGTGGTAAAGGGTTAATGTAGCTTAAATGATAGGATTTGTCTTGGAAAGTGTAGAAAACATTATGGGAAAAGGAAAAAAATGCTGGTTACCACCATTTTCTCCTCTTGCCACAGTGTTTTCGAAAGTCTTCTTTATCAGGCTTGATGAAATTCTTGATTGTATTGTAATGGGTTAATCCACTGATGCATTTTATTGGCTATAATTGTAAAGAAATATTTAGATGTTTTTTTTTTAATCAAGTAATGAAATCAAGTTTTGAAATGGAATTTTTGTTTAAAATTTATTGAATCAGTAAAAGTGGAATATTTTTTTTTTTGTGATTCTTTTATGATAAATCTTTTGAATGAATTACATTTTGACTAGAATTCACTGTTTGATATTGTTTAGCAAGTGTATTTCAGTTTGACAGGTGCCCCCTTTCTGTTTTCCCCTGCTGGTCAATGTTTTTTTTTAATCATGATCATTATATATGTATTTATAGATCTCATCATGTTAACATGTAACAAAATATTGCAAAATAAACTTCAAATATTAGTATGCCTCGGATTTATGTTTATTATTCCCCCCGCGACAAAAATAGGGGTCAGGGGTTCAGGATCACTAAATTCAGGTTTCACTAAAATAAGTTTTTCTGTCGACAAAACTTTGTGCCCACTTATTCTGAAATAGTTTTCAACCGATTTGGCTTGAATTTTTAACCCTTTACCACACAATCCTGACTTTTAACAACCCTGTGGAAGGAGGGCTTTGAAAACATTCTGTGAAAAGGAGAAAATGCTGGTGACCAGCATTTTCTCCTTTTCACAAAATGTTTTCTACTGTTTCATAAACAAGTCCCATCATATGAACCATCTTTAGTTTCTCCTCTACACATGCCTACATTGTGTCAATATTTTAGTTGTATGGTAAAGGATTAACCCTTAGGCTGCTAAGTGCGACTTAACTGACCTTTTGCCGATAGTGTAGATCAAGATCGGACTGCACAAAATGTGCAGTCTGATATGTGATCTACACTGTCCGATAAGATTTTTTTTCTCCAAAATTAAGCTTGAAATAGCATTATACAGGTTTTTACTTTTGGCTTGAAAATTTCTAGTTATTTAGCAAGATAAGGGTTAATGGAAACCTGCCAAATGAAACTTGTGCATCTGCAATTTTCACTGTGATTGATTAACAATTACAGGAGTTATTGTCTTTTGAATTCTTTTTCTGATCCAGTGACAAGGCAGCGGGTGTGATGTGATGTTCATCTGTCTGCGACAGTTTTTAGCTCACCTCAGCACAACGTGCTAAAGGTGAGCTATTGTGATTGCCCTATGTCCGGCGTCCGTCGTCCGTCAACAATTTCTTTAAACATCTTCTTCTCCTAAACCACTGGGCCAATCTTGATGAAACTTGGCAGGGATCTTTCTTTGGTGAAGCTCTACCAAAATTGTTCAAAAAATTGAATTCCACCCACAACTCTGGTTGCCATGGCAACAAAAAGGGAAAAAAAAGCAAAATCTTTGAAAATCTTCTCCTCTGAAACTAGAAGGCGCAGAGCTTTGATATTTGGTATGTAGCATCGCCTAGTGGACCTCTACCAAGTTTGTTCATTTGATGCCCCTGGGGTCAAAACAGGCCCCGCCCCAGGGGTCACAAGTTTGAGCATAGTCATAAAGAAGGAAAACTTTAAAAATCTTCTCTAAAACTTGAAGGCGTAGAGCTTTGATATTTGGCATGTAGCATCTCCAAGTGGACCTCTTCCAAGTTTGTTCATATGATGCCCCTGGGGTCAAAACTGGCCCTGCCCCGGGGGTCACAATTTCCAACATAGGAACAAAGAAGGAAAACTTTAAAAATCTTCTTCTCTAAAACTAGAAGGCATAGAGCTTTGATATTTGGCATGAAGCATCTCCTAGTGGACCTCTACCAAGTTTGTTCATATGATGCCCTTGGGGTCAAAATGGCCCTGCCCCGGGGGTCACAAGTTCGAACATAGGAACAAAGAGGGGAAACTTTAAAAATCATCTTCTCTGAAACTTGAAAGCGTAGAGCTTTGATATTTGGTATGTAGCATTGCCTAGTGGACCTCTACCAAGTTTGTTCATATGATGCCCCAGGGGTCAAAACTGGCCCCGCCCCGGGGGTCACAATTTCCAACATAGGAACAAAGAAGGAAAACTTTAAGAATCATCTTCTCTAAAACTAGATGGCATAGAGCTTTGATATTTGGCATGAAGCATCTCCTAGTGGACCTCTACCAAGTTTGTTCATATGATGCCCTTGGGGTCAAAACTGGCCCTGCCCCTGGGGTCACAAGTTTGAACATAGGAACAAAGAGGGGAAACTTTAAAAATCATCTTCTCTGAAACTGGAAGGCGTAGAGCTTTGATATTTGATATGTAGCATTGCCTAGTGGACCTCTACCAAGTTTGTTCATATGATGTCCCTGGGGTCAAAACTGGCCCTGCCCCAGGGGGTCACAAGTTTAAGCATATTAACAAAGAAGGAAAACTTTGAAAATCTTCTTCTCTGAAACTTGAAGGCGTAGAGCTTTGATATTTGGCATGTAGCATCTCCTAGTGGACCTCTACCAAGTTCGTTCATATGATGCCCCTGGGGTCAAAACTGGCCCCGCCCCGGGGGTCACAATTTCCAACATAGGAACAAAGAAGGAAAACTTTAAGAATCATCTTCTCTAAAACTAGAAGGCATGGAGCTTTGATATTTGGCATGAAGCATCTCCTTGTGGACCTCTACCAAGTTTGTTCATATGATGCCCTTGGGGTAAAAAATGGCCCTGCCCCTGGGGTCACAAGTTCGAACATAGGAACAAAGAGGGGAAACTTTAAAAATCATCTTCCCTGAAACTGGAAGGCATAGAGCTTTGATATTTGATATGTAGCATTGCCTAGTGGACCTCTACCAAGTTTGTTCATATGATGCCCCTGGGGTCAAAACTGGCCCCGCCCCGGGGGTCACAATTTCCAACATAGTAACAAAGAAGGAAAACTTTAAAAATCTTCTTCTCTGAAACAGGAAAGCATGGAGCTTTAATATTTGGTATGTAGCATCTTCTAGTGGACCTCTACCAAGTTTGTGCATATGAGGCCCTTGGGGCAAAAGTTGGCCCTGCCCTGGGGGTCACAAGTTGGAACATAGTAACAGAGAAGGAAAACTTTAAGAATCATCTTCTCTGAAACTGGAAGGCGTAGAGCTTTGATATTTGGTATGTAGCATCGCCTAGTAGACCTCTACTAAGTTTGTTCATATGATGCCCTTGGGGTCAAAATTGGCCCTTCCCCGGAGGTCACAAGTTCAAACATAGGAACAAAGAAGGAAAACTTTAATTTTTAGCTCCACTGGCCGAAGGCCAGCGAGCTATTGTCATGGCGTTGTGTCCGTCGTGCGTGCGTCCGTCCGTTCGTGCGTCTGTAAACTTTTTCTTTAAAAAACTTCTCCTCAGAAACTATTGACTGGATTTTTACCAAATTTCACAGGAATGTTCCTTTGGTGGTCCTCTTTCAAATTCCTTCAAATAATTGTGTTCCATGAAGAATTCTGGTTGCCATGGCAACCAAAGTAAAAAACCTTTAAAAATCTTCTCCTCCCAAACCGCTATTTGGATAGCATTATTATTTTGCAGGAATGTTCCTTAGATACAGGTTTACAGAATTCTTTAAAAAAAAATGATCTGTCAAAAAACATGGCTTTTATGGGAGACTCATTTTCCTTTTATGGTATAAAGTAAAATCTTTGAAAAATTTCTTCTCTAAAACTATTCATTGGATTTCATTGTTGTTTTGCAGGTAAGTTCCTATGGTGGTTGTCTGCCAAATTGTTTCTATGGTGGTTGTATACCAAATTCCTTTTAAAAAAATGATACACCTAAAAACACATTTTTTTGTAGGCAAGGCTTATATTTCAAAAAAATTTTCTTCTCCAAAACTATTTATTGTGTTAGTTTTATCGACTAACAAAGAAAAAGGAAGAAAATTGGATTGACTTGACCTAGTCAGGGCTGTCCTATTTAAGCCCACACATTTTCCTTGGTATTAAGATCACAATTTACTTCAATGATATGCTATTAGTTAGTACTAGTAATAAAATATCACTGGCCATAAATAAGATAAAAGCTTGAGCACCTTTCACAACTTGAGCTTTTCAATTTTGCCTTATTACTAAGCCTGAGTAACCATGCCAAGATAAAAAAGAAAAAGTATTTTAATAACAAAACCCCCATGTTGTAGGTACTTAATAGTCCTTTTGATATAGAACAAGAGAACCTCTGCACTTTTAATTTTTATTAGTTCTGGTAAAGGTTTGTTGACCTACTAATGAGTAAATGCAGAGTGGACAGAAGGGGTGTAAATCCTGGTGACCTGGTACAGAGTGGGACAGGGCTTTACATTTGTGATAAGGCATTAATGTTATCCAGTCAAACTGATCCCGCAACTTCTGTACACCAGAATTAATCTGTGCCCTGGAGCAGGATATTTGATTTATGTAAATGCATTTGTAGACCATTTTGTGTTGTTTGCCACAGAAGACATTCTAACTGTGACTGTGAAAAGTTGATTATTAGGGATTAGGTGTTCATTGTATGCCAGCATATTTCATTCTATCTGGTGTATTGATGTAAGTTGATCTATATTGCTATAACATTCATTCATTTGCCCTCCTAGCTGTTCTTTTAGATTACCCCTTTACCACACAATCACAACTTTTAACGACCCTGAGAAAGACATATTTTCTATATTTTGATGTTTCCCCACCCAAAATGGTTTGTGAAAGGACCTGTTGCAGACAACATATCTTCAAGTTAGTAAGACATATATAAAAAAGGATAGAAATTATTGTGGGAAACTAAGAAAATGCTGGTTACCATTTTTTTCTTCCTTTCTCACAAGTTTTTTCCATACCTTTTTTCTTCAGTGAGCTAAAATGCAGGATTGAATGGTAATTGTTAAAAACTTCTTTTCGCCATTATAGAAATATCAGGCCTGTGGAGCGATACAGGCGCTCAAGCGCCTCTAGTTTTTTCTCTTAAATGGGAAGGCATAGAGCTTTGATATTTGGTATGTAGCATCTCCTAGTGGACTTCTACCAAGTTTGTTCCAAGGATGCCGCTTGGGTCAAAACTGGTCCAGCCCCTGGGGTCACAAGTTCGAACATAGGAACAAAGAAGGAAAACTTTAAAATTCTTCTTTTCTGAAACCGAAGCTTTGATATTTGGTATGTTGCATCTCAGAGTGGACCTCTACCAAGTTTGTTCTAACTGGCCCCTGGGTCACAAGTTCGAAGATAGGAACAAAGAAGGAAAACTTTAAATTTCTTTTTCTCTTAAACGGGAAGGTGTAGAGCTTTGATATTTGGTATGTAGCATTTCCTAGTGGACCTCTACCAAGTTTGTTCATATGATGCCCCTGGGTCAAAACTGGCCCAGCCCCGGAGGTCACAAGTTCTAACATAGGAACAAAGAAGGAAAACTTTAAAAATCTGCCTCTCTGAAACAGGAAGGCGTAGAGCTTTGATATTTGGTATGTAGTGATTCTCTTCTAAGTTTGTTTGCCCATCTAAGCACAACAAGTTCATTGAGTTCAAAATTGGGTCATCTTGGGTCATAAACTAGGTCACTAGGTCAAATTAAAGAAATACCTTGTTGGCACTCTCGAGGCCACATTATTTGCTCAATTGCATTGAAAATTAGTTAGAAAGTTTGTCTTCATAAAGTCTCACATAAGATTAATATGGGTCAACTTGGGTCATAAACTAGTTCAATGGGTCAAATTAAAGAAATACCTTGTTTGCACTCTGGAGGCCACATTTATTGCTCAGATGACCTGAAATTTGGCCAGAATGTTTGTCTTGATGAAATACCAGATGAGTTTGGATTTGGGTCACCTGGAACCATAAACTAGGTCACTAGGTCAAAATAAAGAAATACCTTGTGGGCACTCTAGAGGCCACATTATTTGCTTAATTGCCTTGAAAATTAGTCAGAATGTTTGTCTTGTAAAATCTCACATGAATCTGAATTTGGGTCAGCTGGGGTCATAAACTAGTTCACTTGGTCAAATTAAAGAAATAGCTAGTGGGCACTGTAGAGGCCACATTTATTATTCATTTGATTTGAAAATTGCTTAAAATGTTTCTTTTTATATAGTCAAAGACCAGTTCAAATTTGGGTCACCTGGGGTCATAATCTAGGTCACTAGGTCAAATTAAAGAAATATCTTTAGGGCATTCAAGGCCACATTTTTTGCTCAATTGACTTGAAAATTGGTCAGAATGTTTGTCTTCATGAAATATGAGTTTGAAATTGGGTCACCTGCGGTCAAAAACTAGGTCACATGGTCAAATTAAAGAAAAACCTTTAAGGCACTCTACTAAGGTGAGCGACCCAGGGCCATCATGGCCCTCTTGTTTTTTTTTTTGACCCTTTACCATACATTCTCAGTCTTAACCCTTTACTACACAATGCCCACCTTTAAAGACCCTGGGGAAGAAGCCTTTTGAAAACATTGTGGGGAAAAGGAGAAAATGCACCAGCATTTTCTCCTTTTTCCCCACAATGTTTTCTACCTTATCAAAGAAAAATTGCGTATTTAAAGATTTAAATGTCAAGTTTTGCAGGAGCTGTATTCACCAACCTTTCCAAGGTCAGTTCTTATTATGATAAATTTCATGACGGTCTATTTGATTGGCTGAAACCTCTGGTGTGCATCAAAAGATGAAGGCCTGCCTATAAGATCTAACCCTGACAGATAGTAGTTAACTTCACTCTTAACCCCTTTCCCATACAACAAATTTTAGACCCTCCTGAATTCAAAACATCTGCAGACAACGAATTCAAAATTAATACAAATAAGCTTGAGTTCTCTGTTAGGATAGGTAACATTGTGGGAAAAGGAGAAAATGCTGGTTACCAGCATTTTCTCCTTTTTCCACAATATTCTCAAAAGGCTTCTTACTTAGGGTCATTAAAATTCGGGATTGTGTGGTAAAGGGTTAAGCTGCTAAGCGCGGCTCAATAACCTTTGACAACCAATGTAGATCAAGATCAGACTGCACAGAACATGCAGTCTGACCTTGGATCTACACTGTCCCATAAGGAGATATCTTTCCTCCAAAATACCTTTGAAATAGGAAAATTTGGGTGAACACCATTGGTTCGAAGGTTTCATTTTTTTTTTTTTTATTCAGCAGGGTGAGAGTTAATACCACACACAATTTCGGACTTGCATTAATTTTGCAAATGACAAATTAATTATAACTCAAAACATTGAATTTGTCTGTCATAGAGTAGAAAACATTGTGTGAAAAGGAGAAATGGTTACCAGCATTTTCTCCTTTTAACACAGTGTTTTCAAATGGCCTCTCACCCTGGATGGTAAACCCTTTCCCAAATGACAAATTTTGGACTGGTCCAAACTGAAAGAGTTTGCAGACGACAATTTCAAATTTGATGAAAATGGCAGAAAGTTATCAAAAAGGGTAGAAAACACTGTGGGAAAAGGAGAAATTGCTCGTTACGAGCGATTTCTCCTTTTCCCACAGTGTTTTCAAAAGACTAGTACTGCAGACACGTGAAAACCAGGGCTTGTTTGGGAAAGGGTTAAAAATTCAGGATTGCGTGGCCAAGGGTTAATGCCTCCCACAGCTTTACCCATATCAAGCCTGTCCCATGAGAAACTCACTTCAAAATGGACTCATCAACAACAAGTCTCCTCAAGACAGTTTAGCTACTCAGTCCTCAATTCATACATCATAAATTGCCCACAAAGACAAACATGTACCTTATCCTAAACAACAGCCTTTTCATGATTGTACTCTTTCAGCAAAACCACATTGATGTAAAAATAGCTGAATCATGGATATTTGTGGTATGAAAAACAGTAGAGGAATCTCAACATGTACTCCCAAATATTTTGCTTTTTATTTTTTATATAGCTATCTTATCATTTGTTTTTATCGTTCGAAACTAGTATCGTTAACCAAATTTCATCAAGGTTCGCTTGAATAATAATGCGCTCGCTTTGTATTTCGAGGATTTTCATGGTCAAAGGGAGAAAACTCATACAATCGTAGACATAAATATCAATTGTATACTAGAGTTGTTTCCCTTCTAACTCGAAATAATTGAGTGCAACACGCTGTATAGTAGATGTATTTTACATTATAATTTTGACAACCGACGCAAAGCGCAATTAGTCTACTAGTTTCGCTATATCTTTATCTACGAGATAATCAACCTCTTAAGTCATGGATAATAACATATCATGTGGCTAGAAGAGCAATTAAACACGTTATCTATCATTAAAAATACATTCTACCATACAGTAGTCTCCATTGGCTTTCTATCCATTTACTCAATGGCCGCCATAATTTTGAAAACAGAACTTTTAACTATTGACAGCAATATCCCATTTCAAAGATTCGTGTTAAGTAAGTAATGCAATTTTAATGTGCTGACGAAAGAAAAACTGTATATATAAATACTATATAAAACTATATAAAATATTAAATTGCCTTGTACATCCAACTGTCCGCATTTCGTCCCTTTTCTTCACTGACCTTTTGAGGCCGACGTGCCATATTTTATTGCGTAATTATTTCCAAGTAAATTTAAAAGTTACAGTTGGAGAAATATTTAAAATGCGGTAGTTACAAGCCACACGATTAAAATATACGATAACCGTCGGTTTGAAGTTGATAATTTTAAACACAAAGATGGTAACGTTAAAACAAAGTTGAAAGCAGGCCAAAAAGGTTCATACAGATCAATATACGATCCCTAGATGAAAGAATTACACAAATTATCTTTAAATATCGTGATTATCCTTATAGGAAAGCACTTGCATCGGTTCATTTAATATATTTTCATATATAAAGACACAGATACATATTCTCGTAAATCTGAAGCATGTGTCAAGTATGTGTGAAAACTATGCCAGTCAAAGATATTGGACATCCGGCCAGGTGTGAACAAGGGAGATCAATCATACGTTACTAAGAAAACAAGCTGGTACGAGTTTTCTCCCTTTGACCTTTGAAATATTTCCCGGCGGAGGGGAGGGCGAGGTTGGCGATATATGATTTGAATTTTCTAAGAAATGATTTGGTTTGGTTTGTATTGGAGTTTAACGCCATTTTAACTGCCCAGGTCATATCATGGCGGTCAGTGACACACCCATGTGTTTCCTGGCTTTCTCACATCAGAAATGACATAACTTTTCTTAGAAAGAAAGTCATGCTTGCTTTCAATTAAAATTTGATAAGAGAATGACATGAGAGACAAGACTGTGTTTTAAAGATCCAGTGAATAAGACTTTTGAAAACATTGTGGGAACAGAAGAAAATGCTGGTAACCACTTTTTTTTTTCTTTTCCCACAAATACTCTACCCTTTCAAAATGTACATATTTACCACATGATAAAATTTTAGACTTGTACAAACTGGAAGCATTTGCAGACACCTAATTCAGTGTGTTAAAATAATTGGACTTGTCTTTGAAAAGTTAGAAAACATTGTAGGAAAGGGAGAAAAATGCTGGTTTATCATTATTAAAAGTGGGGATTGTGTGGTAAAGGATTAATCCTATCCAATTATCTGAGACATTTGATTTATGACAGGCACCTACTTTATGTAGGGACAAGCCCAAAATGTCATTATCACAACAGATTAATCTCTTATCCCTTTACCACACAATCCAGAGTTTCAATGACCCTGTGTAAAAATGCTTTAGAAAACATTGTGGGAAAAGGAGAAAATGCTGGTTACCAGCATTTTCTCCTTTTTTCACAATGTTTTCAAATGGCTTCTTCCTCCGGTTTGTTAAAAGCCAAAATTGTGTGGTAAAGGTTTAATGCATCCATAGGTTTACCCATCTCGAACTTGTCCAATGAAAAACTCGCTTCAAAATGGACTCATTATCTGTAAGTCTCTTCAAGGCAATTTGGTTACTCGATCTTAACTTCAAACATTACAAATTGCCAACAAAAACTATTTTTTCACCTTATCCTAACCAATAGGTTTTTCGTGGTTTGTATTGTTTCGGCAAAAGACTTTGATGTAAAAATAGCTGAATCATGCTTATCATTTGCATGAAAAATAGATGAGGATCAATATGTATGCCCAGATATTCTCCTTTTCGATTTTTCTATGATGCAATCCAGTCTTACTGCTACTTTGAACTGAATTTCACCAATGTTCTCTTTAAAAGTCGTCCTGTTGTTGAATTTAAAGGAAGGGAGAAAACTCATAGAATTGTTGACAACTAGCAACTAGTGATATAGAGTTGTTTCCCTTCTATGTCGGAAAAGGTGCAACACAATCTGTTATACATGTACAGTATTTAAAATATAATGTAGACAACCGTTGCATAGTGCAACTTCTAGTTTCGCTAAATCTTTATATGCGTGATGATTAACTTCCTAAGACCTAGACAATGATATATCTTGCAGCCAAAAAGCAATTAAAGGCGTTATTTATCATTACAAGTACATTTACCATAGAGTAGTCTCCCTTGACTTTTTATCCATTTACTCAATGGCCGCCATAAGTTTGAAAAAAAAATTACCTGTTTATCATTGACAATCTTGGCAGTAGGCAATATCCCATTTTAAAGATTCGTGGTAAGAAAGTAAAGCAATTTTAATGTGCTGACCAGGGAAAAACCATAAAAAATGTTAAATTGCCCGTACGATACATCCAACTGTCCCCATTTCGGCCCCTCTCCCTTCTTCACAACGATAGTAACGTTAAAACAAAGTTGTAAGCAGGTCAAAGAAGGTTCATCTAGATCTATGTATTATACGATCCCTCGATGAAAAAATTACCCAAATTATCTTTGAATATGGCGATTATCCTTATATGAAAGCACTTACATCCATTTATGTATTTTTTTATGTATACAGACACAGATACATATACTCGTACACCTAAAATAGGCTATGAGTCCTGTGTGTAAAGCATTCGGCATACTTCGGGTGATCCGGTGATCAAATCCCTAGGCTGTATCACGTAGCTTGATATGCACCTACACGGTACATTTCGCACATCTCCGGAAGCACACCGCTTTACCGTTATTGAAATTGTAAGGCTCCTCTTTAGAAAGAACGCATGAGTAAATTTTCTATCGTTATCTTTCTAAGAGTATTTGAGTCGGCAATCAGTTTGTACCTTCAAGTTTTAGCGTGGTTTATCAATTCCGTTAGGAGCTTTCATCGACAGATTGATAGAAGTGAATAACTTCACCGTGGTTGTTCATGTCGTTGCTAAGCGATCTACAGGGGCGCCGCCATGTTTAAGATCATGTGATTGGAACGTTCAAAATGGAAGCCTCCCTAATACAGACGAGGTTAGATGTAGGTACGGAATCGGCCGAGTTGTGTGTAAAGCTATGTCATTTTATGACATAGGACATCCGGCAGGGTGTGAACAAGGGAGATAATTCATACAATACAAAGAAAACGTGGTAGTACGAGTTTTCTCCCTTTGACTATTGAAATGCTTCGCAAAGGGGGAGTGGCGAGGTTGGCGATATATAATTTGAATTTTCTAAGAAATGAATTCATGTTTTTTCTTTTTTCAATTAAAAATCGATAGAGAATGTCAGGATACAAATATAGATCTTTGTTACAATGACATAAAGGCGGATGTAGATCTAGAACAAGATTAGACTATTCATACAATTCTCTCTAAACATGTTCTACACTTTTGGCCTCTCCTTAATTGTTTCAGTCCGTATAATAGCCACATGCTAAGTGTGAAGTGATCTTAGCAGAGCTTTAGTTATCTAGCTCTGTCCAGTGTCTTTAATCAATTTTAACTGTTTAACACACATTCACATTTTCACAAACCTTTGGGAAAAAAAAAAGAAATGTTGAAAAAAATTGTAAGAAAAAGAAAAAAGTTCCAAGTATTTTTTCTCCTTTTCCCACAATGTTTCTACCCTTTTGAAAACAAATCCAATCATTTCAGTATGTTCAGTTCTAAATTTTTTACGTGTGGTAAAGGGTTATCATTGTATGCACTCTACAGAGCACAATTTTAGTCTGATGCTCATAAAACTTCCATAGAATATTTGTCTTGATATCTTGCAGCAGCAGGGACTTGAGATTAAGTTACCTTGGGTCAAAAAGAAGGTCATGGAGTCGAATTTTAGAAAAAAGCTGTTGCACTATTGAGGCCTCTCTTTCAGTGCTGATGACACTTTGTCAGAATGTTTGCCTTAAGGACTGAAGCAAATTTTTTTTTTGTTTTCATGGAGGTAGGAAAACAAAAAAGGCCGATTCATACAACAAAGTGATTATGTTTTTTTGTCTTCATACCTTCAAGAAAACAGAAATTCTCTTCTTTCTTTATAATTCAATATCACAAACAAAGAATACCTACATAAATGATACTAACTACATTTTTTTGTAAATCCAAAAATGTGTAATTCATGATGTCACCATAACATTAAGCACTGCAGAGTAATTAGATCTATTATTAGAAATTTAACATGCTGGAGGTAAGTTGAAAATTAAATAATTCGTACCCAATAAACTGACAATGAGTTTTAACTTCTCTCTTAGGATTTATTGTTGGATATATTTTTCAATTTATGATATTCAGACAAAATAAACTTAGCTAGCATCTGAACTTTGGACTCGGTATGTAATTAGAAAGAAAAACATTATGAAATCTCCCATACATGTTTGTTTACATTACTTTGACAGCAACAGTAGTTCTGGCACTGCACGAATCTTTCTTTTTCATGGAGCTATGAAAAAAAATTCAGCCAATCTGAACTTGCCAATGTTGATGAAAACAACTGATATTTAATTATTTGATGGTATCTTGAACAAGTATGAAGAGCATTATTATGGATAAAAAAAATAGGTCACTGATATGTTGAGAGTTGATCGTTGGTGTGTCTGTCTTGGAAAGTTTATTGTGCTTGGCTCCACAATTTAATCAGATTTGCCTTCAGCTCACTGGAAAAATAGCCCTGTCTCGCCCTGATAAACTTTCTCAATCAAAAAACACCAACAATCTATTCTATAAATTAGCCTTGTTTCTCATTTATAATCTAATTCTGTCTACAGTCAGTATTTCTCTTGAAATAAGGCATAGGCCTATATCTGCACCTGCTTCACTATGGGTAAACTTAAACTGTGTAAAGCCTCCTTAAACAGGATATGCAGCTGCAATAATATCATAAATAATATTGATTTCATCATAACCTGATGTTTACCTCAGTAAATGATGGGTGAAAGAAATAAAAAATATTTTTCTGTTTTAAGCATTGTAAACATTTGACATGTAAGAACATGAAAAAAGCAAAGTACGTATTGAAATTTTATCTTTCGCAATCAGAATCAATATTCATTGAAATCAACCACTGATATGCTTGTTTAAATGTAGTTTCAGTAGGCAGGTGTGCATTTCTATGGACACAGGACCAACTGTTGGATAACAGAACTGTTACTGGGTCAAAATATTTGCGAGTGACAGATTAAAATTTAAGGAAAGCCCGTTGTAAAGTCATATCTTTTGCATAATGATCATGAAATTTGTTCTGAATTCAAGTTAAAAAAAAAACCTTTGAGGACTTGTTTTTATATTTGAGCCATGCTCAGTGAAAAGGGGCCTTAATCCATCTGCGAAAAGTATCGACAAATTGGTTTTTATGGAGCCACAATTTTATGATGACTTGTTTGGTATAATGCATCACGGAGATGCATGAAGCCCCCTTTTGCTAGAGCATCACTCATTTTATTTTTAAATGAATACATTTGAATTCTCTCAAAGATACAAAGACACAGGCTATTGTTTTAGACAAAAAATTGTTTAACCTTTTACCACACAATGCCGCCTTTTGATGACCCTGATGAAGAAGGCTTTTGAAAACATTGTGGGAAAAGAAGAAAATGCTGGTAACCTTCCAAAAATAATTTCCATTTTATGAATGATATTCATTTTGTCATCTGCAAATGCACTCAATTTGGAAGTGTCTAAAATATTGCTGTGTGGTAAAGGGTTAACTCTTTACTAAACAATTCTGTGTTTCAACAACCTTAAGGAGGAAAGCTTTTGAAAACATAGTGGGAAAAGTAGAAAATTCTAGTAACCAGGCTTTGAATTTGTTGCCAACCAGTTTTTTTCGATTTGGACTTGGTTTTTTTTTTTCATCTGGTACAGGCTTAACCCTTTACAACACAGTCCAGAGTTTTAATGATCCTAAAGAAGAAGGCTTTAGAAAACATATGTGGGAAATGGATGAATTAATTAAATGTATGTGCTCAATACTGTTTTCAAATTATATCATGGCAGCCAGTGCATATGCTTTTTTCTGGAGTTCCTGTTACCAGTGCTGTGCACAATATTCTTCCCACGCCTCTAGCTGCTTTCCCACATCACCATTGTCGAAACAATGATCAGCGTTGACAGATGAATGAATCCTAACGCAATGGCTATTATTAATCCTCTGATACAAATTAGCTTAGCTGGAAATTTGAACCAGCAACCCTGTATTCTCAAGTCCTGAGAGCTATAGAGTGTGCTATGAGGGCTTGGCCATGGGAAAAGGAAAAAATACAGGTAACCAGCATTTTCCTCTTTTTCAAGTCTTTTCTACCCTAAAAAAGACAGAAATGATCATTTGAGCCACAATTATTTTAGGCTTTAAAGATTGACGTTTCACTGAGTAAATAAACCCTTAACTCTTTATTAAGTGACAAAATTTTAGACTTGTCCAAATTGAAAGCATTTGCAGATAACAAATTTAGCAGAAACGATGCAGAAACGATGGTAACTGCCTGTGAAAGTGTAGAAAACTTGGCAGGAAAAGGAAAAAAAATACTGGTTACCACCATTTGCTCCTTTTCCTACAATGCTATTTCCTCAGGGTCGTTAAAACTCAAGATTTTGTGGTAGAGGGTTAACCAAACAACTGCATATATTTCAGACCCTGACGACAAAGAGCTTTTGAAAACATTTCAGAAACAGGAGGAAAATATAATTAAATAGCATTTTTTTTCATTTTCAAACAGTGTTTTTTCCCCTTTTTAACCCTTTACCATACAATCCCAAGTTTTGACGAACCTGACAGAGAAGGCTTTTGAAACATTGCGGGAAAAGGAGAAAATGCTGATAACCAGCATTTTCTCCCATTTCCTGAATGTTTTCTACCATTTCAAGGACAAATTTCATTATTTGAGCTAGATTTAAACTGTCATCTGCTTTCAATTTGGAGAAGTTTACATTTTTGTCGTAAGTAAAGGGTTAACTACAAATCCCATATTTTGGACCACATTTAAAAATGTCAATACAAGCACAAGTCTAAAGTTCCGTTGTCTTTTGAAAGATATACTTTCATGAAATCAAAGCACTTCAAATCAAGGAGTTATCTTTCCCCTGTGAAGCAAAGACTTTGAAAAACATTGTGGGAAAAGGAGAAAATGCTGGTAACCAGCATTTTCTCCTTTTCCCACAGTGTTTTATATTCTGTTTGACACAGCTTCAACAATTACAGCCACATTTAATTTTTCACCTGCAAATGCTTTGTGTTTGGTCAAGTCTAAAATTTTGTTGTGTGGTAAAGAGTTAATGAAAACAATGATAGCAGGCAACAGCTTGCTTCATTCTTTGGCAAACAACAAAATTTTGGACTTGAACGATTTAAAAGCATTTGCAGACCAACATAAACATACTACAATTGACGTTTTCTGTCTTTGATAGGGTACAAAACATTGTGGGAAAAGGAGAAAATGCTGGTTACCAGCGTTTCCTCCTTTCCCCACAATGTTTTCAAAAGCCTTCCTCTTAAAGGTTGTTAAAACCTCGCGATTCTGTGGTAAAGTGTTAAAATACAGTCTTCACAACAATGTTATGTATAAAAAAAAAAACTCACCATATACCATAGATAAAAAGTAAAACGGCTACAAAGCAGCACTTTAATAAAAGCTATTAACCAGTAATTTCATCACATTTAAGACTTGTCCAAATTGAAAGTATTTGCAGACGACATTTTGAATGTTACTTAACCCTTTACCACACAATCCCGACTTTTAACGACCCTGGGGAAGAAGCCGTTTGAAAACAATGTGGGAAAAGGAGAAAATGCGGGTTCCCACAATGTTTTCTACCTTTCCCAAAACAAATTTCAGTTTTTAAATCACATTTATTTTGTCGTCTGCAAATGCTTTCAATTTGGAAACGTCCAAAATGTTGTTTGGTAAAGAGTTAAAACATGATTGATTGATTGAATGGTATTTTATGCCACTTTCAACATTATTTCAGCCATATCATGGTGACAGCTCACATATTCATGTATTTCCTGGGTTCCATCGGTACTAGGCTGGGAGTCTGAAGTGTCTTGCCCAGGGACACTCCCACAAAAAACCCAGTGGATCAGGTGGGGCTCAAACCCGGAGCCTCCAGATTACAAGTCCACCACTCCACCACTGAGGACCCCCCTACTTAAAGCATGAAATTTGTCCTTCAATGGGTAGAAACATTGTGGGAAAAGGAGAAAATGTTTGTAACTAGCATTCTCTCCTTTTTCTCACAAGGCTTTCAAAAGGCCTCTCCCTCTGGGTATTTAAAAGTCTGGACTATGTGGCAAAAGGTTTAATTTAAACATATCACATAAAAGCATATAAAATTTACCATAGCAACACAATGTTAAACAAACAGTCCCAACAATGATTGAAAAGATTTGCAGATGACAAATATGACTCACATGACAGGACTCGTGTTTCAAATGGTTGGGTACAGTAGAATATCCATACCTCGCAGTTCAGGGGACTACCGAAAAAAGCTCGAGGTATAGAAAGTTCGACGTGCAGAGATTCTTCAGATGAGTGTGTCGGGTACCGGAAGTAGGTAACCGACGCATACTTCGTTCACAGGCCGTACATTTTGTTCCCATTTAGTTAACCGATCGTTATTTTGAAAATTAATGAGTAAATGATGCATACTGTTTATTTTCTTTCATTAACATGTTTTTCTTTAATTCTGTTTGTAAGAACGATACTGAAAATTGTGAAATTAAAAAAGCATTTCATCAGCCGAAGTTGCTGGCTATCTCCGGACTTTACCAGGTTTCTTTCACCAAACAAGTCCTCAGGAGCGAGGACAATCTCCGAGCAGAGTTGTCGTTCATTACTTTCACCATACATCTCTGCAACGGGCTAAATGACAAGAATCTTGTCAAACTGAGGAAAGCATGTTTTGTTACTGTTTAACTGTTTCATGTGTAACATAATAAAGTAGACAAAGGAAATATGATTCCGGATACATTATAGGTGCATTCAAACTGATGAATTTACCTGTATACAATGGAACTATTTTTTCAAGCTTCTTTATTGATCAGAATCTTACGCAAATTGTAAAAAAAATGGCTGCGCACATGAATGATGACAATTTAAACAAAATTAAAAACAAGTTACCGTCCTTTAAAAGACATTTAAGCTTTTCAGAAAATCCCTCTTTTTCACATTTCCTACCACTAAGTCTGATTGGCCGTACGCTGTTTGAACAGCACACAAAACAATCAATTGGTCTTTCTTTTACCGGCGTTTGTGTCGCCATTTTGAGTTATGGTCATGTGACGAAAATATCGCATGATGACGGACTACTTTCTGAGCCAACTACAGAGGTGAATGGGAATGATCCGTAGTGCAAGAGAGTGGAGCGAGGATATTTGTACTTCCGGTTGACAACGAAATGCCCAGTCTTTCTATACAGCCACGGCCAAAATCACAGTGTATGGTATGAAAATCTCAGTCCACACATTTCTAATCGAACCAATTACCGATAATTATCTGCAAGTCAAGATCACTGGCACGTGGTTACTGGCATTTTCTCCTTTTTCCACAATGTTTTTAATAGGCTTCTTTCGCGGGGGTTGTTAAAAGTGGGGATTGTGTGGTAAAGGGTTAACTATGTCCATAAAATTGAAAATGCTGTGCAAAAGGAGAAATTGCTCAATATTTACAACATTTCCATTCACATCAATGTCTTTCAAAAGTATTCTGCTTCACAAAAAAAAAAAAGAAAATCACTTACAAGTGCAAACTTACTTAACCCTTTCCCAAACAACAAATTTTGGACTGGTCCAAATTGAAAGAGTTTGCAGACGACAATTTTAAATTTGATGAAAATGGCAGAAAGTTCTCCTTTTTCAACAGTGTTTTCAAAAGATTTGTACTGCAAACACCTGAAAACCAGGGCTTGTTTGGGAAAGAATTAACCCATTACCAAACAATCCCATGTTTAAACGACCCTGAGAAGGATGGTTTCTTGAAAACATTGAAGGACAAAAGAGAATGTTTTCCAGCACAATGTGAACATTGTTCCAGCTGTTTTACCACATTTAGTTTGTTGTTTGCAACTGCTTCCCATTTGGACAAGTCCAAAATTTTGTTGTCTGGTAAAGACTTATGACTCCAAAACTATGCATCAAAGCTTAACCCTTTACTAAGCAATTCCCCATTTAACTCTTTACCAAACGACAAAATTTTAGACATGTCCCAATTGGAAGCATTTGCAGATGAGAAAATAAAATGTGATTAAAAAATTGTTTTTGGAAGGATAGAAAACATTGTGGGAAAAGAGGAAAATGCTGGTTGAAAGCATTTGCAGATGACAAAATGATTCAAAAATTTAAAAATTATTTTTGGAAGGATGAAAAACATTGTGGGAAAAGGAGAAAATGCTGGTTACCAGCATTTTCTGCTTTTCCCACAATGTTTTCAACAGCTGTCTTCCATAGGGTCATTAAAAGTCAAGATTGTGTGATAAAGTGTTAACAACCTTGAGGTGAAAGTATTTTCAAAAATTGTGGGAAAAGGAAGAAAATGCTGGTAACCAGCATTATGTCGATTTCCCAAAGTGTCATCTACACTTTCAAAGGCCAATCACATCCTAGAGCCAAATAAAAGTTGTTGTCTGCAAATGCTCCTAATAGTATGGACAAGTCTTGAATTCCTCATTGGGTATAGTCTCAACTCAACCCATGGACACATTTTAACCCTTTACCACACAATCTGAAGTTTTAACGACTCCAAGAAAGATGCCTTTTGAAAACACCATGGGAAAAGGAGAAAATGCTAGTAACCAGCATTTTCTCCTTTTCCCACAATGTTTTCTATCTTGCCTGAGAGCTTGAGCTCATTTACACCAGTTTTAAATTTGTCGTCTGCAGGCATTTTGAATTTGGAAGAGTCTAAAAGTTTCTGTGTAGGAAAGGGTTAATGACTATACAGACAATATGTATCAAGATCAGAAAGGAAAGAATGAGCAATTCTGATCCTTAATTCACAATGTCTAAAACAGTCTTTAGTATGGAGTAGTCTAGGTTGCTTTTTACAATGAAGTATTTGCTAGACCTTTTATCAAATACTTCTGTGTTTTTAACAACCCTAATGAATTAGGCTTTTTAAAAAATTGTGGGAATAAAAGAAAAATGCTGGTAACCAGCATTTTTTCTCTTTTACCACAAAAATTTAACTCTTTACCACATGACAAAAATTTAGACTCCTTAAAATTTAAAGCATTTGCGGATGACAAATTCAATGTGTCTAAAATAATAGGGCTTGTCTTTGAAAAAAACAGTTGAAAACATTGTGAGAAAAGGGTAACCATTTCCTTTCTCCCCCCCCCCCCCCCCCGGTGTTTTCAAAAGCCATCTTTCTTTTCAAAGGATTAATCAAACCCAATCATCTGAACCATATTGGATTTATGACCTGCAAATGCTTCCAATATGGACTAGCATGAAATGAAATGTTGTCATCATCACAACAGATTAACCCTTTACCAGACGACAAAATCTTAGCCTTATCCAAATTGAAAGCATTTGCAGACGAAAATTTCAGTGTGGGTCAAATGGTGCAATTTTTCTTTGATAGATTAGAAAACATTGTGGGAAAAGGAGAAAATGCTGGTTACCAGCATTTTCTCCTTTTCCCACGATGTTTTCAAAAGGCCTCTTTCTCAGGGTCGTTAAAAGTCGGGATTGTGTGGTAAAGGGTTAATCTCTTCACCCTTTACCACACAATCCTGAATTTCAAAGACCCTGTGTAAAAATGCTTTTGAAAACACTGTTGGTCACCAGCATTTTCTCCTTTTCCCACAATGTTTTCTACTCTTTCCAAAACAAATTCTATCATGGAGCTACTTTTAATATAATGTCTGCTAATGCTCTCAATTTGGACACTCCTAAAATGGTAAAGAGTAAAGACAGTATGATTATAGGCCACTGAAATTCCATTGATCTATCACAGGATAACAAAAATTTCCTTAATGGACACAGTTACTATAAATAGCACATTGGAGACTGCCTCTATATCCTATATAGTCTTATTATACACTCTCTTGCACTACGGATCATTCCCATTCACCTCTGTAGTTGGCTCAGAAAGTAGTCCGTCATCACATGATATTTTCGTCACATGACCATAACTCAAAATGGCAACACAAAAGGAAGACCAATTGATTGTTTTGTATGCTGTTCAAACAGCATACGGCCAATCAGACTTAGTGGTAGGAAATGTGAAAAAGAGGGATTTTCTGAAAAGCTTAAATATCTTTTAAAAGACGATAACTTGTTTTTTAATCTTACAAACTTAAGTCCATCGGTGTGTTAAATTGTCATCATTCATGGGTGCAACTATTTTTTTTACAATTGGCGTAAGATTCTGATTAGTAAAGAAGCTTGAAAAAATAGTTCCATTGTATACAGGTAAATTCATCAGTTTGAATGCACCTATAATGTATCCGGAATCATATTTCCTTTGTCTACTTTATTATGTTACGCACGAAACAGTTAAACAGTAACAAAACATGTTTTCCTCGGTTTGACAAGATTCTTGTCATTTAGCCCGTTGCAGAGATGTATGGTGAGAGTAACGAACAACAACTCTGCTCGGAGATTGCTTATTATATACAATATAGAGGCAGTCGCCAATGTGCTATTTATAGTAACGGTGTAAATAAAAATTACATTTTGAGTATTTTGTGATATACTGGCAATGCACCAATCTGCAAAAGTGTTCGATGATTGACTGAGGAAAATTTTAGTGTTCCGTAATAAGACCAATAGAGTTTCAAAGGCCTGTGGTATGATGTTGATTTTGGTTACACTAATCTTCTAGGATAAGTTCAGCCTAATAGAATTCCTCCAGTATTTTAAAACAGAATTTAACCCTTTACCACTCAATTTCGAGTTTTAACGACCCTGGAGAAGAGGACGTTTGAAAACATTGTAGGAAAAGGATAAAATGCATTTTCTCCTTTTCCTACAGTGTTTTTTTCTGTATCAAAGACAGAAATCATCATTTGAGCTACATTTATTTTGTTGTCTGCAAATGCTTTCCATTTGGTGAAGTCAAAAATTTTGTCGTTTGGTAAAGAGTTAATGGAAACAATTCTCTGGTTGGTGTATTTTACAGCCAATAGCTATAACGTGAAATAATATAGGGTTAACTCACATTTTTGAGGTCGTTAACATTCACAGAGGCCCGAAAAATGGTTTAACGCCCGAGTGTGAAGCACGTGGGTGTTCAACTATTTTGAGGGCCTCTGCGAATGTAAACGACCAAAAAAAACATGAATTAACGCTATTATGTCATAAAATAAATGTATTTTAGCAATAATTTGCAACAAAAGCAAAAAATATTTCCATAGAAATGCAAAGAAACAGACTTGAAATGTACTGAACTTGTACCAGTCAAAACAGGAATTCGGCGATGAAATTTTTATTACATGTAGTGAAGGGCCATACTCCTGTGCCACTGTTTTGGACTCTCGCTGTAAATTCTTTTCTAATGATATTTAATACATAGTGGACTTTGGTGGGATTAACTTGCACATTTTTGGATCTATTACAACTAGGATAAATGAGTGGATATGAAATTTCTGTAGCTGAAAGACGTCAAAGGGATATATCAAGTGCAGGAATTGCCGACCACGTTAAGAAAGTTGGTGGGATGTAGAGTTGCGATTGATTTTTTGCTCAGATCTCGATAATACCGAGATACTGGGTAAGATTTCTTTTGTGGTGTACTAAAATCATCAAAGACATGCCATAATAAGGATCTAATATAGTGCAAGTTCCTACAGCTTTGTTGGTCAGAGTCTGGGATATATAACGGGAACAAACGTTCAGCGTACATTGTTTACAAGGTAGGCTCTGATCGAGGATATTGAAAGTACAAAGCCAGGTGTTAACGGCGTGTGATTTTACTGATTAATACACATTTTCTCCCTTTAATGCCCGGTTTTCCCCTGTTTATACATGCTTATAACAGCCCGGAAACTTACATTTTATGCAATAATAAAATAAGAAATGCCCATAATCACACTTTTTTAAACCCATTGCTGTACGAAAATTATTTCTAAGGCCCCTGCACATGAGAGATATGGAAAACATTGAGTGAAAAGGAGCACTTGTCTGTAACAAGTAACTGATCCTTTTCCCATAATGTTTTCCATACAGCTGAAAACTGGCATTTTTCTTCCAATTTGAATTTTCATTATTTTCATAATATGAAATAACTGTTAGTTAGTCTTAAATTTGTACAGCATTTGGTTAAAAGATCAACAATAAAAAAAATACTGTATATATTTCTCATGAGAACAGATCTGACATAAGTTTATTAGCCTCTGCCTGGTGAATGCTGCCAATCCCAACTGCTGGTAGCCCCAGTACATCTCTACCTATATACTTTAACTGAAAATACAGAAAAAAATACCAAAAACATATGATTTTTTAAGAGGAGTTTGAAATCCAAATTGTATAACTTTTTTCTACAGTCACACCTAAGTCTTGAGCTCAGCCCAATACTGCAGTCAGTAGATTACAAGACTTGAGACCCGTGGTTGGGAAATTTGAAAAAAATCTGTCAAATGATTGATGACAGTCATTGTGACAGGATTCATTCCTTTCCTCACAGCTGATCATTGTTCCAACAATGGTCATGTGGGAAAGCAGCCAGTGGCTTGGAAAGAATTTTGTGCAAAGTACTGGTGAAGGGAACTCAGGGAAAGTGTGGCTGCCGCAATATGATTGTGGCCAGAAATAATGATGAAAATGGTGTTAAACACTGAAAAACAAACATACAAACTAAAGTCTTGAACTATGATTCAAAAATGGATTTTTTTTTTAACTTGTCAGAAAAAAAGGGTTTTTGGGGGGTATATTCGAAAGGATATATCTATCAATTGTTAAAATATCATATCAAATCTTAACTAAGCGATGCCAAATTTTAATGACCAAAGAAAGATGGCTTCAGAAACCATTGTGGAAAAAAAAAAAAAAAAAAAAAAAGCATCAAGACCCCTTTTGACAGAGCATGGCTCTTTTGAGTTTTGAAAACTGTGAGGAAGAAAGATATTTAAGACATTTTTGCAAAAGGAGAAAACTCTGGTGACAGCTCACATATTTATGTATGTCCCAGGTATCACTATTACTAGGCCATTACTAGGCTCTGAAGTGTCTTGCCCAAGGACATTCCAACGAAAACCCTCCAGTGAAGCTTGAACCTGGAGCACTTTACCACTGTCTACCATTGTAATGTTTACCACTGTTTACCACTGTAATGTTTTAAAAAATTCCAATATTGCGTATCAAGACCTAACTCTTTTCCAGATACCGGTATTTTCTTAAGACTTGTCCAAATCAAAAGCATTTGTAGACAAGACATTGACTGCAGGGAGAATGATGGGATTTGCCAATGAAAGATTATATAAACTGTGGAAAAGAGAAACTGCTGGTCACCAGATGTCTTAAATATCTTTCTTCCTCACAGCTGTTAAAACTCAAAAGAGCGATGCTCTGTCAAAAGGGGGCTTGATGCATCTCCATAATGCATTGGACCAAGCAAGACATAACACAATTAGAGATCTATTAAATCCACTTTGTCTAACAAGTGACAGAATCATGACGAAGACCTGTCCTTTGACAAGCAGAAATTTGACTGATGATAGCAAAAAGTTTTGGCTCAGGTCAGCCTGCCCGGGGTGCGCAGGCTGACCTGGGTCGATATTTTTTGCAGATAGATTAAACCCCCTTTTCACAGGGCATGGCTCAAATTGTTTTTAAAAAATAAGCGAATATGGAATTTTATAGATTAATTTTCAAAGACATTCTTACCTTACATCCAACAAGATTTTCAAATCTGGGAGACACAAACGACCAAGCACCCATATTTCTATGTTCCTCTTGCACCCATATATGTTCTGAAATGTTCAAATATTGTGCTTGATATATATTTTCATCAGTCTTTATTTTATTCTATGAAACAATAATTCGATAAAAGTTATATTATCATTTTCACTCATGATGAAAAATTAAATTACAAAATCTTTTGTAGTTGTGTACATCTGCCATTCAAAACAATAATTAATTGTCTGAAGAGTCAGGTTATTAACTATGTAAAAACATTTTACAGACAACATTTTTTCTGTCTTAACTCTTTACCAAACGAGAAAATTTTAGACGAGTCCAAATTCAAAGCATCTGCAGACGACAAAATAATTCTTACTCAAAAATTGAAATTTGTTTTGGGAAGGAGAGAAAACATTGTTGGAAAAGTAGAAAATGCTGGTTACCAGCATTTTCTCCTTTTCCCACAATGTTTTCAAAAGGCTCCTTTCCCAGGGGGCGTTAAAAGGCGGCATTGTACGGTACAGGGTTAAACCTTAAAATCCCAACTTTAGTTGCCTGTGTGGCAAATGTTCATCAAGATCAAACTGCACAGAATGTGCAGTCTAATCTTTGATCTCTACTTTCTGCTTTGCTGAGACATTCTAGACAAAAGCAACCTTGCAATTACATTCATTTAGGGTTTATTTCTAGATTGACAATGTTTGTTGGGTTTATTGGTACTCTCTGTATTAACCCTTTAACCCTTTACTACACAATCCCGACTATTAACGACCTTGAAAAAAGAAACCCTTTGAAAACATTGTGGGAAAAGAAGAAAATGCTGGTAACCAGCATTTTCTCATTTTCCCACAATGTTTTCTTCCCTTCCCAAAACAAATTTCATTTCTTCAGTCTCATATATTTTGTCGTCTGCAAATGCTTTGAATTTGGACAAGTCTAGAATTTTGCCGTTTGGTAAAGAGTTAAGCACAGTAATGAGTTTTAATGAACCTGATAAAGAAAGTTTTGAAGACATTGTGGGAAAAGGAGAATCTCATGTTTAACCCTTTACCAGTTTTAGCCTTGTCCAAATTGAAAGCATTTGCAGACGACAATTTCAATGTGGCTCAAATGGTGCAACTTTTCTTGGATAGGGTAGAAAACACTGTGGGAAAAGGAGAAAATGCTAGTTACCAGCATTTTCTCCTTTTCCCACAATGTTTTCAAAAGGCTTCTTTCCCAGGGGTGTCAAAAGGCGGCATTGTACGGTAAAGGGTTAAATGACCACTTGAGAAAAAGGCTTTTGAAAACATTGTTGGCAAAAGAGAAAATGCTGGTTACTATCCCTTCCTTCTATTCCCACAATGTTGTCTGCCCTTTACCAGCCAAAAGCATAATTCCAGCCACATTGAAATTGTCATCTGCAAATGCTTTCTGTTTGGATGACTCCAAATTTTTGTTGTTAGGTAAAGACTTAATAACAGTGATTCGACAGATTGATTTTCTGCATCTTGCAGCAGACTACTTTTTCAAAATATGGTGGCAAATTTCTAGATTTATCCAAATTGAAAGCATTGCAGACTACAAACTAAACTGGCAACAATAATAGTATCTGTCATTGAAGAGGTAGAAAACATTGCTGGAAAAGGACAAAATGCTAAAAAATGTAACCAGCATTTTCTCCTTTTCAAATTATGTTTTAAAAAGCCCCTTCCCCTTGGGGCTTTAACCCTTTACCACACAATCCTGACTTATAATGACCCTGAGGCAGAAGCCTTTTGAAAACATTGTGGGAAAAGGAGAAAATGCTGGTAACCAGCATTTTCTCCTTTTCCCACAATATATTCTACCCTATCCAATACATAAATCACCATTTAAGCTACACTTAATTTGTTATCTGCAAATGTTTTCAACTTGGTCCAGTCTAAAATTTTGCTGTTTGGTAAAGAGTTAAAACACAGGATTGTCTGGTAGACGGCTAAGAAGTGAAAAGCATACAAAATTTTACCTTTAGCTTTGGAATGCTTGTTTAATTCTGCCTGAAGTTCTTTGGTTGGGAAGGGACACAAACTCTGAAGGAAAAAGATGGAAAGAAACATACAAAAAGAGTACTGCATACAGGTGTCAACTCTCAGCTGCCAGTGCTTCTTCCGAGAAAATTCCATGTCAAAAAAGGGGCATAACTGTGTCAAAAATGTGTTTAGAGATATTGATCTTCTTGTTTAGGTTCCTGTTTTGAAAGTTAACAACCAGCCCAAGTGTGAAGTAAATGCATGTATCTTCAGTTTTAAGAAAGATGAGAAAATAGTTTTTTCCCACAACAATAACAAAGCAGACAAGGCTAAAACAATACCTTGACCTTTTCTTCTAAAATAGCTGACTTAGAAATCTACATCAACATACAGTAGGAAATCATTTAACTACATGCATATATTGAACACAGATTGCCTTTTGAAAAAAAGTTTCAAAAAGGGGCATAACTATGTCAAAATACTTTAATGGTTACCTGCTCTTGTTATATGGGTTCCCCTTTTGATAGTTAACAACTTGTTTGGTTCCAGGGAAACTTTTCACAGGAATCACTTCTTCTTAACAGGTTGAAGCCTTTTAACCCTTTCCCAAACGACAAATTTTGGACTGGTCCAAATTGAAAGAGTTTGCAGACGACAATTTTAAATTTGATGAAAATGGCAGAAAGTTCTCAAACAGGGTAGAAAACACTGTGGGAAAAGGAGAAATTGCTCGTTACGAGCAATTTCTCCTTTTCCCACAGTGTTTTCAAAAGACTTGTACTGCAAACACGTGAAAACCAGGGCTTGTTTGGGAAAGGGTTAAAGGGAATCTTAATGCCTCGAGAAATGTGCATTCATGTGGAATATATTAAGTCAATGAAAATGAAACGCATTAAAATAATAATCAACAACATCAGCATCAATATCACAATGTTTTATTTTTATTTTTTATTTTTTTTTGGGGGGGGGGGGGTTTCCAGGGGGCAGTTTTCCTGATTTCCTGATACAAACTTGTTTGAAGTAAATATTTTCAATAATGACAGAGATATTATAGACGATGACACAACTATGACAATACCTCGACATTTTCTTCGAAAACAGCCGACCTAAAAAGACACATGTAAACACAGTATCAAAATTCAGTGGCAAGGAATTTCTCTATTCACCATATTGTTTTCAGTCAAGACAAAAACTCTGTTGAAAATAACAGAAACATACCTCTAATCGTATAATGGCCACATTATCAATCCCCCTTGATTCTTTTTCCTTCTGCATGGCATAAAAATGTTTTCCCGAACAAAACACAACCTTTTCAACTTTGGAACTTGCGACCCCTGGGTCACCTAATACTGGCTCGAAGGTCGTGCCAGGTCGAAGGTCAGCTAGCACTGACATGGCAGCAGGAAGACGGAGAAGTATCTTTGGAGCAACAACAACAGCTGGCTTCCTGTAGTTTCTAACCATCTGTAAAAGACAGATTCTGTGAAAAGGGGGTTTAATGCATCTGCAAAAGGCATCGACCTATGTCAGCCTGCACAGTTCATGCAGGCTGACATGGGTCAATACTTTTTGCTATTTGTAAATTTTCTGTATGTCCAAGGACCATTCTATCTCATGATTCAGTTGGTTGTTAGACAAATTACATTTTACGGATAGAAAATTGCGATAACTTGCTTGGTATAATGCATCCTCTACACCCCTTTTCCCAGAGTGCTGTTCGTTTATATCAGTTTATCCTCTGTATTTAAAGCTTTAAACAAATATATTAACTCCTTACGATACAACCATATTTTAGACTCAACCATATTAAAAGCATTTGCAGACGACAAATTAACCCTTTACCACACAATCCCAACTTTTAACGACCCTGGGGAAGAAGCCTTCTGAAAACATTGTGGGAAAAGAAGAAAATGCTGGTAACCAGCATTTTCTCCTTTTCCAACAATGTTTTCTACCTTTCCCAAAACAAATTTCAGTTTTTGAGTCACATTTTTTTTGTCGTCAGCAAGTGCTTTCAATTTGGAAACGTTCAAAATGTTGTTGTTTGGTAAAGAGTTAAACAAGGCTTAATACTTTGATTAGTCTATAAGACAATTGAAAACTTTGTACAAAAAGGAGAAACTTTCCAAGCAAAATGAAACCGGGAAATGTCAAAAAAAAATAACTGAAATAATGACATTATATTTAAAAACACACAAACCTCAAAATCAACATTTTTTTTTACAGTAATATCAACCCTGTCTTTTGCACCCATGCCAGGGAACAGCCAAACCTTTACCTCTGAAGACAAGAGGCTGTTTAACACAGATGCTTTTATATTAATATGGTTTGTTTGTTTGTATTGGACTCTAATGCCATTTTTACAGCTCAGGTCATATCATGGCAGTCAGGGATGCATCCATGTGTTTCCTGGCTTTCTCACACCAATACTGACACAACTTTCTTTCTAAAGCTACTGACTACTTTCCTCATGCGCATCAGAAGTGAGAGGCGAAAAATCGCTAGAAAAAAAGTTTGCCTCAACTGGGTATTGAACCCGCAACCACCAGGTCACGAGTCAGATATGCTTACCACTGAGCTACCCGGGTGGGCTTATGTAAATAAATAAAGGAAATTGCAATGGTGGCTGGTTACTCTTAGACCACACAGGTAACCAAATACCATACATGTAAATATTTTTTACCAGAATATCTCTTGAAATATCAGACAGCATTTGGTGCAGTCTAATGTACCCTGTCTGCAATAACAGCTTAAGTTGCCCTTAACTCTTTACCAAATGACAAAAATCTGGAGTATTCTTAATTAAAAGCATTTGCAGAAGACAATTCAAATGTGGCTGGAATTATGAAATTTTGCTGGGAAAAGGGCAGAAAACATTGTGGAAAAAGGAGAAAATGCTGGTTACCAGCATTTTCTCCTTTTCCCATAATGTTTTCAAAAGCTTTCTTTCACAGGGCTATTAAAACTTAGGATTGTGTGATGAAAGGTTGAACATGTGACTGCAAAATGAAAGAAACAGTTGACATGTTTGACTGTATTGCTTTTGAAATTTCTCACCTGCCTGCGTAGTAAATGAAAATACTGTGCTGGTGTGGTAGGATAGAGTATCTGCATATTGACATCGTCCCCATCTACCTGTGTTTCTGAACTATCACAACCTTGTAAAAATCGCTCCATACGACAGGATGAATGTTCGGGCCCTGCACCATCTAAACCATGGGGCAGTAACATGACTAGACCAGACTGTAACAACCATTTATCTAGAACAAGAATATATAAACCTGATGCATTTACCCTTTACCAAAAAATCCCAAGTTTTAATGACCCTGTGGAAAAAAAGCCTTTTAAAAACATTGTGGGAATAGAAGAAAATGCTGGTAACCAGCATTTTCACCTTTTCCCACAATGTTTTCTTACCTTTTAGAGACAAATCCCATCATTTCAGCCACATCTGATTTGTCGTCTGCAAATGCTTCCAATTTGGACAAGGCTAAAATTATCCTGTTTGGTAAAGAGTTAAACAATGCCTCTTGCAGACAATTTTTTGAGTGCAACAGACCACTTTTAAAAACATCTTGGCAATAGGAGAAATTGTTCTTTTTAAAATATCTATCATTTTACTGCAATGTGTTTCATTTGTATTCATAAACTTAAAGCATTTAAGGTTTATTTACAAAGCTGTAAAATGCAAATTCGTTTCAGAATTTTTTTGTATTCCTATGATAAGGTGTGTATAATACAAATGTTTTAAGTTTTTTGTCTTTTGTAAGAAAGAACAGCCTGTCTTGTATGAGAATGAATTTGAAAATAAAAATAATGGGTGAGAGATAGAGAGATCATACAAAAAATATGCAAGGGAATGAGATAAACATGATTTCAAAATATTTTTGAAACTGAAGAAAAGGTCAGTGATTCCCCCCAAAAAGGCATTAACTTGTCAGAATGGAGTTTTATCTCACTTTTGATAAAACTTCACTCTAGTCATTTACAGCTTCTTGTCTTTCCTGGTTATCATAAATAACAGACTGGGGTCTCCATGGTGCTCTGTTCACATGACCGGAGCACCTAGCAGGGACATGACAAGCATTTTCTGATAGCCAACTAACCAACAAAATAAACACTTACTTTCACCACTAGTAACATATGTATCAATGATGGGCTGGGCCCCATTGAAGAAGTCTCCAAACTGTGCCTCCCAAATGACCAATGATCGTGGATGATCTATACTCATACCATACTCAAACCCAAGGACAGCCTCCTCTGACAGTGAACTGTTAGCCACCTGTAATGCAGACAAACAAATTTGTCGTTTGGTAAAGAATTTACATTGTTAGCAGAGAACAAATTAGACGTGGCTCTAAATCATGTCTCTGACAGATTAGAAAGCATTGTGGGAGAAGGAGATAATACTGGTACCAAGCATTACTCCTTTTCCCAAAAGTCTTTTTCCCCCGGATCATTAAGCACAGTATCATTTGGTCATGGGTTGATAATTTTTTCTATTTTTGGTATACATACCCTATAGTCCAGGGTCCGTATTCACCAACCATTCTTAAGAACATTCTTAGTCTTATTCTCCAGAATTTTCTGAGTTTGAAAGTAACACAGCTTCTGATTGTCTAAACCATTTGGTTTAGCCAATCAGGAATTGTGTTGCTTTCAAATTTAGAAAATCTTGAAGAATAAGACTAAGAACGTTCTTAAGAATGGTTGGTGAATACGGATCCAGGACTAGCAGGAGATATACAGTATATATCAGTGGAAAACTTTTATTTAGAAACTCTTCTTAACCCTTTACCACACAATCCTGACTTTTAACGACCCTAGGGAGGAAGGCTTTTGAAAACATTGTGGGAAAAGGAGAAAATACTGGTAACCAGCATTTTCTCCTTTTCCCACAATGTTTTCTATCCTACAAAGGACAAATTTCATTATTTGGGCTATCTTTAATTTGTCATCTGCAAATGCTTTCAATATGTACCAGTCCAAAATTGGATTGTTTGGTAAAGAGTTACACATTTCATCTCTCAAAAAAAGTGTGTGTGTGTGTGTGTGTGTGTGTGTGTGTGTTTTTTTTTTTTTTTTTAAGTTTTAGATGCTTGCATAACATTCTGCTTCACATTAAATCTGAAGGCACTTACATCATTGGCAATGACAAACCATCACTGTAATGGTTGTTTCAAAATAAACCAGAGGGGAAAGCATAAAATAAAATGGGAGCTGTAAGACAGAAATAAACAGAAAATAAGAGGACTAGGGGAGATGGCATCGTGATAAAAGCAGGTACGGTATTACTCATACTTAACTCTTTACCACACATCAGTTTTGGAATTGTCCAAAGCATTTGCAGACAACACTTTAAACTAAATTCATCTTGTTTGATTTGCCTTTCACAGGGTAAATAGCGTTGTTGGAAAAGGAGAAAATGCTGGTAGCAAGCCTTTTCTCCTTTTCTAACAATGTTTTAAAAAGCATACTTCCTCTAGGTTGTTAAAATTCAGACTTGTTTGCTATGAAGATAAAAAGTACTTCTTTCCATCTAGGTTTACACAAAAGTCATCTGCTACAAAGGTGTAATCATAAAGTGCTATTCTACTGACCTCTAAATAACCCTGTTTAGGAGCCATGTGATTGAGGGGAATGTGTATCTGATCTGTGTCCTGGTCCACCAACATAGCATGTCTGTGACTAAATGTTCCTCTCCCTACATCTTGACCACTGATTCGTACATTGAACCCTGGCACAGTAACATAAATCCATGAGTAAAATGCAAAATAAAATTTGTGTCACAAAATAGGCCATTGAAACTCTATTGGTATATCACCGAATATCAAAATTTTCATTGCCTGATCATCAGACACTGTTACTAAAAATAGCACAGTGGCTCATTGCCTCGATCTCGTAACTCAGGTGTGCAACGATATCAGTGAAAATTTGACCCCCTGTCCCATTTGAAAGTGATTATTCACTGAAGATGGAATAGACAACCTCGCCATATATGATATAGAGGCAATGGGCCAATTTGCTACTTTTAGTAACAGTGTCTGATAATCGACCGATGAAAACTTCAGTGCTCCCTGATAGACCAATGGAGCTTCAAAGACCTGTGGTTACAGTTACAGTTTTAATAACCCCTCTTGAAAGTTAGTCTAGGAAATGCTTTTGTTACTAATACAGTTTCCATTGTTTATTTGTCTGGTTTTTAGTGCAATTTTCAACATAATTTCACTCACAACACAGCCACTGCATCCATCTGAGCTTTCCTCCAATTTCTTACACCAGATCTTTGCACAACTTTACTTCCAAATCCATCAGCTACTTTCCCACATAAACATCATCAAACTAATGTTTAGTTGGGACAGAAGTATGAATCCTGTCACAATATTATTATCAACTGGGAGAGAAGAATAAATCCTGTCACGATGACTATCATCAAAACTTGAAGAAAGAGTATCACTGATTCAAATTAAGAGCATTTACAGATGACAAATTAGATAAGGCTAACAATAGTATGATTTGTCTTTAAAAAGGTAGAAAATGTTGTGGATGAAGAAAATGCTGGTTACCAGCATTTTCTTCTTTTACCACAATTTTTTTCTCAAGAGCTTGCTGTGTAAGGATCATTAAAACTCAGAATTGTTATGTAAAGGCTTAACCCTTTCCCAAACAAGCCCTGGTTTTCACGTGTCTGCAGTACAAGTCTTTTGAAAACACTGTGGGAAAAGGAGAAATTGCTTGTAACGAGCAATTTCTCCTTTTCCCACAGTGTTTTTTATCCTTTTTGATAACTTTCTGCAATTTTCATCAAATTCAAAATTGCCATCTGCAAACTCTTTCAATTTGGACCAGTCCAAAATTTGTCGTTTGGGAAAGGGTTAATCAAAAATGGTGTAGATAAGTTTCAAACAGAATCACACAGAGTTAAAAATCATGTGTACCTTGCATCATTAAGGAACCAAATGCCAGAGCCTCTGCAGTAGCCCAATCGAATGGAGTGCCATCCGCCATTTTTTGAACACGTCTCTCACAGTGAGTTTTTGAAATTGTGGGATGTAATTTCTGAAGAGAGAGGACTGGATTAAGTCATACACTTTCATGAAAATCCTTTCTGAAGGGTTCAATATACATATCTAACCCTTTTAACCCTTTCCCAAACAACAAATTTTGGACTGGTCCAAATTGAAAGAGTTTGCAGAAGACAATTTTAAATTTGATGAAAATGGCAAAAAGGTCTCAAAACGGGTAGAAAACACTGTGGGAAAAGGAGAAATTGCTCGTTATGAGCAATTTCTCCTTTTCCCACAGTGTTTTCAAAAGACTTGTACTGCAGACACGTGAAAACCAGGGCTTGTTTGGGAAAGGGTTAAAAAGCAATCTGTTGTTTCTACATTCAGCAGTTGGAAGCTTCTTAAAACATTGTTGGAGACAAACAAAATGTCATTAACCAGCATTTTGCCCCTTTCTCACAAATTACAACAAGATTCAATCCTCTCCAACTCCTGATCATTGTCTCATCAATGGTTATGTTGGGAAGCAGCCAGTGGCTTTGGAGGAAAATTGTGCAAAGTACTGGTGTGAGAACCTCAAGGAAAGCATGGATAGCTGGACTGGCCGCCACAATGCAACTAAAATAATGTTGAAAATGGCATTAAACTCCATACAAATAAACAAAAAATCCCTTCCCACAATGTTTTCAGTCCTTTCAAAGACAAAGCTCAACATTTTACATGTCATCTGCAAATGCTTCCATTTGGGGTATATCAGCAAGTCTAAAATTCTGTCCTCTCGTAAAGAGTAAACTCTAAGCAGAGCTCCAGATAAGAAGGAGTGATGGTATTCTAAATCCATTATTTCTCTTCCAAACCCTATGTTGCGGGTACTCATTAGAATTGTCTCGATGAGACAATTCTAATGAGTACCCATAACATAGGGTTTAGTTTATTATTACTGATATTTTCAATTTTGAAATCAAAATCACTCCCTCTATCTGGATCTCTGTCTAAGCATGCTAATTGGGCAACTTATGGTAATTATGTGCTGTCAGACCACCGATCTAAAATATCTGATTTTTCTGAGATATCTTGGTTAATTTGTTACCAAAATGAACAAAATTCTGGACTCGACAAAATTTAAAGAATTTGCACAAGACAAATAAAATGTAATTCAAATGATGATTTCTGTCTATGATACAGCTCGAAGGTAGAAAACATTGAGGGAAAAGGAGCAAATGTTGGTAATCAGCATTTTCTCCTTTTCCCACTGTGTTTTCAAAAGGCTTCTCTTTCAAGGTCGTAAACACTCGGGATTGTGTGGTAGTGAGTTAAAATAGTCTTGAGTTTACAATGTCTAATGTCTTCTTGATAGCTAAAAAGCTCTATCAACCCTTTACCACACAATCTCCTGTTTTAACTACCCTATTAAGGAAGAAGGCCTTTGAAAACATTGTAGGAAAAGGAGAAAATGCTGATAACCAGCATTTTCTCCTTTTCCCACAATATTTCTGTCCTTTCAAAGAAAATTCCCATCATTTCAGTAACACTGAATTTGTCATCTGCTTTCAGATGCTTTCAATTTGGACAAGTCTAACATTTGGTCATTTGTCAAAGAAGTAAGGAATCTCAAAGACCGTTTGTAGAGCACATTTATAGATGTCCAAGTAAAACTTCAGTGCCGACATCCGAAAATTGTGTCTTGCCTATCTATAGCTTTTGGATAGTAGTAAGCCAATGACAGCAAAACTGCAGTAGGTGTTTCTGAAACAGACTTTCAGCCAACCAAAGTAGACAAGCAGAAAGACAGACTGTTTGATGATTAACTCTTTACCAATCTACAAAATTTAAGACTTGTCCAAATTGAAAGCATTTGCAGACAACAAATTATATGTTACTGCCATGTTGAGTTTTGTCCTAAAATTGGCAGAAAACATTTTGGAAGCAAAGGAAAAGCTGGTTACCAGCATTTTCTCCTTTTTCCTAGTTTTTTTCAAAAGCCTTCTACCTTGAGGTCATTAAAACACCAGTTTGTTTGGAAAAGGGTTAAGTAAGCTAAAATAGATAAACTGTTGCTATTTTGAAACTGAACAACTCACAAAACTATCTGGAACTTCTACTGACTTTGTCCCTATAAACTGAAGCACACCAAAAGGAACACCCGTGTCCCAGCTTGTGATTTCGGCTGGGGCTTGTTGGTACCCTGCCCACTGACGTTGAAGATCATATGGCTGTTAAAAATAAATGCATATTAAGAAATAACTTTACATTTCTAGTAATGCATTTACCCTTTATGACACAGCCAAATTAAGACTCATCCATATCGAAGGAATTTACAGACAACTATTCAAATGTTTTTAAGCCAAGCCCCAGTAGCTCAGTCGGTAGCGTACAGGACTTGAGAACAGGAGGTCGCTGGTTCGATCCCTGGCTTGGCCAATTTCTTTCCAAGGATTGATGATAGTCATCACGACAGGATTTATTCCTCTCTTACCGCTGACCATTGTTTTGACGATGGTTATGTGGGAAAGCCGACAGTGGCTTGGAAAGAATATTGTGCGGAGTACTGGTAAAAGAAACTCAAGGAAAGCATGGATAGGTGTACTGGTCGCCGTGATATAACTGAAATAATGTTGAAAACGGCGTTAAACACCATACAATCAATCAATCAATCAATCAAATGTTTTTAAATGATAGTATTTGTAATCGAATAGGTAGAAAACATCATGGGAAAAGAGGAAAATGCTGGTTACCAGCATTTTCTACTTTTTCCACAATGTTTTCCAAAGTTTTCTTTTTCAGAGTTGTAAAAACTTTGGATTGTGTGGTAAAGGGTAAATTGTTGGACTTGTGGCTGGTTATCTGCATTTTCCCCTGTTCCTGCCATGATTTCAAAAGACTTTTTCCCTAGGCTTATTAAAACATTGGATTGTATGGCAAACTTGTCAAAGAAATAGATAAAGCACTTGCAGTTATCGGAGATTTCTGTATTGAAGAAAAATTATCGTTTAATTCTTTATTCCAGGTTTGTACAGGCAGTGCAAGATCTTCATCTGTACACACCCCATCAGCCTACAGAATACAAAAGAAAAACATACTTAACTCTTTACCAAATGACAAAATTTTAGACTGGTCTAAATTGAAAGCATTAATTTTGCAGAAGACAAATTAAAGGTGGCCCAAATGATGAAATTTGTCATTGACAGGTTAGAAAACATTGTGGGAAAAGGAGAAAATGCTGATTACCAGCATTTTCTCCTGTTCCCACAACATTTTCAGAAGGCCTCTTTCTCAAGGTCGTTTAAAGCCGGGACTGTTTGGTAATGGGCTAACTATAATACTGTTATGATCTGTAAGACATAATGTTCATAATATTTCATAATTCATATTTATCATATCTGACACTCTTACTCTGTTGCCTAACAAACCTTTTCAGTGTTTAGCTCCTGAGAAATACAGCTTTTAGAACATTATGGGAAATGGAAAAAAAAATGCTGGTAACCAGCTTTTCTTCTTTTCCAACAATGTTTTCTACCCATTTCAAATACATCCTTTGAACAACATTTAACTTGGTTGTCCACAAATACTTTGGAAATGGAGATGTCTTACGTATATAACATAAATTTGGTTATCCCTTTACCAAGCAACCCTGTGACCTTGAGGGAGAAGGCTTTTGTAAATATTGTGGGAATAGTAGAAAATGCTGGTAATCACAATGTTCTAAAAGCTGTATTCTCCTTTTCGCACAATGTTTTCTGCCCTTTCTAATACAAATCTCATTATTTGTGCCGAATTTAATTTGTCATCTGGAAATGCTTTCAATTTAGATAAGTCCAAGATTTTGTCCTTTGGTAAAGATTTAAGTAAAATGAGAGAACCATAGTTCCAGCCAGTATCCATGCAGTTATTTGATTTTCAGTAAATATACTAAGTAAAAAAAGGGCATAACTGTGTAAAAATAATTTGATGGTTACCTGTCCTTGTTGTATGTGTATCCTTTTTAATAATTAACAACTTATCTGAGTTTGAGGTAAATAATTATCTTCAGTAATAACAGAGATATTACAAAATGTCAAAGTTTTTACATGATGACGACAATGACACAGATGTAGACGACCACAGGGCTATGACAATATCTCCTCTTTTTCTTCAAAGCAGGCATGCTAAAAATATCATCTGGTTTAGGCTTCAGTGTTTAATATCAAAAGACCTACCTTTAGTTGATCAGCATACATTTCAGGAATACTTTTTCGATTGCGTATAACATTGTACATAATTGGCTGTGTGAATGACGGATCATCTAGCTCGTTGTGACCGTATTTACGAAAACAAATAAAGTCTATAATAACGTCTCTGCGAAACTTTTGTCTGTATTCCATGGCTATGGAAGTTGCTTTCAATACATCCTGAAATACAATGTAGATATAAATTAACCTTTTGAAGGACAATCAACTTTGTATACAACCTTGAGGAAGAAGGATGTGAAAATATTGTGGGAAAAAGAGAAAAATGCTTGTGACCAGCATTTTCTCCTTTTCCCACAATTTTTTTCTATCCTTTCAGCAAGAAACTGTTTCATTTGAGCCAATTTTCATTTGTTGTCTGCAGATTTTTTCAATAATATGGATGATTCTTAATTTTTGTATTTTGGTAGAGTTAACCCTTTACAGGCTATCTAGAGACATAAAGTAACAAAAAGGAGGGATATCTGAAGGAAAGAAAATGATTTTTCTGACCAACTTTTAACAAACAATCCCATGTCTTCCTGAAAACATGGAAAATGAGGAAATGTTTCGTTAACCCTTTCCCAAATGACAGATTTTGCACTGGTCCAAACTGAAAAAGTTTGCAGATGACAATTTTAAATTTGATGAAAATGGCAGAAAGGTCTCAAAAAGGGTAGAAAACACTGTGGGAAAAGGAGAAATTGCTCGTTACGAGCAATTTCTCCTTTTCCCACAGTGTTTTCAAAAGACTTGTACTGCAGACACGTGAAAACCAGGGCTTGTTTGGGAAAGGGTTAACATCATTTTCTCCCTTTCCCACAATGTTTCAAACATGTCAAAGAATAATTTCATATTGTGAGCCACATTTGATTTTCCATCTGCTAATGCTCTCAATAAAGACAAGTCTATAAACTGTTGTCTGAAAAAGACTTGACAATTACAAGTGAAACAAAGAAAAAAATTTAGAGGCAAACAATATGATCTTTCTTTTAATCACACTGAAAATAAACAGCCAAAAGGAAAATTTGCTTGTAACATGCAATGACTTCTTTTACCACGCTGTTTTCAAAAGCTGCTGACTGTAGGGCTGTAACTGGTTCAACGTGCGAGGCATAATCTCATTATCAACATAACATTTCGCTCTTTACCAAACAGAAAAATTTTGGAATTGACCAAATTCAAAGCATTTGCAGATGATAAATAAATGTTACTAATATGACGATTTCTGTCTGTGATAGGATAGAAAACATTGTGGGAGAAGGAGAAAATGCTGGTTACCAGCATTTTCTCCTCATCCCTCAATGTTTTCAAAAGACCCCCTCCCCAGGGTGGCTAAAACTTGCCATTGTTTGGTAAAGAGTTAACTCTCAAGTAGACAACAAGATTTTAGACTTGTCCATTTTGAAAGCATAAATTTGCAGACAACAAACTCAATGTGACTTGAACATAGGATTTGTCTTAAACAGGGAAAATGTATTACACTGTATGCTTTGAAAGTAATCTGAACTTGAGAAAGTCTACTATAGAGTTATTTGAATAAATCCACAAAATGCAACTATGCAGAAACATTACAAGAAAGAATTCAATATCAAACCCCAGTATTTAAATGCTTAACTCTTGACCACAAGACAAAAATTTATACTAGTCCAAGTTGAACATATCTGCAGATGACAAATTAAATATGGCTTCCCTCCTTTCCCAGTTATGTTTAAAAAGGCTACCTTAGGATATTTTAAACATGAGATTGTTTGGTAAAGGATGAAAAACACCCAGAAAGAAATTTTATCCAAAACAAACCTCGGGAAAATCTGCATTGACATGTAACACAGGATAACCATTGATTTTTCCAACATCACTACTGTACTGGGATGACCTGAAAAAATTCACCAGTAAAACTGCAAACCTGCATCAGGCAAAAAACCTGTGAATAACTCTTAGCCCTTTACCAAACAATCCCATGTTTAAATGACTTTGAGAGAAGATACTGTTGAAAAAATTGTTGGAAAAAGAGAAAATGCTAGTAACTAGCAACAAGAACCCAAGAATAAGCTGGTAACCAGCTGGGTCTGTATTCACCAACCATTCTTAAGAACATTCTTGGTCTTGTTCTTCAAAATTTTCCAAAACCATATGGTTTAGCCAGTCAGAAGTTGTGTTACTTTCAAATTTGGAAAATCTTGAAGAATAAGTCTAAGAACGTTCTTAAGAATGGTTGGTGAACACGGACCCAGCATTTTCTTCTATACAATGATGTTCTCTACCATTCAAAGGAAAATCAATCATTTGACCCTCATTCAACCTGTCTGCTGCAAATGCTTCCAATATGGCCAACCCTAACAGTTTGTTGTCAGATAGAGAGTCAACTGTATACCAAACAATTCCATATTTTCAAGACCATAAAGAGTAAGGCTTCCTAAACCTTTATTGTAACATGAATAAATGCTGGAAATCAGCATTTTTGCCTTTTGCAACATTGTTTTTTATCCCTTAACCCTTCACCACACAACAAAATTTTACACCTGTCCAATTTGAAACCATTTGCAGACCACAAATTCGACATGGCTCATGTGGCGAAATTTGTCTGTAAAATGACAGAAAACATTTTGGGAAAAGGAGAAAATGCTGGTTACCAGCATTTTCTCCTTTTCCCACAATGTTTTCAAAAGGCCTCTTTCTCAGGATCATTAAAACTGGGGATTGTGTGTAAAGGGTTAAACGAGAAATGTCTTCATTTGAGCAAATCTTATTTGCCGCCGCAGATACTTTCAATATGGTCAACTCTAAAATTCTGTTGTCTGGTAAAGAATTACTCAATCTTACCTTCCTCTCTCTGCCTCAGTGGTAAATCCTAACTGATTGTTAACTATAAAATGAACACTGCCCCCAACTCTGTAATGTGGACATTCAGCAAAACTGAAGGTTTCAGCAACTATACCCTGCAAAAGAGCATAAAAGTTTAGCTGGTAGCATACTGTAGGTAACAAAGGGCACTTTTGTGAGCAGTCTACATCAAGATCAGCTGCTCTGGAAATACATTTCAATGTCAGATCTATTCCAAAATTTTGCTAGATATTCCACCAAAGTTCTAGCATATGATCTACAAGAACATTATGGTAAGTCTTTAACCCTTCCTTCACAAGATGTCAAAAATTTGGACCTGTCTAAATCCAAAGCATTTGCAGACCACATATAAAATGTGGTTCGAATTGCGGAATTTGTCTATGAAAGGGTAGAAAACATTGCAAGAAAAGGCGAGAATGCTGGTTAACTGGAATTTTCTCCATTTCCCACAATGTTTTCAATAGCTTTCTTCCTCAGGCCCTGAGGCTCAGGGTCATTGCAACTCAGGATTAAAGGGCCAAATTTCTAGATGTAGAATAATTTATTTGAAGACAGTCGCTTCCGGTATTATCATGGGTTCTTCAATATCATGGTATTTACAATTTCCGAAGGTGAGGCTGAAATGCGCCTCCTTGAGGATTTCCTCAAGTGAGCATTTGTAGGTCAGATACTGTAAACACACTTTGCAACCTTATGTCGGCAAATTTTCCGAAAATGGTAGGTAAAATCAAGTTTTCATTCCAATAGTAAGAAAACTTGCCTCTTTGCAAAATCACTCAATCCCCTAGATGAAGTTGATGACCTTATCAGCATAACAAAAGCAATATCAGTATAAAGATTCTGTAAAATTTGTTTTCCTGTTACTGAAGTTTATGAAACAGGAATGTAAATTTCAGACGACCATTAAATGATGACGTCAGCGCTTTCCAAATATGGGAATGAATATAAGAGGCCCTGATGAAAATTTTGACTCGCTAATTATAAAAATCTTATTCTCAAGGCACTGCATTTTTTTCTTACTTATGTTCCCTGATCTACTGAAATGGGAGAACACTCTAGAAAATATATATTCACTTTTTATCCACAAAAGAGGTCTAAAATGGGGTATTTGATTCTATTTTAAACAAAGATCTGTAGACATCCTTTTTTTCCTCCATCTTTACAGGTGCCCAAAGTAAAACTTCGCTTACAAAATGACAAGGAGAAATCACGTATATCTGTTGCACAAAATTCTTGATAAAATCATTTCAACACTTTGAAAATAACTGAATTTTCATTTGCCAAAGTTTTGAACATAAATAGGGTAAGCATGTACATCTTCCAGAGCCTCATCTCAAAGCCACGATAATACCGACCCTTTTGAAAGTTGGTCAATGTTGGCCTCTGCTTTGCCTTGATTAAGAATAGTTAACTGACAAACAGAAAATCATTTATCGTAAAATATACATGAGATATCATTGTATGTTTTTTGCAACAGAAAAATATCAGGCAAGACGCTAATTTTTCTACACAGAGGAATGTTTTAGTACCACGATAATAGGAAATTCAATCCTAAATAGCTGCAGTTTTATTACGTAATAATATATGGTAACAATTAAGTTTTTACCGTACGATGGTTGCTACACCACAATTCCTTAGGGTGCACCTGTACAGTAAAACTCAAATAGATGAAAAACTAACCTGAGCAGAAAAAGAAGCATCTCCATGAACTTGTATACACAGAGTTCTGTCCCCTGGTTCAGACTCTTCACCCATGCAGTAATCTCCTTCCTTCAAGGTCTGCTGTTTTGAGCGGAGTTTTCCCACTGCCACTGGATTATTAGCCTGAAATATGACCAAAAAAATTAATGACTGAATTTTGAATTCATATTTCGACTTTCTTTCAGCTATAAACTGTCAAGTTTAAAGAGGGATCATATTGAAGTAAATGTAAAATGAATCTGACTTTACAATATTCAACTTACGGTAGTTTACCCCTTACCACAGAACCCTGTATTTTAACGACTGAGGCAGAACCCTTTTGAAAACATTATAGGAAAAGGAGAAAATGCTGGTAACCAGCATTTCCCCTTTTCCCACAATGCTTTCTATCTTATGAAAGGCAAATCTTACCATTTGGGCAAGATTCAATTTGTCGTCTGCAAGTGCTTTCAATTTGGACCAGTGTAAAATTTTGTTGTTTGGAAAAGGGTTAAACTTTGACTCTTTTTATATGAATAAGTAAATTACGCAAAAAACATAAAACAACAAAACAGTAATCAATATGGTATTTATTTAGAAAACAAAAAGGTATTTATATTGAATTCTCATTGACAAAAGTAAAATGTTTTTCTTCCTTTCTTAGACAGAAGCACTGTACATGCATTAGCCAGGGTCTAGGTGCTAATAATTTCTTTGTCACTCCTTATTGCAGTCTCTGTATTACAGTCTATACAGATCTGTTTGGCAAGAGAATGTTATTCTACTCCAAAATTGTGACTCATTTTTGACTCAGTGACATCAGAAAATATAAAAGGAAAAAATGATCAGGCAATACATATGTATCAGATGGCCAACATTTCTAACAAATGCTTACCTCTAGATGGGATGGATTTGGTATGAGCGATACATGTATACTTCTATCTTCATACTGTAAATCTACTGAGGTATCTGCAATGAAAAGTATTTAGAAGTATTAAACCCTTAACCACACAATCCTGAGTTTTAATGACCTTGACACAGACAGCATTTGAAAACATTGTAGGAAAAGGAGAACATGCTGGTAACCAGCATTTTCTCCAATTCCCACGGGACACAACTGTGTCAAAAATACTTTGATAGTTGACTGCCCTTGTTATATAGGTTCCCCTTTTGATAATAATCAACTTGTCCAAGTTTGAAGTAAATATCTTCAATAATAATAGAGATATTATAAAGTTTTTGCACAATGACGGAGACGATGACACAGAAGACAACACCACGGCTACAATAGTAACTCAGTGTTTTCTTTGAAAACAGCCAAGTTAACCCTTTACCAGACGACAAAATTTTAGTCTTGTCCAAATTGAAAGCACTTGCAGATGACAATTTTAACGTGGCTCAAATGGTGCACCTTTTCTTTGACAGGGTAGAAAACATTGTGGGAAAAGGAGAAAATGCTGGTTACCAGCATTTTCTCCTTTTCCCACAATGTTTTCTACAGACTTCTTTTTCAGGGGTATCAAAAGGTGTCATTGTGCAGTAAAGGGTTAAGACAGAAATATACTTACATAAATGGGAGACAACATCACCGGTGCCCTTTGATCCTGCAGGTATCTCTGATATCCCTGATACCTAGAAAACAATCAAATTCCAGACAATATAACAAATTTAATCAGACTGGCCCAAATTGAAAGCTTTTGCAAAGGACAAAATAACCCTGTGACTCAAAAATAGAAAGTCACCTTTGGAAGGGTAGAAAACATTGTGGGAAAAGGAGAAAAGCTGGTTACCAGCCTTTTTTCCTTTTCTCAAAACATTTTCAAAAGGCCTTTCAAAAGGGTCGTGAAAACTTGGCGAGTTTGGTTAAGTGGTTGGGTCAAATCTTTACCACATGACAAGACTTTTGACACATTCTTATTGAAAGGATAAGCAAACAACAGGTATATTTTTCAAGGGCTGAAATGATAAATTGGACCTTTTCAACAAGGAAAAACAGCTCAAATATTGCTATTTCAGGGGTTTTTTTTTCCGTGAGAATACATACCATAGAGGCCCACAGTGTAGATCTAAGACCAGACCGCACATTCTGTGCAGTCTGACTTTGAACGCTCTACACTGTCTGCAAAAGCTAGTTTAGTCAGTTTCAGTACTTTAGGGTTTAACCCTTCACCACACAACGCTGCCTTTTAACGACCCTGATGAAGAAGGCTTTTGAAAACATTGTGGGAAAAGGAGAAAATGCTGGTAACCAGCATTTTCTCCTTTTCCCACAATGCTTTCGATCCTTTCAAAAACAATTTTTAATTTCTGAGTCATATTCATTTTGTCATCTGCAAATGCTTTCAATTTGAAAATGTCTAAAATATTGCCATGTGTTAAAGGATAAATGTGGATCAGATGTTGGGATTTGTCTGAAAAGGGATCGAAAAAAATGAGCCGGAAAAAGGAGAAAATGCTGGCTTAAAAAGTTGTTTCCTTCACTTATAAAAACACAAGATCATTTGGGTAACGGGTCAAAAGGGGGTTGTCTAATTTTGGCATCTTTGAACCATTAACATGAATAGCTTTGACTTTATATAATGCTTTTTTTTCTTCCCAATAATGTAGTTTGGTTTGGTTATCAGCATTTTCTCCTTTCCAAAAAATGTTTCAAAAAGCCCTCTGCCTTATGGTAGTAAAACACAGAATTGCTGGTTTCACAATTAGTTTTCCGAACAAAAACAATAAATATTTAAATCACACATACCTTTTGAAAAATTCTTACAGGAGGAAATTTAAGAAGAGAAGTAAGAAAGTTCAGCCGGCCTCTATGTGGCATACATATAACTATTTCTTCTATCCCAGCTGTAAGAGAAGACAAAAGCATCTGTCATGAATCTATGAATGAACAGAGAATAACTGTTGTTTTGGCTAAACCAATTATATGTAGCTCAGTCAGAAACATACTGGGTTATGAATTCAAACCCCAGAGCAGCCAAACTCCTACATAGGATTAATAAAAGTCATTCTGATGGATTTATTTTATCTAATAATTGCACGTTGTTCCAGTCATGTCTATGTCTAGAAGCATGCAGTGACTTAGTAAATATGTTGTACCAATTACCAGTAGAAGGGACTAACACATGGATATGTAGCTACTGTCATAAGACTGAAATAATGTTTAACCCTTTCTCAAACAAGCCCTGGTTTTCATGTGTCTGCAGTACAAGTCTTTTGAAAACACTGTGGGAAAAGGAGAAATTGCTCGTAACGATCAATTTCTCCTTTTCCCACAGTGTTTTCTACCCTTTTTGAGACCTTTCTGCCATTTTCATCACATTTAAAATTGTCGTCTGCAAACTCTTTCAATTTGGACCAGTCCAAAATTTGTCGTTTGGGAAAGGGTTAACAAGAGCACCACATGCAGTGCAAATGCTCAGCTGCAAGTGCTTGATTTTCAGAGAGAATTCCAAGTTAAAAAAGGGGGCATAACAATGTAAAAATACTTTGATGGCTATCTGCCCCAGTTGTAAGAGTTCCCCTGTTGATAGGTAACAACTTGGTCCAAGTTTGAAGTAAATATCTTCAGTAATAACAGATATATTACAAAATGTCCCAGATGATGGCGGGTCTATGACAATAACTCGTCATTTTCTTCGAAAACAGCCAAGCTAAAAATGCATTAGACACCAAGTAAACAAAACATACAGTTAACCCTTTCCCAAACAAGCCCTGGTTTTCATGTGTCTGCAGTACACGTCTTTTGAAAACACTGTGGGAAAAGAAGAAATTGCTTGTTACGAGCAATTTCTCCTTTTTCCACAGTGTTTTCTACCCTTTTTGATAACTTTCTGCCATTTTCATCAAATTTAAAATTGTCGTCTCCAAACTCTTTCAATTTGGACCAGTCCAAAATTTGTCGTTTGGGAAAGGGTTAATGATCATGATAATTATGTCCAGATTTCATTCAAAATTAAAAAACATCTAAACCATACATCAAGACAAACAGTTTCCCTTTTTCTTAAAAGCTATGAATAGACAAAAAAAAAAAAAAAAAGAAATTTTACTACTCTACTTAACTATTTACTACATGACAAAATAAAATATTTAGACTCTTCCATGTTGAAAAAAAATTGCAGACAACCAAATAAAAGCGGCCAAAGTAATGAGACTTGACAATGAAAAGGTCAGAAACATTGTGGGAGGAAGGTGAAATGATTGTCCCTAGCATTTTTTATCTTTTCCCTTACTGTTTTCAAAAGCCTATTTCCCACAGGATTGTAAAAATGGTATTGTTTAGTACATGTATTCCAATTCCATATTCCAGGAGCAATTTATCTTTCTGACACAAAATTTTTACATCTACTCAAACCTTAACCCTTTATCACACAATCCCTACTTGTGATGACCCTCACAGAGAAGGCTTTTGAAAACATGGTAGGAAAAGGAGAAAATGCTGGTCACCAGCATTTTCTCCTTTACCTGCAATGTTTCTACCCTGTCAAAGAAATCCCTATGATAACCCTCACAGAGAAGGCTTTTAAAAACATAGTACGAAAAGGAGAAAATATTGGTCACCAGCCTTTTCTCCTTTACCTGCAGTGTTTTCTACCCTATCAAAGAAATCATTATTTGAGCTACATGTACATTTAATTTTCGTTTGCAAATACCTTAAATTTGGTCCAGTCCAAAATTTCGTCATTTGGTAAAGGGTTCATTTGTGTTGATACCGTAATCCATACTTTACAAAGATTTTTTCAAAGCCGTCTGCTGTGATTTGTTTCAAGGGGTTTTAAGTTCATAAATGGAAAGGATAACTTTAGTTCATCACACTATTTCATCCATCCAACCAATTTCCCTATCTACTTCTTCAATGCCATGTTTTGTACATGTATAGCCTTGAAAAAAATGTTCCATCAAAGAAAACCATATTACTCTCTCCTCCTTCTCCGCCATATCTTTTCTAGGTCACAAACTTGTTATGTACATTGTATAGCCTTGAAAAAAAAATCTTACCGAAAGCACTTTTTCTAAATATTTCATCAAAGAAAACCATCATACTCTCTCCTCCTTCTCCACCATACCTTTTCAAGGTCACAAACTTGTTGGCAAGAAAATGGTCAAATGCCTGTACATAAGAAAAGCATTTGGAAATCATATTACATGTACACTGCATCGCTTTAGCTTTCTTAATCCTTAACTCTTTACCAAACGACAAAAATTGAAAGCATTACAGAAGACCAAACAAGTGTGACTCAAAAATTGAATTCTGATTTGGGAAGGTTAGAAAACATCGAGGGAAAAGGAAAAAATGCTGGTTACTAGTGATGGGACATCGGTTAGAAATCATAATCGATCATCGGTTGGAATCGGTTGCTGCTACCGATGCGATTCTTCCGATTATAATCGGTTCCTCATAAATTTGCATGTTTCATTGTAAACTCTTGTATCATTTATGTATTATGCTGTTGTTTGTGTTGTAGATAGACTTTTTGTAGTTTTACCTTTGCACCTGCTTTCTATACACCTTTTGTTTTTTAACCACCTCTGCTTTGTGCTATTTGGCTTTGTAACACAGAAGTATTTTGGCTGATTGTTGTTGTTATCAAGGGAGTTGTTGCTATCATTGGAGTGATAAAACCCAGTTAACACAGCGTTTTTTTCTCATAGTTTTGGGAACGGGTCCGAAACCAGGCAAATTGGGAAAAATGCGTCATTTTCTATAAAATTGGGAATTATTTTCTTGATGATTTTAGACACAGTCCTTACATATCATTTACTACCATAATACAAGGGGTTAGCGCAAAACTATTGTAAGTGCCTATATAAATATATGCACTTACAATAGTTTTGCACTAGACCCTCAAATAGAGGTTATTTTCCCTCTTAAGTCATTGAAACTAAAACTGAACTCAAAAGTACTACCACGACGTTTTACTTTTATTGTTCTGTATGACATGAAATACATGTACTGTAAATAAATTGGTCTTTTCAAAGACCAATGTCCCTGCTTCTCATGTTACTGAAAATACCAATTTAGAGTCAAGTGTCATTTGTTTTTTAGTAAGAGGGAATATGGTAGAGGGACTGGGTTCTGGTAGATGGTCTATTTTAGAGGCAAACAGAGTTTCATTACTGACAGTGGGATCAGGGTGGCAGGTAGATTCACACTGAATGGCAGACATAGCTTGCTCACCCTCAAAACTCGAGCCTGCTGTGAACGGGATAACTTGGTTACATCTAGTACTTGAAGTGTTTTGATCTCGATCTACGATTGCAGACGAGCGCTTACTTTCACTTTCCTCAGGCTCGTCAACCTCATCTTGGCTAGAATTATGACTTGGGCTCTTACAGATAAAGTCTGTTAACCTTTTACACCCTGTTGGTTTTAACTTTTTTCGGTAATATTTGCTGTTGTGGCTCATTTTCACGTTAATTTACCGTTCCCGTCTCTCCGCGAAATCACATGTCAGACCGAGCGTGAAAAATCGCAAGTTTTTGGCGCCACAGAAACGAAGCGCCGTTCACTACCGAGTTCTCCGAACTAAAAAAATAGCCGACGACTTGGGGTCTTTCGTTTTGGGAATTTCTTAAACTGGATTTTGGGAAAAAAGGTCTTTTTTTGGCATTGGAAACGGGTCCGTTTTACGGACCCGTTCATAGAAGGAAAAAAACGCAGTTACCAGACACCGGTATATAAAATCCAGTACCTGACAGACGGTGCAGACTTCCTGCCGATCATCGATTATGACAAAGCTCAATCGATAATCGAAATCGGGAGCTTCCAACACGCCGCTAATCGATACTTGCCGATTATCGGTACACCACTACTGGTTACCAGCATTTTCTTCTTTTCCCACAATGTTTTTAGAAGCTGTCTTTCTCAAGGTCATTAAAAGTTGGGATTGTATGGTAAAGGGCAAACAAACAATCCCCAATTTTAACAACCATGAAAAGATTTTATTCTAGCCATATTTAATATGTTGTCTGCATATGCTTTCAATTTTGGACAAATTTACAACTTTGTCATCTGATAAACATTTAAAACTTGCCAAAATAAAATTCAGATGCAAGAGGCTTTATTATTTCACCCCTACAATCTACTGTCAATGAAATCGCATAAATACTTGTTCCACCATGTGAATACAATATACTTGAATCTTTATTAGGCTATTCAGAGTCCTGAATATGGATTTTTCAAAATGAGGCTAGAGCCCCAAGTATCGATATAAACAAGCCCTGGTTTTCACGTGTATGCAGCACAAGTCTTTTGAGAACACTGTGGGAAAAGGAGAAATTGCTCGTAACGAGCAATTTTTCCTTTCCCCACAGTGTTTTCTACCCTTAATGAGGACTTTCTACCATTTTCATCAAATTTAATATTGTTGTCTGCAAACTCTTTGAATTTGGACCAGTCCAAATTTTGTCGTTTGGGAAAGGATTAACCCTTTGCCAGACGACAAAATTTTAACCTTGTCCAAATTGAAAGTATTTGCAGATGACAATTTCAATGTGGCTCAAATGGTGCAATTTTTCTTTGATAGGGTAGAAAACATTGTGGGAAATGGAGAAAATGCTGGTCACCAGCATTTTCCCCTTTTCCCACAATGTTTTCAAAAGGCTTCTTTTCCAGGGGTGTCAAAAGGCGGCATTGTGCCGTAAGGGTTAAGCACCAATATTCACTTAAAAACCCCCTTTTGTTTTGTTTCACATATTTTTCTTTAAAGATATCACCCAAATATTTGTCATTTTTATTTTAAATTCAATACCTAAGTGTGAAATAAAGAGGTCATTTAACTTGCTTGAGTACAACACTTAATTTAACTAGATTCGTACACTGCCGAGCAAGTATATATTTTTTACTAGGCTATCGTCTCGTCCAAAATACAGACTGGTTCTGCATTATACTGATCCAATAGAAATCAGTATTGTACCTAAGCAATGTAAGCATGTTAACTAACCACATAATAATACATAGATAACAAGTAGAATTGAAAGAATGCATCATATAAATTGTGTAAAACAGAAAGCTGAAATCTTGAATGTGGTGCAGACCACTCTCAGTGTGGAATGTTTGCCATACTCACTTGACATTTCAGTAACAAACTGGCAATGGACAGCTTTCTCTCTGCAGGTATTTCGATGCTGTTCTTCGTTTCAAATGCATGAGCAAACCACTCTCTCTCTTCCTCAGACTAAATATTAGAACAAAAAATAAGCATTAGACGAGGAATTTTTTATTTTCCCACATATATAAGCATCATACTCTAGGAAAAGGGGATTTAATGCATTTGCAAAAAGTACTGACTAATGTCAGTTGTGCAGTCCGCACATGCTGACATGGGTCAAAACTTTTAGCTATTTGTAGATTTTCTGCATGTCCAAGGATCATACCACCTCATGAGTAGGTTGTTAGACTTAATCCTTTACCAAATGAACAAAATTTTGGGATGCTCCAAATCGAAAGCATTTGCAAATGACAAATTAAATGTAGCTCAAATAACGATTTCTCTTTTTGACAGCGTAAAAAACCTTGTGGGAAAAGGAAAAAATGCTGGTTACCAGCATTTTCTCCTCTTCCCACAATGTTTTCAAAAGCCTTCTCTTTCAGGGTTGTTTCATGGATTGTGTGGTAAAGCATTAAGGGTTTTTATGGACCCATAATTGTGTAATGATCTGCTTGATATAATGCATCATGGAGATACATTAAAACTCCCTTTTGCCAGAGTGTGCCTCATATCTCTTGATCAGACAACAGAGTATCAGACTTGTTCATGTTAACATAAGGCAAACATGTTGCTCAGTTGACAGGATTTGTCTTTAAAAGGGTAGAAGACATTCTGGAAAAAGAAGAAAATGGTGATTACTGGCAATTTTTCCTCTTCTCATAATGTTTTAAAATGCTTTTATCCTCGGGAATGTCTACTACATGAAACTGCTTAGTATAAGGGAAGATGCAATGAATAAATAACACAAAAAGAATTGTTGAAGTATTATCATTTCAAATGAGTGGAAATGTTCTTATTGAATTCTTTATCAAAAAAAATATATATCATAATATCTCAAACTTGGTTGTTTGGTTGGTTGATTGGTTGGTTGGTGGCTAGCTGGCTGGTTGGCTGGTGGGCTGGTGGGTGGGTGGATTGGTTAGTTGGTGTGTAACACAATTTTCAACATTATTTCAGTCATATCATAGCAACTGATGACATATTCGGTACTAGGCAAGGACTCTGAAGTGTCTTGCCCAAGGACATCTGCATGTACAACCCAGTGTTACCAGTAAAGCTTAAACCCAGGGCCTCCAGGTTACAAGTCCTACACTTTACCACTGAGCCACACAGGGCCCCTATAGGTATTTTGGAGGCTTTCTTCTTGATGGATTATGCATTTGGTAAAGGACAGAGTTTACCGTTTACCGAACAATCCTGTGTTTTCACGTCCCTGAGGAAGAGGCCTTTTGAAAACATTGTGGGAAAAGGAGAAAATGCTGGTAACCAGCATTTTCTCCTTTTCCCACAATGTTTTCTAGTTACCAGCATTTTCTCCTTTTCCCACAATGTTTTCTACCCTGTCAAAAAACCTTAAGTTCATTTGTGCCACTTTCAAATTTGTTGTCTGCAGATGCTTCCAATTTGGAAGGGGCTAAAATTTGTTGTTTGGCAAAGGGTTAACTCTTTACTACATAACAAAATAGTAGACTAAACCATACTGACAGCAGTTGCAGACAACAAATTAACCCTTTACCAAACGATAGAATTTTAGACTTGCCCGAATTGAAAGCATTTGCAGCTGACAAAATAAATGTGACTCCAAAATCAAAATTTGTTTTGGGAAGGTTAGAAAACATTGTGGGAAGAGGAGAAAATGCTGGTTACCAGCATTTTCTCCTTTTTCCCACAATGTTTCCAAAAGGCTTCTTCTTCAGGGTTGTTAAAACCTGTCATCATGTGGTAAAGAGTTAAAGACTAAAATAAATTGAGGGGATTAGTCTTTGAAAGGCCATAAAACAATGCATATTTTCAAAAGCCTTCTTCCCTAGGGTGGTTAAAACATGGCATTGTTTGGTATTGTATAGTACTGTTTGGTTACCAAATACAGGAAATTCAACTCACAGACAGATGTTGAAATTCTGCAGCAATTGTATCACAGTACTCCTTTTCCAAAAAGCTGATTAGCTGTGACACATTCATCTGCTGAGTCCCATCTCCACCATAAAATATACCTTGTAAATCCACAACCTGGGAACCGGACGCTACTCCATATCTCTCAGGGGCTAGTTCTGGTGGATTCCTGTCCATAAATTTATAAATAAGAGAACATTATGTCTGTGTTTAAAACAAAATTAGTGATATTCTACTTCCAAATTTTAATAGCATTTTCTATTTCCATCTTTTTCTAACTCTTTACCACACAACAACAATGCAGACAGGTCCAAATTCAAAGCATTTGCAGATGACAATTTAAATGTGGTTCAGAATGATGGACTCTGTCTTAGGCGCTAAAGAAAACATTGTGGAAAATGGAGGAAATGCTGGTTACCAGCATTTTCTTCTTTTCCCATGATGTTTTCAAAAGGCTTCTTTCTCAGGGTCGTAAAAACTCTGGATTGTGTGGTATTGGGTTAATGTGTGTGCCACACATTCACCCTTCACCACACAATCTTGGGTTAGAATGACCTTGAGGAAGATGGCATTTGAAAACATTGTGGAAAAAGGAGAAAATGCTGGTAACCAGCGTTTTCTCCTTTTCCACACTGTTTTCTACTCTTTCACATATTCAAAGATTCCATCATTTGCACCACATTAAATTTGTCGCCTGCGAATGCTTTTAACTCCTTACCACACGACAAAATATTAGACTAGTACAAATTGAAAGCATTTGCAAAAGACAAAATGAAAAAATAAACTTTATTCTGGTCATGGTAGAAAACATTGTGGGAAAAGGAGAAAATCCTGGTTACCAGCATTTTCTCCTTTTCCCACAATGTTTTCAAAAGGCTTCTTTCTCAGGGTCGTTAAAAGTCGGGACTGTGTGGTAAAGGATTAAACTGGACCAGTCTAAGTCTTTGTCTTTCTGCAGAGAGTTAAATGCTAAAATAGGATGCTATGACACATTACATCTGCCGATCATTCCTCCCATTCCTGAAGTGGTGTTTGATGCTATTTTCAACAGTATTTCATTTATAGAACATGGGCTGTGCACTTCTGTGAATTCATGGTGACTCCACCAGTTCTATTCACAAACTTTAAAATTCTTTACAAGCCAATGGCTACTTTCCTACCGACAAAAAGTCAAATAATATTAAATAATGAAAGAAGAATGCATCCTGTCCAATGATTTTTATAAATTCATGAAGGTGGTCTTGTTTGGGCAAAATTCTAGCTTGTAAACATTTTATTAACCCTCTTGAGCACTGAATAAACAAACCTTACAGACATTTTCAGTCTAGAAGTACCATAAGACCAAAATATTTGTAATTTCACGGTTGCTTTTGTGTATATGGTCTTTCAGCGAAACAGTGTAAGTCAAAGATCAGACTGCACTTTTTAAGGCAACTTTAGTTGTGAAGGCGCTTTAACCCTTTACAGCACACTCCAAACTTTTAACGACCCGAGGGAGAAGCTTTTTGAAAACATTGTGGGAAAAGGAGAAAATGCTGGTAATCAGCATTTTCTCCTTTTCCCGCCATGTTTTCTACCCCTTCAAAGACAAATCCGAAAACTTGAGCCACATTTGATTTGTTGTCTGCATGTATTTGAATTTGGACAAGTCAGAAATTTTACTGTTTGGTTTGAACGTTTATGCTTCAATCAATGTAAAAACCATCAAAACCAATCACAGTGCATTATTCCTTAACCAGATAAATTACAAGTTTTAAAGACTAAACAGAAGACAGCTTTTGAAAACATTATGGGAAAAGGAGAAAATGCAGGTCAACTATGTTCCACTTAACCCAAAGTACTGAGTTTCAATACCCCTCAAGAAGAAGGCTTTTGAAAACATTGTGGGAAAAGGACAAAATGCTGGTAACCAGCATTTTCTCCTTTTCTCAGAATGTTTTCTAACCTTACAAAGAAAAATCGAGTCATTTGAGCCACATTTGCCGTCTGCTAATGCTTTCAATTTGGACAAGTCTGAAATTTTGTCGTCTGGTAAAGGGGTAGTACAACATACAACAAAAAAACAATCACTGACATTTCTGGCTGCAATCCCAGGGGGTCCAAGGTGGCCTTTCTGTGGCCGTATGATCTGTATGCCTCAACCAGTCTGAAGACATTGCTGTACTGTATTCTGTTGTCAATAGCTGCATCGCTGACTGAAAGATATTTCCTGTCATATCTACATTAATCCTTTACCAAACAATCCCAAGGTAAATTTCAACTACCCTGAGGAAGAAGGCTTTTGAAAACATTCCCAGAAAAGGAGAAAATATTTGTGACCATGGTAACCAGCATTTTCTCCATTTCCCACAATGTTTTCTATCGTTTCAGAGACAAATATTTTCATTTGGGCCACATTTAGTTTGTCATCTGCAGAAGCTTTGAATTTGGACCAGTCTACCTTTTTGCCGTTTGGTAAAGAGTTAAATTAACTGCTTACCAAACAATCCAGTCTTTCAACGACTCTGAGGAATAATTCTTCCGAATCATTGTGGGTCAAGGAGTAAATGCAGGTAACTAGAATTTTTCCGTTTAACTCTTTACCACACAATCCCAACTTTTAACGACCCTAAGAAAGAGGCCTTTTGAAAACATTATGGGAAAACAAGAAAATGCTGGTAACCAGCATTTTCTCGTTTTCCCACAATATTTTCTACCCTTCCAAAACAAATTTCAATTTTTCAGTCACATTTATTTTGTCGTCTGCAATTGTTTTCAATTTGGGCCAGTCTTAAATTTTGTGGTATGGTAAAGAGTTATGCCACACTATTTTCTACCCTTTCAAAGGCATGTCTCATAATGTATGCCTCATCTATGTCATCTGCAAATGCTTTATGTTGATATGGACAAGTCTAAAAAAATAAAATTGTCATCTGGTAGAGAATAAAACCTTTGCCAGCCACTCCTGTGTTTTTCAAACTTAAAAAAAAAGGTATGTGAACAAAAAATCAACGCTCTCTTTGGTTATAGATAAAATTTCCCACATTATTCATTTATTGCACATTGGTATCTATTGATTTTAAAGGAGCAAATGCTACTACCAATATTTTTTCCACAATGTTTTCACAGGCTTTCTTCTTCGGTGTCTTTAGTTCCAGGAATTATTTGGTAAATAGTTAAGTGGCTTATGCAGACAGAAGATATTAAGATTAGGCACTGAGAAGTCTGTACTGTCAGCATTCGAGAGGGGACACACCTCCAAAAAAGACCAATCAATGTAGGTCTTCATACCACGTCGAAAAGTGATGTGCTGTGGTATTGAACAATACAGACCTTGCTGTATGACAGTTTTCTGTCGAGGTTGATACCCATACACTCCTAATTTACTGTGATAGTACGCATATCCCGGATTTTGATGGATAATCCGGTGAAAAGTCGGTGCTCTGCTTGTTAGTCTGAACATGACACAAGATGCGTCCTTGACATTGACAAAGGGAGGTAACTGAAAATTCAATCGCTACGTAAAGGCCGAACTGAACAGAAAAAGTCCCTCCACCTACCCGGTTGTCTAAGAGGTCATAAACTGGAACAGCGTTAAAGGCAACACTGAATCGTCTAAAAGCATTTTTCGCAGTGATGGGGAAGGTAAAAGTTCACGTCGTCTACTGGTAAGTCTTAAGAAATTGTTCTTCTGTTTACTGTCTAAAACTCCGTATCCTTCCATGGTAAAAATTCTGGAACATTGTTCCTTTGATCAATGGAAAAAATGTCCCATCGGAATTAGTAACACTAACAGGTTCGACTTTGCCCATTCAAAGTTTCAAATATATGTGAGAATTAGTCCTGACAATCGAGTTCATCTGACACTCTTAGTCTAAGAAATTATTTTGCATAGTTTTTTTTTTTGAAAATGTGTGGAAAAAGGTTTGGTCTGAACCAACTGCTAAAGTCGGTTATGCAGTAATGAGCTCAAAAACCAGACATGTTATCTTACTGCAGATGAACAAACTGTTCTATAATTGCCAAAAACATGAAAAATTCATATCATGGAATTTTGATGAAAAAAGTATTACAACAAAAATTCACGCCAGTATAATGAAATTCTGAATTTACACTTCATGATAATCAACCGTTTTCTTGTTGTAAATATTTCAAGTGATTGACTGTATCTTGAAGTAACAGAGGGTAAGTTATTAAGTTCAAATTTTCTATCATCCATGGTGTGAAAATCATCAACAAAACTTACATAAACACATAAATTCATTGAAGATATAAGCATATGATAAGGAAATAAGCCAAAACTTTTGGATCGTATTGCATTTTTTTAAAATTAAGACACAAAATCGTAGTATACCTTATTCTTCAAATTGATTCTCAAATTTCGAAATACTTACGTTTAAAATATCTTTACTTTGGCAGGGGATTTGAATGACTATTATTCTTAATTATGTCAATGAATGTATCACTGATAATTTTCCTTGCATAATTTCAACCATGATTCTCTAACTTAAAATGTTCAAATACCAATTAAGATTGTAATGGATGTTAAAAAGTAAATTCCATATAACAAAATATCCCAATTTTCACATATTACTGAAATGATGAAGTTATGAAATGACTCAGAAGTAAGATAACTTTACTCAACTTGAAGAACTATAACATTAAAAAATATAGGTCTTTTGAAAAACAATGACCCAGATTTTAGAAATAAATCTTACAAATTTTAGACACAAAAAATGAAAGAAATTAATCAAAGCTAAAGTTAATACACCTACATCAACTTACTGATTTCTTTAAAGCAAAAGTAGACACTGTTCTAATAGAATGCTTCACAATCTACCATTCCATTTGATTTCTTGAAAGATTTTCTAATCCTGGTAACAGAAGTTAAACCATCTACATTACTGAATCCTCTGGCGCTTCAAGTCACACTTTGCCTTCATACATACTCTCAATCATGTCAACTATTTCAAGGCCTTACTTGAAAAATTGGCTTTCTCTTCCCTGAGGATATGGGATCCGTTATTTTCATCATAACCCGTAGAGTGCCGAATAAACCTAACAGACATTTTTAGTTGAGTTGTAAGACCAGAATAATTGCAACATTATGAATGATGGCTGTAGTCAACAGTGTTCCAGCAAAGCTGATACTCAACTCACTTTGCAAATCAGAAATCTGACTGCGCGTTTTGTGCAGTCTGATCTTGATCTGCACTGGTCGAAAAAGCAACTACAGTTGTGAAACATACTTTAAATGATATTATCCTTTTCAGGTACTCAAACTTCATCACGTTTTACAGGCCATTTTATCCAACGTTCCTACCTCATCTATGAAATTGATCTTAATTGCACCAGATCAGTTCTCTGTAAATGTGCAAATATACCATTCCCCATAAAACATAGCAACACAAAACTCAACCAGATCTAAAACAATGTTATCTGTGAACTCACAGTTGCCATTTTCTGTATAATTTGCTTTTAAGTAGTACCATCTTGCATTCAAAACCAAACAAAGCATTGTGTTTGAACAGTTACAAACTTTGAACTACTTTTGTTTCATTGCTGTGAGGTTGGCGAGTCAGTTTGATAGTGGATAAACCTCAGATAGGTGTATTTTAGGTAATCTACAAATGGCAGTCAAAAAGTATTGATTTTAGTCACGGATGTTAAAGATCACGGATGTTAAAATTGGCAGATCGTTTGGATCAGAAAATGTCCTTTTTCAGGTTGTTACGAGAATGATCCATATTTTTTTTTATTCTTAGTTGGCATTCTTCTTAAGCGTTACCTTCAATACAAATCAGTCAATAATGGTTTTGCTAAAACCTTGGTAACAGAGGTTAAACAACTTTTTGTCTGAATGCTATCTTTGATATCAATAATGTATTTTTTTCAAATGACATTGGTTTTGGTGATCCTTAGGCTCTAAAATCCTCAATATCAAGCATAAAAGAATATTCCGACAGTGATCTCTGGACAAACAGTTCTAAGTTTGACCATCCCAGCACGAGATAAAAAGCAGTAACGGATGTTAATACCTTTTCGGCGACACCACTAAACCATTGATATTTCAAAATTCTGTTGCATATGTCTTCATGTGTTATTAATACATCTGTAAGCATACCATTGGTATGTTTTGTGCAAGAAAGAACTGTGAAATATCAAACAGCATACTTTCTGTAAAGTTTCAAAATCATTCCCCCAACAGAGAGACACAGAAAAAAAGCACCTTTCTTAACATAATAAGCTAATTTTCAAGACTTTTTAAGTGAACATGAGAATGTACAACTCTGTATATGGTTTCTGTATGGTCCATGTATCGAAAATAGCTTGATTATTTTACTCTCGTTCGCTAATGGTGTCAATAATTCAGCAGAGACACCAAAAAATGGAAAAAGTACATGGAAAACAGGAATGACCGTATTGTTTGTATTATGTAGTGTATATGTGGAATTTGAGCCATTAGCTTAGAAAGAATATTGTGCAAAGCACTGATTAAAAAAAATTAAGGAAAGCTTGGGTAGGTTCACTGGCCAAATTGATATAACTGAAACAATGTTGAAAGCTGTGTTTACACTGTTCATATATGTATACATTCACTTTTATTTTCATTCATTGGAATTAATAATTATTTCTGTCTTCTATGTTTGCAGTGGAGCCTGAGGGTATGCCCCGAAGGTAAGATTTTCATCACATGCTTCTCAAAGACTCCATTCTCATACAGATTTTGATAATTGAAGGTTTCCTTGATTATGACAATGAGGTCCTGAGTTTGATACCCAGGAGCAAGTGTCAACTTTGGGACTTCTCATTGGCCCATGCATTTGGAATGAGCGCTGGTATAGTTACCAGGAAGCAGAATCGAGAGAGATTAGTATAAATTGCAAGAACTTGTTTACCAATCGATGTAAAATATGTGTTTCAACTAAACTAATCAAGGCTATAACACCTATGCCCTACAACATCACACTTAGTGCATATTGTTTACTCCTTACCAATTGACAAAAGTTTGGACTGGTCCAAATCTAAAACATGTGTACAGTAGATGCCAAATTTAGAAATGGCTCAAATGATGGGGTTGGTTTCTAGAAAAGTGGGAATCAAAATATTTCCAAAATTTTGTTGATTTGAATAATTTTCAATGTATTTGAGCCATGTTCTGGTAAAAGGGGGCTTAATGCATCTTCGTGATACATGATACCAATCAAGCCATCACATAATCATGGATCCATAATAGCCGTTTTTTTAAGAAACCGACTGATTCATGTGGTACACTGGTCCTTTGGCATCCAGAAAATTGACCAATAGCAAAAAGTTTCGGCCCAGGTCAGCCTGCGCGGACTGCGCAGGCCGACATGGGTCGATACTTTTAGCAGATGCATTAAGCCCCCTTTTTACAGAGCACGGCTTATTTGTTTTTAGTTATTTAACATTAAGATCATAAAACTTTCCACATGGGTATGTCTTGGCAACAATGACGTCATTTTCCCGCAAAATTGCGAAGTGGTACAAATTCCAGCATGTGCCAGTGTTGATACGGGTTAATGAAACCAGTAGAAATTTTCATCCTAAAAATACAACCCGAACAATTGCAGTTTCATGGTTGCTTTTTACTACAGTGTTTCAACAAAGCGGACTGTGTAGATCAAAGATCAGGCTGCAAATTTTGTACAGTCTGATCTTGATCTACACTGACTGCAAAGGCAACTACATTTGTGAAAGGCGCTTTGAGGGTTACTGGTAAATGGTGTAAACATATCACATGCATATTTCAGTTCCAAAAAGTTCGTCAGGAATTGGAGAAGGCATTCCCTGGGCAGTTAGAAATAGTGAGTACAAAAGGGATATACTTAACTTTATACCAAATGACGAAATTTTGAACTTGACCAAATTGAAAGCATTTTGCAGATAACATCTTAACCCTTTCCCAAGGGTCATTTGGGAAAAGGTTAATTGTAGCTAAATTTAGTTTTCATTGCAAGAGGTTTTATCATTTCATACCAACAACCCAACTCCCAATGAAATCGCTTAAATCTTTACCACACAACAAAATTTTGAACTCAACCAAATTGACAGCATTTTGCAGACAACAACTTGATTGTAGCTAAAATGATGATTTCTGTTTTTTGCTAGGGTAGAAAACATTGTGGAAAAAGAAGAAAATGCTCTCTCCTTTTCTCACAATGTTTTCAAGTCCTCTTTCTCAGGGTTGTTAAAACTTGGGATTGTGTGGTAAAGGGTTAACTCTCTACCAGAAGAAAAATTTAAGACTTTTCCAAATTATAAGTATTGGCAGATGACAAGAAAAATGTTGCCAGGAAGCTGAAGTTTGTCTTGAAAGGGGGTGAAAATATTGTTGGGAAAGGAGAAAATACTGATCACCAGGAGAAAATTTAATGCGTGCCAGTCATCAGCATTTTCTCCGTGTCCTACATTGTTTTCGAAAGCCTTTGTCCTCAGAGTTGATCATTGGGTGAAGAGTTAAAGATACATCTATATTTGTTTTTAGCCAGCTTTTAACCCATTTCATCGTTATTTTATGAAACTGTAATCATTCTTGCATCTTCATGCCAAATGTTGCCCCTGACAGTTGCAAGGTTGCACAGGTTACAAGTGATAGAAAATGCATTTCATTTTCTTGGGGCCATCAAAGAAATCACTGTTGTGATGTTTCCCGTTATAAATTGAAGATTTCCGATATATGTATTTATACCTTACACAATCTTCAAAGTGTATTCTGATGAGAAAGTACATGTGGCTTAACCCTTTCCCAAACGACAAATTTTGGACTGGTCCAAATTGAAAGAGCTTGCAGACGACAATTTTAAATCTGATGAAGTAAATTTGTTTTAACCCTTTCCCAAACGACAAATTTTAGACAGGTCCAAACTGAAAGAGTTTGCAGACGACAATTTTAAATTTGATGAAAATGGCAGAAAGTTATCAAAAAGGGTAGAAAACACTGGGAAAAGGAGAAATTTCTCCTTTTCCCACAGTGTTTTCAAAAGACTTGTACTGCAGACATGTGAAAACCAGGGCTTGTTTGGGAAAGGGTTAAGTGGTGGAATTTGGCTTTGAAAAGGTTGAAAACATTGTGAAAAAGGCAAAAAATACTGATGAGCAGCAAGTATTAACTCTTTACCATACAACAAAATTTTATACCAGTCCAAATTGAAAGTGTTTGCAGACAACAAATAAAATAGGATACAGACAACAGTATCTGTCTTTGAAATTATTGAAAACATTGTGGCTACCAGCATTTTTTCTTTTCCCACAATGTTTTCAAAAACTTTCTTCCTCAGGGTCGTTAAAACTCGGGATTGTGTGATAAAGGGTTAAAATCTTATTCCTGTGCTAACAATGTTTTGAAAACATTCTTCTTCAGGGCTGTTGAAACACAGGATTGTTTGTTTGGTTTGAATTTCATTTATAAAAAAGAGCCATACATTTCAGATTCAAAAATTTTAAAATATTCCACAAAACATTGAACAGTGTAGATTAGTGCTTATTCACTGGAAACCAGAGGGTTGCTGGTTTCATTCCTGACCTAGGGCAATTTCTTTCCAATGATTGATGATAGTCTCTGCTACAGGATTTATTCCACTCTCAGCATTGATCCTGGTTTTGACAATGGTTATGTCCAGGGCTACAGAAATTTTTTAATCTCAATCGGTCCGGACAATCGACGGCGCATTTGGCAAACTTCGGTTGATTCCGGAATTGGCCGAGCTGTGACGTGTGATCGACACTCGTCACAACTCGGCCGATTCCGTACCTACATCTAACCTCGTCTGTATAAAGGCGGCTTCCATTTTGAATTACCAATCACATGATCTTAAATATGGCGGCACCCCTGTAAATCGCTTAGCAACGACATGAACAACCACAATGGAGTTATTCCATTGATCTGTCGATCAGTGGATCTATCGATCTGTCGATGAAAACTCCCAACGGAATTGATAAACCACACTAAAAATTGAATGTACAAACTGTATGCCGACTGAAATATTCTTAGGAAGATAACGATAGAAAATTGACTAATGTTTTCTTTTTTAAGAGGAGCCTTACAATTTCAATAACGGTAAAACGGTGTGCTTCCGGAAACGTGCGAAATGTGCCGTGTAGGTGCATATCAAGCTACGTGATACAGCCGAGGGATTTGATCACCGGATCACCCGAGGTTTGCCGAATGGTGTGATCGACGGCGGCGAGTCCACGTTACCCCACCCACTTTCTTTGTCAAAATAAACTCGCGATTGGTCCGGGAATGTCCCATCTCAAACTCACTGATGGTGATGGCATCGGTTAAAATTTTCTGAAGAGTATTTTCTTCTTCATTTTCATCAAATGATTTCTGTCCGTCGCTTTCGCTGCCATCAAAAATTCGCTGCAAAACGTCTTAAAATGTCAGTCTGCGTTTAGCCATTTTACTTTCGTTTTCAAGAAGAACGTGACCGAAGTAAACGTGAGTCTCAGTCGGCTAAAATTACACCCGATTGATTCATTTCTTCGGAAAGTATAACGTAAAATTACTTTGTTCAACATTACATAATTCATGTCGACAACCCTGAGTGAGAATACCTATATAAAAGCGAAAACGAGGCAAATTTCTTTGGCAACCGCCCGGCGCAGACAGTTCTCCAAGTCGTGTTTACCACTGACAGGTGAGATAGTTGGGTGCGAGTTGTGTCTGCGCTAATGGAAATGGATTAATAATTCAAGATTGCGAGAGGTCGTAGCTAAATATACACCGTGTTATGCTAGTCATGAGTTCGTGACAAGATGCACACTACCACCACTCGTCACAACTCGGCCGATTCCGTACCTACATCTAACCTCGTCTGTATTAGGGAAGCTTCCATTTTGAACTACCAATCACATGATCTTAAACATGGCGGCGCCCCTGTAGATCGCTTACCAATGATATGAACAACCACTGTGAAGTTATTCACTTCTATCGATCTGTCGATGAAAGCTCATAACGGAATTGATAAACCACGCTAAAACTTGAATGTACAAACTGTTTGCCGACTGAAATACTCTTAGAAAGATAACGATAGAAAATTTACTCATGCGTTCTTTCTAAAGAGGAGCCTTACAATTTCAATAACGGTAAAGCGGTGTGCTTCCGGAGATGTGCGAAATGTACCGTGTAGGTGCATATCAAGCTACGTGATACAGCCGAGGGATTTGATCACCGGATCACCCGAGGTATGCCGAATGACACTACCACATAACGTAGAGTCAAGGCGCGGCTTTACAAAATTATGGGCGGCAACTAAATCTCGTACGTGATTTCTGATTGGTTCGCAGTAGCTATTGTATGTAAACTCTGATGCAAATGGGGCGTGGCGAAATTGACTGACTGATTAGCATTGCATGGTGTGTTTGCATGTATGGTACGTAATTAGACAAATCCGATTGCGAATAGGGCCGTACCACGCTGAAGGCAACGATGCATGACGATATCTCTATAAGGTGTGATTTATGTCACAGTGAAATGGCAATAATTAGATAATTGCCAGTTAAGTTTGACACTCTAGATACCAAGGGATCTTATATACGATCACTGCTTTGCCTAACGTTCAAAAATGCCTGCAGCAATGATTTAAGGTTTGTAAGCTTGTTTCTGATTGGCCATATTATTATATTTTGGACCGATTTTTTAGGACGTTTTTGAAAATAAATCGGTTTTCAGTGTTCGGAATCGGTCTGATCCGGCAATTTTTCGGATTTCTGTAGCCCTGGTTGTGTCAGAAATCACCTAGTGACTATGGAAGAGTGTTGTGCGAAGTAGTGGTAGAAGAAACTTTAGGAAAGCATGGATAGGTGCACTGGCTGCTGTGATATTACTGAAATAATGTTGCCAATGGCATTGAACATCCTAGAAACAAACAAACAAGTAAAGATTGCATTTCATTTGAATATCATCATGGTCCCTCGATTGAACCTTTCTTACATGACAAATTTAAACCTTTACCAGACGACAAAATTTTAGCCTTGTTCAAATTGAAAGCATTTGCAGACGACAATTTCAACATGGCTGAAATGGTGAAATTTTCTTTGATAGGGTAGAAAACATTGTGGAAAAAGGAGAAAATGCTGGTTATCAGCATTTTCTCCTTTTCCCACAATGTTTCCAAAAGGCTTCTTTCCCACTGGCGTCAAAAGGCGGCATTGTGTGATAAAGGGTTCAACCCCTCAAAAATTCAAAGCATCTGCAGATGAAAAATGCAGAATTAATACAAATGAGCTTAAGGTCTCTGATAGGATAGAAAACAATGTGGGAAAAGGAGAAAATGCTGGTTACCAGCATTTTCTTCTTTTCCCACAATGTTTTCAAAAGATGTCTTTCTCAGGGTTGTATGCTTAAGGGTTAACATAATTATATATGTGTATATAAAAATCTTTCAGACAAGCTTTGCCACTCCAACAGCAACGGGCTATTTTGAAGTGACTGTTGGGGAAAACCTTATTCACTCTAAGAAGGTAGGGAATCTAAAATTGATTCTTTCCTTGGAAACCATCTAAAAAAATTATGAGTCATAGTCCTTTAACCCTTTCCCAAACAAGCCCTGGTTTTCACGTTTCTGCAGTACAAGTCTTTTGAAAACACTGTGGGAAAAGTAGAAATTGTTCATAACGAGCAATTTCTCCTTTTCCCACAGTGTTTTCTACCCTTTTTGATAACTTTCTGCCATTTCCATCAAATTTAAAATTGTCGTCTGCAAGCTCTTTCAATTTGGACCAGTCCAAAATTTGTCGTTTGGGAAAGGGTTAACCCTTTACCAGACAGCAAAATTTTAGCCTTGTCCAAATTGAAAGCATTTGCACATTGTGGGAAAAGGAGAAAATGCTGGTTACCAGCATTTTCTCCTTTTCCCACAATGATTTCAAAAGGCTTCTTTCCCAGAGGTGTCAAAAGGCGGCATTGTGTGGTAAAGGGTTAAGAAGGCCTGGGCAGGGCTGAAGGGCTGGGACTAATTACCCAAGAATGTGCAATCAAATGTCCGGATTATCATACCAGACCAAAGATCAAGCGAGATGTCAAAATTTTCTTACGCTGCAAGAAGCATATACAAGCACCAGGATAGTTACAACAAAATAATATACCTTTTATTGTATACCTACGACTTTCAATGACAAAATATTGCAATTATTGACATTATAATCGAAAATGGTTAACAAAGTAAGACAAATAATGGATCAGTTGGCAATTATTTCATCTTTATGAATGGCGGATGAATATCATAGCACAATATTTAGATGAATCAAATAGCAAATGATGCATGCATATTCCATACCATATTTGGAACTATATTTGACACTGTGTAGATACATATTTTTTTGTCAGTCCTGTGTGATATTTTATCTGCATGCACGCATTTATTTGAGCCAGAAAATTTTTAGTTGTTTAACCCTTTACAGCACAATGACACCTTTTGACGCCCCAGGGAAAGAAGCCTTTTGAAAACATTGTGGGAAAAGGAGAAAATGCTGGTAACCAGCATTTTCTCCTTTTCCCACAATGTTTTCTGTCCTATCAAAAGAAAAATTTTCTTATTTGAGCCACATTGAAATTGTTGTCTGCAAATGCTTTCAATTTGGACAAGGGTAAAATTTTGTCGTCTGGTAAAGGGATTATAAACACACATACAAGCCCTGCTTTTCCCTAAGGTATGGACTGGTGTAAAGTTATGCAAATATTGACTTGAATTGTAGAGTTCTGCAGTTTAGTGAAACTTGTTCACAGACTTGATGCTTGCTTACCTAAACTGTGTACACAAATTTCGTGCAGATAGCCTGGCAGGTTAGATAATGATTGTTCATCTATTACAGGGGATGTGGCCCTTTTGATTTTTTAGCTCACCTGAGCACGAAGTGGGAAGGTGAGGTATTGTGATGGGTCGTTGTCCGGCATCCATCTGTCCGTCTGTCCACAATTCCTTTAAACATCTCCTCCTCCTAAACCGGTGGGCCAATCTTGATGAAACTTGGCAGGGATGTTCCTTGGGTGAAGCTCTGCCAAAGTTGTTCAAGAGATTGAATTCCACATAAAACTCTGGTTGCCATGGCAACAGAAAGAAAAAAAAAAAAAGGAAAATCTTTGAAAATCTTCTCTGATTCTAGAAGGCGTAGAGCTTTGATATTTGGTATGTAGCATCTCCTAGTAGACCTCTACCAAGTTTGTTCATGTGATGCCCCTGGGGTCAAAACTGGCCCTGCCCCAGGGGTCACAAGTTCGAATATAGGAACAAAGAAGGAAAACTTTAAAATTCTTCTTCTCTGAAACTGGAAGGCGTGGAGCTTTGATATTTGGCATCTAGCATCTCCTAGTGGACCTCTACCAAGTTTGTTCATATGATGCCCCTGGGGTCAAAACTGGCCCTGCCCCGGGGGTCACAAGTTTTGAACATAGGAACAAAGAAGGAAAGCTTTAAAAATCTTCTTCTCTGAAACTGGAAGGCGTAGAGCTTTGATATTTGGTATGTAGCATCTCCTAGTGGATCTCTACCGAATTTGTTCATATGATGCCCCTGGGGTGAAAACTGGCCCTGCCCCTGGGGTCACAAGTTCGAACATAGGAACAAAGAAGGAAAACTTTAAAATTCTTCTTCTCTGAAACTGGAAGGCGTAGAGCTTTGATATTTGGCATCTAGCATCTCCTAGTGGACCTCTACCAAGTTTGTTCATATGATGCCCCTGGGGTCAAAACTGGCCCTGCCCCGGGGGTCACAAGTTTTGAACATAGGAACAAAGAAGGAAAGCTTTAAAAATCTTCTTCTCTGATTCTAGAAGGTGTAGAGCTTTGATATTTGGTATGTAGCATCTCCTAGTGGACCTCTACCAAGTTTGTTCATACGATGCCCCTGGGATCAAAACTGGCCCCGCCTCGGGGGTCAAAAGTTCGAACATAGGAACAAAGAAGGAAAACTTTAGAATTCTTCTTCTCTGAAACTGGAAGGCGTGGAGCTTTGATATTTGGCATCTAGCATTTCCTAGTGGACCTCTACCAAATTTGTTCATATGATGCCCCTGGGGTCAAAACTGGCCCCGCCCCGGGGGTCACAAGTTTTGAACATAGGAACAAAGAAGGAAAACTTTAAAATTCTTCTTCTCTGAAACTGGAAGGCGTGGAGCTTTGATATTTGGCATCTAGCATCTCCTAGTGGACCTCTACCAAGTTTGTTCATATGATCCCCCTTGGGTCAAAACTGGCCCCGCCCCGGGGGTCACAAGTTCTAACATAGGAACAAAGAAGGAAAACTTTAAAATTCTTCTTCTCTGAAACTGGAAGGTGTAGAGCTTTGATATTTGGTATGTAGCATCTTCTAGTGGACCTCTACCAAGTTTGTTCATACGATGCCCCTGGGGTCAAAACTGGCCCTGCCCCTGGGTCACAAGTTCTAACATAGGAACAAAGAAGCAAAACTTCAAAATTCTTCTTTTCTAAACCTTGAAGGCATAGAGCTTTGTTATTTGGTATGTAGTGAACCTGTTCTAAGTTTGTTAGCCCACCTGAGCACAACATGTGGGGTCATAAACTAGGTCACTAGGTCAAATTAAAGAAATACCTTGTGGGCGCCCTAGAGGCCACATTTATTGCTCAAATAACCTGAAATTTGGTCAGAATCTTTGTCTTGATAAAATCTCGGATGAGTTTGGATTTGGGTCACTTGGGATCATAAACTAGGTCACTAGTTCAAATTAAAGTAATACCTTGTGGGCACTCTAGAGGCCACATTTTTGGCTCAATTGACTTGAAAATTGGTCAGAATGTTTGTCTTGATAAAATCTCACATGAGTCCGAATTTGGGTTATGTGGGGTCTTAAATTAGGTCACTTGGTCAAATTAAAGAAATACCTTGTGTGCACTCTAGAGGCCACATTTATTGTTCAATTGATTTGAAAATTGGTCAAAATGTTTGTCTTGATGAAATCTAGGACGACTTCAAAATTGGGTCACCTGGGCTCATAATCTAGGTCACTAGGTCTAATTAAAGAAATACCTTTAGGGCACTCTAGAGGTCACATTTCTTGCTCAAATGACTTGAAAGTTGGTCAGAATGTTTGTCTTGATGAAATATTGAGTGAGTTTGAAATTGGGTCAGCTGGGGTCATAAACTAGGTTACTGGGTCAAATTTAATAAACACTTTGTGGGCACTCTAGAGGCCACATTTATTGCTCAATTAACTTGAAAACTGTTCAGAATGTTTGTCTTGATAAATTTTTTGATGAGTTCTAAATTGGGTCACGTGGGATGATAAATTAGGTCACTAGGTCAACTTACGGAAATTCCTTGTGGACGCTCTAGAGGCCACATTTTAAGCTCAACTGACCTGACAATTGGTCAGAAATTGAATTGTGCACGTTGAGTGAATTTTGCCTATTGACTCAGGTGAGCGATCCAGGGCCATCATGGCCCTCTTGTTTTCTGGATACATTTACAACACAACCAGTGGGCTGGGGGTGTTGTTCTTATGCTTTTGACAGTCCTAGTTTGAGAACAGAAATAGTGAATTTCAAAAATGTATATAAATCTTGCTATCTATTGGCTGAATTTTTATCTGCTTACAGAATGGGGATGGTTATGTTGACAACACCAAAAAAATGAACAAAATAATAGAAGCTATTAAGCTGCTGATAAACTGAGTTTGATCATGGTAGGTACATTAATTTTTTTCCCTCCAACTCTTTAGCATTTTACAACAATCACATGTTTGAACAACTCTACAGAGGAAGATATTTGAAAACATTGTGGGAAAAGAAGAAAATGAGTGTAACCAGCATTTTCTTCCCCCCCTCCAATGTTTTGTACCTAAAATTCATTATGTTATCCATGTTTGTTGTCTGTAAATGCTTCTAATTTTGACAAGTCTAAAATATTGTTGCTGATAAGAATTAACCCTTTACCGTACAATGCCACCTTTTAAGGCCCCTGGGAAAGAAGCCTTTTGAAAACATAATGGGAAAAGGAGAACCAGCATTTTCTCCTTTTCCCACAATGTTTTCTACCCTATCAAGGAAAAATTGCACCATTTGAGCCACACTAAAATTTTTGTCTGCAAGTGCTTTTAATTTGAACAAGGCTAAAATTTTGTCGTTTGGTAAAGGGTTAAGTCTTTTCCAGATAGCAATTTTTAGCTCTGCTATTTTCAAAGAAAACATTTGGGTATTCTCAGAGTCCTGACATTGCTGTGTGGTCATCGTCCAAAAACTTTGACATTTTATAATATCTCTCATTACTGAGAATATTTATGTTAACCCTATACCAGACGACAAAATTTTAGCCTTGTCCAAATTCAAGGCATTTGCAGACGACAATTTCAATCTGGATCAAATGGTGCAATATTTCTTTGACAGGGTAAAAAACATGGTGGGAAAAGGAGAAAATGCTGGTAACCAGCATTTTCTCCTTTTCCCACTATGTTTTCAAAAGGCATCTTTCCCAGGGGCGTTAAAAGGCGGCATTGTGCGGTAAAGGGTCAAACTCTGACAATTTGCTAACTATCAGAAAGGGAACACATACAACAAGGGCAGATAACTATCATAGTATTTTTCACATTGTTATGCCCCTTTTAGAATTTTTGTTTAAAATCATCAACTGCAGTCGAGCATTGGCACCCCCAGAGCATTGGCACCCCCATCCGGTACTTGTCTAGACTTACCTGTATTTACAGCATATTTGTTAGCAACAAAATTACATGGGGTAGTTAAGTTTTATTTGTCTTTGAAATGATAGAAAACATTGTTGGAAAGAGATAAAATGCTTGTTACCAGTATTTTCTCCTCATCTACAATGTTTGAAAAAGCCTTTTTTTAATCGTAAAAAACATGAAAAAAAAAAAGGGTTCATCAGTTATTGTGTTTTCTTCCCTATGACAAATTCAATATTTTGAGTTTCATTTAACTCTTTACCACATGAAAAAATATTAGCCTTGTCCAAATTGAAAGCCTTTGCAGACGGCAATTTCAGTATAGCTCAACAGACGGGATTTTTCTTTGATAGGGTAGTGAACATTGTGGGAAAAGGAGAAAATGCTGGTTACCAGCATTTTCTCCTTTTCCCACAATGTTTTCAAAAGTCTTCTTCCTCAGGGTCGTTAAAAGTCGGCAATGTGTGGGAAAGGGTTAATTTCTCCTCTGCAAATGCTTTCAATTTGGACAAGTCAGAAATTTTGTCATTTGGTAGAGTTAAAAAAGGATAAACAAGTAATACAAAATTTTCCTTGGATTTCAGAACATGCCACTTGATTTGATTGATTGGACATGGTGAAATTATGAAGATCATTGATGAAAATACAACTGTCTTTGATTGGAGGATCCTTTCACACTGTCATTTGAATCATATTGACTGGTTTTCGTGGTTAAATACGCGCTGTTAACCCTTTCCCAAACGACAAAATTTGGACTGGTCCAAATTGAAAGAGTTTGTAGACGACAATATTAAATTTGATGAAAATGGTAGAAAGTTCTCAAAAAGGGTAGAAAACACTGTGGGAAAAGGAGAAATTGCTCGTTACGAGCAATTTCTCCTTTTCCCACAGTGTTTTCAAAAGACTTGTGCTGCAGACACGTGAAAACCAGGGCTTGTTTGGGAAAGGGTTAAGTTTTCAGATGCCATAGACAAAAGGTGTGTGTGTGTGTATTTGTGTGCGTTTTTATGTATGTAATTCTTTACCAAACAATCCCGTCTTTAATGGACCCAGAGCAGGAAGGCCTTTGAAAACATCATGGGAAAAGGAGAAAATGCTGGTAACCAGCATTTTCTTCTTTTCCCATAATGTTTTCTACCCCTTTAAATACAAATTCCTTCGTTTAAGTCATGTCCAATTTGTTGTTTGCAAAATGCTTTTAATTCTGGATAAGTCTTAAAATTTTGTCGTCTGGTAAATTGGTAATAGAGGTTTATTTAAACCTTTACCAAACAGTCCCAGGTTTTCACGACCCTGGGAAAGAAGACTTTTGAAAACATTGTGGGAAAAAGGAGAAAAAGCTGGTAGCCAGCATTTTCTCCTTTTCCCACAATGTTTTCTACCCTATCAGAGAGCTTAAGCTCATTCAAACTAATTTTGAACTTGTCGTCTGCAGAAGTTCTGAATTTGAAAGAGTCTAAAATTTGTCGTTTGGGAAAGGGTTAAGGCTCATACCCCAATGCAGTGTATGTTACTTGTTAGAAAACTTCCTATATATGACATGGGCAGCTCTTTATCAAACAACAAAAATTTTAGACTGGTTCAAATTGGAAGCATTTGCAGACGACAAATGAAATGTGATTGAAATGATGGAATTTGTAATTGACATGGTAGAAAACATTGTGGGAAAAGGAGAAAATGCTGGTTACCAGCATTTCCTCCTTTTCCTACAATGCTTTTAAAAGTATACTTTTTCAGTGTCGTTGAAGTGGGGATTGTGCGGTAGAGAGTTAACTCTGCTAAACAGTACCGAGTTGTAGCAACTCTAAAGATTTTTGAGCATGATGTTTATTGAAAACATTGTGAAAAACGGGCAGAGTGCAGGTAAACCAGCATTTTCGCCTTATCCCACGATGTTTTCTAACCTATCATAGACAAACCATATCACATATGCAACATTTGTCATCTGCAGATGCTTTCAGTTTAGACAAATATACAGGAAAATAGTATTGTTTGGTAGAGACTTCATGATGTATTGATTATAAATGAGCCATACTCTGTGACAAGGAGGCTTAACCCTTTCCCAAACGACAAATTTTGGACTGGTCCAAATTGAAAGAGTTTGCAGACGACAATTTTAAATTTGATGAAAATGGCAGAAAGGTCTCAAAAAGGATAGAAAACACTGTGGGAAAAGGAGAAATTGCTCGTTATGAGCAATTTCTCCTTTTCCCACAGTGTTTTCAAAAAACTTGTACTGCAGACATGTGAAAACCAGGGCTTGTTTGGGAAAGGGTTAATGTATCTGGAAAAAAGTTTGGACACATGTCATCCTGCACTATCTGCACACAGTCTGACCTTGGTAGAAACTTTTTATCATTGGCCAGTTAAGTCTCCCTTTTGCGAGAGAGTGACTCACATTATTTTGGAGACAGTCAAGATTTTTCTGGCACTCTATGGCAAAACAAGGAATTTACTGAAATTTTATATGTAGTGATTGTGCTTTGTGATGGATACATGATTATTTAATTGCATAATAAAGTATTTTCCTGGCTCTAAATATCTTTTCTTTTAGTTCAGCTATGTTCCAGCATCAGCGCTGGCAGCATGGAAATGTCCTTTGGCATAGTGCTTACGAAAACCAGATAAACCCCTGGGCGTGTACTCACCAAACATTCTGAAGAACATTCTCAGTCTTATTCTCCAGAGTTTTCTAAATTTGAAAGTAACACAATTTCGGATTGGGCTAAACCATTTGGTTTAGCCAATCAGAAGTTATATTACTTTCAACTTTAGAAAATCTCAGATGTAAAGACTAAGAGTATCCTTAACCCTTTACCACACAATCCCGACTTAAACAACCTTGAGAAATAAGCCTTTTGAAAACATCATGGGAAAAGGAGAAAATGCTGGTAACCAGCATTTTCTCCTTTTCCCACATCTTTTATACTCTTTCCAAAATAAATTTTAATTCTTCAGTCACATTTATTTTGTCGTCTGCAAATGGTTTGAATTTGGACGAGTCAAAAATTTTGTCGTGTGGTAAAGAGTTATGAATGGTTGTTAAATACAGCCCTAGGATACACTTGAATAAGCGAGGCAAAAAAAGTAACTTTTTCTGAAAGTTCAGCTGATCTCTACTTTAAAAGGATATTTTCAAAGTCATCTGTTGCAAATTGCACCTGGGTGTAATGCATTGACCTCCAAAACAACCCAGTATTTTTATGACCCGATGTAGAAGGCTTTTGAAAACGTTGGAAGACGAAGAAAATGCTGGTTTCCAGAAACATATCAAACCATTAGAGTCACATTTCACTTGTTGTCTGCAATTCCTTTCAATTTGGACAATTCCAAAATTTAGTCATCTGTTAAGGTGCCAAGTCACTTTTTCAGATAGTTGAAGTTATCTTTATTTTACCGGAATGAGGTTATTTTTAAAGATGTCTGTTGCAAATTGCTTTTGTAATCCCGAGACAGAATGCTTTTAAAAACATACGTTTACTACTCCTTCAAATACAGATCCAGATATTTTATCTATAGTGACAACTGGGCTGTCTCGAGGCTTTCCAAGAAAATGGCTGAGCTAGAAAAGCCCCAGAAACAAATTTGCTGCAGATTACTTTGGAATCTGTGGGAAAAAATGAGAATCAACATGGATTTACTTTTATAAACAAGAAGACTATGTGGCATAACAAGAAACAGCTTTTTTCCTTCCTTTTTTCACAATGGTTTCAAGCGCCCTGCAAGACAAAACACATCATCTGATAGAGGTAATGTGTTAAGCCTTTTGGAATCATATTGAGAAAATGCTGGTTATTTTGTTTGTTGTCTACATTTGCTTTCATTGTGGACCAATAAAAAACTTTTTGGTTTGATAAAGAGGTAATCACAGCATTATGGATAGCAGCAAGTCCTCACCATAAACAACAGCTGTTTCTGTCAAAATTCTTTGGTATGCCTTGATTATGCATGCAGTGGTCATATTGACCCTCTATCACACAATCCGCATTTTTACCCGAGAAAAGACTTTTGAAACTTTGTGGGACAAGGAAAAAAATGCTGGTAACCAGCATTTTCTCATTTTCCCATGTTTTCTACCCTACCAAGACAGCTTCCACAATTTGAGTCACATTTATCATCTGCAATTTCTCCTTTTCCCACAGTGTTTTCAAAGGACTTGTACTGCAGACACGTGAAAACCAGGGCTTGTTTGGGAAAGGGTTAAAGTAGATTCATAGTACATATAAATGGATCAAATAGTAAAGATTGGTCTATGCTTGTATGACATGACACTACTGGAAAAAAAAAAGATTGTATTTAGTGGAATATTTTAAAAGATCTGAGAATGCTGAGCAAGGAACCAATTGCTTTTAAAAATTACAATTAACGACTTTCAAAAAAGTGTCAGACTTACGCTTAACAAGATGACAAACTTTTACACTTGTCCAAATGAAAAGAAACCGACAAAAATAAAATGTGACACAAATGGTGGCTTTTGTCAATGAAAGGGGAAAATGCTGTTTCTCACCATGTGGTCATAAGCCTTTCTTTCATAGGGCTATTAAAACAAGAAACTGTTAGGTAAAAGTTTATACTGTCCTTTTGTTAAAATAGGACAAATAAGAATAATCCAGCGAATTAGAAAATAGAATCAGATAAAGCCTTAAATCACAATAAGGTCACTAAATACAATCTTTAAAAAAAAAAAAAAAAAATCTGGGAAAAAGTTAAGCTGGTTGCCTGTTCAGTTGCCATTCAGGTATAAAATTGGCAATTTTTGACCAGTTCCTCATAGGTGTTTACTTGATTTCATCTGGAAAGCCTGAAAACAATTTAGGTTTATGGTTATTATGGCATGGTGACAGGCAACACTTTAAACATATACTATGACAGGTGGCTGAATAGTGAATACATAGCTTGGTACAAGGGGGTGCCATCCTTTCATGTATGCCACTGAACTCTTTACCAAATGACAAAATATTAGACTAGTCCAAACTGAAAGCATTTGCAGACGACAAAATAAATGTGACTCAAGAACTAAAACTTGTTTTGAGAAGGAAAGAGAACATTGTGGGAAAAGGAGAAAATGCTGGTTACTAGCATTTTCTCCTTTTCCCACAATGCTTTCAAAAGCTTTCTTTCTCAGGGTTGTTAAAATTCAGGATTGTGTGGCAAAGAATTGAAATAATCATGGTTACACATAGTTTAACCCTCAGAGCGCCAAATAAACCTAGTGGTCATTTTCAATCTAGAAATGAGACTCAAATAATTGCTATTTCTTTTGTTCAGAATGTCTCAGCAATGGAGCAGTGTAGATCAAAGATTAGACTGCATGTTCTTTGCAGTCTGATTTTGACCTACACTGGCTACACAGGCAACTAAGTCTGTGAATGGGGCTGTAAGGGTTAACGTTACTTTTTCAATGTCTGTAACAAAACTACATAATCTGTTCATATTTAAATCAGTAACAAAGCTCTTTGCAAGCATAAAACAATATCGGAGTGGGAGAAAAGTACCATTTGTTCTGCAGTGTTAGCTATATTCAACCTTTTACCACACAATCCTGAATTTCAACAACCCTGAGGATGATGCCTTTTGAAAACACTGCGGGAAAAGGAGAAAATGCTGGTAACCAGCATTTTCTTCTTTTCCCACATTGTTTTCTGCTCTATCAAAGACAGAAATTATCATTTTAGCAACAATTAATTTGTCATCTGCAAATGCTTTCAATTTGATCCAATCATAATTTTTGTTGTTTGGTATAGAGTTAAACTAATCAAGACTTATATTGCAATTGTATTTCAGAGAGAGATTTATTATTTCAGTGTGACACAGAAAATATTCAAAGGTACCGGTAAACATCATTTTATTCAGTACATCAGAACTATAAAAGTTTGTAAATTTGGCACCTACCATGTTAGCATCAAATGGGATGAAACCTCGGACAAAATTATTTATTCTCTTTCTCCAATGCTTATCTTTTGAAGGACAATGAATTACTGAAAACTGACAAGCTTTCCCATTGCAGTTTCAAAAACATTGATACTAAAAAAGCACTGTGAATCTTTTGATCTGCAATAGTTCTGCAATAGTTCTTCAACTCTTTACCACACAATCCCGAGTTTAAACAACCCTGATGAAAGATCCTTTTGAAAACCTTGAGGGAAAAGGAGAGAATACTAATAACCAGCATTTTCTCCTTTTCTCACAAGGTTTTCCACACTTTCACAGACAATTATCATCATTTCAGCTAAATTTGATTTGTCATCTGCAAATGCTTTCGATTTGGGCCAGTCTAAAATTTTGTTGTTTGGTAAAGAGTTAATTAAGGGAAGAATCCCAAAGTCTTAATGACCAAAAGCTACTGACTCTTTAACAATATAATTCACAACAACGTTCTTCGATGTTGCACAAAAGCCCTATTAATTATAACCATACCAATACAACTGCCACACTTTACCATAATGATGAAATAATGGATACAGTCATTGAAAGCATTTTTAACTCTTTACCAGACTACAAAATTTTAGACCTGTCCAAATCCAAAGCAGATGCAGACGCCATATCAAGTGAGGCTAAAATTGTTAAAGTTGCCTTTGATATGGTAGAAAAATAGGGAAAAGGAGAAAATGCTGGTTACCAGCATTTTCTTCATTTCCCACAAGGTTTTCAAAAAGGCTTCTTTCCCAGAGTCTTTAAAAGCAGGCATCATGCGGCAAAGGGTTAAACATGGCTCAAATGATGGGAATCTGTCTTTGAAAAAGTCTACAGCATTTGGGGGAAAGGAGAAAACACTGATAAGCAGCAATTTACCCTTTTCCAGTAATGTTTCCAAGGGCCCCCTCTTCCAAGGGTCAATAAAACATGGGACTGCTTGTTAAAAGGTAAACACTTTAATAAACAATCTTAACAACTCAAGGAAAGACAACTTTTGAAAACATGTGGGAAGAAAGGAAAAAAAAATGCTGGTACCCTGTATTTTCTCCGTTTCCCACTTTTTCTTTCAAAGACAAATTCCAGTGTTTGAGCTACATTTGTAATCAGTAAAATGCTTTCGAATTTGACAAGTCTAAAATTTTGCTATCTAGAAAAGGGTCAAGTGGTGTGCTATACAGTTGTATGGTAACAGGTTAGAAGGTATTGTCTATTCACGTCTAGTAAGCTCTATAGACATGGCTAATTTTTCCTAGATGTAAACTACAGCTACTAATTCTAGGCTATCTGTTGGTTCACTAGCATGTCATTTTGTGTCATCTGTCTATCATCTATAACCCTTTCCCAAACAACAAATTTTGTACTGGTCCAAATTGAAAGAGTTTGCAGACGACAATTTTAAATTTGATGAAAATGGCAGAAAGATCTCAAAAAGGGTAGAAAACACTGTGGGAAAAGAAGAAATTGCTCATTATGAGCAATTTCTCCTTTTCCCACATTGTTTTCAAAAGACTTGTACTGCAGACACATGAAAACCAGGGCTTGTTTGGGAAAGGGATAATTGACATGTGTTTGCTTACTACCAGTAGATCTAGTATACATTGTATTAATACAAAAAAACTGAGTATTTCTATAACCAAGAAGATTTAGAACAGCTTTGATGCAGTTCCATTTTTCTTTTTTTTTCATAATCGACTATGTTGTAACAATTCCTATAATCATAATATGACAGCCATTTTACATAGTTATAATATGTCCAATTTGGTGTCAACTTTTTCAAGGCTTCGTTTTTCAACATCATTATTACATAATCAAACTCAGTAATCTGGCTACAGAATTCTAAAACTAAAAAAGAATAAAGACAATTTTCTTTGTGTCTCTCATGCTTGTTTTTGGTAGGTCTAAAAATAGTATCTGTGGTAAAACACTTTGCCAGATGACAAAACTTTCAGACTCACTCAAACAGAGAGCAATTACAGGCCACAAATTAAAATTAGCTCAAGTATGAGGGCTTGTCTTTGATACAGTAGAAAACAATGAATGAAAAGGAGAAAAATACTGGTAATCAGCATTTTTCTCCTTTTCATACAGGGTTTCCCAAGATTTTGCCATCTGGGTTGTGAACTGGCAAAGGGTTTATCAGTATGTACATCAATATTCAAATAAATACAGGGAACATGGAAAAACTGGGGAAATATAGAAGTACTATCACAGGTCAAATTTAACTGCAATTAACGGGGACATTTGAACACTACAAAAAATCTGACAAAAATCTATTCAGTCATTTATCAATATATCCAAATAATAATAATAATAATGAGCCAAGCTCTGTGAAAAAGCGGCTTAATACATCTGCAAAAAGTATCGACGCAGGTCAGCCTGCACAGTCCGTGCAGGATGACCTGAATCGAAACTTTCTGCTAATGGTCAATTCTCCGCATGTCAAAGGACCAGTGTACCTCATGATTCAGTCCATCATTATAAAAAAGGAATTTTCACGGATCCATAAAACTGTGATAACTTCTTGGTAACATGCATCACAGAGCTGCATTAAACCCCCTTTTGCCAGAGTGCTGCCCATATATTTGTCACAGTCTGATTTCTCTTCATGAAAGGAATGGGGAGGGAAAAATGAGATCTTAGTCCAAAAACTTCGCAAATGTAACCAGAACGAGAGGTAGTGTTTGGAGAATTTGATCAAACATTGTCACATAATTCACGACTAAACTGCGACGAGTTTTAACCCTTAAAGCGCCTTTCACGACTAAAGTTGCCTTTACGGCCAGTGTAGATCAAGATCAGGCTGCACAAAATGTGCTGCCTGATAATTGATCTACACTGTCCACTTTGCTGAAACAATGTAGACAAAAGCAACCATGAAATTGCAATTATTTGGGTCATATTTCTAGGATGAAAATGTCCGATGGGTTTATTTGGCGCTCTTAACCCTTTCCCAAACAAGCCCTGGTTTTCACGTGTCTGCAGTACAAGTCTTTTGAAAACACTGTGGGAAAAGGAGAAATTGCTCGTAACGAGCAATTTCTCCTTTTCCCACAGTATTTTCTACCCTTCTGGAGAACTTTCTGTCATTTTCATCAAATTTAAAATTGTCGTCTGCAAACTCTTTCAATTTGGACCAGTCTAAAATTCATCGTTTGGGAAAGGGTTAAAGGGTTAACCCTTTCCCAAACAAGCCCTGGTTTTCACGTGTCTGTAGTACAAGTCTTTTGAAAACACTGTGGGAAAAGGAGAAATTGCTCGTAACAAGCAATTTCTACTTTTCCCACAGTGTTTTCTACCCTTTTTGAGACCTTTCTGCCATTTTCATCAAATTTAAAATTGTCATCTGCAAACTCTTTCAATTTAGACCAGTCCAAAATTTGTCATTTGGGAAGGGGTTAACATCCCCATCACTACCATAGAGAGATTTGAAAACACTTTCGGAAAGATAATTACTCCTTTACCACAATGTTTTTTTCCAAGTGAAAAAAAGACATCATTTCCTATTAATATTACTATTAATATAACTGTTAATATAATTACTGACTGTTTTTGGAGTACTTTGCTCTAATGGCTTTTAACCCTTTACCAAACGACAAATTTTTAGACTGGTCCAAATTGAAAGCATTTGCCGACGACAAAATAAATGTAACTCAAAAACAGAAATTTGTTTTGGGAAGGCTAGAAAACATTGTGGGAAAAGGAGAAAATGCTGGTTACCAGCATGTTCTCCTTTTCCCACAATGTTTTCAAAAGCTTTGTTTCTCAGGGTCGTTAAAAGTCAGGATTGTGTGGTAAAGAGTTAAATCAATAACCTTTTTTATTACAGCTAGAGCCATTTTATACAAAATAACATTGAAATGAGGTTGGGGAATTCTGGGGGGATGTGGGGTTGGAATGAAAAAATTGGGTACAAGTAGGAATGGTGAATTTTCAAAGGTATGCCACTTAAAATTAACAATTTAACTCGGAAGGTCTAAACCAAGCAGCAGATGACATTAATTGCAGCATTTTCTCTTTTTCCTGCAATGTTTTCACAAGGCTTCTTTCTTAGAGTTGTTAAATACTCGGGATTGTGTGATAACAGGTAAAGGGCTATGAAAGAAATCAATCATTATAATTATGTATATCTCTTTTTGCCAAAATTTTTTAAAAAGACTTGCTGTAAGAGGTAAAATGTCAAGACTTGCTGTAAGAGGTAAAATGTCCTGTGCAAGTGGTACTGTGTCGACTGAACATTCAACCCTTTACCAAACGACAACATTTTAGACTGGTCCAAATTGAAAGCATCTGCAGACGACAATTTAAATGTAATTCAAATGAGGAATTTTGCATTTGACATGGAAGAAAACATTGTGGGAAAAGGAGAAAATACTGGTTACCAGCATTTTCTCCTTTTTCCACAATGATTTCAAAACGTCTTTCTCAGGGTCGTTAAAAGTTGGGACTGTGTGGTAAAGAGTTAAATAGAGATACAATGGTGCTGCCTTAATATTCAACAAATTAAATAGTGTATGAAAGAATATACAGCCACAAAAAGAATCCCTATTAACAGGAAATTCTCATCTAAAGTCCATAAGGTGGTGAAAACACTGATCATTTGGTACAGGGTTAAAGCTTCTTAGAGGAATCTAATATTCAAAAAATTTTTCATCTCTAGGCAAAAACCAATTGTCCACACTTTTAGAGAGACCTACTGGGCCAAAATTCATAAACCATTTTAAACAATGTTAAATATTCCCATAATCAGTCAATCTCCTGTTGTTCAAAATTATAAACTAGACAAACAATCTGTTTTTTTTTTCTTGACTGTATAAAATTTCAGAATTTGTTAAATGCTATTTTCATCTAAGCATTGCATTTCTAAGGGCAAGTTCATACAATTTAACCAGCAATCATAACCCTTTACCACACAATCCCGATTTTTAACAACCCCAAAGAAGAAGCCTTTTGAAAACATTATGGGAAAAAGGGAAAATGCTGGTAACCAGCATTTTCTCCTTTTCCAACAATGTTTTCTAGCCTTTCCAAAACAAATTACAAATTTTTGGTCACATTTGTTTTGTCTTCTGCAAAATGCTTTCAGTCTGGACTGCTCTAAAAATCTACGGTTGGTAAAGAGTTAAATAAAACTTCCAAGCCGATAGTAAAAACTCGAATAATGTTACAATGTATTTCCAACTTATTTTTTGGAGAACAAAATCTCTTTATCTGACAGTGTAGATCCAAGATCAGACTGCATTTTCTGTGCAGTCTGAACTTGATCTACACTCTTCGCAAAAGGACAGTGAGTCGTGCTTAGCAGCTTAAGGATTAGCACAGATAATCAAAGCAAAACAACAGTTAAAGTAATAATAGCTGCCAAAAGTAAACAAAGCAGGTGTTAAAATGCTTTTAAAGTAAAATCATACTAATATAAAGTAGGGAAATTATTGTGAAGATGACAAATTGTACGTCTGTCCAATCATTAGTAGCTGGCAGAGAAACTAATTCCAAAACTAGGTTAAAAGTTGCCAGGTCACTCTATCTTTTGTTTGCTTTTTGCCTGATTTTACAATTCATGTTTTTGCCGGGGACTAACACTTGGACCAACCACACAATAACTGATTGTCATCCTCACAATATTTTCCATACTTTTAAATGATACAAGTTAAAATTTGAATGCATTTTAACACCTGTATTGTTTTTTTAGCTGCAACCAGGACTTTAACATTGGTGATAGAATTTGGCAAGGTAATTTTTCACAACAAAGATCAAACTCTGCTGCATGGAAATAAAAATATTGGATATATGGACAAGATATAAACTAACTTATTGGCACAAATCAAACCCAATACATGACCTTGAAGAGGAAAGCTTTTGAAAACATTGAGGGAAAAAAGGAGAAAATGCTGGTAAAAAGCATTTTTTCCTTTTCCCACAATGTTTTCTCCAATTTCAAAGACAAATGCTTTCAATTTGGGCTCTCCTAAAATTTGTTGTATCGTAATGAGTTAACCCTTTACCATAAAGTCACAACTTTTAATGACTCTGGGAAAGAAAGCTTTTGAAAATATTGTGGGAAAAGGAGAAAATGCTGGTAACCTGCTTTTTCTCCTTTTCTCAATGTTTTCTAACCTTCCCAAAACAAATTTCAATTCTTGAGTCACATTTAATTGTTTCCTCTGCAAATACTTTTAATTTGGACCTCTCTAAAACTTTTATCATTTGGTAAAGAGTTAACTTTTAACCAAACGACAAAATTTTCAACCAGACCAAATTGAAAGCATTTTGCAGACGGCAAACTAAATGCATCTTAAATAATAATTTCTAACATTGATAGGGTAGAAAACATCGTGGGAAAAGGAGAAAATGCTGGTTACCAGCATTTTCTCCTTTTCCCACAACGTTTTCAAAATCATTCTCTTTTAGGGTCCTTGATACTGGGATTGTGTGGTAAAGAGTTAACCAGCATAAATTTGACCGAAATCGTTTATTTCATTCATTTGGCACTCCGAGGGTACAGGAAAGGACCAAGTGTGATATGAAAGGACATTTGTATCGAAAAAAGATACAGAAATAAACACAATGACAGTAGAAACTGAAAGTAAAGGCAAAATTGATGAGTATAATCTCTTTCTTTTCAGTGATCTTGGTATCTATGTATGAATACTTTCACTATGCTTTTTCAACACAAATATTGTATCTAACTATTTCAATGAAGCAATGTAGCTAAAGAAAAACCAAGAACACCACATGCGGGTGCCAACACTCCGCCAAAGATGCTTAATTTTCAGTGTCCAAGTCAGAAATAAGTATCCTCAGTGATGACAGAGATACTATAAAATGTCTCAGTTTTTGTATGACAACACAAACAACGACGCAGATGACTATGCAAGGGCTACAACAATACCTCAATGATTTCTTCAAAAACAGCCGAGCTAACAAATCAAGCAAAATTGAAAGCAACAAAAGGGAGCAAAAAAGCAATGGAAAAATAAGTTTGTTTCATATTAAAGCCAAAAAAGCTCCCCCCCCCCAAAAAAATCCCTTAGAAAGCTGGGTTTAGAATGACTTTTTGGGCAGTGTAGATCTTGGATCAAACTGCACAAAATCAAACTGCACAAAATGTGATTCCTTTAAATATTCTATCTTCACCTTTTACTACACAATCCCAAGTTTCAATGACCCCGAGGAAGTATGTTTTGAAAACACTCTGGATATGAAGAAAATGTTGGTAACCAGCATTTTCTCCTTTTCCAACATTTTCTATCCATTCAAATAATGATTCATTTACCCAGTGGTCTGGAAATGCTTTCAATTTGGAGATGCCTAAAATTTTGTCATCTAGTAAAGGGTTCCTTAAACCCTGAAAATACTTTTCATAACCTGTAGTGTTTGATGATCAAATGAAAGTGTTGTGTGAACCCATAGGCTGCCAAGTGCAACTTAGGGACCTTTTATGGACAGTGTAGATCAAGATCGATCTTGGATCTACACTGTCCGATACGGAGACATTTTTATCCAAAATATATCTTTGAAATTACAACATTTGGGTTTTTACCATCAGCTTGAAATTTTCATTTCAGTTCTTTAGCAGATTAAGGGTTAACTTTTGACTTGAAGTAACTGGTAAAAAAATAGCACCATTCTTTCCCCAACTACGCAATGTCTAGTCTACATAATTATTGTTTTCTACAAGTATTTCTCATTTAGTATTTCTTTGGACATTTGTTTAACCATTCTGAATATCTTTACAAAAAGCTTTGAGGTTTGTGTTTAAAAAAGGTATCCATTCTTCTTTTAAAACTCACAGAATAAATCCTGTGTTCTAGGGTTAATATTCATAGATAATTTTTGTCTTAAAATCACTCTGAACAAAAAATCTGTAACAACACAAAAAAAAAAGGATTAAAAAAACCCATGAGCAATTCTACAACAAAAATCAATTGTTTTCCATCAAATAAGACATAGTAACTAATTCAGTGATTCTTATGATAGCATAGCGTAAGTATACATTTTCTATATCAAGTTTTTGCATTGTTTTGTTCTGTACTCTTTCAGGAGATATATTATATGGGCTCAACCTCTTTTGAAAATTCAATCCACTGAAACTTTTCTTACAGGCTTGACAAAGCAAGCACAATGGTATAGATCCAAGATCAGACTGCACATTCTGTGCAGTCTGATCTTGATCTATCCAATCTCTTCTAGATTATGTCGCTGAAAGGGTTGACTGAATTAAGTAACATTAATGTCAGATTTTTTGAGCACTGTCATCCTTACCCAATTACAGAAAATATGTAGAATATTCATGTTTTCTCTTTTAACTCTCTCCCAAACGACAAAATTTTAGACGCATCCAAATTGAAAGCATTTGCTGACGACAAATTAAAGGTGGCCCAAATGACGAATTTGTCATTGATAGGTTAGAAAACATTGTGGGAAAAGGAGAAAATGCTGGTTCTCAGCATTTTCTCCTTTTCCCACAATGTTTTCAAAAGGCCTCTTTCTCAGGGTCATAAAAAGTCGGGATTGTGTGGTAAAGGTTTAACCTAAGTGTATAATAAGAATTCTTCTATGACAGGTCTTAACAGTCAATTACCAGTATCTTTATTTTGTACTGCACAGTACTGGTATTTTTATCTAAAATTAGATTATGCTAAATATCCTCTTTGAATACATGAAGAGTATCTATATACTGTACATATACATGTAATATGGCACTTTGGCAGTGAAAATAGACAGGTGCACTGCAGACAGATTTGAATTCAGTATAGACAATCCCATGATACTTTGAGAGCAAGGAAAAGAGAACTGTTATATGTTTCATTTGACTTCTAGGTGAAATTAACAAAATTCCTGCTAAACTTTATATGTTATGGTTCTCAACGGCATGCCCTTTAACTCTCCAGAAGTAAAGCAGGTAAAAAGCATTTTCTCCTTTTCCTACAATGTTTTCTGCCCTATCAGAGGACTTCGACTAATTACACTTGTATTTACTTAAAATTTATATGTCTGCAGGCATGTTCAATTTGGAAGAATCTAAATTTTGTTGTTTAGGAATTGGTTACATGAGGGCAAAATTATTACATCCCTTTGGGTTTGATCTGGATGATTATTATGCAGACAAAACCAAGAATGATTAAAATGCTGTTTTAGATCAATATTTCCATTGTATATTATTTATACATGCATTACCAATTTTTGTGTCTGTAGCACCAATTCTGACCTTGACCATAATGACCTAGGCCTATGACCCTAGACAATCAACTGGCAAGCTGTTCAACTGACCTTGATCATAATGACCTTGGTCTATGACCCTAGCCAATCAACTGGCCAGTTGTTCAAATGACCTTGATCATAATGACCTTGGTCTATGACCCTAGCCAATCAACTGGCCAGTTGTTCAAATGACCTTGATCATAATGAACTATGTCTGTGACCATAGCCAATCACCTCGCAAGTTGTTTAACATTCAATCAGAAGGGATGCATAACCATTTAATATAAATATTTTGTTGAATATTACTGATACTTCACAATGAAGGTGAAGCTCTATTTTTTCTGTATGTTTAGATAATTTCAAAGCAAAACTAAACCTATTCTCTAAAAAGAGGAGCTACTCTGTGAGAAATAGCAAGTGTAAATCTTTCTAGTCAAAGACTATATACCCAGAAGTGCTCCTTACTTGCAAAGGTTTTCCACATTGATTTTTAAACCTTTACCAGATGACAAAAGTTTAGCCTTGTCCAAATTGGAAGCATTTTGCAGATGACAATTTTAAAGTGGCTCAAATGGTGCAATTTTTCTTTCAAAGGGGCAGAAAACATTGTGGGAAAAGGAGAAAATGCTGGTTACCAGCATTTTCTCCTTTTCCTACAATGTTTTCAAAAGGCCTCTTTCCCGGGGTCGTTAAAAGGCAGTATTGTGCTGTAAAGGGTTAAACTTTCGCCAATTTAAATTTCACAAAATCGTATCAAATTTTTGACAAATCAGTGTGAATTTGGAACATTCCATGCTAAGTTACAAGGTAAAGAATGAAGTGGGGTAAATGAACACAATAATAAGTATCACAGTATAATCAGGACAGAGTCTGAATATTCAAACAGTAAAATAATAACCACGTGACCTGAATTGTCCAATCACTTGACACCAAATGTATCCCTAACAACAATATCAGCCAATAGGAACATTGAACTGAGATTTAAACAGACTAAGAAAATAATGTGATCTAGTAACAGCAAAAAGAACTTTTGAATACAAAATATATGTACACTTAACATCACCTAGTTTATCAAAAATGCCAAGACACAAAGAAACAAAAATCTAACTTTAATCTATGTCATCAATAAATGAAAAACATGCTATCATAATATATTACATCACTTTAAATAAAATGTTATTTGTAACAAACAATTTGACAAATGAAGGAGTAGGGGATAGAGCTGATGACAATGAGAACCGGGAATAGATCCCAAATGTCAGGTCTGTACAATATTAACATGAAGCAATGACAGTGTATCATGACACACATTACACACACTATTCGCTGAACATCTGCAATATTTCTCACCATATTTAACCATGGTTACTATATCTAATGCCATTAGATCCTTCAATGTCGCCTTCAAAAGATGGACAAATCTTGATACCTTGACAAACCCTTTCCCAAATGACAAACTTTAGACCTGTACAAGGTAAAGGCATCTGCAGACAACAAATTCAAAATTGGTACAATAAAGCTTTCAGTTCTCTTGTACGCTACAAAACATTGTGGGAAAATGAGGCATTACTGATTTGTAACAATTTCTCTTTTTGCCACACTGCTTTCAAAAGCTTTCATTTGTGCAGTTGCAAAAAACATGTAAGTTAATTGGTAAAGAGTTGATCAGATATTAACAAAGAATCTCTTGGTAATTTTTGTACACAGTCCACAAAAGCAATTTCAGAAGTGCTTAGCACTGTATGGATTAACTCTTTACCAAACAACAAAATTTTAGATCAGTCCAAATTGAAAGCATTTGCAAATGACAGAATAAATGTGACTCAAAAATTGAAAATTGTGTTGGGAAGGATAGAAAACATTGTGGGAAGAGGAGAAAATGCTGGTTACCAGCATTTTCTCCTCTTCCCACAATGTTTTCAAAAGGCCTCTTTCTCAGGGTCGTTAAAACTCGGGATTGTGTGGTGAAGAGTTAATGATTCACATGCTAAATAAATAATAAAACTTTCATTACAGTGAACACGTTCAAAAATGAAAATAATACATCTAATAATAGTCTGAGGTACTTTAGAGTTACATTTATGAGAAAGTAACTGTACAAAGAAACTCAAAAAATCTAGCTGATGAACGAAAGTCTCTATATGGCATTAGAGACAATAATTATGGAAAGGTAAACATCTAATTGTATATATAATTTCATTTTCATTTAATACAGCCATACATATATCACATGAAGTCTTGGATACAGGGAATGACCTGGATTAACGTGCATGATTGTATGAGAGTGGGCCTGAGTCCTTCATCTATTTTCATTGGGGGGAAAATTTACATACACAGTACTTATCTTTATTCATATTTCTTTTTTGTCTTTTTTTTAATATAATTTTCTTTTTTTTTTTTTTCCCGATTTACATTTTTTTTCTTTTTAATTTTATGTATTTTTTTGGCATCACCAACTACAGCCCAAATGATTAATGATTATATAACATTTAAGCTCAAAGATGTGCATAAGTAACATTTTTTGTCCCAGTTACAATTTCAAATACCAAATTGACATCAACAGAAGTTTGAATTTACAAACCTATATCAATTCACTCTAGTGGTAGCTTTAAGTCTGCCGATTCCAGACTTAATTCAACACACAACTTTGGCCTAAATGTTACGTAAGATATCTTCTTAACCATTTTTACAGTAGTGGTCATATTTTTTCTCATTTTGTATTTTTTTTTCTGAGTTTTTTTTCGTCATGTTTTTTTATTTCTGTTATAATTTAGCATCATCTTTCCTGTACCATTTATAAGCACTTAATCAGACTGTGACATTTAGAGAATATGACGTGTAAATTAACAGTAACATTACGACTGTTTTATAACTCATACTTCTTGCTAGCAGTCAATCCTTTGACCACAAAAATATGTACAAATGCTGGTAACAAGTATTTTATCCTTTTGTAAAGAAGTTCTTGAAAACTTTCAATGAAAATTTAATCATTAGAGCCAGATCTAATCTGTCTGTAAATGCTCTGAATTTAGTCGAGTCTTTAAGTTTTGTTATCTGGTTAAGAATTATTTACAAGGTTGAAGCACACAAGATGCTTTATCTTTAAGGTTTGACTGCTCCTTCAGACAACCAGTCAGTTTGCCGATTCCAAACTTTATAACAAAACACCATTTTACAAAAAATGTCACATGAAAAATCCAATTAAATGGTTTTATGGTACAGGGACATTTGATTTTATTTTTGGGAGTCACCGACTGTAAACACAATTAATCATTTCAACATATTGAGAATCATGATGCTACATCTACATACTAGATAGTCCAGTATAATTGGCACGATTTAAATAATTGCTTTTTCAGATGAATTATTCTTCTTTGAATCTTGTCTTTATGCCAAATCTGGGGCTGTCAGTTTGCCGATTCCAAACTGGGAAATAACAAGCATCTGTTGACAATGTTCAACATTAATGAATTGTGTTTACAGTGGTGACAGTTTTGAATAAGTTATGTACATTTTTTTGGGTAACCAGCCACTGAACAAATATCCAATCCATTACAGGCAACTTGGCATATTGATGTATATCAGTAACAGAAACTAAATAGCTGTTACCCCAACATGAAATAAAACATAACCAAAATAACACAACATATTGTCAGGAAATTAGCAAAATAATTTCCTGCGGCTTTGCATTCTGAATCAAAAGTCAGTTTGCCGATTCCAAACTTCTTATTTGCAAACACCATCAGCCAAGAATTTATTAGGTTAAATAGTTATTCAGTGGAGGTGCTTTTTGAATATTTTTTTTGTTATATGAATGTTTCTATTCTAGATTTTTTTTGCCACCATTCACAATGAAAGACTTAATCAGCTTGATATTTTAGAAACTAGATGTGACGAACAAAGTAACAATACAAAAGCAAGGCTGTTACTTTAACCTGTTTCATCTGCAAAATGAAGAAACTTGTCAATTAAAGGTCATTCCAAAATCAAGAGTGATATTCACTGACCTGTTTATAGCAGTTTATTTCTTCCAAAATTGCATTCCAGTTTGCCGATTCCAAACTATTGATCTCATACATCTCTCTCTAAAACATCATGTGATTCTCTAATTAAGTACTTTCAAAGTGAGAGTAATCTTTTTTAACAGTATGTATATTTTTTTGGTGAACTTTTCTCTAAAGGAACATTAAATCAGAAGTAGGTCACTTTAATAACATTTCTTTGGTAACAGAATAGACCAAGCTGTTACTGCAGCACATATCGGTCTAACAAAACAGCACTGAAACAGGCTACCTTCTTCCTGGAGAAGAAAGGAGACATGTATCATTACCATGTTTTGTTATCACCCTGTCTGACCTTCAGTTTGCCGATTCCAAACTTGAATCATTTGCATCAGTTTAAAGTGTGATCTGATTAAATGCATGTTTAGAGGAAGGCTCTTTTTTTTCTTTTTTTGTATGTATTTTTTTTATTACAGGAGAAAAACCCAGCTTAGCATAAACAACTAAACCAATACATGTACTAACATTTTAGAAATGAGACAGTATCAATAAGTAACATTTCAGTGTTACAGTTTTTAAAATATCTAACAGCAAAATCTGAGGAGGGAGAGATTTTCTTTTATTTACTAAAAGCAGGTAAGAACCTCTCATTCTTGTTGGTCAGATGAAAGTTCAGTTTGCCGATTCCAAACTTACAACTTAGAAATGTCTCCAATGAAATGCTATGTACAGACTAATTGTTCAAGCTGAAGCCAAGTGTCACCCTTTTTCTCTTTTTTTTTTTCTGGTTTTTTTTTTTTTTTTTTTTGCGGTTTTGTATTTTTAAAATTTTTTTTTGCATTTTCCCTTTTTTTTTTCTTAGTACATTAAACATGTATTTAGGCATTTACATCTGTAGAAATGAATGATTTACATTCCTTGACCAAATTATCTCCCTTTTTTAATGGACAGAGATAGTTTTAAACTAAAATATTACATCCATTCTTGATTTCCCATTTTTTCCCATCTTTTTTTTTTGTGGACAATCAGGCATATATATAAATAAATATGAATGATTCTAGGTTATGATCATGCATCACACTCATTCTATACTATAAACAGATTGTTCAAAGATTAATGTAATAATTACAATGTATGTATCACCACTTACAACTGCAATAAGATAATGACATACTTACTAACATACAAGAGTCTCAAAAAAAAAATTATTGAAAACTTTTTCACTTTAACTTTGGCAAGTTACTTTTTATTATTGCAGGTTGAAAGAACAGAGTCCTACAATGTTAAGGTTGCCCATCCCAAAACAGTTGTTAAAATGAAGTAATTTGCAGCAAGAAAACTTTGGAGACATTCCAGTAAAACAATGATATTGATTGATTGATTGGTGCTTTATATTACATGCATTAATTATATATCAGACCAAACAATATGAACACTTTACCAGAGACGAAATTTTATAGACTTGTTGAAGAAAAAAAAGCATAAGCAGACGATAAGGTAAATGTGATGCAAAAACTGAAGTCTTTGGAAGGATAAAAACAATTGTGGGAAAAGGAGAAAATGCTGGTTACCAGCATTTTCTCCTTTACCTACAATGTTTTCAAAAGCCCTTTTTCACAAGGTCATTACAAAAGGGATTGTTTGGTAAAAAGTTAAACTTGTCCGTCCCTGGCATTTCCAAAGCCATGCATCCCTCGGGATGTAAACACAATGCTGATTAGTTAAAGTGCAATACATGAATATCTTGTAAATCATTATGCTAAAAGGAAGAATCGCTCATTACGAGCTATTTCTCTTGTTGCAGAATGTCTGCAATGTATCTATACGTGCCCTGCTGCAAAGCCAAACAAATAAAATCTGCAAAGTGCTCTATTAGGCAGTATATCCTGATTACAAAGTAGGACTCTGTAAGTGGAAAAAGCAACAAATTGGGGTCAAAAGAATTCCCTTGCATTATTTCTATTTTCACTTTGAAGGGCACTTAAATCCCTCCTCCAAAACCCCTTACATTTAAATGCAGCTGGGTATTCATGGACTTTGTGGAAATGGTATCCACATTCCAACCAAAGAAACCATAGACTTCTGGTAGCGGTGTAAATCACAACCTCTACCTACTCGAAATAATAACACTTAGAACGCTAAGAAGTGCTGTTGAAAACAAGAATAAATCCCAGATCAGTCTACACAGAATGTGCAGTGATCTACACTGTCCAATACGTTTTGGCAAAAACCACCTTATGAAGTCAAATATGCATGCTGCCACAACTTATCACAAGCAATAGCACCCCTTTCGTTTCCACAATATCCACTAAGTGACCTTCTACCCTTTACCAAATAACATGTGTTAAAAAGGCTTTTTAAAGCATTGTGGGAAAAGGAGAAAATGCTGGTTACCTGCAATCTTCCTCCCCTCTTTTCCCTAAGTTTTTCATGTACAGGTTCCATCATTACAGAAATGTTTTATAAGTTGTCTGCAAACGCTTTCATTTTGGACTATTCTAAAATTCTTTTGTCCCATAGAAAGCTCAGTGAAAAGTGTAGAACAAAAAGGGGAAACAGAATATTGGTATCAAAACACAAAACTCTGTTCAAACCTGCTTGAATTGTATTGTAGTTTTGAAATATTGCATAGGTGGTTTGAGGTCTAAAGTTTCTGCCAAGTATATAATCATAATTCTTAAGAAATTAAAGTCATTCAGCATGCATAGAAATTAAAGGTGAATAAATTAAAGAAAAAAATATAGCAATAAAAATTTTGGCTTTAGACTAGTTTTCCTCATCAAATAAATATAATCTTGGTTAAATAAATTGCTATTTCTTTCCTTTTGGGCCTGAATTTATTTCTAATTGACAGTTTTTTGACACAGCAAAAATAGTTATAGTCTTACAGTTTATTGTCATTATCTTTTTATCAAAGAATTCATGTAATTCAAAAAACCTTTGAATTTTTTCGAAAAGAAAAAAACTTTATATTACTATCAGTTCAACATCTACACAAATATTTTAAAGAATTGTAGCATTGTAACAGGAACCAATTAATTACAATAACTAATTTCAGTTTTGTTTACTTTGTTATAGAAGATAGAGTACATTTAGTCCTAAAGTTTTTTACCCTTTTAACATGAAGACCTTGAGCAAGAAACCTTTAGAAAACTTTGTGGGAAAAGAAGAAAATGCTGATTACCAGCATTTTCTCCTTTTCCCAAAATGTTTTCTTCCCTATCAAAGACAAATATAATAAACTGAGCAATATTTAATTTGTTGTCTGCAAATGCTTTCAATTTGGTCCAGTCCAAACTTTTCTTGTCTGGTAAGGGGTTAACCACATTAACTTCTGCTAAGAACCTTCATCTTGCAACAGACCACTTTGCAACATTTTGGCTATGGGAAAGTTACTCATAGCAAGCAATTTCTCCTTTGCCACAATATTTTCATGTGTACTTGTGCATTAAACCCCAATTCATGCTGACTACCCTTTTTCACAAGAATCTTCTCAAAGTCATTGGCTGCAAATTTTTTCAGGGAGGGACTGAGAAAGACAAACTCAAAGAATTTTATCAAATTCTTAAAGATTTAGCACATATATTGGCTACTGTAGAAATCTTTGGTTCTTTGAACATGGAAGTATGCAATGGCAACATCATGAAATATCACACATCTTTTTGTATAAAATATGGTTGCAGAACTAATATCACACAATCTACCATACTCTATCCAGGACCAAAGTGCCTGGCCTGCATTCAGTAGTCTCCCTTGATTGTAACATGTGCATCTGAGTAGCCTCCCTTCATTTCACTACCACAGAGCACATTAGCAGGATAGAGATCTGGTATGCTAAACTTGATGACTTTATGAAACAAGTCTGTGTCTGACTGAGAAAAGAGACCCTGATGAGTGATATATATTTTGTCTGTATGTGGCAAGCGGTGTGTGGTATCAGCTATCAGCTTCCAACATCTCTAGGAACAGTTTATGCATCATGATTCTACCACTCTTTTTCACATCAAACCAATACTGCTTGGCAAGAAGTTTTAAGTGTGTAATGGCAGGTAAGAGCAGATACAACTGTCCAACACGTTTGAGACCGCCCCCATTACGTGATTTCACATAGTCTGTGAGGGCTTCATGTAGCTTCTCCTGAAGGGCTTTACCAGCATCACTCCTTTCGGTCACCACATCTACGGAAATAAGGGAAAGACATGCGAGACAGTGATATCTTAACCCTTTATCAAACAACAAATTTTATACTAATCCAACTGAAAGCATTTGAAGATGACAAATAAAATGTGGCTCAAGTGATGGAATTGTATAAATTCAATTTGATAAACCTTACGGATTAATTTCTGAGCATTAGAACTTTTCTTTGTTTTTGCAAATTAAATCAAAGCCTTCATTCAGAGTTTCATACTGTCTTAACCCTTTACCACACAATTCCGACTTTTAACAACCCTATGAAAGAAGCCTTTGGGAAACATTGTGGGAAAAGGAGAAAATGCTGGTAACCAGCATTTTCTCCTTTTCCCACAAAGTTTTCTACCCTATCCAAAACAGAAATCATCATTTGAGCTACATTTAATTTGTGGTCTGCAAATCCTTTCAATTTGGACCAGTCTAAAATTTTGTCCTTTGGTAAAGACTTAGGCATAAATGAGAATTTTAAAGTTTGAGAACAAACTCAGTTGAGCATGGACTGAGTTTTATAAGCATGGCCAATGGTGTAACCCTTTACAACACAATCCCAAGTTTTAATGACCCTAAGGAAGATAACTTGTGAAAACATAGCAGGAAAAGGAGAAAATGCTGGTAACCAGCATTTTCTCCCTTTTCCACAATGTTTTCTACCCTATCAGAGACAAATTTTGTAAACTGGGTCACACTTAATTTGTCATCTGCACATGCAATTTCAATTTGGACTAGTCTGAAATTTTGTTGTGTGGTAAAGGGTTAAGTGATAGGAGTTATCTTTATAGGGGCAGAAAACACTCAGTTTTGTGGAAAAGAAAGATATACGGCTGCTTACCACCATTTTCTCTGTCTCGCAGAATGTCTGTTTGATAAAAAGTTAACTCTTTACCAAACAACAAAATTTCAGACTAGTCCAAATTGAAAGCATTTGCAGATGACAAAATAAAAGTGACTGAAAAATTGAAAATTGTCTTGGGAAGGGTAGAAAACATTGTGAGAAAAGGAGAAAATGCTGGTTACCAGCATTTTGTCCTTTTCTCACAATGTTTTCAAAAGTTTTCCATCCCAGGGTCATTAAAAGTCGGGATTGTGTGGTAAAGGATTAAGGAAAAAAAAACATACCTATATTAAAGAGAATAATGCTCTTTAGCAGAAGGTATTCTTCCCTTGTGATACTGAGGCTGGTAAACTTTTTGCACATTTTTCTGGTTAGTGTGTCCAGTTCTTTGGAGCATCCATACTTCTCCGCTTGATCTGCCGTGAGTTTGTAGTCTTCTGCAATCTGTTGTGATTGGGTGACAAGAAAAAAAATCGTTATTGCATTGTAAAAGCAGGTTGACAGGATTTTTCCTGTCATAATTATCAAGATAGTTATTTCTAGAAATATTCTTAACCCTTACCCACATAATCCAGAGTTTTGATGATCTTGAGGAAGATGGCTTTTAAAAATAGTTTGGGATAAGGAGAAGCTACTGGTAACAAGCATTCTCTCCTTCTTCCAAAATGTTTTCAACCCTTTCCAAAACAAATGTAAACATTTGAATTATGACTTATATTTTGTCTGCAAACAATTTCAATTTGAACTAGACTAAAATTTTGATGTCTGATGAAGAGTTACTCGTAATTTATTTGTTTAACTCTTTACCAAACAATAAAATTTTAGGTTTGACCAAATTGAAAGCATGTGCAGATGACAAATGTGCCTCAAAATTTAAGATTTGTTTTTGGAAGGGTAGAAGGCATTGTGGGAAAAGGAGAAAATGCTGGTTACCAGAATTTTCTCCTTTTTTCCCACAATGTTTTCAATAGCCATCTTTCCAAGGTTCGTAAAAACTCAGGATTGTGTGGTAAAGGGTTAAATACAATTGATATTTGTACAACAGTACTTCACTCCTATCACAAAAACAGTTCACATATACATAGCTTTCTAAATCTAAAATTCTGTTGTTGGCAAAGACTCCTATCTGAATGAAGGTCTTGAAAAAAGCCATTTACCCTTTATACCGCACCATGCTGCCTTTTGACAGCCCTGTGAAAGAAGCCTTTTGAAAACATTGTGGGAAAAAGGAGAAACCAGCATTTTCTCCTTTTTTCCACAATTTTTTCAACCCTATCAAAGAAAAATTGCACCATTTGAGCCACATTGAAACTGTCGTCTGCAAATGCTTTCAATTTGGACAAGACTAAAATATGTTATCTGGTACAGGGTTAAGTATGGTTGGTCTTTTTTTTTCCTGATGCTTTAAGTCTTTACCAGACGACAAAATTTTAGACTTGTCTAAATTCAAAACATTTGCAGATATCAAATTTTGTGTGATTCAAACAATGAGACTTTTCTTGGAAAGGGCAGAAAACACTGTGGGAAAGGGAGAAAATGCTAGTAACAGCATTTACTCCTTTTTTCCAGGATGCCTTTTAAAAGCTTTCTTTCTCGAGGTTGCAGAAACTTGGTATTGTTTAAAAGAAAAAAGGTTTAATCATGAGGACAGGTTTCAGAAACTGATGCCACCTATGGAGTTTACCAGTTGTCTAGAAGACAAAATATCAATTTCACCATCATCAATATCAAAAATCAAATTAGCATACCATTTGAAGGTCAGTATATCCGAAGGACAAAAATTCATTATACATGTATGTATCATGCATCATGTTGTCATCATGAGAATAGGTGAACATTTTTTTTTAGAATCACCAGTCCTCTTCCTGTCTTTGATGTAAGAATTTTATCAATTGACTCTTTCCCAAGCAAAAAAATTTTAACCTTGTCCAAATTAAGTGCATTTGCAGATGACAATGTAAGTGTGACTCAAAAATTAAAAATTGTTTCTGAAAGGGTAGAAAACATTGTGGGAAATGGAGAAAATGCTGGTTTATCAGCATTTTCTCCATTTTCCACAATGTTTTCAAAAGTTTTCTTCTTTAGGGTCATTAAAACTTGGGATTTTGTGGTAAAGGGTTACAACAAATTGAAGATAAAGCCTGTTGACATCAATTACAATGTACACTGCACTTTTTTTTGTTGTATGCAAATGATATCAACATGAACAAACTCAAACGTTTTGTTGAGTGGTATGCAGATTAGTAAAAGAAGACTTACAGTCAATCTTTCAACCAATATCCAGTTTCGAATCCTCTGATACCTACTCTTTACGATGTTTTTCTGTAGCTTTTATAACTTTAATTTTTTTTCATTATATAATACAACAAGAAGAGATACATGTACTGTCAATCATTCAACAACTGTCCAGCTTTTAACCCTCCCTTAGCTAACCTTTATGATTTTTTCATGTTGATTTTACAATTTTAATTTTTTGCATTATATAATAAAAAAAAAAAAATAGATAGTCAAATTTTCAACAGATATCCAGCTCTGAACCCCCTGTTATCTACCTTTTTTTTTTGGTTGATTTTATAACTTCAGTTTTCTTTCATTACTTAATACAAAACAAGAGGACCATGATGGTCCTATATCGCTCACCTGAGTACTAAGCAGTACAGGTTAACAATGAAGATAAATACCAAATACTGAAGTTCAAGGCCAAATGATTATGAAAGAGAGACAACTCACAACTTTAACAGAGGTCTAGGCCTTTGGTTACCCAGAAAATTTTCTTATAATTGCACAAAAGATACCTAAGTACAAACGTCTAAGCCCCGGGGCTGGACCTGTAATGATCCCAGGGGCATCTTGTGTGCAAAATTTCTTGAGGTCCACAAGGTGATGCTTCATGCAAAGTATCATAGCTCTAGGCATTTTGGGTTTAAACATAAAGATTTTTCAGTTTGCATTATATATACATGTAGATGCTACAGAGTAAACCAAGTCAAATACAGCAACTCTAATTGAAGGGCAAATAACTCATGTTGTTTGGGTCTAATAAGACCAATAATCAAAACCCATCCAAGATCTTATGGTAATATAAATTTTTACCAAGTTTGGTACTGATTGGTATATATTTGTAGATGCTAGAGTGTAAACAAAGTCAAATATGGAAATTTTGTCCAATTCAAGAGCAAATAACTCTGGATGTTCTGGTTCAATCTGACCCATAACTGAACTCTTCCGAGACCTTATGGGAATATATATTTTGACCAAGTTTGGTACTGATTGGTCAATATTTGCAGATGCTAGAGTGTAAACAAAGTCAAATATGGCAAATTTTCTAATTCAAGGGCAGACAACTCAGACAGTTCTGGTCCGATTAGATCCATAATTGAACTAATCTGACATCTTATGATCACACACACTTTGACAATGTTTGGTGCTGATTGAGTCATATTTGTAGATGCTAGAGTGTAAACAAAGTCAGATTCAGTAATTTTTGCAAATTCAAGGGCAAATAACTCCTGATGTTCTGATTGGATTTGATCCAAAATCGAACTCATCCGAGACCTTATGGGCATATACATTGTGGCCAAGTTTGGTACTGATTGGTCAATATTTGTAGATGCTAGAGTGTAAACAAGAAGATTTTTAAAGATTTCCCTCTTTATCTCTATGTGAAATCCGAGAACCCACAACACTGGGCCAATTTCAACAACAGCGCCATAATTTGAAGTATTTTGGTAGAGGGCTATTAGATGATGCTACATGCCAAATATGAAAGCTCTAGCCCTTACGGTTTGGGACAAGAAGATTTTTGAAGTTTTTTCTCTCGGTTGCCATGGCAACCAGAGTTCTTCATGGAATTCAAATCTTTGAAGTATTCTGAAAGTGCATCACCTAAGGATCATTTCTGTGAAGTTTCATTGAAATCTGTTGGGCGGTTTCAGAGGAGAAGATTTTTTAAGTAATTGTTCACGGACGGACGGACGGACACACGGACGGACGCCGGACAACGATCGATCACAATAGCTCACCCTGAGCACTATGTGCTCAGGTGAGCTAAAAAAGCTAAACTAATGATATTGGCGGACTATCATAAGGAACACATGTATGAAGTTTCACAAATTTTTGTCCAGGATTTTGAGTTGAAGATACATGTATATTGATCCTTAACAGAAATATACATGAAGCCCCTTTTTCCTATGAGACAGTATTTGATATCAAAAAGGGAAAAAAAAAAAAAAAAAACAATAAATATCAGCAGACATCATCAGGAAAACCTGCATGAATTTCTATTAATTTTTGTCAAGGATTTTAGAAGATATCTGTCCTGAAAGATGGACAAACAGATGGTCATTGGTCCATGATGAAATTAAACATTTAGCTCCCTTTTTTCATGACATGGTGTTTCATAAAATAAAAACAAATAACTATTGTCTGTGGCTTGCAATAAACAATAAGAAGATGAAGTTTCATGACATTTTGTCCTTAGTTAAAGAGATATTGGTCCACAATGAAAATATACGTCAAGCCCCCTTTTTCCATGACACAGCAATAACTGGTCCTATTAGACCTACAATCAAACTCATTCGAGATCTTACGGTCATATCTATTTAGACCAAGTTTGGGGCTGATTGGTTATTATTTGTAGATGCTAGAGTGTAAACAAAGTCAAATACAGCAATTTTTCTAATTCAAGGGCAAATAACTCCAGTCGTTCTGGTCCGATTACACCCATAATCGAACTTGTCCCAGATCTTATGGTCATATACATTTTGACCAAGTTTGGTGCTGATTGGTTATTATTTGTAGATGCTAGAGTGTAAACAAAGTCAAATATAGCAATTTTTCTAATTCAAGGGCAAATAACTCCAGTCGTTCTGGTCCGATTACACCCATAATCGAACTCATCCCAGATCTTATGGTCATATATATTTTGACCAAGTTTGGTGCTGATTGGTTATTATTTGTAGATGCTAGAGTGTAAACAAAGTCAAACATAGCAATTTTTCTAATTCAAGGGCAAATAACTCCAGTTGTTCTGGTCCGATTACACCCATAATCGAACTCATCCGAGATCTTATATTCATATACATTTTGACCAAGTTTGGTGCTGATTGGTTATTATTTGTAGATGCTAGAGTGTAAACAGAGTCAAATATAGCAATTTTTCTAATTCAAGGGCAAATAACTCCAGTCGTTCTGGTCCGATTATACCCATAATCGAACTCATCTGAGATCTTATGGTCATATACATTTTGACCAAGTTTGGTGCTGATTGGTTAATATTTGTAGATGCTAGAGCGTAAACAAAAAAATGTGGACGAACGGACGACGGACGGACGGACGACGGACGGACGGACGACGGACGATCACAATAGCTCATCCTGAGCACTTTGTGCTCAGGTGAGCTAAAAAAAAACAAAAGCCAGGGAAAACACACAACTCTGTGTTCATTTTGTGTTGATTATATAACTTTAATTTTCAATTTTTTTTAATCTCTTTGTTATGCAATGCAAAAAAAGGTCTTAGAAAAAAGACAACTTTATGTGTACATGACCATGCTCTCTAAAGAACTGGGCTTGCTTTCATGAAAAAGCTTAAGTCTCTTATTTTACGTTAATCTACTAATAAACTAATTTTTGACTTATATTACTTAACCCCAGACGACAAAATTTTAGCCTTGTCCAAACTGAAAGCATTTGCAGATGACAGTTTCAATGTGGCTCAAATGGTGCAATTTTCTCCTGATGGGGTAGAAGGGTTAAGGCGAGTTTATTTTTTAAGATGTATCTTACATTCAACATATACAGACTTAAGTAACATTCTCAAATCCTGAGATGACACGATGTTTTAGACACAACTGAGCAAAATTTTTAAGGACTTACATGTAAGTCTGTACATTTTGTTGAGACTGAAAAGTTGTGACAACGTGAGGTTTGAGAACATTACTCATGTCTATTAGTGGTAGTAAAAAGCACCTCCAATAATGAACTCAACTTAAGACAGAAACCAAGTCTGTTACCACATTATGAGAAAAATAAGAAACTTATGCTTTTCGAGAATCAGTGTCCTGGATCTCATTTTTTTTTTTATTAATTCTAGATCTGTGACAATATGTGTGAGCAGCACTCTCAGAAAGGGGGGGGGTGTGTTTCATGCATCTTCTAACCCTTTCCCAAACGACAATTTTTGGACTGGTCCAAATTAAAAGAGTTTGCAGACAACAATTTTAAATTTGATGAAAATGGCAGAAAGGTCTCAAAACGGGTAGAAAACACTGTGGGAAAAGGAGAAATTGCTTGTTACGAGCAATTTCTCCTTTTCCCACAGTGTTTCCAAAAGACTTGTACTGCAGACACATGAAAACCAAGGCTTGTTTGGGAAAGGGTTAAGTGCATTGTACCAAGTAGATGTCAAATACTATGGATCCATTTTGTATAAAAACAGACTGAATCATTAGGTAGAATGGATATTGTACACGCAGAACATTTACCAATCATAAAGAAACTTGACCCAGGTCAGTCTGTGCAACAAATAATTTCTCCCTTTGCCACAGTGCTTATTAACATTTTTCCAAGTATCTAACTTTAACTCACTTTGATGATCCATCATTAACTCTTTACAAAAATGACAAAATTTTGAAATGGACCATATTGAAAGCATTTGCAGACAAGATACAGTAGAAAACATCGTGGGAAAAGAAGAAAATGCTGGTTACCAGCATTTTCTTCTTTTCCCATGTTTTCAAAAGCTTACTTTCTCAGAGTTGTCAAAACACGGGATTTGTAGGAAAAGGTTACCTAGGATGCTGACAAAGGTGTCTACTGCTGAGTCAGAAGATAACATGAGAACTTTTGACCTAAACTGGATGTTTTAGCAAAAACAACATTCTTGAACCTGTTTTGTGACATAATTGCATGATTGTCTCTTGAATTTCCCCCTTTGTTTTTTCTGTTCTTTCCCTGTTTATTCCTTCTTTTAACCCTTTACCACACAATCAAGAGTTTTAACAACCAAGAGATTGAAGGCTTTTGAAAACATTGGGGAGACCAGCGTTTTCTCCTTTTCCCACATTGTTTTCTATCCTTCCAAATATATACAGGATTTAAAAATTTGATCCACATTTTATTTGTTAGATGCAAATGCTTTCAAATTGGACAAATCAAAATTTGTTTGTTTGGTAAAGGTTTAATTCGTTTCAACTCATTACCATCTTCCCACAATGTTTTCTGCACTGTCAAAGAGAGACCTTACCATTTGAACAACATTGAATTTGCTGTCTGCAAATGTTTTCATACTGGACAAGTCCAGAATTTTGTCATTTGGAAAAGAGTAAGGTCTTGTTCACAAAAAAGCCCAACCGTTTCATACCTGAAATTCTACCATAATCTGTTCCAGGACTTAAAACATGGGGGTTGCTGGTTCAAATTCCCAACCCAGCCAATTTCTTTCCAAGGATTGATGATAGTCATTGTGACAGGATTCATGCTTCTCTCACTGCTGACCATTGTTTTGGTGATGGTTATGTGAGAAAGCAGCCAATGGCTTGGAAAGAATACTGGTAAACGAAACTCTGGGAAAACATGGATATATGCACTGGCTGCCATGACATAACTTAAACAATGTTGAAAACAGCATTAGCACTTAACCAAATGATCCTGAGTTTTAAGCACCCTGAAGGAAAAGGCTTTTGAAAACATGGTGGCAAAAGGAGAAAATGCTGATTACCAGCATTTTCTCCTTTTCCCACCATGTTTTCTACCCTATCAAAGAACTTTGGTACATTTGTATCACTATCAAATTTGTCATCTGCAGATGCTTTCAATTTTAATAAGTCAAGAACTTGTCGTTTGGTAAAGGGTTAACTCTTTACCAAACGAGAAAATTCTAGACTGGTCCAAATTGAAAGCATTTGCAAACGACAAAATAAATATGACTAAAACAGTGAAATTTGTTTTGGGAAGGCTAGAAAACATTGTGGGAAAAGGAGAAAACGCTGGTTTCCAGCATTTTCTCTTTTTCCCACAATGTTTTCAAAAGGCTTCTTTCACTGGGTCGTTAAAAGCCGGGATTGTGTGGTAGAGTTAAACAGCATGCAAACGAACAAACAAGAATCCGTTATTTGTACCCTCTGTACCCCAGTCAGTTTACCGAGGCCATAAGCCTGATTCCTTACCTTTAAAATGCCATGATATGGTGATGATCTGTTGATGAGGTTGAGAAGGTTGATTTCCAACCATGAATGTTGTAGGAGATTCATTTGATCTGAAAGACTCAGGCTCGAAAAACCTGCAAAAAAAAAAAGTAACTTGTATCAAATGACGCACTTCATGTTTGACCCTTTTCCACACAATCCTGAATTTTGATGACCTTCCTGAAAAGGGCTTTTCAAAACAATGTGAGAAAAGGAGAAAAAGCTGGTAACCAGGATTTTAATGCCAAATTTTATCAATTGAACTACACACAATATATTCTCTGCAAATGCTTCCAATTTGGATGACAAGTCTAAAGTTTGCTCATCTGGTAAAGAGCTATGCAGTAAACAGTGTGAAAAAAAGCTTACATAAGGCCATTGAAAAGACACGTTTCATCCCAGAGTGTCTGATCATGTGATAAGCCCCCCCCACCAGAGACTGGACCCAGACTTCACGATTACAATTCAAGGCTCAGTAGTTAAGGTACAGGGTTTGATCTACAATTGCCATAAAGACAACTATAGGCTTTAACGGTTAACTTCGGAATGACCCAGGAAACAATGGAACCAAAAGTCTTGTACCTGGAACCTGTTTGGCCCAACTGATTGTGATGACAAGTTCCCTGTCTGCGAGATCTGACATGATGGTGAGGAATTTGGTTTCGTCGTCTGGCACATTGGGATCTGGTCGTGCATACAGCTTTTCCAGCTGGTTCTCGATTTTGATGAGTTGCATCAGAGTTTTGTTCTCCGTGACTGAAACATAAGGCTTAGCTGTAAAAATACCACAAAAAATACCAACTTGTTAGCCATACAGAGCGAAAAGCAGCCGTCACCACAATTAAGCTAAAAGCACAAATTTGAAACTACAAATTTCATAACTCTTTTCTTTTTTACATTTTGCAACTGCTCAGAATTGTTTCAAAACCATGAAGAACAATTTCTTCTATCCCCAACAGTGTTTTTACATGTAGAGGGGCTTGAAGCCTGAAGGACTGCAACCTTGCCTCATTTCAGAGATTTTTCCTAATTGAAAAGGACTAGATATTTCACTAATTCAGCAATCTACGAATTAATCCTAGAAAGAAATCAACCATCAACACATAGTTCAAGGTCATTTTAATTCTTTACTAAACAACAAAATTTTAGACTGGTCCAAATTGAAAGCATTTGCAGACAACATAATAAAAATAAAATGTAGCTGAAATGATGGTACTTTTGTGTGAAAGTGTAGAAAACCTTGTGGAAAAAGCAGAAAATGCTGCTTACCAGCATTTTCTCCTTTTCCCACAAAGATTTCAAAAGGCTATTACCTCAGGGTGGTTAAAACTTGGGACTGTGTGGTAAAGGATTAAGTCACCTTATACATGTGTGAAATACTTCTAATAGTGCCCTATTTAGGGATGTCTCATCTTAGCCTGTATTCACCAACCATTCTAAAGAACATTCATGGTCTTTTGCTCCAAGATTTTCTAAATCTGAAAGTAATACATTTTCTGATTGGCTAAATCATTTGGTTAAGCCAATCAGAAGTTGTGTTACTTTCAAATTTAGGAAATCCTGGAAAATAAGACTTGAGTGTTCTTTAGAAAAGTTGGCAAATACAGACCCTGGCTCTACTGCAACTGTCACTGCCCATTTTTAAAGACAACAGGAGCTAATGGGTGAAGTCTTTACAGTGTGACAAAATCCTAGACTTATCAATGATGAATTCATCTGCAGTGGACAAATTAAAGTTGGATCACATAATAAGAATTGTCTTTGAAAGGGTGGAATACACCCTATGGGAAAAGGAGAAAATGCTGGTAACCTTCATTTTCTTCTTTTCCCCATAATATTTCTATGTAAAGTCTTCTTTCTCTGGACCACAGAATGTAACATACATATGCACCCTACTCTGGCAAAAGGAAGCTTAATGCATCTCCGTGATGGATGATACCAGGCAAGTCGTCATGTTATTATGGATCCATGAAATCCATTTAGTCGATTGTCTGTCTAAATCATGGGGTACACTGGTACTTTGACATACACAAAGTTAATAAATAGCGAAAAGTTTCAGACCAGGTATGCCAGACTGTGCAGGCTGACCTGAGTCAATACTTTTCGCAGATGCATTAAGCCCCCTTTTCACACAGCATGGCTCATACAATTTTCTAAGGAAAAAAAATCAATGCAGGCTTCACTTACTGTTATATGATGAGTTACTGGAGTCGATACACTGTTTTTTGACAATGGGGAATATTTGTTGTACATATGGAAATGAATCTGGAGACCGCTTGTATTTCTGTCTTCCCCCTCGTACCCTGTCAAGTCTAACACCTGAAATTACACGAAAATACTTCGATATGAGCTATGCTCTGGCAAAAGGAGGCTTAATGCATCTCTCTGATGCATTGTACCAGTCAAGCCATCACGTAATTATGGATCCATAATAGCAACCTTTTTTAAACAATCGACCTAATCATGAGGTAGACTGGTCCTTGGACATACAGATAATTGACCAATAGCGGAAAGTTTCGGCCCAGGTCAGCCTGCGCACACTGCGCTGGCTAACACGGGTCATACTTTTCACAGATAAGTTAAGCCCCCTTTTCACAGAGCTTGGCACATACAGATCTGGTTTTTAATCAAGCAATTTCTCCTTTGTCTACAAATTTTTTCAAGATTGATCAATCTGCTACAATAAGTATCATGATGGAAAAGTAATCTGAAGGCTGAAAATTGATACAAGGGGAGTTCTGTAAACAATTAACCCTTTACCACACAATCCAATGTTTAATGATCCTGAGAAAGAAAGCTTTTGAAAACATTGTGGGAAAAGGAGAAAATGCTGGTAACCAGCATTTTTTCCTTTTCCCACAATGTTTTCTCTCCTTCCAAAATCAAATTTCTGAGTCTCACTGATTTTGTTGTCTGCAAATGCCTTCAAATTGGACTAATCTAAAATTTTGTCATTAGGCAAAGAGTTAACCTTTGGCCAAATGATTCATGTTCTATTGACCTTTCAAGAAAGAAGGCTTTTGAAAAAAAAAAATCCTGGAAAAGGAGCTGGTAGACAGTAGTGCTGATAAAGACATTCAAAGACATCTCACATCATATCAGCAAATTCAAATTAACTGTCTAATAATGCTTTCGATTTGGATAAGTCTAAAGTTTTGGTAAAGAGTTCTGTATCTCACAAATGATTCTGTATCTGTTACAAGGCCAGTGTGCAGAATACTGTTCAAGACCTTATGGGAAAAGGAGAAAATAATTAGCTGTTAAGGAGCTTTTCCCTTCTCTTTGTCTTTAAATTCTAATCCTTTACCACAGAGTCTTGACCTTTAACAACCCTGAAAAAAGAGGGCTTTTATAATCATTGTGAGAAAAAGAGAAAATGCTGGTTATCAGCATTTTCTCCTCTTTACACAATGTTTCATCACTATTAGTTTAAACTTATTTATTTTACATGGATTGAGAAACAAGATCTTGCAACTTCTACTGATCTCTCTCGATTCTGCTTCCTGGGAACTACAACAGTACCGCACCGAATGTGTGAGCCAATGAACGGTCCCTAAGTTTGATACTCTGGAGTATCAAACGTGGGACCTTATGGTTATGAGGCCCACACTCTACCTCACTATTAAAGGACAAATGCTATCATTTGAAAAATGTTTGAATTCTCATCTGCAAATTCCTTCAATATGGGCCAAGTCTAAAATTTTTCTGTGATAAAGGGTTATAAGACAAAATCAGAATTGAGGCACACATAAATTGCTGTCTGCATTTTCTTTCAATATAGGAAAGTCTCAAATTTTGTGATCCATTTAACCCCTATCCTGCTAAACAAGTTAGATAAAACTTTCAAGCCAATAGTAAAAACCCAAATTATGTTATTTTGAACTTATTTCTTCGAGAAAAATATCTTCCAATCGGTAAGTGTAGATCTAAGATCAGACTGCAGGTTCTGTCTGCAAAGGTCAGTGAGTTGTGCCTAGCAAATTCAGATAAACTGATCTCAATGGCTGTTAGAGCAAGACTGTTCTGATGAAAATATCCAAGGTAGGGCTCACAGTCAAAATGTGGAAAGTGCATTATAAAGTATAGACCCAAGATAAGGCTTCACATTCTGTACAGTCTGATCTCAAACTACATTTTCTGCTAAAGCACATAGAGTGCCAGACTTTGGAGCATAGGATTAACCCCTTTACCACACAATCCCGAGTTTTAATGACCCTGAGAAAGTGACCTTTTGAAAATATTGTGGGAAAAGGAGATAATGCTGGTAACCAGCATTTTCTCCTTTTCCCACAATGTTTTCTACCCTTCCTATTTCAAATGTCAATTCTTGAGTCACACTGATTTTGTTGTCTACAAATGCTTTCAATTCGGATGAGTCTAAAATTTTTTTGTCATGCAATAAAGTGTTAAGTAACTTCTACAAAACTTTTAACATTCATGTACATCTAGTTGTCTCCCTTGACCATTATAAAAGCACACACCGCCCACACAAAATTCTGGTTCCACAGAATGCGAAATAATCTATCTTGTATGTCTAATGGGATATTGTTTTCACAGAATAACTGCATTCTTGGGAAGACAGGATCCACCTTGGTCTGTTATCTTCCACCAATAACTTTCCCACACAGTTATTATTTCAGACTTTCAGTAAATGATATATCTGAATACACAAATTGTCACTACCCACTTGGCCTACAAGAAACAATCACAAAAGCTTTAGCAAACAGTATAGATTAAGATCAGACTGCAGATTGTGTGTGGTCTGGTTTTTAACTGCACTGTGATGTATTCTAGAATTTGGTAAAAAATAATCTTGAAGCTTGAAGTTGTGAGTAAAGGGTCTGTATTCACCAACCACTCTTAAGAGTATTCTTAGTATAATTCTCAAAGATTTTGGACATTTGAAAGTAACACAGTTTCTGATTGGCTAAACCAAATGGTTCAAATTCATGATGGATACCAAGATATCATTTGTATCTGAACCTCAGATCATTGTTTCGACAATGGTTATATGGGAATGCAGCCAAAGGCTGAGATGAATTTTGTGTGAATCACCGGTAAAAGAAACTCCAGAAAAGCATGTAGAGGTGTACTTGTCATCATGATATAACTGAAATAATGTTGAAAATGATGTTAAACACCACAAAATTGAACAGATTCCTCAAGGTTGGTAGAGGGCTAATCTACAATACAGTTTCTAGAGTTTATGTTTTTCGGCTATTCTGACCATTAAAAATTGGCAATACCTGGTCTTATTTTAAAGACAGAGTCCATGTAATTTACTTGGCAGCATATAGGCGTTTAAATATTAGTAGTGCTGTGTTTGTAAACAGAAATCATTAACAATATAACGACAGAAGTGAGTTAAAAAAGCAGTAACAGGAAAACATCTTTAGAGTTATAAGACAAGAACTTATGCCAACATATTTCCGTAATAGACTGACATTCATATTCTATAGACAAATGTCACTGCACCAATATAAGCCAACTCATAAATTCCAACCCATTTTATCTTCAGATGAAAACCAGCAACCATCCTGTATTCCGATAAATGTTCCATTCCGAAACAAGATTTGTACTCGATGTGGTCAATAATTGCTAGAATGTAGAATCGACAGATTTACATTTCATTGACATCATATTTTCACTCTGGGTGAAAAGTTCAGAAATGGATAGTGCCCTAGAAATACTGGAAAAGAAAAAAAATTCCTGACACGATTCCAACTTCCAATGAGGATGGAAAAAACAGACAGTAACCTTTCATAACAACCTAGTTGTTGATTGATACTGAATGAAACCTGAAGGTTTGTGGGATCTTTTACGCCTCCCCACATAAAAAACTGACATATCATTAACTGCTAGCAATTACAAGAACATAACAAAAGAAATTCATAATAGGTCACCCCGGATTTGTTCACCATTTACTATGTTCCCTTCAACTACTTATCTTGTTTAACTCTTTACCAAACGACAAAATTTGAGACTGGTCCAAATTGAAAGGATTTGCTGATGACAAATTAAAGGTGGCCAAAATGATGAAACTTGTCATTGGTAGGTTAGAAAACATTGTGGGTAAAGGAGAAAATGCTGGTTACCAGCATTTTCTCCTTTTCCCACAATGTTTTCAAAAGGACTCTTTCTCAGGGTCGTTAAAAGTTGGGATTGTGTGTGGTAAAGGGTTAACTCTTTACCAAGTGACAAAATCTTAAATTTGTCCAAATTGAAAGCATTTGCAGACGACCAGTTAAATGTAGGTCAAATGCTGATTTCTGTCTTTGATGGGGTGGCAAACAATGTGGTAAAAGGAGAAAATGCTGGTCACCAGCATTTTCTCCTATTCCCACAATGTTTTCGAAAGTCTTCTATCTCAGGGTTGTTACAACTTGGGATTACGTAGAAAAGGGTTAACTCTTTACCAAACGACAAAATCTTAGATTTGTCAAAACTGAAAGCAATTGCTGACAACAAATATGACTCAACCAATTGGATTTGTCTCTGGAAGGGTGGAAAACATCATGGGAAAAGGAGAAAATGTTTATGAAAGCCATCTCCTTCTGGCTTGTTAAAATAGGGAGTAACTCTTTACCAAACAACAAAATATTAGCATTGTTGAAATTGAAAACATTTGCAGATGACAATTTAAGTATGACTCAAATAAGGAAACTTGTCTTTAATAGGGTAGAAAACACTGTGAAAAAAGGAGAAAATTCTGGTTACCAGTATTTTCTCCTTTTCTGATTATGTTTCGGAAGGCCGCCTTCTTCTGGGTTGTTTAAACTTGGATTGTTCGGTAAAAGATTAAGAGAACAAACTTTACCTTTTTCGACGGTAAATTGTCAAATCAGTAATTGAACATATAGCACATCTGAGACTTTTTAGCCAATCAAAATTTATAATTCTTCCACTTAAAATCAATACTTTTCTTACTAGATGCCTGTTGACCAAAATCAAGTAGCTGAAAAGACAGACTGTCTCCCAAGTTACTTGCCAAAATATAATGTGGCATCTCTCAGTAGAAACTATCCTGAAAACCAAGATATAAACTGGATGTGAATTTATGACATAAATAATATCTTCATCAATTATCAGCTGCCTTGGCTGTTAGAAAGTTTCTCAGAACATAGACTTTACAAATACATGTATCACATTTCATTTTAAAGGGCAATAGCAGCCAAAAGTAAACAATTTGGGAGTCAAAATGCAGGAAAATTTAACTCAGTCCATGCAAAAGTATTGATATTAACAGGGTTTTCATTTAAAGCCGATTGCCGATCAAAAACATCGGTTGAAATCGGCCTTTAATCGGTTGTTTTTGCTGGATCTTTGAAAAATCGATCGCCTTGTTTATCTCGAAAATATTTCACGCGTTGGTAACTGTACTGCGACACCGGTTCAATTTTACCGCGAAACCAGAAACAATTGGTTTATGAATGTTACGCGGTCATTCATTGGATACTTGCATCCAATTATCCAATCGTAGGCGACGATACATTTCTCCGATCTCTATTTGGTAATCATGGACGCCAAAGCAAAGAGAAAGAAGTCAGGAAATCGCTGTTTATTTGATTTTGGCTTTAAAAAGGCCAAATCAGACGATGACGCCGGTAAGCAAAGTTGACATACAATTAACAATGAAGTTTAAAGTGCGTGACTCAGTTTTTTACAGACCATTTTGCAATTTTAATCCCGAGAAGCGAGTTGTCGTCGAACTATTGTACATCGTCAATACATACTTTATGTTTCATATTATTTACATCTTTTGATATTTACCATTGAAGCGAATGCATTGATCTGATATGTTTGAAATATTATTTAATTTGTTGAATGTTTTAAGGTGAATCGAGTTAGATTTGCGGAAATTTGCGTGATTATTGATAACGGTAGACAAATTGATAAGCTAGTTTATTTATTCATTCGGTCTATGTCATTTCTTACAAATAGAAATTGATGGCAACTGCTTTGTGTTCTCAGTAAGTATGGTCAGTGTTTGGTGTTGGTAATTTATATAGGTATGTATATGTCTTACTATTAATTGGCTGTGTAGTAAGACATATTAACATTTGTTTTCATATTTTGTACATGTATTGTTCTCAAAACAGCATTTTGATCTCACTTACATACTGTATAGAAGTGATATCCAAATACTGTTTTGAGAGCAAACTCATGACATAAAGAGAAAAAAAAAACAGATTTACCATCAAGGAAAGCTCACAAAACAGGTTTAAAAAAGCTCAGAATCATTTTCGGCTGGGGGGCTTCGCCCCCCTGGTCCCCCTACCAGGGCGTTGCCCTGGACCCACAAGGGGGCCTAGGCGGCCCCCTTGACCCCCGGCCTGTTGTTTTTGTCAATCAATCTGTTGCTTCATTTCAAAATGAAAACCCTGATTAATTATGTGAGTACTGGTCATGTGTTATAGTACCAGTCCTGTCCCTGGCAGAAAAATTAATCTTAAAACTAGAATTAAACTTAGCAAATTTAGCTTTAGTTTTAAGACTTGTTTTCCTGCCAGCAATTGAAACTTTGACTAGGTTCTTTACAGTCTGATCTTGATCTGCACTGTTTGCAAAATCTTTTTAAGTCGTTGATGGCTATGACAGAGTTAGAGTAACTTGGTCAGTGGGAGGCTGACCCATTTCTGATAGTAATCTGGACATTGACCAACAACAGCATTCTTTACAAGCAAACAACAATGTTATCAGAGCAGCATCCCCTTTACAAAAACTCCCTGACTACTTATGTACCTGTATTATTCAACAATGGTGAGCCCATTGAGTACCAACAACCACGGTTTAACTCTTTACCCCACAGCAAAAATGTAGATTTGACCAAATCGAAAGCATTTGCAGACAGCAATTTCATTGTGGCTCAACTGATGGAATTTCGCTTTGATAGGGTAGGAAACATTGTGGGAATAAGAGAAAATGCTGGCTACCAGCATTTTCTTCTTTTCCCACAATGTTTTCAAAAGGCTTCTTCCTCAGGATTGTTAAAAGTCGGGATTGTGTTGTAAAGGATTAAGTAACAGATATTTCGAATGTAACCCCTTTTACACCTTTCCCAAGTGAGGAGGAACATTTTTGAAACAACAAAAACAATACAATAGGAAAAGAAGTAAAAATTTTGATCCTTCATTTCATCAAACAGTCCTCTATCTTAACCCTTTCCCAAACAACAAATTTTGGTCCAAATTGAAAGAGTTTGCAGACGACAATTTTAAATTTGATGAAAATGGCAGAAAGTTCTCAAAAAGGGTTGAAAACACTGGGAAAAGGAGAAATTGCTCGTTACGAGCAATTTCTCCTTTCCCCCCAGTGTTTTCAAAAGACTTGTACTGCAGACACCTGAAAACCTGGGCTTGATTGGGAAAGGGTTAATGACCCTGCAGATGAATGTTTTTGAAAACATATTGGGAAAAAAGAATCACTGGTATTGTTTCTACCTTTTCAAAGACAGAAATCATCTTTTTGAGTTACTTTGAATTTGTCGTCTGCAAATGCTTTTAATTTGGCCAAGCCTGAAATTCTGTCATTTGGTAAAGAGTTAACCCATGAATTATAACTGGGCAACATAAAAATATTTTGTGGACAGTAACATCAAGATCAGATGGCAAGAAAAATGCAGTTTGATCCCTGATCTATGGTACCTTATGTTTTTGGAGATATTTCTCTCAATAGTGTCCTGAAAATGCTTTCAAGTTTGCTTTGTTTACTCACTGTAAATTATGGTTCATTTTCTAAGTAATACTTAACGATTCACATGTGATGTGTATATACAACAAATATCCAAACATTATTACAGATCGATTACCAGGAATTTTAAAATTATAGTATTTATATATTTTGGAATGTAGTTTATCCTTTAAAAGATTAATTTTATACTATATTTCTACCTAAAACACATTTGGTTTAACCCTTACCAAGTAATGCACTATTGTAGATATACTTACTAGTACAATAGTGAAAACTTCCCTTTGAGTACTTTGCGATCATTGTCACTTATAATGATCTGCCTGCAAAGTGTTGCTAAGAATGCTGGGAAAGTCTTCTCAAAACAGAACTCAATGTAACAACAAAAACAACACCAGGTATATTAGCTCTTTTGCTGTAACCCTTTACCACACAATCCCCGCTTTTGACAACCCTGAGAAAGAAGGCTTTTAAAAACATTGTGGGAAAAGGAGAAAATGCCAGTGACCAGCATTTTCCCTTTTTCCCACAATGTTTTCTAACTCATCAAGGACAAATTTTGTCATTTGGGCCATCTTTAATTTGTTGTCTGCAAATGGTTTCAATTTGGACCAGTCTAAAATTTTGTTGTTTGGTAAAGAGTTAACTAGATAAAGTTGGCTCTTCACAGAGGTATAATCAAAGCGCTGACGCACTGAAGGCAGCAGGTTTGTGCCAGCTACAGATCTTATTACTTTCTTTGCACAGGTTTCCTTTATACTTGACTTGAAGTAAAAAGGTGCCTTAATCGATCTGCAAACAGTATAGACTTAGGTCAGCCTGTGCAGGCAGTCAGTCTGTGCAGTCTTCACAGGCTGACCTGGGCTGAAACTTTTCGCCATTGGTCCATTTTCTGTACATCGAAGGGTCGGTCTATGGATCAATAATTATTTATGTCTTGCTTGGTATAATCCATCACGAGGATGCAAGAAGCCCCCTTTTGCCAAAGCACAGCTCATTTGTTTGTGGCTAAAATAAAGATAAAATCTAGTACATGAGCACAGGCAGAAAACAAGACTTGAATAAATGATATTAATCCTTTCCAAAACAATCCCAAGTTTTTATGACCCTGTGGAAGAGGCCTTTAAAGATATTTGTGGAAATGGAGAAAGTGCTTCTAACCAATGTTTTCTATTATATCAATCTGTAACATTTATGAAATTCTTGAAAGGTATCTTAAAGTACTGAAAACCAGTCTTAGTATAATTTTGAGGTTTTACACCTCAAAATCCTTGTAGGCCAAATAATGTGCTTTATAAAAGTTTTGCCGATCCCTTTTAAGGAGTTTGTAGCTCAAAGACTTGAAGTTGGTACCGCTGGTTTAAATTTCCAGCATGGTCTTCTTTCTGATCCACTTATCATTTATGCCATGTTGTTATCCAGTGCATGACCTTAAGGAAATAGCCAAGAAACGCATGCATAGGTACACTGGCAACTGTTATGACCCAAGCTGTTTAAATTTCATTAACTGCTAATAAATAATACTGAAAGAAGCCATTTGCAGACAAAAATTGAAACATGGCTCAAAAACAGTGTACATCTTTGATAGGGTAGAAAACATTGTTGGAAAAGGAGAAAATGCTGCTTACCAGCATTTTCTCCCATTCCTACAATGTTTGTAAAAAGTTATGGTCTAAGGGTCGTTAAAACTTGAGATTGTGTTGTACAAGTAAATGCATAATATAATTTGCAGTTATAACTACTTTTAACTCTTTACCACTCAATGCCGACTTCTAACAACCTTGAGAAAAAAGCCTTGTGAAAACAGTCTGGGAAAGGAGAAAATGCTGGGAACCAGCATTTTCTCTATTATCCACAATGTTTTCTATCCTATAAAATAAAACTTGTACCATTTGAGCCACACTGAAATTGTCGTCTGCAAATGCTTTCAGTTTGAACACAGCTGAAATTTTGCCGTCTGTCAAAGGCTTAATGGGTGACTTTTCGTGTAACATCGCCTGTCATAGCCAAATCCGTACGACTTTGGCGATAAAAGGCGATGTTACACGAATCCCATTACGATGCCCTATGCTCAAAATTCATCATGCAAACAAACACCGACAAGAAAAAGTCGATGCAAAGAATCAAAGTCGCCGCAAATTTTTTTATTTAATGCTTCAAGAAAGCCAGGGCAAATAAGTAAATGTCAGTTTTCATCAGCAGATTTTTTAACACATTATGAAATTGATGTGACTGTGAATCTATATCAAAAGTTGTCTTCTGTTACAGTATCTAATACCCTCGCATAGCGCTCTCTGAACTCTTTTCCAAACGAAAAATATCAGACTCTTCCAAATTCAAAGAGTTGACAGACGACAATTTAAAAAGCTGCAAAAATGGTAGAAAATTCGCTAGTAGTGGGGGGAAAAGTATTTGTTAAAGGAGAAATTGCTTATAACGAGTAATTTCTCCTTATCCAACATGTTTTTCCAAAAGAATTTGACAGCGCACGTGATAACCCGCGTTTGTTTGGGAAAGTGTTGAAAACAGGGCCAAGTTACTAAAATGTTGCTGTCCTAGGATAGTATGATTCAAGAGAACGCAAGTTTGCAAGGCATGCTTTCAATTTAAACAAGTCTAAAACTATACTGTTTGGTGAACGCTGTTAATAAAGAATATTGGTTTTGCATTGCGATTTATGAACAACACAGCGAAAAACTGGTCTCTCTCCAGATTTTTTCCAACAAAGTACATTGTAAATTTATCTAGAACTTGGTGAGAAATAAACAAAAGGGTTCTAAACATTCTTTGTTTTAAAAACTAAACTTAGAAAGAAGTAACCAATAATGGTTAGATACAATCATAACCATCATACTCGTTCTTCGGCGGAATTTAACACAATTCCAGCAATGTACAATTTTAGCGGTGGTCATTCAACAAAAAACACAAATAGTAGGAAAAACTAGGTACTAAATAATCAAAATGATAATTTAACCTGTGTACGAAATGACGAAAGTGGATACGAAATGACCAACTGGATACGAAATGACCAAAATAGAAAGTATAGGTAGGTACGAAATGACCAAAATCATATCTACGAAATGACCTAGGTACGAAATTAACTAGGTACGAAATGACTGGAAACCTGTACAGCCTTGACCAATGGAAACAAGGCATTTATTTGGATGAGTCCATTTCTCGCGAATAGCGAAAATAAAAGTAATACTTGGGCGGATTTTTTGATGTTGTAAGTATTAACAGAGCAAAAATAGTATCGTATTGTATATACTTCGTAGTTTAAGAATGAATTAAAAAGCCAGTTTAAGGCGAAGTAGAAAGATTCCTTGTTAACCTTAACACCCCTATAAAAAAGAAATTCCCATTGTCCATTTCCTAACTCGAAAAACTATTAAAAATATAGTCGCGCGCTTCTGCGCGGCGACTAATAAAAACTTTTGCTCTGAAAATATTTTCTTTTGCACTTTTTCGGTCTATGTAGATACCGACGCCCTCTTTCCGTTTCTATTCTACAGTAACATTACGGATGAACTCGTAAGGTGTAAGGCAGTTTTGAAAGGGTGTCGTTTGCGCGAGTAGCGCGTATTTATACATGATCGTTTGTGTATTCATGGAGGAACTATTTAGTCAAGTGTAGGAATCAAGTTTTGTTTACCTCGCGTATCCAGGAAAAAGCTGCCGGATGCAAGAATTCTCGACCTAGATAAATATCGTAAGCATTGAAAATCAGTAACTCATACCTGGGGACTATGACAGCGGGTTTCACCCGCTGCCAAAAATGTATTTTCATTGAAACTGAAGACAATTTTGGTAAACATTTAGCATCAGGTAGCAGACAGTGTGGATCCAAGATCTGACTGCACATTTTGTACACAGTGCAGTCTGCTCTTGATCTGTGTCATCCGCAAAAGCTATCCAAGATGACAATCGCAGTCAAGAATTAATCCTTCCCGCACAGAATAAACCCAACAGACATTTTCAGTTTAGAAGTACAATGTAAATAATTGCAATTTCAAGGTTGTTCGTACCCAAGTCACAGCAAAGCAGAAAGTGTTACTTGAAGATCAGACTGCACATTTTGTCCAGTCTGATCTTGATCTACAGTGGCTGCAAAGGCAACTACAGTTGTAAAAGGCGCTTCAACCCTTTACCACACAATCCCGAGTCTTAACAACCCTGAGGAACAAGCCTTTTGAAAACTGGTACTCAGCATTTTCTCCTTTTCCCGCAATGTTTTCTAACCTATCAAAGCCAATTTTCATCATTTGAGACACATTTGAATTGTCGTCTGCAACTGCTTTGAATTTAGACACTTTTGTCGTTTGGTAAAGAGTTGAGGGTAAAGTTTTGAGGGAAAAAAAAAGCCCAATACCATTAGGGATATATCATTATCTACAGAAGATAGCAACTGAAATGCCAAAGTTCACAGTTTCTTTTTATTTCTTTCTACATATCAAGAGAAAACATCTTACATTCTGGCAAACATCAGATATTATTCGGGTGTTTTACAAATTCCATAATATTTTGGCCAGAATATCTAACAGAAAATGCCATGGAGCAGATCCCAGGCCTGAGCTGGCCGGTTCTGCACAGCCCGATCTTGATCCCAAATAACAAATATGCTTGGAGTTGAGCCTTGACCACATAGGCCTGATTTTTAACTACCCTGGAGGAAAAAAGACTTCTGAAAAACTTTTGAGAAACATTATGGGGAAAAGGGTAAAATGCTGGTAACCAACATTTTCTCTTTTCCCACATAGTTCTCTACCCTTTCAAACAGAAATTGCCTTATTTTGCAACAGTTAGTTTGCTGTCTGCAAATGCTTTCAATTTCGATCAGTCTAAAATTTTGTGTTTTGGTCAACAGTTAAATTTGCCAGCTTCAATAAATCTTGAACCCTTTATCATAGAATAGTGTGTCTGCCTGCTCTGACAAAGGAGGCTTTTGAAAACATTTTTTGGAAGTGGTGAAAATGCTGGAAACCAGCATGTCCTCCTTTACCCACAATGTTTTCTACTATTTCAGAGACAAATCTTCTTACAAGAACACTGAATTTTTCCTCTTCAAATGCTTTCAATTTGGCCAAGTCTAAAATGTTGATGTTTGGTATACAGAGTTGAAAGAAAGTAAGTGTATTTCAAGACACATGCTTGTGGCAGATTCTTTTTAACCCCTTTAACACACAATCCTGTTTTTCAACAACCCTGGGCTTTGGAAACATTGTGAGAAAAGGAGGAAATGCTGATTACCAGCATTTTCTCCTTCTCCCACAATGTTTTCTGTACTAACAAAGACAAATCCTACGATCTGTTCATATTTCATTTTTCCTCTGCAAATGTTGCAAACCTGAATTTGTGTAGTGTCACTCGTACTGAATAAATTCTTCAGTTATGGCCTTCTTGACATGTGTGTCTTTGTCACAATTCAATTTCACCAGTCAGTTACTGTTTCTTCTTACGTTTTCTTTGATGTTTTTCTTTAAATTCAGAATCCATATGTGGGTTGACATGCAGGGGTGATTAACCCTATCAAACAGATAGCACAGAGACACAAATATTCATATTGACAGTAATAATTATTGATCCAGCTGTTTTCATTGATAAACGAAATTTTCAGGTACAAAGTTCACATAACATATGCTTTCAACAAACCAACAACCCCTGCCCCACCCCTCAAAAAAACATGAACAGCATGTAAAAGAAAAAAATCTACAACACAATTTTCTTGTTATCATTTACATGTATTTCTTTCTTACAGTTGCTCCAAAATACGTCATTTTGACTGACATTTTGAATCCAAATTCTGCCGACACGATGCCGTTACATGAATGGCTTCAACTCTTCACCTTGGGGTGTGTTCACCTACCTTTCTCTGTTCAATTCTTAATGAAATTTAAAGACAGAGCTCCAGACAGAGGGAGTGATTTTGATTTCAAAATTTAAAATATTAACCACTCCCCACTAAACCCTATGTTATGGGTACTCATTAGAATAGTCTCATCGAGACAATTCTACTGAGTACCCACAACATAGGGTTAGGAAGAGAAATAATGGATTTAGAATACTATCACTCCCTTTTATCTGGAGGTCTGTAAAGACAAATAAATTCCAGGACAGATCATCTGATTGGCTGTGACCAATGTTTTTTTTTTTACCCTTTTGAAGACACTTGAAATCGTGTTATCCACATCTTATTAATACCATATGTAAATAATTATAATTTGGGCAAGTCTACAATTTCATGTGTGGTAAAGAACTACAAAACAAAGCAATGCTTGGAATGGTTGGTGAATATCAATCAATTCATATGTATCATCTGTGCATCTATATGAACAGAAGAGGTAACAAGACTAGGTCTAGTTTCCAAGGAAATGAATTCTAAGCAAGGTGAAAACTGAAGACTGTCATAAATAGCTGTCAACCTGTCACTAAGAAGTAAACAAAATAAAAGTTTCCATGGTAATGCAAATGTCAAAGTTCAAGACATTACCATCAAGTTATGAACTGTTACCTGACAAACAACATTCCTATCTTTCAACATTACTGGTACTAATCCCGAGAACGGTTGCACCAAGTTTCATCATGCAAGTTCCATTGAGAACATAAATTCATTCATTGTTTATATTATGCTACTAAGCAGCATTTTCTACTTTTCCAATAATGTTTTCTACCCTGTCAAAGAGTTTCAGCTCATTTGCGCCACTTTTCAAATTTGTCGTCTGCAGATGCTTTCGATTCAGAAGAGTCTAAAATTTGTCATCTGGTAAAGAGCTAACCCTTAACCAAACATTCCTGTGTTTTAAAGACCCTGAAGAAGACAGTATTCTGGCAGACAGAAATCATCATTTGAGTGGCATCTTATTTGTTGTCTGCAAATGCTTTCAATTTGGTCAAGTCCACAATTTTGTCATCTGGTACATAAAGTTACACAGCCAGAAACAAACGCTTTTCAGCTTATCCCTTTACTACCAACCAGATTTGATGCTAAGTATCTTTTTTTTAACCCTTTACCACACAGTCCCGACTTTTAACGACCCTGAAATAGAGGCCTTTTGAAAACATTGTGGGAAAAGGAGAAAATGCTAGTAACCAGCATTTTCTCCTTTTCCCACAATGTATTCTAACCTATCAAAGGCAGAAATCATCACTTTAGCATCATTTAATTTGTCGTCTGCAAATGCTTTCAATTTGGTCCATTCCAAAACTTTGTCGTTTGGTAAAGAGTTAACCAAACTGTAAAAATTTCCATTTGGAGCTGGTATTAATATCATTACTGAAAGACCTACCAATATGAAACTTCTTTTTCCATACCAACAGAATGATCCATTGCTTGTATCAAGCAAATGTTCATTTTACCACAATGCTTGCCAAAGCATTCCAAAAAGACACAATCTTCTTAAATTGTCATCCCTCTTTGGGTTAACCCCTCACCACACAGTCCTAAGTTTTAACGATCCTTGGGAAGAAAGCTGAAGAAAACATTGTGGGAAAATGAGAAAATACTGGTAACCATCATTTCCATTGTTTGTAATCCACCCTTTATTTGTCGTCTGCAAATGCTTTCAAATCCGACATGCCTAAAAATTTATCCTCTGGTAAAGGGTAAATAGCATTAAGTTTTTGTTACGTTCATACAACATTGAACTGGCTACTTCAAAGCTTCCTAAACTCTTAACAAAACAACAAAAATTTAGACTCATCTGATTTCGAAGCAAACGAAAAATTAAATGTGAATGGAATCAGAGTCTTTGTCTTTGACACTGGGCAGGAAACATGGGTAAAGGAGAAATGCTGGTTACCAGCATTTTTTCCTTTTCCCACGATGTTTTCAGGAACCCCTACCTTGAGTCCTAAAACTTGGGATGGTGTGTGGTCAGGGGTTAATTCTGATATCCAAATGACTGCTCTATTTATATGCAAAGCAATTCCTTTCTACATTTAGAAAGCTAGTATACAAATATCCTCTGTAATTTGTTCTTACAAATTTTTCATTCCGACAATGCCCCCACAAAAAATTATCTGTCTGTGTATTTCTATTTCCAACAACTTCGAAAAGAAATGAATGTACTCACTTGTTCTTTGGTGCAATTTTAATTTGTAGCATTTCTGACAAATAAATACAGTTAACAACCATTTATTGCACATCAACTGCAAGAGAAAAGCTTATAAATATTCCTTCTGTCTTTTTTTTTTACTTTCCATCTTGGTACTCCCTTTGATTTATTTGTTTGTATTGGAGTTCAATGCCGTTTTAACAACTTGGGTTGTATAACTGAGGTCGGTGCACCTATGCCTGTGTTGTATAACTGAGGTCAGTGCACCTATGCCTGTGTTTCCTGGCTTTCTCACACCAGTATTGACACAACTTTCTTTACAAGCCACTGACTGCTTTTCTCACATACATCAGAGTTGAGAGGAGAAAAATGGCCACAGACTAATCCTTTGAGATCTACAACTTAACCCATTACCATGCAACAAAATTTTACAGTTGTCCAAATTGAACGCATTAGCAGACCACAAATAAAATATAGCTCATATGGTGAGATTTGTCTGTAAAAAGACAGAAAACATTGTGGGAAAAGGAGAAACTGCTGCTTACCAGCATCTTCTCCTTTTCCAACAATGTTCTCAAAAGGCCTCTTTCTCTGGGTCGTTAAACTCGGGGATTGTGTGGTAAAGGGCTAATAGTTATTTTTGGATCTGCACAATTTTAAAGCTCATTTAAGTACATGTATTAGATGACCATTAAATCTTCATGTAGTCTCAATAATGTGATGTTTATAATGCTTCAATTTATATTTGGATGTTTCTTGTGCACTGTACCTTCTCAAGTCCATCCTAAATTTTCCAGGCAAAAAGCTGTGACAGTGCTGTATTGACTTTCTATTTCATCTGTTTAACCTGTATTGCAGCAATATGCAATTAAGTTTTAGTGAAAAAAATGACCAAGGACAAATTATTAAACATTTCATTAATTAAAGCGCTTGTAGAAGTTGTTCATTTATAACCTGTAAATCTAAAAAAAAAACTTAGAAATTTTCGCCTCTGGCAACCATTTTTTGTCTGTTTTGGGACCTGTAGATATCTCGAGTAAAAGATAAATGTTTTCCCGTATCTACAGCGTTTGAACTGAAAACTGAAACAAAATATTACTGAATATGCAAGCAACAGGTATGTTCAAATTCTAGTTTTGTCGTCAATTTGTGAAAATATTAGAGTTAAAATGTGCACACGAAATCTGTGGAGATTTCTTCCATTTTTTTTTTGTGATTGTCTTTGTACCCAAGTATGACCCATCAAAAATTAAAAAATTGCATTTGGGGACATTTATCGGTCTTCATGTTGCTGAAGAAAATCCTGTTGAAAGCATGGATCAAAGTCAGATTGCACAGAATATACATGTTTCATCTTGAAGTTGTCCATTCCTTTCCTGTATAATCTTGTAAAAAAATAAGATTTAGCAATTATCAGATAGTATGATATGATACAAGTGTTGACCCAGCATGCTGAGGGATTCATCTTTGTCTCTATAACTTCAGTGGCTTTATGGGTCTTGAAAGTAATAACAAGAGGACCATGATGGTCCTAAATCGCTCACCTGAAATGCAACTCAGCTCAACACCATAATGCTACATGCCAAATATGAAAGCTCTAGCCCTTATGGTTTGGGACAAGAAGAATTTTAAAGATTTCCTTCTTTATCTCTATGTGAAATCCGAGAACCCACAACATAGGGTCAACTTTTAACACCAGGGCCATAATTTAAAGTATTTTGGTAGAGGGTCACTAGATGATGCTACATGCCATATATGAAAGCTCTAGCCCTTACAGGTTTGGGACAAGAAGATTTTTTAAGATTTCCTTCTTTATCTCTATGTGAAATCCGAGAACCCACAACATAGGGCCAATTTCCACACTAGGGCCATTATTTGAAGTATTTTGGTAGAGGGCCACTAGATGATACTACATGCCATATATGAGAGCTCTAGCCCTTATGGTTTGGGACAAGAAGATTTTTAAAGATTTCCTTCTTTATCTCTATGTGAAATCCGAGAACCCACAACATAGGGCCATTTTCAACACTAGGGCCATAATTTGAAGTATTTTGGTAGAGGGCCACTAGATGATGCTACATGCCAAATATGAAAGCTCTAGCCTTTAAGGTTTGGGACAAGAATATTTTTACAGATTTCCTTCTTTATCTCTATGTGAAATCCGAGAACCCACAACATAGGGCCAATTTCCACACTAGGGCCATTATTTGAAGTATTTTGGTAGAGGGCCACTAGATGATACTACATGCCATATATGAGAGCTCTAGCCCTTATGGTTTGGGACAAGAAGATTTTTAAAGATTTCCTTCTTTATCTCTATGTGAAATCCGAGAACCCACAACATAGGGCCATTTTCAAGACAAGGGCCATAATTTGAAGTATTTTGGTAGAGGGTCACTAGATGATGCTACATGCCAAATATGAAAGCTCTAGCCCTTAAGGTTTGGGACAAGAAGATTTTTAAAGATTTCCTTCTTTATCTCTATGTGAAATCCGAGAACCCACAACATAGGGCCATTTTCAAACTCGGGCCATAATTTGAAGTATTTTGGTAGAGGGTCACTAGATGATGCTACATGCCAAATATGAAAGCTCTAGCCCTTAAGGTTTGGGACAAGAAGATTTTTTAAGATTTCCTTCTTTATCTCTATGTGAAATCCAAGAACCCACAACATAGGGCCAATTTCCACACTAGGGCCATTATTTGAAGTATTTTGGTAGAGGGCCACTAGATGATACTACATGCCATATATGAGAGCTCTAGCCCTTATGGTTTGGGACAAGAAGATTTTTAAAGATTTCCTTCTTTATCTCTATGTGAAATCCGAGAACCCACAACATAGGGCCATTTTCAAGACTAGGGCCATAATTTGAAGTATTTTGGTAGAGGGTCACTAGATGATGCTACATGCCAAATATGAACGCTCTAGCCCTTAAGGTTTGGGACAAGAAGATCTTTACAGATTTCCTTCTTTATCTCTATGTGAAATCCGAGAACCCACAACATAGGGCCATTTTCAACACTAGGGCCATAATTTGAAGTATTTTGGTAGAGGGCCACTAGATGATACTACATGCCATATATGAGAGCTCTAGCCCTTATGATTTGGGACAAGAAGATTTGTTACAGATTTCCTTCTTTATCTCTATGTGAAATCCGAGACCCCACAACATAGGGCCATTTTCCACACTAGGGCCATTATTTGAAGTATTTTGGTAGAGGGCCACTAGATGATACTACATGCCATATATGAGAGCTCTAGCCCTTATGGTTTGGGACAAGAAGATTTTTACAGATTTCCTTCTTTATCTCTATGTGAAATCCGAGAACCCACAACATAGGGCCATTTTCAACACTAGGGCCATTATTTGAAGTATTTTGGTAGAGGGTCACTAGATGATGCTACATGCCAAATATGAAAGCTCTAGCCCTTAAGGTTTGGGACAAGAAGATTTTTACAGATTTCCTTCTTTATCTCTATGTGAAATCCGAGAACCCACAACATAGGGCCAATTTCCACACTAGGGCCATTATTTGAAGTATTTTGGTAGAGGGCCACTAGATGATACTACATGCCATATATGAGAGCTCTAGCCCTTATGGTTTGGGACAAGAAGATTTTTAAAGATTTCCTTCTTTATCTCTATGTGAAATCCGAGAACCCACAACATAGGGCCATTTTCAACACTAGGGCCATAATTTGAAGTATTTTGGTAGAGGGTCACTAGATGATGCTACATGCCAAATATGAACGCTCTAGCCCTTAATTAAGGTTTGGGACAAGAAGATTTTTACAGATTTCCTTCTTTATCTCTATGTGAAATCCGAGAACCCACAACATAGGGCCATTTTCAACACTACGGCCATAATTTGAAGTATTTTGGTAGAGGGCCACTAGATGATACTACATGCCATATATGAGAGCTCTAGCCCTTATGGTTTGGGACAAGAAGATTTTTAAAGATTTCCTTCTTTATCTCTATGTGAAATCCGAGAACCCACAACATAGGGCCATTTTCAAGACTAGGGCCGTAATTTGAAGTATTTTGGTAGAGGGCCACTAGATGATGCTACATGCCAAATATGAAAGCTCTGGCCCTTACGGTTTGGGGCAAGAAGATTTTTACAGATTTCCTTCTTTATCTCTATGTGAAATCCGAGAACCTACAACATAGGGCCAATTTCCACACTAGGGCCATTATTTGAAGTATTTTGGTAGAGGGCCACTAGATGATACTACATGCCAAATATGAGAGCTCTAGCCCTTACGGTTTGGGACAAGAAGATTTTTAAAGTTTTTTCTCTCGGTTGCCATGGCAACCAGAGTTCTTTATGGAATTCAAATCTTTGAAGTATTTTGAAAGTGCATCACCTAAGGATCATTTCTGTGAAGTTTCACTGAAATCTGTTGGGCGGTTTCAGAGGAGAAGATTTTTTAAGTAATTGTTCACGGACGGACGGACGGACACACGGACGGACGGACGGACGCCGGACAATGATTGATCACAATAGCTCACCCTGAGCACTATGTGCTCAGGTGAGCTAAAAACCATAAAAGCTTTTAGTCTTTACCAGAGAACAAAATTTAGACTTGTCCACGTAAAATAGCATTCTGCAGACAACAAATCAAATGTGGCTCCAATGATGGAAAACTGCCTGTTGAGAAAATGTCTTTGTTTGGGAAGAAGCCTTTTGAAAACATTGCAGAAAATGGAAAAAAAACATGCTGAAAGCCTGCATTTTCTCCATTTCTCACCAAGCTTTCAAAAGGTGTCTTCCTCAGAATCATAAAAACACAAAATTGTTTCCTACAGGGTTGAAGAGTTTTCCTGTGGCTTTGTGATTGTCTTGACACTTATCAACCTATGATTGAATTAATTGACTTTTTAACACTTCCTCTGAAAGGAATCAGAAAAAAAAAATTGTTCTAAAAAAGCATGTGATGCATGTTCCCTTTTTCTTTTAACACTTTCTGCTTTATCATTGATTCAGGTAATAAAGGCTGTGCCAAGAAGAGAGTTCTACCTTTATCTGAAAGATTTATTAATAGATAATTCAATTACCACATGCACATAAAGTTGGTTTCAGGTAATACCGTTTGGCATTAAACCCTTTGAATACCTTGCATTACTGAAATATCCTTTACTGACAGTGCAAACAAGATCAGCCTGCACAAAATAGACATATCATATTTACACTGTCCAGCATTCAGAGTAAAGAATTTCAACAAAAACAGTCTTGACCAAACAAAATTCAAATCTTAAAAACTCTTGAAATTTAAAAGACAACAGAATTGTAAATTTATCAAATTTAAATTGAAAACATTTTGCAAATAATTAGTGGGATTTGTTCTAATCCTTTTCCCACAGTATTTTCATGTCTTTTTTACCTCAGGGTCCTTAAAACTTGGGATCATTTGCTAAAGGTCTAATCTATGGTATCATTCTCTTCAAGCTTCTGAATATTTGGATTTGTTTGTTTCCTTTCCATAATGAATTACTTACAGGTAGACTTCAAAGCTCATATTGATTCCATACCACCATCAGCAACCTACCTACATCCCTGAATACTGAACTGTCTGCCCAACAGGCTAAACATAATTACGAATCTGTGTACTTATGGTACAAGTGAAATTGCTCATTAAGTACAATTTTTCCATAAGGCCAGCAAGACAAAAAGCCCTTTGGAAGTCATATTGTGTCAAATGCAAGGCAATGAAAATTAGACAGTGACAAATGAGATCGTTGGAGAAAAGGGACTACCAAGCAATTTCTGTTCTTGCCACAATGTCTTCAATATTGTGGTTGAGGAATAAAAAGAAATAATTCCTACCTAATGCTTAGAATTAACCCTTTACCACACAATCCTGACTTTTAATGACCCTAAGAAAGAAGGCTTTTGAAAACATCATGCGAAAAGGAGAAAATGCTGGTAACCAGTATTTTCTCCTTTTCCCACAATATTTTCAACGCTTCCATAAACCAATTTCATTTTCTGGGTTGCTTTCATTTTGTTGTCTGCAAACGCTTCCAAATTGGACAAGTATAAAATTTTGTTGTTTGGTAAAGTGTTAAAGCAGTAGTGTAAAATGGTCTTTTTGAAAAATAGTGTTCTCAATTAGGTCAGAAACTGGGCTAAATAAATAGAGGTAAGTCTAAGTTCAGATTCCTGTGTATCGAATTGACACAAACCCAAGAGAGGTGAATAACATTATCCTGTCAACCATTGGAAATCAATCGGCCCTCAGGAGGCCGAATAAACCCAACATACATTTTGAGCCTAGATATAAGACCAAAATAATTGCGATTTCAAGGTTATTTTCGGCTAGAATGTTCCTGTAGATCATAGATCAAACTGCACATTCTGTGCACATTCTGTACAGTCTGATCTTAATCTACCTTGGCTTCAAAGGCAACCAAACTTGTGAAAGGCGCTTCAAGGGTTTAGTGACCGTCCTGAAGTAACAATCCCATCATTATTATGCCCATTAACCCTTAAAGCGCCTTTCACAACTATAGTTGCCTTTGGGGCCTTTTAGATCAAGATCATACTGCACAAAATGCATAGTCTGATCTTTGATCTACACTGTCCACTTAACTAAAACACTAGAATACAAGTCTAAAGGTAAATGTCTCCTGTCTGGTGCTTATAATTTTCTGACCTGTCTAGTACCTTGTCCAGGCTGATTGTGGCGTCTGATCTTGATCTTCTGTTAAAACCCACCATAGGCTGTTTCAAAGGTCAGGCCAATATGCAGTCTGATGGTGCAGTTTGATCCACTACAGGTTGTTTCAAAACTCAGAGGATTAAACCAGACACAAAAGAGGTTAAATTAAAATCTAGACAAGAAGTATTTTCTACAACTAAATTCACTTAAATTTCAGTCTATTCCCAATCATAGCCTCTATGCATGTCTTTGCATAAAAGGTTAAAATTATTTAGCAGCCTGATAAACCTCCCTGTTAACCTTTAATTGGCAAATAAATTAAAACCTGAGATCCTGCATGGCTCACCCAACACAGAGTTTTATGTGGAAGCGTTCCTAGGCACAGCACTTCCAAGCCCTAACCAAGGACAACACATGAATAAGTCAGGTGTGCTGCAAACACATTAGTATACAATCGTACTTAATGCAAAGGTCTTTTCATGGGGAGGATTGTATTTTCTCCCCTGCAAAAAAAGTTCAAGAACAAGTGGTGAGTTCATGAACATTCAAGAATCTTTCATGAACCTTCATTGAGCACTGGTACCAAAAGCAATCATTTTAATTAGACTTTAATTTCATTAGATCTACATTTTTTTTAATTTGTTTAAAGATCAAGATATAAGATACAATTATGGGATACTACCACACTGACACGATGTGTCACTTCTCACTGACATGTTTTTTTACAGTCCTGAAAAAACAGCTTTTCAATAGGGAAAGAAAGAAAATGGTGCTGGCATTTCTTGTTTTCACACATTTGCTCTTCTTTCAGTGGCAAAATCCATTTAATTTGATGTCACTAAGTTTTTTAGTATGGGTAAGGATAAGATGATTGTCATTTGGTAAAGAAGTGACAATCCAGAACAACAATTCTAACTTGTTTGTATATTGTTTGTTGTCTTGATTGTCTTTTCTTTGTAGTGACTCACTAACAAGAAAAAAGACTACAGCAGCTTGAATCTCAAAATGAAAAGCCCATAGCTCCAGATAAGAAGGAGTAAGGAGGATCCCATAGATTCAGTTCTTTAAGACAGTTCTTGAATTGTTCATGAACCTTAAATTATAATTCTAGAATTACAGGTTCAAGAATTTGTTTTAGAATTTGTTCAAGAACATCTTTATTAAAGTTCTTGATTCAGTTCTTGAACATCAGTGTTCTAGAATGGTCATCTAATGTTTATGAAGTTTTCAAGAACTAGATTCAAGAATTGTTCTAGAACTGTTTCTTGATATTCCTCACACGAAGTTCTTTAGTTCTTGAACATCAGTTCTAGAATGGCCATTTAATGTTCATGAACAATTCAAGAACTAGATTCAAGAACTGTTCTAGAACTGTTTCTTGAATTCCTCGCAGGGGCTACATTACTCAGGCTGCTTTTAAAATACAAAAAGAATCCATATGAATATCGTTCAAATGTCACATTTGGCTGTGGCAGGATCCAAATTCACAATTCTTGGAAAACAAATTGGAACTGAGTACAAGGCATTTGTTTGCTTTTGAAGCATAAGTAGATTGTCAAGAAAAGCAATCTTTTTGTCAAAATGGTTAATAGCAAAGCCACTTAATTATAATTAAAGTGTCTTTCAATCTTTCTCTAAAAATCCATTGTTTTAGTGACCCTGAGGAAGAAAACTTCTACAAACATTTAATCCTTTTCCCTCAATATTTTCTTCTCTTTCTAAGACCAATCATATCATTCACAAAGTATTTGTCAGCTATAAAAGCAGCTTATTTGGACAAATCTAAGATTTTCTTGTCTGTTAAAGGATTATGGTTTAATTGGAACAGCTCAGAGCATTTTCTAAATGAACAATATCTAATTAACCAGTTGTTATTGTAACAAAATGGAGGGTGATATAGGAAGTAACAGTTCTGCAATTCATAAAAATTTGATATAAATCTCTGTGTACCAGTTGGAATCATTAAGTGCTTCTTGAAATAATGTAAAAAGATAAAACAACAGAGCTGTCTGAAAGGTCGATGCTTTAGTTATTTCACTATGACGTAAAACATTATCCAATTAATAGTTTGCATGTGTTTACCATATGCTTTAAACAAAGGAATGAATGACATCAAAAGCAAAGAAAGTGACAATTATGCCAAGGAAACAAGAGGGAAATATTACAGAGGTGGGCACTGAGTATAGCACATTTCTTTATTCACCCTTGGCATTCTAAACATAAGTCAGGTACTTTAACCCTTTCCCAAACAAGCCCTGGTTTTCACGTGTCTGCAGTACAAGTCTTTTGAAAACACTGTGGGAAAAGGAGAAATTGCTCGTAACGAGCAATTTCTCCTTTTCCCACAGTGTTTTCTACCTTTTTTGAGACCTTTCTGCCATTTTCATCAAATTTAAAACTGTCGTCTGCAAACTCTTTCAATTTGGACCAGTCCAAAATCTGCCGTTTTGGAAAGGGTTAAAGATACATCCTTACAGTCAGAAAAGAAAACTGCTGTTACAACTTGATACTGTGTAAAATGGCTTGGAATTTAGTCAGCTGTGTAAAAATAAATAAATTATCCATATATGGTGTATCAGGGATAAAGAAACTCAAGGATTTGTCTTCGATTTAGAACCAGAAACGACAACAGTCATTTCTTTGAACGCTTCCAGAAAATGAAATGCATTTTCTATCAGTTGTAATCTGTGCAACCTTGCACTGTAATATTTGGCATGAAGATTCAAGAATGATTACAACAGTGATTAAAGTTTCACAAAATAATGATGAAATGGGTTAAAAGCTGGCTTAAAACAGTATCAATGTATCTTTAAGCTTTTCCCAGACAAAGGAATTTGAGCCAAGTCCACAGTCCAACGTTTGACAGGTGACGAAGTAGACTGTGGGATTGGTGAGATTTGTCTTTGAAAAGGCAGAAAATATTTTTGGAAAAGAAACATAATTAGCATTTCCTCCTTTTTCCAACTCTGATGTAAACAGCTGACTTCCTCAGAGTCGTCCAAGTTTGTAGCGTGTCATGTGCAGATTGAAAAGTATTAAAGAGATGATCGCCTGCACTGGAAAACATGGTAAAACACGAAAAAAAAGTTTGTTTACTTAAAAAGATATTTCAAACAGCTGCCTTTCATGCCATCATTTGGTATTCTCTGCATGGCCTACAAATTATGCTGATCTATACAATAAAAAAGATTAAAACCACCTCAAATCAACTTTAAATGCTGCTATTGGTATGCTAATGTACGTAAACAAGTTTAAAACCCTTACCAGATGACAAAATTTTTTACTTGTCCAAATTGAAAGCTGCAGTTGCAGACAACACATTGAATGTGGCTGAAATTATGGAATTTGTCTTTGGAAGGATAAAAAACATTGGGGAAAAGGAGAAAATGCTGGTCACCAGCATTTTCTCCTTTTCCCACAATGTTTTCAAAAGGTTTCTTGCCCAAGGTCATTGAAACCCAAGATTGTTTGGTATAGGGTTAACTCTTTACTTGATGATAATGTTCAGGCTTAAAATATCCATATTGAAAATTGGCTGAAAATGTTTCAATTGTGGCTCAAATGACAGGATTGGTCTTTGAAACAGTAGAAAACAGAGAGGAAAATGGAGAAATTGCTGGTTACCAACAATTCCTTTTTCAACAATGTTTTAAAAAGTTTTTTCATCTCTGCCTGGTTAACACAGGGACTGTTTGATAAATGGCTACAGGACGCTGCTAAACTTATGTCATCAAACTATTCTGTCTTGAGAGGTTATTCAACTTTTCTGTTAAAAAAAAAATATTCCCCACCTATAAATTTAACCATCCAATACTAGGCTCATCAAAAGCTTAAAACCATCAAACACTTGAGTAAATCTGATGAAAGTCATGTAATTATTTAACAAGAATCTTTTGAAAGCAGCGTAAAAAACAACTCTTTACCAAAAGACAAAATTTTAGAGTTGTCCAAATCAAAAGCATTTGCAGTCAACAAATCAAATGTTACTCAAAATATGGAATTTGTACAGAAAACATTGTGAGAAAAGGACAAAATGCCGGTTACTAGCCACTGCTGTTTTCAAAAGCTTTCTTGCTGTGGGCTGTGAAACTTGTGATTGTGTGGTAATGGGTTAACTCTTTACCAGAGGAGAGAGTTTTACATATCTCCAAACTGAAAGCAGTTTCAGACGACAAACTAAATGTTGCACAAATTGAGAAATTTTTCTTTGAAAGGGTAGAAAACAAAAACATTATGAGAAATGGAGAAAATGCTGGTTACCAGCATTTTCTCCTTTTCCCACAATGTTTTCAAAAGTCCATTTCCTTGGGGTCGTTAAAACTCGGGATTTTGTGGTAAAGGGTTAAACAAAAAATTAATCTTTTAAAAGCTTTCTACAAATTTGTTTCAGGTTGCATGAGTTAGAGCCCCATGTCTCTATAACCTAAACATTTAAATAAACCTGAGAAAGAAGCCTTTTGAAAATATTGAGGGAAAAGGAGACAAGAGGGTTATTTTCCCTAAAGTGCTCACCTGAGTAAAGTCATCCAGGATTTATAAAGTTGAAGACATCCTGATTGTTATGATGTAAACAAATGATTGTAAGTGACCTACTTTTTTTCTCCAACGTGACCAAGTTTCAAACTTGTTCAAGATATTATCAAGACAAACATTCTGATCAAATTTCACGGGTCTGAGTCTAAAAATATGGCCTCTAAAGTGCACACAAGGTTTTTTTATCTTAATTTTGTTCCAGTGACCTACTTTTTGACCCAATGTGACCCAATATTAAACTTTTCCCAGATTTCATCATGATATATATTCTGACCAAGTTTCATGACTTCTAAAGTGCACACAAGATTTTTCTAAGGTTTGAGCTGGTGACCTACTTTTTGACCCACTGTGACCCAATTTCAAACTTGCTTGAGAGATCAAGAAAAACATTCTGACAAAATTCAATGAGTATGATGATGCAATGTCAAGGCTTTTTATGTGAGAGCAGCCAGGTCAAGTAGCTCAGTTGGTAACGTAGAGGGGTTGAAACCAAGGGGTGTCTTGTTTGATTCCTAAGCTCTGCCAAATTATGTCCAAAGATAATGATTCCTCTCTCACTGCTGATAAAGTATATGCGGGAAAACAGCAAGTGCCTTGGAAAGAATATTGTGCAAAGTACTGGTAAAAGAAACTCATGGAAAGCACAGACAAGTGCAGACTGGCCGCTGCACTATACAACAGCATCAAAACAGGCCTGTTTTGAGAAAACGTGTTACGCAAAAAGCTTTATAGTAAACTAACACACCCATAGACCTCCACTGGGCTGTAAGTTAAGACAAGCTATTGAATACTAATGAGACTTTAATCACTTTAAACTCCTCCATAATTCCAATCTTGCTGTAAAATGCATTCCTTCAACTCTTTACAAGACAGCATAAACCTTCTAGCCTACCAATATACAAAGTATTTGCAAACCACAAAATGATATGTGGCTAAAATAATGGGATTTATCTTTGAAAGCTTTTGAAACACTGCGGGAAAAGGAGAAAATACTGCTTACCAGCATTTTCTCCTTTTCCCACAATGATTTCAATAGTCTTCTTCCTCAGAATTGTTAACCCTTTACCACACAATCCCAACTTTTAACGACCCTGAAAGAGAAGGCCTTTGAAAACATTTGAAAATATTGGAGAATAAGACTAAGAACGGTCTTAAGAATGGTTGGTGAATACGGACCATAGAGTCTGTATTTGAGCCATGCTCTGGCAAAAGGGCTCTTAATGCATCTCCATGATACATTATATCAAGAAAGTCTTTGCATAATTATGAACCTATTAAGTCCATTTTGTCAAACAAGTAACCGAGTTAAAAGGTAGAATGGTCCTTGGACATGCAGAAATGACCAATAGCAAAAAGTATTGACCAATGTCAGCCTGCATGGACTGTGAAGGCTGACATGGGTCGATACTTTTTGCAGATGCAGTGAGTCCCTTTTTCACAGAGCATGGCTCATTTATAATGTACTAAATATGACCTTCCACTTCAAAAAAGATGCCAAAAGCCAGCTTATCTGATTACCTCCAACAGCCGTACATTGTCCATGGGCAGAACACTTTTGATACTTCTGACAAAAATTCCGACAGAAATTACGTGTAACACACATTTTGGTCCTTTTGCAACCATGTTTCCCAGTTCTCCGATATATTTGAGTCATGCTCTGGCAAAAAGGGGTTTAATGCATCTCCGTGATGCATTATGCCAAGCAAGACATCATGTAATTGGAGATCAATAAAATCTATTTTGTCCAAAAAAACAACTGAATCTGGAGGTAGAGTTGTCCTCTGCCATGCAGAAAATTTGCAAATAACAAAGAGATTCGACCCATGTCAGCCTGCGTGGACTGCGCAGGCTGACATGGGTCAAATCTTTTTGCAGATGCATTAAGCCCCCTTTTCACCAAACATGGCTCATTTGTCTATTAAACCTTATTTCATGTCTACTCCCTGTATTTCAAAAGGATGCTATCAAAGGCAGTCCACTTCAATTACGTTTCAGGAGGCCATAAGTTAACACATTACCATACCTAAAAATTGAAAGCATTTGCAGACGACAATTTCATTGTGGCCCAAATGATGTGATTTTTCTTTGATAGGGTAGAAACATTGTAGGAAAAGGAGAAAATGCTGGTTACCAGCATTTTCTCCTTTCCCACGATGTCCACAATGTTTTTCAAAAGGCTATTTCCTCAGGGTCGTTAAAAGTCGGCATTGTGTGGCAAAGGGTTAAATCATACCTGTCAGCTTGGTTTCATGGTTGTTGCTTTGATTTTAAAGGCCAGTATATCATATCTTTAGATGTATCTGTGTTGTTAACATATATTCTTCATTAATCTTTCTGAAGCTGGCACACAGGAACCTTAGACCTTTGTCTAACTAATTAATCTGAAACTTTCCGATACAACTGTTTGAGAGCTAAATCACTGATAAAAGTAGTTTTAACAAGCAACATACTTCATGTACAAGAAGCACCCCTTTGCTTTCCAGAATCAAACAGATTCAACTAGAACTGTCGCAAAGCTGACAATTACCCCTACCAGCACCTTGTCACTGAAGAAGCACAATAAGAAAACAGGGAATTTCGAAACAAAGATCACCAGTGATCTTGACCTTTGACCCATGCAATCCAAAAACAATAAGGCATCTCCTTGGGTCATGAGCAATACTTTCAGGGTCATCTAAGGTTGAACAGCTTTTGAGTTAGAGCATGAGAAAAAAAAAACAGACTGATTGACGGATGGACAGATGGACGGACAGACGGACGGACTGACTGACATGGTGAAACCAGTATATCCTGCTCTTCGTAGGTGGGGGGTATAATAAGGAATTTACAAAGACCATGCTTATGCAGAAAATGATAGCCCTGCAACAAAATACCTTTGAAACGCCAACATCCAACAAAACATCTAGCCTAAAATTTCACTGAAGCCAACAAAATTTCAGACTTATACAGATGAGATTTGTCCATGACAGGTAGAAAACATCATGGGAAGAGGAGAAAATGCTTGTTATCAGCATTTTCTCCCTTTTTCCAAACCCTGTTTCGAAAATCCTTTTTTCTCTGGATTATCAAAATACAGCATTACCTTGAACAGGGTCAAACTTTCAAATTTTACCATATTTAAAAGAAAGTAATGGACAAGATTGCAAATACCATTAATTAGGCAAGATCAACAGCGCTTTTTATGCTTAGGTTCATTACCTTCTATGCAGTCTGATTTTGACAGGGACTTGATAAAAAGCAGACAAAGCTTACAAATGACCATTTAACCCATAGATTACCAAATAAATGGTATGATATTATCAGTCTATTGAAAATTTCTGGCTAGTTTTGATCACAGGGATTTTTAGCGTTTTTTTATGTTTTACATGTATACTGTGTATAATACAAGGGATGCAACTGACATTATCGGCAAAGTCTACTTGTCATCACAAAAACACAAGTTACTTCGTCAATTTTACAGATAATCACATAAGGTCTACTTTATCTAGCTCATTACACATTTTTCTAGCGAAAAATAACGTGATTTCATGACTAAACGTTCAATGATTTGTGCTACAGAAGCCTGTTTCTCGACAAATAGGTCGAAATTGTTTGGTCCGACACGGGTTCGTTCAGTGCGCTTGTCAGAGTAAATCTACTATTCTGTACAAGATCATGGCCAAAATACTTATCGGTTTGATAAAACAAGTAAATATCGTTAACCAACCTTCGTTGTTTAATAATAGCACGAAGAGTACAGCTCCAAATCGTCCGATGTTTGATCGATTCACTCAAATTTCAAAGAAGCAGCCATAATTGTTGTCACGTAATCAAAATGTATCAAGGCATTTCATTGGTCGGAACCAAAAATCCGAAAAATGTGTAATGAGCTAGATAAAGTAGACCTTATGTGATTATCTGTAAAATTGACGAAGTAACTTGTGTTTTTGTGGTGACAAGTAGACTTTGCCGATAATGTCAGTTGCATCCCTTGTATTATATATACATGTAAAACATAAAAAACGCTAAAAATCCCTATGGTTTTGATCAGAATATTTTGTTTAACATCAAAAACTGTGGTCTGATCTTGATAGAACAGTACAAATACTGCCATGGGTAGGACAGCTTCAATTAAAATTTCAGCCAAATCTTTTGAAAACTTTAGGGGATGAAGAGGATACAAAACTGTATCCATGAGTAGACCGATGGATGCAAAACATGATTTCAGAACACCCTCTCCTTTAACTGCTTTGTGGCTGGTATGTTCACTTTACATCCAATGTAAAACAAATTCTATGACTTCTATTAGCCACTCTTGATGTTTGTTTCCTGGATACCTTAACCAGTCCTTGTGCCATAATGTTTGCAGTTCAAAAGACTGACCATGGTGATCACGTTTCATATCTTAACCCTCTGATATGAACGCCCAATGTTCTACCCCTATCCTTTTTGTCTCCAACTGATGGAACAGTCCCAATAAGCAACTGAGGACTTGCCTGGCACTCTCTGGGCTAGCCGTTATGCCAAAAAATCCATTATATAAAGGTTTTAATGAAATGCTTACCTTCCCTGAGCATTCCCACCAATAGACACTTCTGGAATCGGCAAGCTTGGCATGCCTTCCTTCGTCGTTTTGTGATTTCACAGTCTCCATTGGCAGGACATGAGTAGTCTATATTTCCTGAAAGTACAGAACAAATGAATCTTTGATAAAAAATTATTTAGAATTTATACCTGGCATTTCGCCCTATATTCACCAACCATTCTCAAGAACATTCTTAGTATTATTCTCAAGAATTTTCTAAATTTGAAAGTAATAAAACTTCTGATTGGCTAAACCAAATGAACTGGCCAATCAGAAGTTGCGTTACTTTCTCAATCTAGAATTAGAATGAAATTAAGAATGGCTGGTGAATATGGACCCAGCTGTCTTTATCACTGTCTAATAATTCACAACATGTTTCAAACAGTTTTTGGAATAAACAAAAGAAACTTTTTTTTGTTAAAGAAAAAAAAAAATGGAAAAGGAAGCAATGCTAATATCAAGCATTTGTCCCTTTTTGACATCATCTTTCAATACCATTCATGAAATTCAATACAACCGCTTCTTTCCTTTAAAATAAATGTTCTTATTTCATGTTACATATTTTAATGTGTTGTATTTCTAAAAATAGCAATATGGTAATAGGTCAACAGCATAAAAATCAGTACCAAGTTTTATCACTTTAGAAAACTACTCTCTAATTCTATCTGGCCTAGTTTTTCTGAGAAACAAGAACAACAACAACAACATTTCTAATGGATTGGCACCAAAAGATACAAGTTGCTTAAGCATTCCAGCTAATTACAAAAGCCATGATTTTTTTCAATGCCAATTCTTAGCCTAAATATTATGAAAAAGTAAACGAACAGATGTTTTATCCGAGAAAAAAAAATCAACTGGAGAAGTCATTATTATTGTTCTCCAAGACAGAGAATCAGTGCTGGAAACCAAACATTAAGTACATTTTGAGTCTCTTGCTTGCTTTGCACTTAACTCTGCTATAATGCTTTGCATTTAACTCAGTCATAATGCTTTGCACATAAGTCTGTCATAATGATAACATTTAAGACTCTTCCAGTATGCTAACCATACATTAATCCTTTACCACACAACAAAATTTTAGACCTGTCCCTACTGCAAGCATTTGAAGACAATAAGGCTGAGGTGACTCAAACAATGGAATTTGTTATGGAAAGCCTGATGAAAGACATTGTGGGAAAAGGGCAAAATGCTGATTAACGGCATTTTCTCCTTTTCCCATGATGTTTCTAAAACCTTTCTCTTATGGTCATTTAAAGTCAGAATAGTGTGGTAAAGGGTTACGGGTACACAAAAAGCACATAGACAATGTTGACTTTATAATTATAATCATTATGATCATGAAAGTGGAAGGCTAACCCTGAACGTAACAGTCTCATGTTTTTATGGCCCTGTGGAAGAGGCTTTTTCAAAACACTGAGGAAAAAGAAGCTTTTTCCCAAATATGTTTTTAAGCATTTAACAGAAAATTATTATCTGAACAACACTACTTTTGTAATTTTGCTGCAAAATCTATGCTTTCAATGCATATCAGTCAAACTTATAATTGGCCACAAGAGAGTTAATCCTTTACCACACAATACCAAGATTTAATGACCTTGTGGAAGACAGCTCTTGAAAACATTTGCGGAAAGGAGAATACGCTGGAAACCAGCATTCTCTCCTTTTCATACTACCGGTATGCTTTCTATCCTTCCCAAAACAAATTCTAATTTTTGATTCATCTCAGATTCTGTTTCGTCATCTGCAAATACTTTCAATTTGGACAAGGCTAGAATTTTATTTTCTGGTAAAGAGTTCACCCTTTATCACTCATTCCCGACTTAATGACCCTGAAAGAAAGGGCTTTTAAAAACATTGTGGAAAAAGGAGAAAATGCTGGTAACCAGCATTTTCTCCTTTCTCCACAATGTTTTCTACATCAAAGAAAAAATTCATCATTTTAGCCACATCTAATTTGTCGTCTGCAAATGCTTTCAATTTGGAAGAGTCAACAATTTGCTGTTTGGCAAAGAGTAAAGTTATACATGGAAACAGATGCTCTACTACTGACGTACTTGCATTATCTCTGCTCTCTAAAAATAATATCAAAGATATAACGTAAAGCATCAGATACAGGACAAAATTTGGCACCCGTACAATTCTGGTAAATGTCAGAGGTAAGTCTCCCTCTCAATGTTTACATTCTTGGAACTGAAGGTGAGGATAATAAAGGTACTTCTACATTGCCCTTCAATTACAAGAGATTGTGTAAGACAAAATTAATTGTTTATCTGCGTAATTATGAAAATATTTTCTTCCTCTTCCAATCAAAAACAAAATCTTTCATTACTTTCCCTGTAATAACAAGTCAAAAGCCTGCAAATGTCAGAATGTGGTGTGTAGGTGTTGTTTTTCGAGGCATACAATGTGTCTCAAGATACCATGTGACACACTTAACAAACAAGTTGCAAACAGCAGGGCAAAGTTCAAGTCCTTGTAATGCTAAATAAATGAAAAGAACATTCAGAGTCGGTACTAACTACTAATGATGGAGATTTTGCAATTTCAAAGCAGTTTTTGTAAGTCAGAAGACATGTTATGAAGATCCAGGATTAGACTGAATGGTCTGTGCTGTCTGATCTCTATCTTGATCTGCACTGTGCTTAAAAGCAATCAAATTTGGGTACAGAGCTGCAAGCCTTCACTTCACGCTTTCTATAGAATGTGAAAGACTTTGTCAGAAACGGGTCTGCAACATTTCATCAACAAGAGGGCCATGATGGCCCTGTATCGCTCCACTGGCTTATAAATATAAACCACGAAGAAAAGTCTTCACTATATAAGCCCTTATAAAACTTTGACCTCATGGCTACAGTCTGACTAAATGGGGAATATTGTATTAGAAGAATAACATGCCAAATGTGGGAGTTCTTGGCCTTATGGCTAGTAACAAGATGGTTTCTGAACTTTTCACTCCATAAACCCATGTAAAACTTGTGATCCCTGGTGCAGGGCCAAACTTGATCCTAGAGCTGTAACTTGGGCCCTCTTTGTAACTGTCCACTAAATAATGCTATAATTATATGCAAAATTTGGTAGCCTAAGCCTTATGGCTGTGTACACCAAGATTTAAAAGTTTTCCCTATGTAAGCCTATGTAAATCTTGTGAACCCCCCCCTCCAAGTATGAGGCCAAATTGACCCCAGGACTATACTTTGGACACTTTTGGTAGACTCCAACTAGATCAAGCTAAATGCCAAATTTGGTAGCTCTAGGCCTTATGGTTTCAGACAAGAAGATATTTAAAGTTTTCTCTATATAAGCCTATGTATAAAACTTGTGACCCCTGGGGAAGAGCCAATTTTGACCCCAGGGCTATAATTTGAAGAAACTTGATAGAGGTCTACTACATAAAGCTACATGCCAAATTTGGTAGCCCTATGCCTTATGGTTTCAGACAAGAAGATTTTTAAAGTTTTCTCTATATAAGCCTATGTAAAACTTGTGACCCCTGGGGCAGAGCCAATTTTGACCCCAGGGCTATAATTTGAAGAAACTTGATAGAGGTCTACTACATAAAGCTACATGCCAAATTTGGTAGCCCTATGCCTTATGGTTTCAGACAAGAAGATTTTTAAAGATTTCCAATATTTTTCAGTTTTGTTGCCATGGCAACCAGAGTTTTTGAAGGAATCAAATTCTTTCAAGAAATTCTGAAGAGGACCATGTCAGGATCATTTCTGTGAAGTTTCGTGAAAATCGGATGGGTAGTTTCAGAGAAGAAGATGTTTGAAATAAAAGTTAACGCACGGACGGACTGACGGACGGACGGACGGACGGACGGACGACCGGACGGACGGACGGACGCACGCACGCACGACGGACACCGGGCCATGACATAAGCCCGCTGGCCATCGGCCAGTGGAGCTAAAAACCATGTTTGTCGAAAACGATCCCTAGCCCTGACCCTACCCCAGGCGAATTGTGACTGAAATCTTCCTCCCAGTCAGAACTTTTCATGAAATAAATCTAGGAATTTAGCAATCAGTATTTTAAGACATACATGGATTTTGATGAAACACCCTTTTGACAAAATGTCATGCACCAGTCAGAAAGAAAGACCATGTTGGGGTACAGTACCTCAATTCGTCATTTCACACTTTCTATAGAATATGAAAGACTGAAATGGACGAAAGAAAGATCTTGTTGGGTTACAGTGCTGCAATACTTCACTTCAAACTTCCTACAGAATAAGAAAGACTGAAATGTCAGAAAGAAAGACCTTGTTGGGGAAGATTGCTGCAATACTTCACCATTTTCTATAGAACAGGAAAGCCTGAAATGTCAGAAAGAAAGACCTTGTTGGGGTACACTGCTGCAATACTTCACTTCACATTTTCTATAGAACATGAAAGACTGAAATTTCAGAAAGAAAAGACCTTGTTGGGGTACAGTGCTGCAATGCTTCAGTTCACACTTCCTACAGAATGTGCAAGCCTGAAATGTCAGAAAGAAAGACCTTGTTGGGGTACAGTGTTGCAATACTTCACTTCACATTTTCTATAGAATATGAAAGACTGAAATTTCTGGAAGAAAAGACCTTGTTGGCGCACAGTGCTGCAATACTTCACTTCACATTTTCTATAGAATATGAAAGACTGAAATTTCAGAAAGAAAAGACCTTGTCGGGGTACTTCATTTCTTCACTTAAAGCTTTCTTTGGAATATGAAAGACTTGTCAGAAAGAAAGACCTTGCTGTTTCTACTTCACAGCCTTTTTCAGCAGAAGATCACCCAAACTATCAGGAAGAATAGATCTAACATAGGACTGCATATTTTGTGCAATCTGATAGTGGTCTACAATATCCAAAATAGCACCTTGTGCTACCTTTTGCAAATTTATTTGCAAATCTTCGCCATCTGGTAATTAGGTAAATGGTTGGGCTTGAATTAAAAATAGATTAACCCTTTACCGCACAATGCTGACTTAACGATCCTGGGACAGAAACCTTTTGAAAACACTGAGGGAAAAGGAGAAAATGCTGGTAACCAGCATTTTCTCCTTTCCCACAGTATTATCTACCCTTTCAGAGAAATATACTGAACCATTTGAGCCACACTGAAATTGTCATCTGTAAATGCTTTCAACATGGAGAAGGCTAAAATTTTGTTGTCTGGTAATGGGGTAAAGATTTATTCAACGGTAAACGGTGAAGCCCAGAATGTATTTTTGCAATTACTAAATACAAAAAACCTGAGATAATACTATATCCATTTATTTACAGTGAGAACAATCTTCCAAACAGATCAATATTAATACATTGAGGCTCAGTGGTCATATATTGACAAGATTCTAGGCCGGACTAACAGAACTGACAGTTCTGTTATTCAATAAGAATTCCTAGAGGGTGAAAATTCTTAATGAACTGTTAACCCCACTTCTTATCCTGATTTAGAATCTTTGGGTATCTAACTATTAAAGAAACAAAACAATCTGTTTGTCGTTTTTATGGTCTCAATTAAGTGCTTGTCTGTAACTTGTTTTCAAACAAAAGTTTTAGGTCTTTCCAAATTCAAAACATCTGCTGACACTGACTGTTTGTTTGAATGATGTGCAACACCACTTTCAATGGTAGGTCAGTCAAATCAAAGCAAAAGTCTACTTATTCATGTCTTCCCTAGTTTTCACCAGTAACAGGCTGAGCTTCTGCAGGGCCAGTTGCCCAAGGACATGACCAGGGCTCCCAGTGGGAACCAACCATAGATTTCCCGATTACAAATCCATCCAGTATGCCATCGAGAACAGAGGAATCAATTAACCCTTAGAATGCTGAATAAACCCTGAGTACATTAATTTTTCAATGTACAAAATATTTTAACATGACCCATAAAATTGTAATTTTTAAGGTAACTCTTTTACAGAATGTGACCTTGCAAAGGGACCATGTAGATCAAAGATCAGACTGCACATTCTAATCTTGATCTCTGGCCACAAAGGCAACTATAGTCGTGAAAGGTACTTAAAGGGTTAAAAGTTCTTGCCAGACCACCCATAAAATCACTGTCAAAAAAGGGAGCATTACTTGTGAAGATTTCACCTTTTGCCATTTTTTTTTTATTTGTATACTTTCCTGTATCAACCTTTAACTGGATGACAACATTTCAGACTGCTCCATATTTTGTAACCCTTTGTACACAAAAAGTTTGAACGTAGGTCAGTTGATGGGACTTGTGCTTGAAAGTACATGTATACAAAACATAATTGAAAAAAGATTTGTTTGTATTTGGATGTATTTTAGTTTAATGCCTTTTTAACAGCTTAGTTCTTATCATGGCTGTCAGTGTTTCCTGGTTTTCTAACTCCAGTACTGACACAACTTTCTTTCCAAGCCACTGACTACTTTCTCACATGCATCAGAGGTGAGATGTAAGAAATTGCTGCAGAGAACATTTGCCTCAACTGGGTAGCGAACTCGCAACCACCAGGTCATGAGTCAGATACGCTAACCACTGAGCTACCTAGCCAGGCTCTGGAAAAAAGGAGAAAATGCTGGGTTTAGCCTTAACCTGATGGTTACTCCTTATTTGACAGTGATATTTCCTGGATGTCTGCTGCAACTGTTTCAGGGGGCGATGAGTTAAGCTCAGCAGATGTCATCAAGACTATATGAAACCTGTCAATACATAGCAGTAAGCCTAAATACCATCTAAATCTTGGGTTTAAAACTGAAAAGCCTCTTCAGTAAATGTGCTTTCCTGGGGATTCACCCACGCAAATCACCTGTTTCAGTATCTTTATTTACACAGATTGTGAAATTTGAGAGGATTTCACAGCTCCAACTAGATCTTGGAGTCTTGCCACTGTTTTGCTCTGCCTGGAATTTCCATTTAGCACCAATAGAACCAATAGCTGTCAGCTTCAAAAACTTATTTCATAAAATGGAAGTACGCTAAAAATGTACCAAGGGTTTAAGGCATCTGCAAAAAGTATCGACCCAAGTCAGCGTTCAGAATCAGCACATGCTGACCGGGATCTAAACTTTTCACTATTGGTCAATTTGCTACATTTTCCAGGACCGTTTTACTTCATGATTCAGCCCGTTGTTAGACAAAATGTATTTTTTTATTTATTTATTATTGTAATGATGACTTACTTGATACAATGAATCACAGAGATGCAATATACCCCTTTAGCACTGAGCTCTGCTAAAATACATCATATCATGCTTGACCCTGTTTTAATTTATTAAAGTGCTTCGACTATACAGACTGGGAAAAATTCTAGGGTTATGGAACATGAAGTTCCATCTATACTGTACCCACATTTTTTATGTGATTTTGAATTCAAACCTCTTGACACATAACAAAATTAAGAAGAGCTGAAAACATAGTGGGGAAAAAAAGAAAATCCTGGTTACCAGCATTTTCTCTTTTTTTCCATCGTATTTTTAAAGGCTTCTATCATCAGGGTTGTTAAACTTGGGATCAAAGGGCTAAAAGGTAGATGGCATGACAAAATTAGCTCTGTGACTTCTATTGACAAATTGGGACGCTAATTTGTTAATTTGTATAGATTTCAACAGCTGTTTTGGCATTCATATTGCGGTCAGTGTAGCTATCCATGCATTCCAAGAGCTCACTTTCACCGGTACTTCACACAACATTCTTCCCATTTAGCAGCTAGCTGCTTTTCCATAAATCAGGGAAAAATAATAGCTCTTACCTACTCGCCCATGGCAACCAGACATTCTGCTGAGCATGCCGAAAATGCCTGTCAGGGGCCCAGGTGGCAATCCCAAAAAATAGGATGAGTTTTCATATGTATCAAATTTTTGGACAAAATAGTGACAAAAGTCGGGTTTCTGTCATGTGTATTATTCAAATCCAACCAGATTTGCATATTTCTGTGCCTAATATTGTGTCCTTTACGGTATTCAGACCACTGGACTGTCCTTATCTCTACTGGAGGTTAGCATTTGGCTGGTTCTTGATTACGGCGCGTGCCAGTAAAACTTTCACTAATCCATTCTTGCTACAATAAGCTTGGCCCCTAGATTTTCGGCTGGGCCCCTTGATTTTTTTTAGTAGGAAAAAAGTTAGTCTTTTTCCCTGTATACTCAGTGAAAGAGCAATGGATCCTGTCACAAAGACTATCATCAATCCTCAGAAAGAGATTGGCAAAGCTGAAGATTTGAGCCTGGCACCTGCTGGTTTCATGTCCTGAACTAACAGGCTCAGCACTGTCACGCTAAAATGCACAATTGGTGTGACATTTGGAACTTTACGCCATTTTAACAGCTTAGGTCGTATCACGGCCGTCGGTGCACCTACACATCTGTTTCCTGGCTTTCCCACACCATTACTGACACAACTTCCTTTCCAAGTCACCGATTACTTTTCTCACAAGCATCAGAAGTGAGAGGCAAAAAATCACCAGAAAGAAAGTTTGCTTTAACCAAGTATCAAACCAGCAACCACCAGGCCACAAGTCAAATACGCTAAGTAATACCACTGAGCTACAATACTTCAATACAGCCTTGGCTTTTCAATAAATGGGGACCTTAACTCTTTGCTACACAATCACAACTTTTAACAACCATGAGAAAGAGGCCTTTTGAAAACATTATGAGAAAAGGAGAAAATGCTGGTAACCAGCATTTTCTCCTTTTTCCCACAATGTTTTCTACCCTTCCCCGATCAAATTTAAATTTTTCAGTCAGATTTGTTTTGTCGTTTGCAAATGCTTTCAATTTGGACTAGTCCAAAATTTTGTCGTTTGGTAAAGAGTTAAATGAACTGGATTACTGTCTAAAACAGCAACTCCTCAACTTGGCATAAGACAAGTCTTTCCACTAAGCTCTGTCCAAGACTACAAGGCTTTAATTAAGTTAACAGCTTCAGGTTACCAGCAATTTGAAAGATTTCCGAGTCTGTCAAAGTAACAAAAAACGGGAATCTATAACAGGAAACAAATTAAATGCTGAGCTGGTCAATAAGTAAGACTTCTGACCTTTTCATCTATTCATGAGGATTGATCAGACTCTGAGCACAAACCAAGAGAGTTTTCTTCTGATGGCCGCCGACAAATAACTTCAGACGCCTGATCAATAAATCTATGCGTATTAATCAATGTCCCTAGCAAGGAATTTTGATTGGAAATTTCCTGGGAATTTGCTGAGACATGGGAAAAAAAAACCTGAATACTTAAGCTTAGTTCATCACCAGATGGTAAAATTTTAGACTTGTCAAAATTGAAAGCATCAGCAGACAAAAATTAAATGTGGCTCAAATACATTGATTTGTCTTCAGATGCTAAGGAAATATTGTGGTTAACGGATAAAATGCTGTTTACCAGGATTTTCTCCTTTTCCCACAATATTTTCAAAAGTCTTTTTCATCATGGTCTTTCAAAGATAGTGTGGCAAAGGGTTAAGTCCTTTGGGGCATATTTTTTCCGTTAGCAGAGAGACAGAGTGATGGAATTCACAGGATTGCAGTCATGAACAATTCATATTTTTTTTTCTACTGAGGTTCCATTTTATTGCATATTGATCAATAATGCTCTTTCTATGATAATGTTCCAGGCTCTCTAAGCTGTCCAAGAAAAAGGCCAGCCCTAATTTGTACTGAGCACTGCATGGTAATTTCTAGTATACTTCCACAATGTGTGTCTTTGAATGTCCACTAGACTTCACCCTTAGAGAAACATCTATACTCATTTTACATCTACACTCAGTTTTTAACCTAATTCATCTTTACTTTATGAAACCCCAATCATTCTTGTATCTTCACGCCAAATGTTGCTCCAGATGGCTGCAACTGGTTGCACAGATTACGACAAATAGAAAATGCCGTTTACTTTTTGGCAGCCTTCAAAAAAATCACTGTTGCTGTTTCCAGTTTTAAAGGAGGACAAATCCCTTGAGTTTCTCTATCCCTTACACCGTATGTATTGATTTTATCTGTTTACATAGCTGACCAAATTCTGAGCCATTCTACCCACTTTCAATTTTTAACAATGTTTTTTCTTTCTGGCTGTAAGGACATATCTTTAAAGTGCCTTTTACAGCTAAAGTTGTCTTTGCAGCCAGTGTAGATCAAGATCAGACTCCTTTACCCACAATGTTTTTCTACTTCGTCAATATCAACTCCCATTAATTCAGCTACACTGAAATGGTTGTCTGCAAATGCATTCAATTTGGGAAAGTCTAAAATTTTGTCGTCTGGAAAAGGGTTAATGCAAGACTGTTCAATCTGTTCAATAAACCCATCAGCTAATAGTTCCATAAACCCATCATGTCGTGATTTTATGTGATCACATCATATCGTGATTTAAACTTACGCTCTGGATATTATTACAACACAGAAAATCTGGAATGGCATGCATATCCAACACTAGGCCTGCCAATTATTGACAAAATGCACAGACAAATTACTTCACAGACAAGAATCAATATCGAAAGCCACTCCCACATAGTCTTCATTATTCAATTCCAACCTAATTTAGGCCCAACTTTTTCCTCATTTAACTATTTACCAAACAACCAAATTTTAAACTTGCCTAAACTAGAAACATTTGCAGAAAACAAAATAAATTTGACTTAAACTTAAAATCTGTTTTGGGAAGGGTAGAAAAACATCATGGGAAAAGGAGAAAATGCTGATCCCCAGCATTTTCTCCTTTTCCCATATTTTCAAAAGCCTTCTTGGGATTGTGTAGTAAAGGTCTAACAAATAAAAGAGACTGCACCATTCTGTTGACTTGTAGAAATTTTGTTTACCACTTTTCTATGAAATGTAGATCCTGACCTGAAAATGACCTTAGTAAACAAATTTTATCCTTCATCTCATCAAGACAAAAATTGTTTAGACTTGTCAACATGGTAAACATTTGCAGACAAAGGATTAAATGTGGCTCAAATAATGAGGCTTGTTTTTGAAACAGTAGAAAACATTGTATGAAAGGAAGAAACCAGCATTTTTTTTTTTTCTTTTTACCAGAATGTTTTCAAAAGACCTCTTCTTTATATTGAAACATGGAATTGTTTTGGAAAAGGATAAAACCCTTTCTTTTAATCATGAAAGAAGCTCCCTTCACAAGATGATATGGAAAACATTGTAGGAGAAAAATGCGCACTTTGGACTAGCAGCTAGATTGTGCCCTCCTCGATTCCGAGCTATGTTTACTGTCTTTTCTTTCGTAATACTGTGCATTGTATCTGGATCTTGAAAAAGTCAAAATAATTTAATTGTCAAGAATGCAACTGATTTCATGTCACTGTAATTTCTAATGGATGCCCACTTCTGCTACAGGTATGTTTTAAACCACTGGGTGTTTTGTTTGGTTTAACAATAACATGTAAAAGAAGTGGTACAGAACAGAGCTTGCAGAGCAAATACCAATGAAAGACTGGTCTTCATACTGGTGTATATATATATATTTTTCTTAGCATATGGACAGACTACCAAGTATTGAAGTAAGAGATATACAGAAAACATATTTCGTAAGTTTAACAGGATTACAAAAACATAGAAACCCCCACTCCCCCATTAACTCCAAAATATTTGTGGATGTTCATAAATAATGAATCATTTATAGTTCCTTTAGCAAAGCTTTCATTATTATTTTTAGTGTAGTCTATTGGTGGTTCAGAGTATAATATGATAATATGGACAACAAAAATATGTAAACATAATGACATATATGTAACAACTTTCCGAGAATTAAGTACTTCTTAACAATAGCTTGCAAAAAGAGAAATCTTTTTCTGGTATTTATTGACTTCTACAATAGCTTATATAACTTGCTGCTTAACAGTCAAGTCCGCCTCTCTGTACTTTCAGCGCTTTGATTTCTACCAGTATCTGCAGCATGACATAGTACCTCATACTCGCTGCTTTGGTCATAAATGGACTTATCAAGCAGCGTTCTAAATTGAACCTATAATCTATGACGGCCAAAGACCAACCACATTCAGCCACAATGGGTCATGACCCTACAAATTAATTAACAATTTACTTATGTCAAAGAGGTTAAAAGGGTTATGAAAGGTAACTTATAACTCCTTTTTTGTATCATAATTTTTTTCCTAGTCGGAGTCATTACTCCATTTCCTTGACTAGATATGAGTGATGAGCATTTGATGTATGTGAATCCTATAAAGTCTTGTAAGGAAAGGAGATAGCTTATGACATATTTAAACCATCAAGTTATCATAAATTCCCTTCAATAGCAATACAGAGGGTAGAAAATGGAGGGGGGGAGCACTGTTTTCTGTCCCAACTTCTAACAGAGTAAAAGTCACACATCATCATCTCTTTCTCATTAATTTTACACTTAACCATCTATTCATTCATTCATTCATTCATTCATTCATTCATCTGGAACCATAAAAGTGTAATATTAAGCAAACTATGCCACTGGCCTAGATTTTTTCCAACCTAAACCTTACCTTTGAGCAACAAATAAACCCAATTGACATTTTCAGTTTAGAAATTTGAACCGAATAATTGCAATTTCATGGCTGCTTTTGTCTGTAGTGTTTCAGCAAGGGGGACAGGAAAGATCAAAGATCAGAATGTAGTCTGATCTTGATTTATACCAGCTGCAATGGAAACTATAGTTGTGATTCAAATGTGGCTCAAATGGTTGTATTTCTCTGAGAGAATTAAAAAAACATTGTGGCAAAAGGAGAAAATGCTGGTTACCATTATTTTCTCCTTTTCCCACAATGTTTTCAAAAGGGTTGTGAAAACAGTCATGGGACTGTTTGTTGAGGGGTTAAGCAATAGTTTCAATCAGGGGAGGAAAAAAACAGTAATTCATAGTGGTGGGCCGATGATCGACTATAGTCGAAAGTCAGTTGGTTTTGGCTTCCGATTCCGATAATCGATTGAGAAATCCCGGAATCGATTGTAGTCGGTTGCTAAGCTGGCTTGGTGCCAAAACTTGATTTCCGGTTTTTAGCGCTTGGTTTTGAGACTATTATTAATCACAATCTTTAATTTTAAACATAGTGAATAATAAACACGAAAATCGGCTGAAAAATGAGAAACAAATCTTTGTCCGAATGTCTTAACAAAAGTTGACAACTCGGCAAGCCTCCCTGAGCCCGGGTTTTGATATTTGGAAATGTGAAATGACCCGTCTTTGGCATTGAAAGATTATCTGCCTAAATGTCAACCTGAGGCATGAAATTATCGTCTAGAACTTCAAATAACCTAGCTTGCGTGCATCCGGTAGAAATATGGGTTAAACAGGATCAGTATAAAATGCGAAGGACACCCGGATGATAATGAAGCTGGCGAGTCTATTTTGACAGAGAAACGAAGATGTTATTCCTCTTATCTAGTGTAAAGTGACAGCTTTTTAAGTTACTTGCTATTTAAACATAATAAATGATGTCAAATCATGTAGTAATACTTCTCCAGAAACTAAATGTCCTGAAAAAATAGATCGCCAAAAAAGCGCGAAAACCCATGACACTACAATGAGCAGCGTGGCATCGTCCGATCAGAGAGACTTCAAATCATCCTCTTATCTTTGATAAGGAATTTTAAAAGTGAATTTACACAAATTTCTGAATAAAGCAATAAGTGGAAGTTAAAATTCTGTTCATGAGTGGGGAAAAAATGTTGTTTTATGAAATGAAAATATATAGGGGGGGGGGGGGGGGGACGGAGGGGGGAAGAGAGAAAGAGGGTCGTCTGCAAATGTTTGAACTATTAGGGTATTATTAGGTATATGTCTGATTCTTTTTTGACTCGTTTGCAAATTATAAGGAACAAAATGAATGATATTAATTAAAGCAGAAAAATTAATTGTAATGTATTTAAACTGATTCAAGTGCAGAATACAACATATTCATAAATTTAATACATGAAGACTACCATGTTTACAATATTGTCAAAGTATTTTAAGCAAAATGACATTTTCCGTTAAATGGAGTCAAAACCGATTGTACTATCGATAGCTAGTTGGTTTGCTCTTCCGATTACAAAGCGATAATCGATTGGGATTTTAAACCGATTGCCCAACACTAGTAATTCAGATTTCAAGGGTGTTTTTATCAAGAATGAAACCCAAATTACTGCACAAAATACCTATAGCTTCAAGAATGCAGCACAATTATACTCTACTGCCTGATCTTGGATTTACACTGTCAGCAAATTAAGAAACCTGTAAGCATACCAAGTCATGTCAACCCTTTACCACACAATTCAGAGTTTTAACAACCCAATGAAGAAAAGCTTTTGAAAACATAGTTGGAAAAGGAGAAAATGCTGGTAACCAGCATTTTCTCTTTTTTCCCCACATCTTTTTCTACCCTATCTAAGACAGAAATCCTCACTTGAGCTACAATTGATTTGTCCTCTGCAAATGCGTTCAATTTGGTCAAGTCTAAAACTTTATCATTTGATAAAGGGTTTAAACTCTTTACCAAACACAAACTCTTAGCCTTTCCCAAATTGAAAGCATTTGCAGACAACAAAATAAACGTGACTCAAATAACTGGAATTTCTCTTAGAAAATGTAGAAAACACTGTGGGAAAAGGAGAAAATGCTGGTTTCCAGCATTTTCTTCTTTTCTCACAAGGTTTTCAAAAAACTTCTTTCACAGGGTTGTTAAAAGTTGGGATTATGTGGTACAGGTTTAAGGGACAAAATTTGTCTCAATGCACATGTCTGACCTGAATAATAACGTCGCATATCATTTCAGCTTCTTGACAAGTTTACGTCAAATGTCACAAACTATAATGACCAAATTTCAACCCTGCCAAGACTTGGCAAAATTTTGTGTTTGTGAGTAAAGTTAACCCCTTTATTAAATAATCCCGAAATAATCATGAGAGGGCTGGGTTTTGAAAACATTGTAAGAAAAGGAGAAAATGCTAGTGACCCACATCTTCTCCTCATAACACAGGTGTTTTTTTTACACCTTCAAAGAAAAGTGCCCTTATTTGAAACCTGTGATATGAAAAAATTTCGTCCACAAATTCCCTCAATTTTGAAAAGTGGCTTTTCAATAGGCCAATATTTCATTAATCCTTTACCATACAATCTCGACTTTTAAACAACCCTAAACAAAAAGAATTTTAAATACATTGTGGAAATATGAGAAAATGCTGGTAACCAGCATTTTCTCCTTTTTCCACAATGTTTTCCAAACTTCCCCCAAAATGTTCAGTTTTTGAGTCTTATTTGTCTTTTGCAAACAAGGACAACGAAGTCTAAAATTTCTTCTTTGGTAAAGAATTAACTCAATGTTCTTTGGCTCAGTGGTCTTAGAACAAACGACCCAAACCAATCTTGATATGCTTTGACGAAGTGTTTCACTTGATCATACAGAGGTAAATAAAGTTTTGATCGATAACTTTGGCTGAATATCAAAACACTGGTTAACATCTTTTTTTTTTTTCCTCCAGCTATTAAAAGTGAAAGATTTCTTGTTAAACAGACCTTAATATCAATTTATAGACATAGACTGTAAATATCTAATCTGATTCAATAACTACAGCTCACTCTATTCAATAACAAGGTCAAGGCCACTAAACATGACACACTGACGCAAATCTCCTTGTTCATTTCATAACAGATAAGAATCCTTTACAAATACGAGAGTCCAGCATGGCTCAAAGGTGAATGTGTGGAATTCCAAACCTGGAATTCCAAACCTGGAAGTCCTGTGTTCATTCCTCACTCATCGTGCTGGAGCTACCTCAGGGACCCACTGAGTGATTGATTGAATGGTGTTATAAGCTGCTTTCAACATTATTTCAATCATATCGCAGCAACAGCTCACATATTCATGTATGTCCTGGGTTTTACCAGTACTATGCTAGGGCTCTGAAGTGTCTTACCCAAGGACATTACCAAGAAAAACCCAGTGGCTCCAGCGAGGTTTGAACCCCGGGCCTCCAGGTCATGAGTCCTACTCTTTACCACTGAGCCATGCTGGAGCTACTTCAGACCCAGCATAGCACTGGTGAGACCACAGAACTTACTATAACAATATGAGATGTTGCGGAGATGTAACTGAAATAATGTTGAAAATGGATAAAAACACTGTTAACTCAAATCAATCTAGAAATTCCTTTCATTAGTAATTACTTTTTCGTTCTTTAACCCTTTATCAAACAAACCCTGAGGAAGGCAGCTTTTAAAAACATACAGGGCAAACTAGAAAATGCTGGTAACCAGCAATTTCTCTATTTTCCACAATGTTTTCTACCCAATCAAAGAAAAATCCCATCATTTGAGCCACATTGAAATTATCATCTGCAAATGCTTTCAATTCTGACTGGTCTAAAATTCTGCCATGTTGTAAAGTGTTAAAATGCATAATCATATCCTAATCCTTTATCACAAAATCCAGAGATTTCACAACTTTCAGGAAGAAACCTTTAGAAAACATTATGGAAAAAGGAGCAAGAAGTGGTAACCAGCATTTCTTTTTGTACAATGGTTTCTATACCTTTTCAAATAAAATCCTATCTGAAGCACATTTGTCTTCCACAAAATGCTTGGATTTGGACAATCCAAACTTTATAAATTAGTAAAGAGCTTGTTAGGATAATATAAATAAACTCCCTGTAAAAAAGTCAACATCGACTAGTCACTAATCAAATGTCAAGGTCACTGCTAAGAATGAAAACACTGACGCAATAATCCCTGTAATTAAAACAAGCAAAAACCCCAAGCTAGTAAATTTTTATGTTGTTGCATGTTTCATCCCCCTCTAGGCCCAATTCTGAGCCACATTAATTTTGTTAATATCCACAGTTGCATTTAATATGTACATTTGTTATCTGGTACCATGCTGATAAAAGTGAAAACACTGTTGGAAAAGGAGAAATTGTTTGGAGCAATATCTCCTCTTGCCACAATGCTTTTAAAGGCCTTCTGCCTCAAGACAAAATGTCTTCTGCAAAAGGGAGCCCGCCTGGGTGGCTCAGTGGTGAGCGTGTCGGACTCATGACCTGGTGGTTGTGAGTTCGATACCCGGTTGAGGCGAACTTTCTTTCCGGCATATTTTCGCCTCTCACCTCTGCTGAAGCATGTGAGAAAAGTAGTCAGTGGCTTTGGAAAGAAAGTTGTGTTAGTACTGGTGTGAGAAAGCCAGGAAACACATGTGCGTCACCGACCGCCATGATATGACCTTAGCTGTTAAAGTGGCGTTAAACCCCAATACAACCAACCAAGCAAAAGGGAATGTGTGAAATGAAGAGAAGCAGTTCAGTTAAGTTCACTTTCCCTTCTGAAATTCAAAGCCAGACTTCCAAACAGCAGGTGGGGGATGTTTACATCAGCCTTATACAAAAGAGCATGTCATAAAACTAGAGAGAGCATTGTTAATAATCATCAACCAAAATAATACAAAACACTGATAAATTTACCCTAGTAGGCTGAGCACAGTTTTAACCACATGCTGGTAGTGTTGATCAAGATTAAACTGAACCAAAGGTACAGTCTGATCTTGGACTACACTGTCTGCTGCTTTGTCAGATATTCGGACAAAAACAGCCTTGGAAATTGAAATACATGCATCTTTTAACCCTTTACCACACAATAACGAGTTTTAATACCTCTGGGAAATAAGACTTTTCAAACATCCTGGGAAAAGGAGAAAATGCTGGTAACCAGCATTTTCTCCCTTTCCCATGATGTTTTCTAACCTTTTAGGAACAAATCCTATCATATGAGACACATTTAATTTGTTGTCTGCAAATGGATTGAATGTGGGCCAGTCTAAAATTTTGCTCTGTGGAAAAGAGTTAATACTTTAAAGAATGTCCATTTAAGCACTACAAGGGTTGAAAAATATAACTTGAGTACTTGTGAACCAAATACAGTGTCATGGCCCAACTACTCAATTTCAGCCTAAAAAATAAACTTTTCTTTAACCCTTAACCTTTTATCATGACACAAAATTTTTAACTGCACCAAATTGGTAGAACTTGCAGATGACAAATTAACCCTTTACCAAATAATCCCAGGATTTCAAGACCCTGGGAAAGAAGGCTTTTGAAAAACATTGTGTGAAAAGGAGAAAATGCTGGTAACCAGCATTTTCTCCTTTTCCTGCAATGTTTTTTATCCTATCCTAATTTGTGCAAATTTTAAACTTGTTGTCTGCAGAATTGTCTTGAGTTTGAAAGAGTCTAAAATTTGTCATTTCTGAAAGGGTTAAATGTAGCTTTACCCTTTACCACACAATCCGGACTTTTAATGACCCTGAGAAAGAAACCTTTTGAAAACATTGTGGGAAAAGGAGAAAATGCTGGTAATCAGCATTTTCTCCTTTTCCCACAATGTTTCTACCCTGCCCAGAACAAAGTTTATTTCTTCAGTCAGAATCATTTTGTCCTCTGCAAATGCTTTCAATTTGTACCAGTCTAATATTTTGTTGTGTGGCAAAGAGTTAACCCTTAAAGTGCCTTTCACGTCTATAGTTGTGTTTGCAGCCAGTGTAGATCAAGATCAGGCTGCACAAAACGTGCAGCCTGATCATTGATCTACACTGTCCGCTTTGATGAATCACTGTAGATAAAAGCAACCGTGAAATTGCAATTACTTAGGTTGTATTTCTAGGATGAAAATGTCTGACAGGTTTATTCGGCACTCTAAGGATAAAATGGCTGTATGTCTGCATTTGATATGGTTGAAAACATTGTATGGGTTACCAGCATTTTCTCCTTCTCTCACTATAATTTCTACACTTTCAAACAAAAATTCCTTCATTTGAGCCATATTTAACTCATCGTCTGTATATGGCTTCAATTTGGACAAGTCCAAAATTTTTCCTTCTGATAAAGAATCAAAGGCTCAAGGGGTTATTGAAAACGGAAGACACAAGGAAACAAAAGTTGCATGAAGCATTACTAATTATGACTCAAAATTTATACATCCTGTTGCACATGTGAGGCAGATCACGCATATCAAGATCAGACTGCATAGAACATGTACTCCGTGAATCTCAACCACTGCTTCATACTGAACTTTTTAACTCTTCACCAAATGACAAAATTTTGGAATGGTCCGAATTAACCGTTTACCGTACAATCCCAAGTTTTAATGACCCTGAGGAATAATCCTTTTCTAAAAAACATTGTGGGAAAAGGAGAAAATGCTGGTAACTCTTCACCAAACGACAACATTTTGGAATGGTCCAAATTAACCCTTTACCATACAGTCCCAAGTTTTAATGACCCTGAGGAATAATACTTTTGAAAACACTGTTGGAAAAGGAGAAAATGCTGGTAACCAGCATTTTCTCCTTTTCTCACAATGTTTTCTACCCTATCCAAGACAGGTTCCATCATTTGAGTCACATTTGAATTGTCGTCTGCAAATTCTCTCAGTCTGGACAAGTCTACAGTTTTGCCATTTGGAAAAAGATCAAGGCATTTGCAGATGACATAAAAGGTGTGGCTCAAATAATAAGTTTTGTCTATGAAAGAGAACATTGCAAGAAAAGGAGAAAATGCTTTACTCCTTTTCCCACAATGTTTTCAACAGCCTTCTTTTGCAGGGTGTTATAAGGCAGGATTGTTTGGTAAAGAAATGAACAATAGCTACTTTTGCTGATGAAAATGTTAAGTACAGATACATATAGTGGTTTATCCTTTTACCACACAATCCCGAGTTTTAACGACCCAGAGGAAGAAGCCTTTTGACAATGTTCTGGAAAAAGGAGGAAATGCTGGTAACCAGCATTTTCTCCTTTTCCCACAATGTTTTGTACCCAATCAAACAAAAATTCCATCATTTGAGCCTCACTTGCCGTCTGCAAATGCTTTGAATTTGGACAAGTCTACATTTTTTTTCGTTTGGTAAAGGGTTACTCATGCAGGAAATTTGTTCTTTATAAATACAATTATTTTCTGATTTCATCTTCAACAATTTTGTCTGAAGTCATAAGGGGTTCTGTGTGGTTTAGCGGTGAAGGTGCAGAATTTGAAACCTGGAAGTTCCTGGTTTGATTCTCACTTGAGGCACTTGATTTTTCACGGAAGAGTCCTTCAGCAAGACATTTCAAGCACTGGTGAGACCTATAGGAGATTTATGAAAAAGTTAACAGTTGTTTTGATATGACTGAAACAATGTTGAAAGTAGCGTGTAACACCTTCCATTCTTTACTAAACAATTCTGAGTTTTAACAATCCTGAAGAAAAGGCCTTTTGAAAACCTTGTTGGAAAAGAAGAAAATGCTGGTAACAACCAGCATCTTCTCCTTTTCCCACATGGTTTTCTACACTTCAGACAATTATCATCATTTCACCTAAATTTAATTTGTCGCTTGCAAATGCCTTCAATTTAAAATGTAGTTGTTTGATAAAGAGTTAACACTTTACCAAATGATAGAATTTTAGGATTTTCCAATTTGAAAGCATTTGCAGACGACAAAATAAATTTCACTTAAAAATTGGAATTTCTTGTGGTATGATAGAAAACATCATGGGAAAAGGAGAAAATACTGGTTACCAGCATTTCCTCCTTTTCCCACAATGTTTCTAAAAGCCTTCCTCCATGGAGTCATTAAAACTTGGAATTATGTGGTAAAGAGTTAATCTATCAACAGCCATTAATATGAATCAGAGCCTTTGCTTATAATCCAATTGTTTATACTCGTTCAATGTGCAAAGGTTATTATGCTGAAAACATTTTATAATGAACAGCTGGAAATTTACCAAGGATTTCATATTACCACGCAATTTGTTTATGTAAGCCTTTAAGTTATATAACTCTTTGAATTCCAAAGATAATCTACTTCCATATTAAGTCAATATCCACTGCCATATAAACACAACTTATGCCCATGCAACTGACAGCTTTGTGACATCAAAAAACATTATGGGAGAAGGAGCAATTGGTTTTTACTAGCATTTGCTTTCTTTTTGCCAGATAGTCAAAATCATTCAAGATCTCTTCCTTCCAGGCAATTTCTCCTTCTCCAACCATATTTTCAGACCTTACATAGAACTTTGGCTGTTACTTGGCCTTTAAAGCTTTAAAATAATTGCATTGACCCTTTACCACACAATCCCGAGTTTTAAAGACCTTAATTCAGCAAGACAGCTTTAGAAACATTGTGGGAAAAGGAGAAAATGCAGGCATTTTCTTCTTTTCCCACATTTTCTACCCTTTCCAAGAAAAGTCTCATTATTTGGATCACATTAAATTTATCGTCTGCCAATGCTTTCAATTTGGACATGTCTAAAATTTTGTCATTTGGTAAAGAGTTAACCCTTTACCAGACAACAAAATTCTAGCCTTGTCAAAACTGAAAGCATTCGCAGACGTCAATTTCAGTGTGGCTCAAATGGTGCAACTTTTCTTTGATAGGGTAGAAAACATTGTGGGAAAAGGAGAAAATGCTGGTTACCAGCATTTTCTCCTTTTCCCACAATGTTTTCAAAAGACTTCTTTCCCAGGGGCGTCAAAAGGCGGCATTGTGCTGTAAAGGGTTAAACAAAAGTTCAATTACGAAAACATTGTGGCAAACGAGAAATTGTTCCTACAGAGCAGTTTCTCCTTTTGTCACATTGTTTTCACATGAACCAAACATTAATTCAAGTTGATTATCCCTAATTTACAATAATGTTTTCAGACTAGTCGACTGCAACTGTATTCTAGAAGTTTCTGTTTACCAAACGACAAAATTTAAGACGCAACCAACTTGAAAGCATCTTCAGACAAAGCAAATGAAGCTCAAACAGTGATCTTTGTCTTAACCCCATACCCAAACAAGCTCTGGTTTTCACGTGTCTGCAGTACAAGTCTTTTGAAAACACTGTGGGAAAAGGAGAAATTGCTCGTAACGAGCAATTTCTCCTTTTCCCACAGTGTTTTCTACCCTTTTTGATAACTTTCTGCCATTTTCATCAAATCTAAAATTGTTGTCTGCAAACTCTTTCAATTTGGACCAATCTAAAATTTGTTGTTTCGGAAAGGGTTAAGTCGGGTAGACAACACTGTAGGAAAAGGAATCCCACAAGGTTTTCATAAGGCTTCTTCATCAGGGTCGTTAAACCTTGGGGTTGTGTGGTAAAGGGTTAATGTCCTAAGCTTCCTATGGGATCAGATCTGCTATGAGAAGAATATCAAATCATTAGCCCATTACTGAATACTCCCATATTTCAACAACTCTGAAAAAAAGAAGGCTATTGAAAACATTTTGGGAAAAAGAGTAAATACAGGTAACCAGCATTTTCTCCTTTTCTCACAATGTCTTCTAGCCCCATCTTAACCCTTTTTCAAACACCAAAATTTAAGAAAAAGGGTAGAAAACACTGTGGGAAAAGGAGAAATTGCTTGTTATGAGCAATTTCTCTTTTTCCCACAGTGTTTTCAAAAGACTTGTACTGCAGACACGTGAAAACCAGGGCTTGTTTGGGAAAGGGTTAAATCTCATAGCCTTAGCCACATTTAAACTCTCGTCTGCGACTGTTTTCAACTCTAACAATTCTCATTAACGGTCTGGTATAGGGTTGAGTTGACAAGGGCAGTGACAAATCAATACTTGTCTGCTACTGAACTAATTTCTCTATCCTTTTATCTCTGTAATATTTACACCTTGACACAACATATAATGAAATCAAAATACATACGAGAGGATTCATTCATATATTTATATATATTTTTATTTTTTCAACAGAGAAAATTCTCCAATTTTGCAGTCTCAGGTAAAGAGTTGAGTTGACAAGGGCAACAGTGACAAATCAATACTTGTCTGTTACTGAACTAATTTCTCACTCTTTACATCTCTTAAAGCCCCAATAAAGTCCAAAATTAGAATTTTTTTCTGCTTGAAAAATGACACGAATCTGTTAGATTTACTCTTATTTTGTCGCCAAGGGGATAGGGGCGTTCATTGCAGCATCGGTTCATGTCACAGAACCATACAAAAAATCCTATTTTTTTTTATCAATTCTCCCAAGTGACGTTGCCACGCACTATTCGGAATCATTCTGGTGTCCTATTTGTAGACACCATGTGACCGATGACGTATTACACAGACGATGTGCTTGCTCTCCTTAGAAAACGTTGTGAATCTTCGGTAAGTCTTTAATTTTCGTTAAATTACCTGCGCTCATCGTATCTAATTTATTTGTATGCATTTGATTGGTAAATCGGAGTTGTGTTATATTTATTTCGATCATGATATGCCTGTTTCTTCTTGTCAAGAGTCGTCAAAACATCGAATGACATCTCGGCCTATAACACTTTCGGCCTATTACAATTTCGACAAGTAAGAAATTCGGCGCATACAAAATCGAATGTCTACACAGGGTATAAAGGTTTGTAATATGAGCCATGGAGAATAAGTCAAACAAAATGTGGACGTTTTATAACGAAGATCAGACTTTACATTATGTGCGATCTGATCTTGATCTTCATAGGTAATGAAAAAGTTCAGAACTTTGTGGATTTTTTTTTTTTTGTCTGTAATTACTAGCGAATTTTGACCTGAGTTTAGCATCAGGTGGTGGACGTTTTATATCAAAGGTCAGACCTCTTACTAGGTGCAATCTGATCTCGATCTATGCTGTCAACAAAGGATATTTCTCAACTTTCAAGAGTTTAGTAAAACACATTGCTTATAGATATTTTTACTGCTAGTTTTTGAAGACAGAGTTGATGTTACTTCAGCAGTCAAGTTATTGCATGCAGATGAACCATACTTTTCAAAATTATAGATACATATTCCAAAGCTGATAAATAAATGTACTTCAAGTTGTTGGAGTGCAAGACAATTGAAGATAAAAGTAGAAGTTTACTAGTACTCAAGTAATATTTATCTACCACACTGATTAAGAAAAATATTTTTTATGTCATTTTTTAATGATCTCTATTCTTTCCAATCTAAAAACAGTGTATCTTTGTAGGGTGTGATACAGAGAGACCAAGATGTTTGTTAACCGACAAATAGATATCCCAGTCTGATGTTATATCTCTGCTGTATGACGATTTTTTTTTTCACAGATTTTAGCACAGTCCATGTCAACAGGTATTTGAATGATATTTAGATCTACATCTATTACACATTAATGTTAGAACTTTGAAGTCTATTATATTTCAAGCTTAGAAAGGATCAGCTGCTGAAGGGATGATTGATCAAATACAACTTTTTTACACCCTTGCCATAAATTTTTGAAAGGAGCAATTGTTTGCTACAAGCAACTGCTCCTTTCTCACATTTCTCCATTTAGTTGATTTTTTTTTTTTTTGTGTGTGTGTGTGTGTGTGAATATTCCCCAGTTGTCAGTTGTTTAATGCCATTTTCAACATTATTTTAGTTTTATCACGGCAGCCAGTGCACCTGTCCATGCTTATCAAGAGTTTCTGTTTCCAGTACTTTGCATAATATCCCACTGGCTGCTTTTCCATGTAATCATTGTCAATACACTGATTAGCATTGAGAGAGGAATGTATCCTGTTGCAATGACAATCATCAGTCCTGGGAAAGAAATTGGCTGAGCTAGGGATTTGAAGTAGCAATCCCCCAATCTCAAGTCCTGTATGCGACTAGCTGCACCACTAGGGCTCCGCAGTAGTATTTCGTAAAAGCAATGAACTCTTGAGAGAGAAAAAGGCATGCCTTGGGGCTAAAACAAATTAAAGTCCAACTTTTAGTAAGCAAGCACAAAAGGTACACTCAAAAGCTGCTTTGTATTAAGCCAGCACCAAAGAGACTCTCAAATTGTGGGGTTTTTTTTACCTTGAAAAAGAAGGCTTTTGAAACATAATGAAAAAAGGTGAAAACCAACATTTTCTGTGTCCAAAAGTGATTTTACCTTTTTAGACAAGTTCGTCATTTGAGCCACATTCAATTTGTTGTCCACAAATGCTTTCAATTTGGACAAGTTAGAAATTTTATCAGCTTGAAAAGAGAATTAGTATAAAGGTGGCCACAAGGGCAGGGTTTACTGTATAAAGAAATGAGCATATCTTGTAAAATAGTTATAGAGATACAATCTGAGACTAGTAGATTAAAAATACATGTATTTTTCAATATAAATATACTTGATTGATTGAATGGTGTTTAATGCGGCATTCAACATTAAATCAGTCATTTCATTGCGTCAGTTTGCTTGTTCATGTATACCCTGGGTTTTAATGGTGCAAGGCTATGGCTCTGTAGTGTCATGCCCAAGGACAGTCTTATGAAAAACCCATTGCTTCCAGTGAGGCTCAAAGCTCGGACCTCCAGGTTATGAGTGCTACACTTTACCACTGAGCCAGGGAGACCTTATATAAATTTGTATTTCAGTCTCAAAATGCGAATGCAGTCTCAATGGCAGTGTAAGATACAAGGACATAGTTGTTAAATGGCCTCTTTAGGATTTCATTTAACTCTACCAAACAACAAAATTTTGGACTAGTCCAAATTCAAAGTATTTGCAGCCAAAAATTTAACTGTGGCTCAAATGATGCAATTTGTTTTTAATAGGGTAGAAAACATCGTGTGGAATCAAGAAAATGCTGGTTACCTGCATTTTCTCCTTTTCTCACAATGTTTTCAAAACACCTGGAGATGCATTATGCCCCCTTTTGCCCGAGCATGGCCTCTACATACTTTGCATTATTTAACTCTTTACCAAACGACAAAATTTTAGACTGAACCAAATTGAAAGCATTAATTTTGCATAAGACAAATTAAGTGTTGCTAAACTGATGATTTCTCTTTTTGATAGGGTAGTAAACATTGTGGGAAAAGGAGAAAATGCTGGTTACCAGCATTTTCTCCTTTTCCCACAATGTTTTCAAAAGCCTTTTCTTTCAGGGTTGCTAAAAGTCGGGATTGTGTGGTAAAGAGTTAAAAAGAAATTTATGTTCTTGTCATTTCAGTGTCTCATTTTGGACAGAGTGACGCGACATTTGAACAGTGTGGACAGGGAAAAATTTGCTCTCAGTTTATAGACATATATGGACAATATTAGTGCATCTACTAACTTAACAATATACCAGTAACATCGAAATGGACTTCTGCAGTGATTGGTGATCGTAATTTTAGAATTTTGGATCAAAATTGTGGATTTTAGAGGTTTCTTTTGGAACAATTTGAGAGAGTAAAATTCAAAATAAGAACTCTACCTATACATATACCTATACACATCATCTACAGACAATAAAGCTAGAAAACAAGTTTGGACAGATACAGTTATGAGCTATTGCTTTCTGAGTGCTGGAATAGATAATGGGTATAAGATGACTGACTTTGCTTATGAGCTATGCTCTGTAATAAGGGGGTTTAATACATCTGTGAAAAGTATCGACCCAGGTCAGCCTGTGGGGACTGCACAGGCTGACCTGGGATGAAACTTTTCACTATTGGACAATTTTCTGTATGTAATAGGACCATTCCACCTCATGATTCAGTCAGTTGTTAGAAAAAAATGAACTCTGTGGATCCCTGATCATGTTATGACTTGCTAGGTATCATGCATCACAGAGGTGCCTTAAGCCCCTTTTGCCATAGCCTGGTTCATGTTACTATACACAGGTATTTACTTATGAACAGGACAAAGCCCAGGTAGCTCAGTCAAGGACTTGAGAACAGGGGGTCAGTGGTTTGATTCCTGGCTTTTCCAATTTCTTAGAATTGATGATATTTATTGAGACATGTGGGAAAGCAGCCAGTGGCTTGGAAATATTATTGTGTGAGGTACTTTAAAAAGGGTTTTTGTCGGTTTAACCCTTTACTAAACAATCTTGAGTTTTCACGACCCTAGAGATGAAGACGTTTGAAAACATTGTTGAAATTCTATGGTTACCAGCATTTTTTTCCATTTCCCATATTTTCTACCCTTTCAAAAACAAATTTCAATACTTGAGTCCCATTTATCATCTGCAAATACTTTCAGGTCTAAAATTTTGTTGTTTGTCAAGAGTTAAAAACTATGTGCAGAAATGGGTTAACCTTTTACCAGATGACAGACTTTGGACAAGTCCAAATTGGAAGTGTTTTTTGACAACTACTGTAATTCAGTGTGGCGTAAAGGATTAGATTTGTCATTGAAATGGTAGAAATCATTGAGGGAATAGAAGAAAATGCTGGTTACCAACATTTTCTCCTTCACCCACAAACTTTCTAAAGCTATCTCCCTGGGGGTCATTAAAAGACGACATTGTTTGCCAAAGGACCATTGTATACTTGATTTAAAAGCTTGAAAATATGTAGATAGTGAAAACAATTGCAGTTTGCTCAAATGTACTTTTTATTGGTCTCGAACTTTGTAAGATATGGTTTTGTTTTAAAATTCATTAACATGAATTAAAACTGTAACCCTTTACCAAATGACAAAATTTTATGCTAGTCCACATTGAAAGCATTTGCAGTTGACAAAATAGTTGTGACTCTAAAATTAAGATTCTTTTTCGGAAGGGAAGAAAATACTGTGGGAAAAGGAGAAAATGCTGGTTACCAGCATTTCCTCCTTTTCCTACAATGTTTTCAAAGGGCTTCTCTCTCAGGGCTGTCAGAGAGCCGTGAGTGTGTGATAAAGGCTTAAACTGGAAATAGAGTTTAGTATCTTTCAATAATTTTCCTTTTAGTAATAAAAAACAATGGTCACAAAAATATCACACTCAACTCTTTACCACACAATCCTGGGTTTTAATGACCCTGAAGAAGAGGGCTTTTGAAAACATTGTGGGAAAAGGAGAAAATGCTGGTAACCAGCATTTTCTCCTTTTCCCACAATGTTTTCTATCCTTCCCAAAACAAATTTCAATTTTTCAATCACATTTATTTTGTCGTCTGCAAGTGCTCTCAATTTGGACCAGTCTAAAATTTTGTCATTTGGTAAAGAGTTAATCATATTGGTAATCTTAATTCAATATTTTTCATGACTGTTGTAAAAACTTAATAATGGCTATCTGTATCTTGGGCAAAAATACTGTTCACGTAAAACTTTCCATCATAGAGCACCTAAGGTAGGAAGAGAAACGGAAACAAGTAAATGTATTTGACTGATATATGTCACAATGCAATAAATCTGTTTTCAACAGTATTTCAACTGTATAGCAGTAGCTGCACACTTACTCATGTTCACTGGGTCAATAACTGATATCCCTTTACCACACAATCCCAACTTTAAACGACCCTGAGAAAGAAGCCTTTTGAAAACATTGTGGGAAAAGGAGAAATGCTGGTAACCAGCATTCTCTCCTTTTCCCACAGTGTTTTCTACCCTTCCCAAAACAAATTTCAATTTTTCAGTCACATTTATTTTGTCGTCTGCAACTGCTTTCAATTTGGACCAGTCTAAAATTTTGTTGTTTGGTAAAGAGATATTACTGGCAATAAAGCTGGGGGAGGTTACTTTTTGTAGGAAACTACCTATCAAGCTCCAGCTACAGTTGAATTTTGAACACATGTTTTACAAATCATATCAACCAAAAGGCCATGGTGGGCTTGCAAGCATGTTCACGGCCTTGTTTATTAACCCTTAACTATACAATTCCGGGTTTAAACGAACCTATGGAAGATGCCTTCTGAAAACATTCCGGGAAAATGCTGGTAACGAGCATTTTCTCCTTTTCCCACTGTGTTTTCTACCCTACCAGAAACAAATTTAAATTTTGAGTCACATTTATTTTGTCATCTGTAAATGCTTTCAATTTGGACCAATCTAAAATATTGCTGTGTGGTAAAGAGTTAAGTGTCATTGCAACAGGATTTGATCCTCTCAAACTCCTGAACATTATTTGGGTTTGCTCATGGGGGAAACAGCCAGTGAATTTTAGAGAATTTGCTGAGAATTACTAGTATATGAAATAGAGGTAAAAGGCGTATTATTAAATTTAAACCTTTTTCAAACAATCCAAGTTTTAACAACTCTTAGTAAGACAGCCTCTCCAAATATTGTGGGATAAAGAGAAATTTTTGGTACAATATAGCCTGTAGAAAAAGCAGAAAATGTTGGTAGCCTGCATTTTTTTCTTTTTTCCCCACACTGTTTTCTACCCTTCCAGAGAGACATTTATTGTGTTGAGTTACATGTACTTTTTCATCTGCAAATAGTTTCAATTTAGACAAGACTAAAATGTTCTTTTCTTGTATAGATTGGGTGTTTATTTGTTGGAGCATTTTGCGCCACTTTGAACATTATTTCAGATTTTTATTCATGTCAGTGTGACAACTCATTACTGTCTTTTCTGTATTTCACCAGCACAAAGCTGGGGCTCTGCAATGTCTTGCCTAAGGACATTCCTTAACCCTTAAAGCCCTGGATTGATTGATTCTATGGTGTTTAATGCCATTTTCAACATTATTTCAGTTATATCGTGGCAGCCAGTGCACCTATCCATGCTTTCCTAGCGTTTCTTTTAGCAGTGCTTCGCGCAGTATTCTTTCCAAGCCACTGGCTGCTTTTCCCACATAGCCATTGTCAAAACAATGGTCAACAGTGAGAGAGGAATGAATCCTGTCGCAATGACTATCATCAATCAGCGGAAAGAAATTGGCCGAGCCGGGGATCGAACCAGCGACCTCCTGTTCTCAAGTCCCTTACGCTACAGACTGAGCTACAGTGTGTGGCTTAAAGCCCTGGAACCAACTTAAGTTGTTTTTGCAGACAAAAGTTGTTTTTGCAGACAGTGTAGATATAGATCAGACTGCACATAACATGTAGTCTGATTTTAGATCTATACTTTCTGGTACTATGAAACAAGTTTTGTCAAAATAAAGCAAGACGGCTACCATTTTCTTACTTTCCAAGCAGGTGCACAACCCTTTACCAGTTGGTAAAATTTTAGTTCAATTGTTCCAATTGGAAACAATTGCAGATGAAAAATTGGACGTAGTAGCTCAAATGAAAAGATTTGCTTCAAGAAGAATAGTAAACATTATGGGAAAAGGAAAAAATACCGGTAACCAGCAATTCTGCTATTTCCATAATGTTTCAAAAGCATTTTTCTTTGTTAAAATGATTAAATAGTGCTTTACATAATAACTTGGAAGTTTTGGTTAACCCTTTACCACACAGTCCCAACTTTTAAAGACCCTGGGAAAGAAGCCTTTTGAAAACATTGTGGGAAAAGGAGAAAATGCTGGTAACCAGCATTTTCTCCTTTTCCCACAATGTTTTCTACCTTTCCCAAAACAAATTTCAGTTTTTGAGTCCCATTTATTTTGTCGTCTGCAAATGCTTTCATTTTGGAAATGTCCAAAATATTGTTGTTTGGTAAAGGGTTGAGGGCAAGCAATAGCTTCTAACATTGCTCTGTATGTATGAATATATTTTTTTATTTTTTGTCCACAAATTCTTCTTGTAAGACTATGGTGATGTACATGTATTTAAAATAATAAAATAATATTACACTATATTGCCTTGATTGTTGCATGAAACATATCTGTCTTTGTAAGAGCTGTGATCTGAACCAGCCAGTTTTATATCGTAGTACTGAAGGCCAACTATTCACATGCTACATATTCTTCAGCAACACCACAGAATATGTCTTTGGAAATCTGATTATTCTGCTGTATATCTGAAAAATAAAAGAAAGATGTATTCTCTTTTTTAATTTATCTCAATCTGAAACTGTAAAAAAAAAAAAGACAGCAGTATAGTAATAGGTGTAGGTTTACTCCAACTTCATTCCATTTGATAACAGAATTGATTGCAGCATTTGTCCAGCATGTGGTTGAACTTAAATAATGTTGAAAACTGTACAGGTATGAAGTCATAACTGTACAAATACAGCTTTTAGCAAACCTGTTTCGAAACAGCATTGGTAATTACTTATCATTTGTAGGGAAGAATCATGTGATCCATCTTCCACAATGTTACTTTTCCACATGGATCAAAATTGACTGCTGCTGCATTTCCAACCTTTTACTAATTTTCTTCACATGTTCTTTACTCTAGTATGGCATATGTCACAAAGCCCGAATAGTAGCAAAAAGTACACAAAAAGTAGGTCAGCAGTTGCTATGCTGCTCTATCTTTTGTTAACTTTTTACTTGATTTCAATTTTTTTTTGCCATTGACTTACACTTGGATTGACTGTACAACAACAGAATGTCATCTTCCCAACAATTTCGTACTTTCAAAAGGTATGACTTAAATCAAAATGCATTTTAACACCCACTTTGTTTACTTTTGGTGGCTGCTGGGCCTTTAAACAGTAGCACATACAATCATGGGTATGGGCTATGCATCAAACAAATGAATGTAGTTTTTAGCCTTTCAATTTCTGACAATCATTCTGTTTACATGTATGATACATGTAAATTCTAGAACAGTGTAATGCAGTATCTTTTACTCAATAATCAGCACTTTTGCAAATGAAGCCCAGTTTGATTGACTGAGTGATACATACGTGTAGCTTTCAACATTATATCAGTCATACCATTTTGACAGATCATTTATTCATATGTTTCCTGAGTTTTAACAATATCTGAAGTAACTTGCCCATGGACATCCTGACGAAACCCAGTGAGAATTGAATCCGAGTCATGGATTACTTATATTATGCATTTACCACTGAGACATGAAGTAATCCTTGAGCCCTTTACAGCTGTTCAGTTGAATAAAACTTGTGGCATTACTAGTATCACAAGGGTCAGCTCAAGTAATATAGGAGAACTGTGAAGCCCTAAGTGACAAAACAAAATTCAGTCGCATAAGCGCAGTAGTAGCTTAATCAGCTGTCTACCGGTATTTTGTCCAACAGCATATTTTCAAGAATTCTGCTCCATTTTCATCCTGGCCTATAATAAGGGTTTCATTCAAGATCTAGCAAAATGAGACAGCAAAAACTTCTTGCAGTATACCAGTAATCTTGAATCTACACTGCTTCTTTAAAGGTATAGCCCATTCGGTGGGTTGAGGTGAATCCCTGAAACTGCAATACATTGTTTTGAATTTTCATTACTTTACCAGTCATGTAAATTTTGTGAATTTGGCTATTGAAAATAAAATTTGTTTTATCTGATTAAGACATATGTACCTGAAAAGTGGTCGCCAAATTCTGAATTTACTGGAATGGAACCACAATCATGACGGAAACAAAGGCTCATCTGCACAGTCCGTATAATTCAATATGTGTATCATCATGTAGGAGGATCCATTCACATTGGCCAGAGATGTGTAAAGTAATTATCTCCATACTCTGGAATATCATTTACATATCATTTAACATTCTGTGCTAGAAATTTAATGGTGTTTTACTCCACTTTCAACAGTATTTCAATCATATCATGGCAGCATCACACAAATTCATGTATTTCCTGGGATTCACCAGTACTAGGCTAGGGCTCTGAAGTGTCTTGCCCAAAGACACTCCCATGAAAAAACCAGCAGATCGAACCCCAGACCTAATAATGTGCAAATTCATCTTTTACTCTTTACCAAACGACAAAAATTTAGACTTGCCCAATTTGAAAGCATTTGCAGACGACAATTTAATGTGGGCCAAACGATAGAATATGTCTATGATAGGGGAGAAAATATTGTGGGAAAAGGAGAAAATGCTGGTTACCAACATTTTCTCCTTTTCCTACAATGTTTTCAAAAGGCTTATTTCTCAGGGTCGTAAAAACTCGGGATTGTGTAGTGAAGGGTTAACATAGAATCCAGTGCTGTAATGACCCAGAGGCATAAACCTTTTCAGAACATTGTAGGAAAAGGAGAAAATGCTGCTGGTGACTAGTATTTACCTTTAATTCAACAATTGTTTCTCCTGTTTCAAATACAAATCATGTAGATCCAATACAAGCTATGTCGTCTGCAAATGGCTTAAATCTAGACAAGTCCAAAATTTTGTCATCTGCTAAAAAAAAACACCATTGATATGTGCACTGACCAGATTAGGGAAAGATAATTGGTTTCTACGTTCAAATTTGTGTCACCCAAGAAATTCAGCCATTTTTTTTAAAAAATGGTGCAGATTTAATTCAACACATCGAGTTTCAATTGCATCTCTAAAGTGTTATACACACACACACACACACCAAATACTTAGCCTTGTCCAACACTATGGCATTTGCGGAAAAACAAATATTTCTCAAATAATGAAATTTGTCTGTGATACAAGAAAAATATTGTGGAAATAGGAGAAAATGTCGGCTACCAACTTTTTCTCATATTTCCACCATGTTTTCAAAAGCATTTTTTCAATATCGTAAAAACTAGGGATTGCTAGGTAAATGGCCAATCTCCGAATAAATATGCGTCGCGTATATCCGAGGTTCAGACTACATTCATGCACATTTAATCATTATCTGCATTCTCTGCAAAGAAAATGGGTCAATCGGGTGCTGCGCAAAAATGAAAGATCACTTTCATCTCACAGGTGAACGGCGAGCGACAGTATAATTCATGTATTACACACTAAGTAATAGTAAATTAGTGTGTAATATGTGAATTATACTGTCGCTCGCCGTTCACCTGTGTTTCACCTTACTAGCCAATATTCATTAATCAGAAAGTGCTTACGTATCCTGTTCCAACAGTAAATGGGGAAATCAATACAGATATATAGCGATAAATCTGTTTTTAACACAGTAAATATAGGATGAACGTAAGGCGACTTACCGATTCAAGAATGCGAACTGAAATCCGCATCTGTTTTCAGACAGTTCGCTCATTCTGTATATTTACACGGAGCTTCTTGTTCAAAACAAAAGAAACAAATCCTAAAATAGACGCCCGTTTGTTCTTTCTGTGTCGCTCTTCGGTAAATTCGGTAAACGAACTTGGTTTTCTGTCGAATATGATTCTCACACCGTCACACCGTCCTCCATTTTGTTTTTCGTTTACCTTAGCACCAAGGTATCACGTGGTGTACCTACGTCATCGTTATTGATGTAAACAAAAGTTAGAGATACCTGGTAGTATTTCTAGTAGTTTTGAAAGTAATTCTTCTGCCAGCGAATGGAACTTTGACCAATCGCACATTAAGAGAACGTCATCGTTATATTAATTTACATAGTTTTAAATGGTATGGTTAAAATTTAACTTCATTTTTTACCCCGCATTGTTTACATTTGGACTTTATTGGGACTTTAACATTTACACCTAATGACACACATAATTATAATGAAAGCAAAATAGATAATTATACTGTTACAAATGGATTCATTTATATTTGAGCAGAACTCTTGCAATAAGGGCTTGAATGCATCTCCATGATGCGTTATAGCCATCACATAATTATGGATCCATAATAGCCTTTATTTTTAAACAACCAACTGAATCATAAGGTAGACTAGTCCTTGGACATACAGAAAACTGATCAATAGCAAAAAGTTTTGGCCCAAGTCTGCACGGACTGCAATACTTTTCACAAATGCCAGACTTGGGTGTCCCACAAGTCAGTGCCAGACAAAGGTATCTCACAAGTCAAATTCTGCCTGGTCCTTTCACTTAACCTTTTATACATACATCTAGCTGTCTTTCATCAACTAAGTGGTGAGGATGCAGTACTCATACCATACTGGCTCAGAGTTCAATTTTAACGTAGGTGCTGAGTTCTTTCATGGGAGCTTCCTTAGATAAAATGCTTCAAAGTCTTAGACTCATACTGGTGAAACTTAGAGTATGGCACAGAGCTCCGGATAGAGGGAGTGATTTTGATTTCAAAATTAAAAATATTTATCACTCTCCACCAAACCCTATGTTACGGGTACTCATTAGAAATGTCTCACTGAGACGATTCTAATGAGTACCCACAACATAGGGACTGGAAGGGAAATAATGGATTTAGAATACTATAACTCCCTCTTATCTGGAGGTCTGTGTCAGACAAAAAGCGAGTTGTCACTGTAGTGACAAGTTTCATTCCTTTTTTCTTGTAAATCATTCCCCACAATGTTGTCTGTTACAATCTGTACAATAACCACAAAATATCACATACAACAATTAGATACTCAACTATCAACAAACAGGCTATTTCTGACACCATACAAGTTTAAACTGCCAAAAAATGTGCAACAATGAAGAAATGTGTGTAACAACCTTTGACTGATATAATTTACAGTGTGGAAAAAGAAGGGATTGCTTGCAACAGTGTTTTCACAAAGCATGTCTCATTTCCCCTGCCGAGACATAAAGAAATGAGCCATGCTCTGTAGAAATGGGGTTTAATACATCCGCAAAAAGTATCGACCCAAACCAGCCTGGGCAGTCCACGCAGAAGTCGAAACAGTTTGCTACTGGTCAATTTTCTGCATGACAAAGGAACAGTCTACCTCATAATTCAGTCAATTTTATGAATCAATAATTAAATGTGGACTTGCATGGTATAATGGTCACAAAAATGCATTAACCCTTTCCCACACAATCTCGACTTTTAACGACCCTGAGAAAGAGGCCTTTTGAAAACATTGTGGGAAAAGGAGAAAATGCTGGTAACCAGCATTTTCTCCTTTCCCCGCAATGTTTTCTACCCTTCCCACAATGAATTTCAATTTTTCAGCCACATTTAGTTTGTTGTCAGCAACTGCTTTCAATTTGGACTAGTCTAAAATTTTGTTGTTTGGTAAAGGGTTAAACCCCCTTTTGGCAGAGCATGACTCAAACATATTTATTAGATAATCAGCTGAACTAACAAGAAGAAGTCCACATGGAACATTCAGACAATTAAATTTGCTGCAAGGCTTAACAACAATTTCGCTACATCATCCAGAACATTATGGAGATCCATCAAGAGACCTGACATAAAAGTTGGATCCATTAGACTCTTAATTAACTCTTTACCAAACAACAAAATTTTAGACTTGTCCAAATTCAGAGCTTTTGCAACCGACAAACTGTATATGGCTCAAATTGCTCAAACGAAGAAGTGTCTTCCTGAAAGTGTACAAAACATTGTGGAAAAAGGAGAAAATGCTGGTTAACAGCATTTTCTCCTTTTTCCACAATGTTTTCAAATGCCTTATTTCTCAGGGTCATTAAAACATGGAATTGTTCGGTAAAGAGTTAACTTCAATGAAAAAAAAAATACTGTCATCAGCATTTGAGTGAAATGGTGAAGTTATTTTATCCCCCCTCTCTTTCACTTATTATCTTCGGAATAATGAAATAGTTTTTTTTTTAAGGACTGAATAACTGTCAACAAAACCACTTTCCGTAATTGCTACACCGAACTTATTAATGCAGCAGCTGGCAACTTTTAACTATTTACCAAACGACAAAATTTTAGACTGATCCAAATTGAAAGCATTTGCACATGACAAATCAGATATCACTTAAATGGTCAGATTTGTCTGTGATAGGATAGAAAACAATGTGGAAAAAAATGGTTACCAGCACCTTCTTCATTTCCTACAATGTTTTCAAAAGTATTTTTCCTCAGGGTCATTAAAACTTGAGATTGTGTGGTAAAGGGTTAAAAGGCTTTGAAAGGGGAAAAGTCAAAGATTTTGTTGTTTGGTAAAGAAGTCAAAAGTTTCTTTAATGTTTCTTTGTTTTCTGAATTGGTGTTTTCAACAGGATTTCAGTTATATCATTGTGATAGCTCTCTTTTTTGTGTGTTTCCTGGGGGGTTTCACCAAGCAACCATAGTCAAATATTTAATGGGGTAAAAACTTGTGGTTAGATCTAGTTGGACTTGAGTTTACTATTTACCACACAATCCAAAGTTTCAATGACCCCAAGTAAAAAGCTTTGAAAGCATCGTGGGAAAAAGGAAAATACTACTAACCAGCATTTTCTCCTTTTCCCACAATATTTTGTACCCTAACAAAGAAGAATTTCCTACTTTGATTTAAATTTGTGCTACATATAGTTTGTTGTCTGCAACTGCATTCAATTTAGACCAGTCTTAAATTTTGGTGTTTGGTAAAGAGTTGGTAAGTTATCAATGGCTTATCAGGTTTTATTGAAATGTTCTTGTTGAAACTTAAAATACCATACAAGGGCATGAGTGCCAGATATAGCCCATTCTCATTAACTCTTTACCACACAATCCCCACTTTTAACGACCCCGTGAAAGAAGCCTTTTGAAAACTTTGTGGGAAAAGGAGAAAATGCTGGTAACCAGTATTTTCTCCTTTTCCCACAATGTCTTCTACCCTTCCCAAAACAAATTTCTGTTTTTCAGTCACATTTGTTTTGTCATCAGCAAATGCTTTCAATTTGGACCAGTCTAAAATTTTGTCATTTGATCAAGAGATAATGCTATGTTTTTTCAAATTTCAGATCTTTTATGAAAAACCAAATTTATTGCAATTAATTCATTCACCTTATTAAGAAAACAGTATTCATTATTAGTAACAGTGCCATCAAAAAGAAGATGAGGAACCCTGGATTTTTTTGGCAATGCAAAACTTTCCAACCAAACATTTCCAGAGGTTTGCTAGCTTTAATATTTTAATCTTTGGACTGATAAGAGTGACTTTAAGTTCTTTAAGACAATGTTGATCAGACCTCCAAAACCATGGAGCCTGATCGTGAATCTACAGAGTCCATTTTGATGGGACTTTCCTAGCAAAAACAGCTTTTAACCCTTTCCCAAACAAGCCCTGGTTTTCACGTGTCTGCAGTACAAGTCTTTTGAAAACACTGTGGGAAAAGGAGAAATTGCTCGTAACGAGCAATTTCTCCTTTTCCCACAGTGTTTTCTATCCTTTTTGAGACCTTTCTGCCATTTTCATCAAATTTAAAATTGTCGTCTGCAAACTCTTTCAATTTGTACCAGTCTAAAATTTGTCGTTTGGGAAAGGGTTAAATAGCAATACCAGGATGTTTTCAACTGACTCGATGTATGCTTTTTTTTTCCTTGAGAACTGGGGGTCATTGGTTCTGATCCCCAGCAGTACCAGCATTTTCTCCTTTTTCCCAAAAATATTTTCAAAGGCTCTGACCAGAGTTAAGTTAAAAGTCTGGATAGTTTGGTAAATGGTTCAACATGTGACCCTGTTATAAACCTTGAAAATATTTAAATTCAATTTGATGTCATCCAACTAAAGCTACAAAAATATAAATTAAACTCTGAATACATTGCTATGTCCTAACTTGAATGTGTTTCTAAATAAGTAATGGATTTTTCATTGCTTGCTTACCAAGGTTTTATTTCACATGGCACTGGGTTCAAAAAGGCAAGCTTTACAAAACATGGGATCAATGTCCTTCAAAAAGGTTCTGAAGAAGGAAAGCTGCAAAACATTGCACTATGTAAGAGTCATAAATTTAGTTCGAACATATTTTATACAGATTTTGTACAATAGTAAAATTACAATAAACCAGTGAAAAGGTTTGTAACAAAAGCTTATATAGTTCTTCTGCACAATTCAGTACAGTGATTTACCAAATGTCTAAATTTCATAACAGTGAAACCTGAATATTGAAGTGACATACTCTTAATGAAGAAGTATAGAAAGAGAGAGATCAGACATGTGTAGTTATGGAAATTACTACATTAATTAATAATTAAAAAATTTAAGGGGGCATTTCTCGGCCTATTAAAAGTTGTATAACAGGCTGATTATGACAATCTACCTCCAGCAGATAATTTTCATCGTCTCAAGACAGACCACTTTAAAAACCATCAACTTTAATCATCTCCAGACAAACAACCTAAACAAAGATTGTTGCAAAAGAAAAAATTGCTCATAAACATATCTCCTTTAGTCACAATGTATTTTGTATATTACATGTTACTGAATATTGAATAATTTTTAAAAACATCATGGAAAAAGGAAAAAATGCTGGTAATCTGAGCATTCTTTCCTTGTCCTATGATGTTCTACCCTATCCGAGACAAATGCAGTCCTTTGAGACATATATAATTTGTCGTCTGCAAATGCCTTCAATTTGGACAATTCTAAAAATTTGTTGTTTGGTGAAGGGTTAATTTGTTCTTTGCAAGTGCCTTACCTCTTTACCAAATGACAAAATTTAAGACTTGTCCAAATTGAAAGCATTTGCAGAAGACATTTCAGATGAGGTTCATATGATGGAATTTGCCTTTGGTAGGGTAGAAAACACTGTGGGAAAAGAAGAAAATGCTGGTTACCAGCATTTTCTTCTTTTCCCACAATGTTTTCAAAAGGCTTCTTCCTCAGGTCATTAAAACCCTGGACTGACAGTGTGGTAAACGGTTAATTGGATACGGACAAGTTTAGATTCTAAAATTTTTGTCATCTTGCATAGAGTTAATCTTATACAATGGTGGTACTTAATGGAGTAGCTGAAACCAGATCTACCTTATTCTGAAAAAGAGTCCCCCACATATCTATTGATCAGGTATATTGATTGCCCTCTTATGCCCGATCAAGCTTAAATCCTCATTTGTATCTCATTGTGATATATTTCATTACATTTTTAGCAATATATTGTCTGGAAAGCCACTTAACTTCAAATGGAATCAAGTTTTATGCCAGGTTATCCAGTTTGTTTCTCTCTGTTTGGCTTCTTTGTTACCCACCAAGGTGCCACTGACTTATGCAAATCCTGACACTTTATAGCTTTTGAATTTCTTACAATAAATCTTATGAATTCCGTGCTCTGTGATTTCAGTAAATGCAATTGCACCTTATCACATTCTCAACAGCCTGAGTCGCAAGTATCTTGTCAGAAATGTGATTGAGCTCAATGACCTCTCGATGTACCTAGAGGACATTCGGGGGTTTTTTTTACACTCCATGAAATAAATTTATTTCATGGAGTGTACATCATCTGTAATATTTTCACAAGTGGTGCAGCCAATCATGAAAATATTACCAATGATGGTATTGATGTTACAATTAAATTGCTTTTGTGAACAATGTAGATCCAAGCATGGACAACAAGAACATTCTGTTTGATCCTAGACCTACAGCGCCCCCACTACAGTGCCTGCCACAGTATGAGTATTCTAGCCATTTCAGCTTTCAAATGAATGAGTTTCTAAATCTTTTTCAGTATGTGTGAAAATGTCATGTTGATATACTTATAGCGATAAAAAGGTTACAGAGACACAGAAACAATGCCAAGATATCATACTTGGTTCCAATACCTTGCTACAAAGCCAAAACTGTTACAAATGTATCTCTACTGACTGATGTAGAGATACCATTATACCATTATTACTAACCACTTGTTTCATTCATAGGTCATTAACCCTTATCAAAGAGCAATATTTGCTGCTTTCCCAACCAATTTACATCAACACCAGACTGCACATAATGTGCCCAAAATCTGGGGTCTCATCTTGCATCAACACTGTCCTTGACCATGGTAGATTATCCACACCTGGCCAGGTCAACTTTGGGTCACTTTATTTACTAAAAAGTTCAATTTCCTTTACTTCTATTGGTTTGACTCTTTTACCAATAATTCTGTGTTTTCATGACCCCGAAGTGAGAAGCTTATGAAAGTACTGTGGGAAAATGAGGCAATGCTGGTAACCAGCATTGCCTTTTTTTCCCACAATGCTTTGCACTGATGTCAGAAGCAAATCTCATCATTTAAGCTACAATGTATTAAATTTTGTCATATGCAAATGCTTTCAATACAGACGAGCCTAAAATTTTGTCCTATTGTAGAGTTAACCCTATACCAAAGACATAATATTAGATTTGTCCAAAATCAAAGCATTTGCAGACAACAAATGCAACTCAAATGATGGAAATGAAAGAGCAGAAAACATTATGGTAAAAGACAACAATGCTGAATTTTAGCATTTTTTCTTTTACCCACAATGCTTTCCAAAGCCTTCTCCCTCAAAGGTTTTAAAACTCTGGATTGTGTGGTAAAAAGTTCAGGGTTCCTATCTGTCCATCTGTTATTCACCTGTGGATGGTTAACAATAACTTCTTTTACAGTTATAATGTGTTATCATGATTGCCTTGTTATCATGATTGTCGGTTATCATGTCAACCCTATCCCTCATTTAACTGATCTTTACCACACAATCCCGACTTATAATGACCCCTGAGAAAGAAGCCTTTTAAAAACATCGTGGGAAAAGGAGAAAATGCTGGTAACCAGCATTTTCTCCTTTTCCCACAATGTTTTCAACCCTTCCCAAAACAAATTTTGATTTTTTCAGTCACATTTATTTTGTCGTCTGCAACTGCTTTCAATTTGGACTGGTATAAAATTTTGTGTTTGGTACAGAGTTAATAGACTCATTGCAATGCTTTCATAGTGAAGAACTATAAGACGGAAACACTGTGTCAAAAATTGAACAATTTGTTTCATTTGTAAGTTTCTCAGATCTGTATCTCTTGCACTAGTAAATGTCATACACAGAAAATTCCTTGACTCTTTACCAATCGACAAAATTTTAGACTTGTCCAAATTGAAAGAATTTGCAGACGACAAATTCAGTGTGGCTCAAATAATGGAATTTGTCTTTGATATGGTAGAAAACATTGTGGGAAAAGGAGAAAATGCTGGTTACCAGCATTTTCTCCATTTCCCACAATGTTTTCAAAAGGCTTCTTTCTTAGGTCATCAAAACTCGGGATTGTGTTGTCAAGGGTAAAGGAAGTGGTGAAACTCTTCACCAGATGGCAAAATTTTAGACTTGTCCAATTTGAGGACATTTGCAGACGACAAATTAAATTGAGCTGAAATGATGGTTATTGTTTGTGAAAGCGAAGAAAACATTGTGGGAAACGCAGAAAATAGTGGTTACCAGCATTTTTTTCCTTTTTCCACAATGTTTTCAAAAGCCTTCTTTGTCAAGGGCATTAAAACTCAAGATCGTGTGGTGAGGGTTCAGTCTACCTGCCCACACAATGTAGACTTGTCAAAACTGCATATTCTCCTTTTCCAACAATGTTTTCTTAGTAGCCTTCAAAGTCCATTAGTTGACTCCTATTTAATTAGTCATCTGAAAAATTTTCAATATGGAAAATCCTATTAATTTGTCGACAGGTAAAGATTAAATCAATCAGTGCCTCACTTAAGCTAGGATTTGGTTCTAACATAGTAGAAAACATTGTGGGAATAGGGGGAATGTTGGTAACCAGAGTTTTCTCCTCTTTCCTAAAACATATTAACCCTTGTCCCGCTGAATAACTTAAATGAAACTTTCAAGGCAATAGTAAAAACCCCCAAAAATACTTTTTAATACTTAATTTTTAGAGAAAAATAAAAAATATCTCCCAATCGGCGGTGGGGGGGTGAGGGGTGGAATCTACACTGTCTGCAAAAGGTCAGTGAGTCGTCCTTAGCAGTCTAAGGATAAAAAAGTCATTCTCAGGGTCATTAAAACATAGGATTGTTTGGTAAATTAAGGGTTAAAAGAAATTTAAAAGAAAAAATTCATGCCCATTACTGGAAAAAATCAACATGTAGAATTCACATAAAAAAATAGTAGAACATAATAACTTGGTCATGACCTGTTCATTTAGGCAAAGAAGGCACAGTTTTATCAAATATCAATGCCAGAAATTTTGCTAACGTGACCTGTATGTAAACATGACATACTTAGACGCGAAATTTATATAACCACAATACAATGACTAGTTGAAAGAGATCTATTTTTAAGTTTTTGCTCTAGTTATTTCGCAATTCACAACTACTTTTTATTGGTAAACTACTAATGTAAATAGATCTTATCCCCCAAACATCTTATTTGTGGTCCGTGCTCATGATGCCATGCGATACTAACACTATGAATGAAATCTAACCCCTTTCATCAGCTCTGCACAATCTTATGCTGAGATTGGAACTTGAGAGATATTTTACTCTTTACCAAATGACAATATTTTGGAGCAGTCCAAATTAACAGCATTTGCAGACAACCAATTAAAGATTACCAAAATGACAAGATTTGTCCCTGATAGGGTAGAAAAAAGTGGAAAAAGGAGAAAATGCTGGTTACCAGCATTTTCTCCTGTTCCACAATGTTTTCTTCCCTATCAAAGACATGTTTTTCATCATTTGACTCACATTTAAATTGTCGTCTGCAACTGCTTTCAATTTTGACTGTTTTAAAAAATTGTTGTTTAGTAAAGAGTTAACTCTGGAGCAGACAAGTTGTAAAAATATTGTGGCAGAAAGCGAAAACATCTTGAATCTACACTGCACAATAAGATAAAGGGATGCGAAACCAGCCTTTGAATTGCAGTCTCTACAAGCTCAAACTTTCAGTTTCATGTATCAGAGTTTGTCTTCACAAACCATTCTTAATATCTCTGTTAGTCCTCAAGATATCTTTGTCTTAAATTCAAAGTAACACAATTTCAGATTGGCTAAACTATATAGTTTAGCCAATCAGATATTGCCTTATTTTCTAGATGTAGAATAAGACTAAGATTGTAATTCAGAATGGTTGGTGAATAAGGTCCCTGGTGCTTGAAATGGTTCAAAGGCCATTTATATAATACCATAACTGGGAGGTTGCAATTTCTTCCAACTTAAAATTTTCTTTTATTCATAACATGTTCAATATGGTTCAAGGACTATTGTACACTGTAACTTTAATGCAGAGTTGTAAAACACCTTTGCAATAGTAATTTACACCGACTCAAATTTTCTTTTTTATTTATCTGGCATGGTTGAAAGACTATGTAGACTGAACTATCATTGCCAAATTGTAACCAAGGGGTCAATTTTGTCAAAGCAGGAAGTCCTCAATGAACCCCTTATCAAGACCCTTCAAATCAGTTAAAAAAAACCTGGTGTAAAATAATGCATCATTGTCAAAATCAGGCAAAAAATGTATTTCAAGATTTCTCGGCTGTCAACTGAATGACTTTATCAGACAACGGAAGTTTACATGCGTCCATATAGAAGGTATCAATTTTGCAGGTAACAAAATTAATTATGGCTCATACAAAAAGCTATCTCTTGGAAAAAGGAAGAAAACATTGATGGAAAAGAAGAAAATGCTGGTTACCAGCATTTTTTCTTTTCTAAAAATGTTTTTAAAAGCCTTCTACTTTCAATCTTTAAATCTCAGGATTGTGTCAAACAGGGCTAATCAGTACATTTTTTCCAGTCTAGCTAAAATCTCAGCAGGATAAATGATGGACTTAAAAAAAAATCTTGTATGTCATTATTTTGTGATGGCATTAGACAATGGTTTTTGTTAGGTCTGCCTGTCTATGATGTGATTTATGTAAAGTGGTTGCCAAAAAAGTCTTGTTCTGACCAGTCTGTTGCCCCTTGTATTCATGATCCTGGGAAAGAAGGCTTTCAAAAATATTTCAAAAACATTGTGGTAAAAACAGAAAAAGCTGCTTACTGCCTTTTTCTCCTTTTAAAACAATATTTTCTACCCTTCCAAAGATAAATCCAATAATATAACTCTTTACCACATGACAAAATTTTACTCTGGTCCAAACTGAAAGCACATGCAGACGATATATGAAATGCTATTCAAAACATAAAATGTGTCTTTAAAAGGAGAGAAAACATTGCGGGAAAAGAAGAAAATGTGGTTTTCAGCATTTTCTTCTTTTCCCACAATGCTTTCATCAGGATTGTTAAAACTTGGGATTGTGTGGTAAAGAGTTAAGCCTCATCTACCGTATATGCTCGACTATAAGACGCCTTCGCTTATAAGACGCTCCCCCAACTTCATGATTCAAAATCGGGGATTTCATTGATGACCTCCTATAAGACGCAGGTAGACTTCACACTGATCATAAGAATGCTAAAATTTTGAGTATTCAGCTGGAAATACGCCTCGCAGACATTACGGTCTATCGGAGTTGCATCATTCCCAAAATACATCTCTTGTATCTTAGCCGATCGTATCTTGATTCAAGTCCAATTTTTTTTATAAAATTGAAAAAAAGCAACTTGAAAAGAATGTAATGCATAGTCCAAAACACTCACATTTTTTGTATAAATAATCCTATCAGGGAAATTAGGCCTTCGATGGTTTACTCAAAATTGTTATTTATCAATGGGTGTATAAAGTTTACCTCGACAGTGAAGAGTTACATTACAGGATCAAAGTACTCTGGTATCTTACACCCAGCACAATGTGATTTAACTCTTAACCAAACGACAAAATTTTAGACTTGTCCAAATTGATAGGATTTGAAGGAGAAAAGGGTAACTGTGACTCAAAAATTGAAATTTGTTTTACTACCGTTTTCACCTTTTCCCACAATGTCTTCAAAATCCTTTTTCTTTCGATTTGTTAATAATCGAGATTTTTGGTAAAGAGTTTATTTATCTACATGGCCAGGATAATTTTTGGTCGTTAAATCATAGAGCTATCAAAATGGAGACCTTGATGCTTGCTGATTTAATCTAAATAATTGTATAATCAGCTATCCTGGTCATAAATTAAAGCTAATTGTTAATCTCTGGTGTTATACCAGCACTAATTTATCGATGGGATGATTGGTCAGTTCAAGCTGTGAAAGTTTGACATCTAGCTGTTAATCTCATTAAAAACAGGTGTTGTCTGTGTCGTAAAACACAGACTGCGATCAACCCTTTACTTCCTTACCTCGATGATCACCTGATAAACACTACCAAATTTCTATTTAGATAGAAATATTTGGGAATATTTGCCTCTGTTAGGTTACTTGTGTTATTACATCATTTTAATTCGTCTCAATGATCAAAATTACCAATAATGAAAAAAGTATCGATTCATCATTAAATTTAAGATTTGCCAAAAGGGTCAATTAATACACTTGGTACTTTGATATGTATTACAGTCAACTCGAGGGCCGTATTATACACTGAGTGCAACAACAACAACAAGAGGAATACACGATGGATTTAAAGCTGAATTAACAAGTAAAACACACAAAAAAGTTTGTTCCAAACTTTTATTTCTTCACATTGACGGCATTTTTAACAGTTTCTGATACACTTAAAAGTTTACATCAGCGTGACTAGATTGGGAGGTGGTAGTATCTCTTCGTGTTGGTCGGCAGGTAAGTAGGTTCCCCAGATGGAATTTTACAAAGTCCTTTGATTATGCGCTTATAAGACGCTCCCCCTACTTCAAGCTCAAAATTCTAGGGAAAAAAATGCGTCTTATAGTCGAGTATATACGGTAATTTGTCATCTGCAAGTGCTTTCTATGTGGATTCGCCTAAAACTTTGTTGTCTGGCACAGAGTTTAAAAAAACAAGCTACAATCTATAATCAACCTGTCACCAATGTTACCCTATCAGAATGTTTGTTAAAAACCTTTTTTTGTTCAAGACAAATATTTAACCACCTTAAATCAATATAAACAATGGCCCATAATCTGTGCTTGAAACTTTATCATTGAAACAAACAGAATTTAAACTTGTTCAAGATTCTTTTTGTTATGCACAAAAATTCAAATTTTATAAAAAAAAAAAATAGAAAGATATTTATGTTAAATGCATAGTAACTTATATAAAATATTTTCAATTCCTGGTTACTAATCATTGTATCTGTAATCATTTAAACCCCCCCCCCCACCTTCCCCACCCTAAGCCCTTTTTCAAAGTGGGGAGAGAGCAATGCCCAGACTTGTCCAAATTGAAAGCATTTCCAGACGACAAAATAAATGTGACCCAAAATTTGAAAATTTTTTAGGAGAGGGTAGAAAACATTGTGGAAAAAGGAGAAAATGCTGGTTACTAGCATTTTCTCCTTTTCCCATAATGTTTTCAAAAGGCTTCTTCCATACAGTCATTAAAAGTCAGGATTGGGTGGTAAAGGGTTAACTCTTTACCACACAATCCCAACTTTTAACGACCCTGAGAAAGACACCTTTTAAAAACATTGTGGGAAAAGGAGAAAATGCTGGTAACCAGCATTTTCTCCTTTTCCCACAATGTTTTCTTCTCTTCCAAAAACAAATTTCAATTTTGGATTCACATTTATTTTGTCGTCTGCAAATGCTCAGACAGATACATTTGTAACAGTAATGTGACTAGAATGATGTAATTTGTTTTTGAAAAGGTAGGAAACCTTGTGGGAAAAGGAGAAAATGCTGGTTACAAGCATTTTCTCCTTTTCCCACAATGCTTTCAAAAGACTTCTTTCTCAGGGTTGTTAAAACTCGGAATTGTTTTGGTAAAAGGTTAAAGGGGGTTTTGAGAGTTGGGTTGAATCAGCACTATTTTAAACCGTGCACGACATTTTGTCGAAAAGGTGTTTTGTCGAAATCCATGTATGTTTTAAAATACCCATCGCCAAATTTCTAGATTTATTTCATGAAAAGCTTTGTCTGGGAGGAAGATTTGAGCAACAATTTGTCTGGGTTAAGGCAAGCGTCAGGGCTAGGGATCATTTTCGACAAACATGGTTTTCCACAAAATGTAGGACATCCTTTTTTAAACTGTGACAAAATGTTTAAACTGTCACAAAATGTAAAGGCTTTACTTGTCCTTAGTAATACCATTTAAGCGTGTTAGTCATGGGGAAATGGTAATGTTTATCCACTAACCTTGTGAAATTTTAGTTCATGCTCAAATGCCTTCAATTTCACCAATCATTACTTCATTGAGAAAATTTGAAATTAAGATTTCAGCCTAATATGTAAGAGAAAAAGCTTTAAAGATACATCCTTACAGCCAGAGAGAAAAAACGCTTTTAACATTTAATCCACTGTAGAATAGTTCCAAATTTAGTCAGCTATATAAACATAGTTAAATTACCGACATATTTTACCCTTGTGAAAGCAATAAATACATTATATCAGAAATCTTCAATTTAAAACGGGAAACATCAACAGTGATTTATCTGATGGCCTCCAGAAAATAGATTTTCTATTGGTCATTATTTATCTGTTCAACGTTGCAACCACTAGGGCAACATCTGGCATGGAGATGTAAGAATGGTTATAGTTTGATAAAATGGATTAAAAACTAGCTGAAAACGAGTATAGATGTATCTTTAACCCTTTCCCAAACGATAAATTTTAGACTGGCCCAAATTGAAGAGCTTGCAGACGACAATTTTAAATTTGATGAAAATGGCAGAAAGTTCTCAAAAAGGGTAGAAAACACTGTGGGGAAAGGAGAAATTGCTCGTTACGAGCAATTTCTCCTTTTCCCACAGTTTTTTCAAAAGACTTGTACTGCAGACACGTGAAAACCTAATTACTCTAGGTGTATTCATTTGCATAACTGAAATTTTGCGCTTAACCCTTTACCACACAATCCCGACTTTTAACGACACTGAGAAAGAAGCCTTTTGAAAACATTGTGGGAAAAGGAGAAAATGCTGGTAACCAGCATTTTCTCCTTTTCCCACAACGTTTTCTACCCTTCCAAAAATATATTTCAATTTTTCAATCACATTTATTGTATCGTCTGCAAATGCTTTCAATTTGGACTGGTCTAAAATTTTGTCTTTGGTAAAGAGTTAAGAATAACCAATTACACTATGAGGTGTATTCAGTTACACTTACATAACTGAAATTCTGCGCTTAGCTCAGTTACCACAAGCATGTCTAACTTGCTCCAATTGTCAAGTTTGTACAACTACTTCTTTCTAAACTATTGCATGCATTGTAATTTATCCCATCAAGACATACTATCTTGAGATGAATCTAATAAACATTACTAAAATAAGGGTCAGTAGTGCTTATGTACCCAATTATAGCATCTTCTAACAAGTAAAGATTGAATTAGGACATGGGGGGGAGAAATCTCTTCCCCCAATATTTTCCAGAGAATCTAAGCCAGAATTTTTTTCACTCTATCACTACTTGACATTTAGGAATCTGGCAGCAACAATCAATACAATCTCTGTTTGACAAATTAAAACAACTGAAACTCTCGAAGGCCCCTGTTGCCTCATAAATTGACTAAAAGCATTCTTTATCGTATGGATAGTTTCTGCTTTTCTATCAGCATGATATCCCCAAGCAGGAAGTCAGTACTCTGCCAAAGGCTAAAATTAACCCTTGCACTGCTAAATAAATAAGCCATGCTCTGGCAAAAAGGGGTTCAATGCATCTCTGTGATGCATTATACCAAGCAAGTCTACATATAATTATGGATCCATAAAATCCATTTCGATTAACAACTGACTGGATCATTTGGTGGACTGGTTCTTTGCCATGAGGAAAACTGACCAGTAAGCAGACCTACTAAACTCTGAGTCGGTACTTTAGATGCCAATAGTGCAATTTCAAGGCTGTTTTTGTCAGAATGTCTAGTGAAGACAAAGAGAGTGAAGATTGAAAATCTGGGTCCGTTTTCACCAACCATTCTTCAGAACATTCTTTGTCCTGTCCTCCAGAATTTTCTACATTTGAAAGTAACACAACTCCTGATTGGCTAGACCATTAGGTTTAGCCAATCAAGAGTTGTGTTACTTTCAAACATAGAAACTCTTGGAGAATAAGACTAAGAATATACTAAGGAATGGTTGGTGAAGCAGTCTGAACTTAATCTACAATGTCTCCATGTTCAGCACTTTAACATTTTACTATATAACCAAACTTTAGACATGTCTACATTGAAAGCCATTTCAGATGATAAACACAAAACATGCAGTCTGATCTCTGTTCTACAATGTCTGCTTATCTGAGCTATGCTGGACAAGAGCAGCCTTGATATTGCAATTATTTGGGTCTTACTTCTAGGCCTCTAACTCTTTACCAAACAACAAAATTTTAGACTGGTCCAAATTGAAAGCAGTTGCAGACAACAAAATAAATGTGACTGAAAAATTGAAATATGTTGTGGAAAGGCCAGAAAACATTGTGAGAAAGGGAGAAAATGCTGGTTACCAGCATTTTCTCCTTTTCCCACAATTTTTTCAAAAGGCTTCTTTCTCAGGGTCATTATTAAAGTCGGGATTGAGTGGTAAAGGGTTAATAAAGGGTTGACATGATTTCCCTGCATTCCCCCTTTTTTTCTTTAAGCAATATGGCAGATCACATCTTAAAACATTGTGAAAGGAGGATTTCTCTTTTGCCACAATGTTTGCACATAAAACTGATGTACTAGACCTTAAATCTGGTAGATCATTCACATTTTCAGAGATATTTTCAAAATTGTCTCGAGCAAATTACGTCCACAGACAACAGAATGAGGTATCAAACACAGATACTCCACAAAGTACAGAAACAAGACTAATATAGAAGAAGTAGGAATGATAAGAGAAAATTAATCCAATTTTGTACATCAGGCAAAGAGAAAAAAAACAAACTGTCTTCTGTCTCATTAGCTTAATTAACCCTTTACAATACAAAACTGAGCCTAAACAACCTTGACAGGTTGTTTGTTTGTATTGTGAGTTAAACACCATTTTAACACGTTAGGTCATATCTCTGCAGTCACTGCTCCTACGCATGTTTTTCCTGGTTTCCTTACACCGGTACTGACACAACTTTCTTTCTTTTTAAGTCACTGACTACTTTTCTCACATGCATCAAAGGTGAGAGGCAAAAAATTGCCGAAAAGAAAGTTTGCCTCAACCAAGTATCAAACCTACAACCACTGGGTCATGAGTGAGATACTCTAACCACTGAGGTAGCCAGGCAGGCTAACAACCTTGATAGAGCTCGCTTTTGAGGGCATTGTGGGAAGAGATAAAATACTGATGATGATGCTAGTAACCAGCATTTTCTCCTTTTCCTACAGTGATTCCTACCCTTTCTAAGACCAATTCCATCAGTTGAGCCACATTTCATTTGTCATCCTCCTGCTTCAACTCTTTCACTCACAATCCTGAGTTTTAACAACCCTGAGTAACAAATCTTTTGAAAACACTGTGGGAAAAGGAGAAAATGCTTGTAACCAGCATTTTCTCATTTTACCACAATGTTTTGTACTTTTTCACAGACAAATCTGATCATTTCAGCAGCATGTCATCTGCAAAATGCCTTGAATTTGGACAAGTCTCAAACTTTGGCATATGGTAGACTTAACAAGTAGAGTGCTCTGTTTTCTGTCCTTTCCTTATATTAAGTCATTACCAAATGACAAAATTACACTATTCCAAATTCAAAGCATTGGCAGACAACAAATAAATGTAACTCAGAAATTAAAATTTGTTTTGGCAAGGGGAGAAAACATTGTGGGAAAAGGAGAAAATGCTGGTTACCAGAATTTTCTCCTTTTCCCACAATGTTTTCAAAAGGCTTTTTCTTCAGGGTCGTTAAAACATGTGATTGTGTGGCAAAGAGTTATCTTACACTTCAGAAGAATCTACCTGTGGAGTAACCTGTTACATCTTTGACAGACATGTAAAAAAAGAAAGCCTTTGCAGACGATGAATTAAATGTGGTTCAAATGATGGGATTTCTCTATGAAATGGTAGAAAAAAATGTGAGAAAAGGAGAAAATGCTGGTAACAAGCATTTTCTCCTTTTCCCATATTGTTTTCAAAAGCCTTATTATTCAAAGTCATTAAAAAACAAGATTGTTTGGTAAAGAGATAAACAAAACGCCATGTTCCCATGAGACAAAATGCATAATGTATATCACTCTGCAGAACCCATTCATTCAACAAAAGCAGACAACTAATTAGTAAGCATGAAATTACCAGAGACTATCGTTTTCCCATTAGTCTGTCAGAGTACAAAATAGCATGCTGTAAATAAGCAAAGGTATAGCATGCTGTAAATAAGCCAAGGTATGTTGAAATTTCAAGGCCATGTTGGTTGAAAAACACAAAATAGCAAATATCATAGATGTGTGCAGACTTTCTGTGATCTGTGCTGCTCTTAAAGATACATCCTTACAGCCAGAGAGAAAAAATATCAAAATTTGATAGACTGTAAAATGTTTCAGACTTTAGTAAGCTGTGTAACCATAGATAAATTACTGATATATATGGTGTAAGGGATAAATACATATATAGGAAATCATCAAGTTAAAAACAGAAGAAATGTCACATCAGTGATTTCTTTGATGGCCTCCAAACAGTATGATGCATTTTATATCAGTTGTAATCCATGTAACCTTGGAACCATCAGGGGCAAATTTGGCATGAAGATACAGGAATTAATATAGTTTCACAAAATAAAGCTAAAATGGGTTAAAAACTGGCTGAAAACAAGTGTAGATGTATCTTTAAAGGTGAGCCAAGCTGAGCAAGCTCATTGCTGTAATGAAGCAAGGCATCAAGGACACACAGTCTTTGTTGCTGCATTCAACAACAGTAAAAAATATACTTAAAGATGTACAGTCACAAAAAACATTGACAACAACAGAGATAATAATTAAGAGGACTATGCTCTCAAAGAGTAATATGATCTGGTAGGGTCTGTAGGGAGCTGATAAATACTATTTAATGATAATGGCAATGCCATACATGTTGCAGATAATTACTCACTGGAGGTAAAGTACTTTATTTATTGATGTCTGAAGTCCAAAAGCTTTTTTGTTTGAATAGTACCTTTATGCAGCTTTCCGATTAGTACCAGTATAATCAGCAGAATTTGAGCCTTCAAAGCCTGTATTCATAAAACCATTCTTAAGAATGTTCGGATTCTCCAGAGTTTTCTTAATTTGAAAGTAACACAACTTCTAATTGACTAATCCATTTAGTTTAACCAATCAGAAGTTGTGTTACTTTCAAATTAAGAAAATCTTGGCAAATAATACAAAGAATGTTCTTAAGAATGAAGAGTAAGACCAAGAATATTCTCAAGAATGGTTTGTCCCTATACCACACCATCCCGAGTTTTGACGACCCTTAAGAAGAAGGCTTTTGAAAACATTGTGGGAAAAGGAGAAAATGCTGGTAACCAGCATTTTCTCCTTTTCCCACAATGTTTTCTACACATCCAAAGAGAAATTTTACCTTTTTAGTAACATTTAATTTGTCGCCTGCAAATGCTTTCAATTTGGACAGGTCTAAAATTTTGTCGTATGGTAAAGAGTTAATACTAGCCCGTTGGGTATTACAAAACCCTGCACAGAGAGGGACAGTTCTTCCCCAAGAGAAAGGTAAAATGTGGTATCATTTCAAAGAATAAACCACAACCTTGAGATGTTTGCACAAACAAATAAAAATGCATCATATTGATTTATGCCAACCAAATAGGAAAATTAATGAATCCTACACTGATGCACAGGAAACCTAGATTTCTGAAATAAATCACTTCAAACAGTATATTTTTTCAATAATGAAAGCGGCAGTTTTCAGTATCTCTTATCATCTTTGGGGAAAACCATAGAACATTGGTGGGAAACAGCATGTCAGTTCCTGGAAATTAATTGCTGTCTAATTGATTATACACTTACAAGATGTAAGCTCCATAGTTAAGTGAAGTTGCTTCTGAAGGGTAGGACAGCAGGCATTCCTCACATTCAGTGCTTTACTCTCTTCCGAACAATCCAATGATTTGCTACCCTGAGAAAGAGGTCTTGGAAAAACATTGTGGGGAAAAGGAGAAAAGGCTGGTAACCAGCATTTTCTCTTTTTTCCACAATGCTTTCAAACCTTTCAAAGACAAACTCTTCAATTGGAGCAGCATTCATTTTGTTGTCTGCAACTGCTTTGAATCTGATATACTATTAACCCTTTACCACACAATCCTGGGTTTTAACAATCCTGTGGAAGAAGCCTTTTGCAAATATTGTGGGAAAAAGGAGAAAATGCTGGTAGGCAGCATTTTCTCCTTTACCCCAAAGTGTTTTGCACCCAATAAAAGACAAATTCCATCATTTGAGCCACATTTAAATTGTCATCTGCAAGTGCTTTCAATTTGGACAAGTCTTAATGTCTGTCGTGCAGTAAAGAGTTAAACCCTATTGTCTGGTAAAGAGTTACAACACAGGGATTTCCAGGTTGATCCTCAACTCTTCACTAGAAAACAAATTTTTTCCATAATGAAACCGTCTATGGATGACAAAATGTTGGTAACACTCATTAATCCTTATACTGCTAAATAAGTTAACCCTTTCCCAAACGACAAATTTTAGACTAGTCCAAATTGAAAGAGTTTGCAGACGACAATTTTAAATTTGATGAAAATGGCAGAACATTCTCAAAAAGGGTAGAAAACACTGTGGGAAAAGGAGAAATTGCTCATAACGAGCAATTTCTCCTTTTCCCACGGTGTTTTCAAAAGACTTGTACTGCTGACATGTGAAAACCAGGGCTTTCAAGTCGATAGCTAAAAAACCTGATGTTGGTATTTCAAACTTATTTTTTGGAAAAAAGAAAAACATCTCCGCAGACATTGTACATAGATCAAAGATCAAACTGCACATTCTCTGCAGTCTGATCTTGATCTACACTATCGGCAAAAGGTTAGTGAGTCATGCTTAGCAACCTAGGGGTTAAGAACATTCTTAGTCTAATTACAGATTTAGAAAGTAACATAATTTCTGATTGGCTAAACAAATGGTTATTTTCAAATGTGTTACTTTCAAATTTAGAAAATTCTTGAGAGTAAAAGAAGAAAGTTCTTAAGAATGGTTGGTGAATACGGACCCAGGTTGTATCTTTGAAGAAAATCAGCCCAATTACAAAAGTAAATATAAGATTTACACCTCTTTCCTCTCACAATCTACACAACTTTATAATGAGACAATTCTACAAACAATGTCCATTATAGTGTGATTCTTTTCTCATCAACTTGGTCAACAAAATTTAATGAACACTTCCAAATTACTTAGAACCAGCCTTGGTAGCAGAGACAATTAGCAATACATGCCCCTTGTCTTGGAAGTCATTGGTTCAAAGTCAAATTTGGCCACAATTGGTCATTTAGTGAAATATTGTGTAAAAATACACAAAATTTGTCTTTCAGGAAAAACTCCCCATGTAAATGAATAAAATGCAGTTTCCATTTCTTCAAATACTTCTTTGTTTCGTTTTCATTAGTGTAACTCTTTACCAAACTACAAAATTTCAGACTCCACCAAATTGAAAACAACTACTGACAACAACTGCAATGTTGGTTGAAAGATGAGCTCTGTCTTTGAAATGATAGAAAACATTGAGGGAAAAAGAAGAAATGCTGGTAAAAGCCTTCTTGACCAAGCTACTTAAAACTTAGGCAAAGGGTTAATATCATGTTCAGAAAAGCCTAAATGCAACCCAATCTCCCAAATCACTGGCATGCAAGAATCTGCAGTGAATTTGAGTTTCTAGGCTTAATTTGAAATGTCAACAATCTTGTTGACTATGAAATATCTTGCCCTTTAGCACAGATTCCCGAGTTTTAATGACCTTGGGGAAGAAAGCCTTTTGAAAACACCATGGAAAAAGGAGAAAATGCTGGTGACCAGCATTTTCTCCTTATACCACTATGTTTTCTATCCTCTCAAAGACAGAAATCATCATATAGTCAATTTGTTATCTGCAAATTCTTTCAATTTGATAAGAGTACAAAATTTTGTCCTATGGTAAAAAGTCAAATGCTAGAATTTGTGAAAGCTTTCTTTTCTCCCTTGCGATGAAACATTACACCAGTCCTTACTTACTGAACTATGAACGGCTTACAGGGGAAATGATATACACTGTTCCAATAAATCTGGCACAAGATCAGCAAACCAAGCAACCATAATGCTAAACATGTAGGCTGCTAATGAAAGTATCTAATTTAGACCCTGTGTAGATCAAGATCAGACTATACTGAAATATGTGATCAGATATCTTGCATGTATTCCTAATAAACTATTCAGGAAAAAAGTAAAGTACACTGAATTTTTTTTTTCCCTGGTGCCTGGAACTAATCATTTTCATTGCCAAGTAGTTCACCCAAAATGTGCTGGGCTTGGCATAGATTGGTTACCAGCATTTTCTCCTTTTTCCATGATGACTTCAAAAAGCCTTCTTAATCAGGCTCCTAAAAACACTGTAACTTTGGTAAAGGGTTAATGGTTACCAAGGTCTTGAAATTTTGAATTCCTTTTATTCTGGGAGGTCTCCATGACCAAACGGATATCCAAATAGCCCACAAGCATTACTGGTGTTTACAAACATGTTCTACTTGTAGTAGAGCATTCAGTTAATGACTGTTAATGTTTATGACAGCTAATTCATATAACACACTTTGCAAAAGCTAGAGAACAATTTAGGAGTGCTGATTAGTTTTGATTCATCCTCCAAACAGTTTAAAAGACAAAGACTTAAAAAGGCAACTGAACTAATATCCAATGTCTGGACAAAAACCAAGCAAACAATTTTGTTACAATTTTGTTACTTGATAGCATGCATACAATGCCAAAACGACAAATAAACAACCAGGCAACAAAAAATGCTATGTCTAGACAGAAACGTAACAAAACTGTCAGACCTTGATGGCCAAGCAAACAATACCAAGACAGCAAAATTAATTTTTTACCAAACGACAAAATTTTTGACTTGTCCAAATTAAAAGCATTTACAGAAGACAAAATAAATGTGACTCAAAGATCGAAATTTGTTTTGGAAAGGTTAGAAAACATTGTGCGAAAAAGGAGAAAATGCTGGTTTTCAGCATTTTCTCCTTTTTCCACAATGTTTTCAAAAGGCTTTTTCTTCAGGTTTGTTAAAACCTGTGATTGTGTGGTAAAGAGTTAATGAACAACCAAGCAACAAAAGATACCATGTCTAGACAGAAACTTAACAAAACTGTAGGACCTTGATAGCAAGTATGCAATGCCAAGACAGCAAATGAACAACCAGGCAACAAATATGCAATGTCTAGACAGAAACTTAACAAAACTGCAGGACCTTAATAACAAGTATGCAATGCCAAGACAGCAAATGAACAACCAGGCAACAAATATGCAGTGTCTAGACAGAAACTTAACAAAACTATAGGACACTGATGACAAGTATGCAATGCCAAGACAGCAAATGAACAACCAGGCAACAAAATAATGCTATGTCTGGACAGAAATTAAGCAAAACTACTGTACATAGACGGCAAGCATACAATGCCAGACATCAAATGAATAACAAGGTATCAAATATGCATAAACAGAAACTGGGCAGAAGTGTAGTACCTAAATTGTAAGTATAGTGAGCCATTAGGCCAGAATTTTTTTATTAGTTGATTTACAAACCCGCCGACTGTAATTTTCCCAAAAGCAGAAAAAAAAAAAAATAAAGAGTGTCTAAAAGAAAAATTATTATTTTCTCCGCCGACCCTGCAGATTTTTCGTTTCGTTGAAAAAAATCCGTAAGGTCGATTCACTTAAAGTTTAATACTGGTACCCGTTGTACCTGCAGTAAAGGTTTGATATGAATATCGATAGCGGGATGCCAGTTTCCCAAATTTTCCAACACTGGTTTCCGACCTTTATTTTGATTTAACCCTGACGTAGAGGAAATCTAGTCACTGGAAACCAGCGCTTTATGTCATTTCACGTGAATCAAGGAGGCTAATCTCAATGTTTAGCACTGCGTATTAGATATAGGCGCCAATATGGCTGTTTACGAAGAGAAGGCCTTTTTTGTTTTCAAATTTGAGTGTTTCGGCAACAAAGTTCTCAACAAAAAGATGCTACGACAGGTGAATTTGTCATCGAACATTGGCGACAAAATATCGGCCATTTTCGAGGACGATCAGGTGTCAGTTTTGTCAGTCTGCACAGGAGGGAAGGAGAATGAAATCAACTGTTCAGCAGAGTTAGACACGCCGTTTAGGATCATACACGAGTTCAAACACAAGTATATAAATGTGACCATGAAGGATGCAAACCCTGATGAAAACAATAATCAACCTGAGTCATCGCCTTCCATCTTGAAAGTCATGATGGAGTGTAGGAGGTCCTATGACATGTATCCCCCGGAAAGGTAATAATATGCCAATATAAAGCGAACATATAGAAATATTTTAGCATGTTGCGAATATTTAGGCTGTCTGAATTACGATATTTATCCCAACAGTTGTTCATCAGAAAGCATTTAAATTTGATCAATTGGTACCTTCAGAGGCCAGCCTACTTTTCAAGACTCTCCGTCTCATGGAGTCCCAGGGTGGAGGCGGCCACAGTAAAATATTTACGCTGCCTTAACCCATTACCACACAATTCCTACTTTTGACGACCCTGAGAAAGAAGCCTTCAGAAAACATTGTGGGAAAAGGAGAAAATGCTGGTAACTAGCATTTTCTTCTTTTCCTACAATGTTTTCAACACATCACAAAACAAATTTCAAATTTTCTGTGACTTTTATTTTGTCGTCTGCAAATGCTTTCGATTTGGACAAGCCGAAAATTTTGTCGTTTGGTAATGAGTTAGAAATGTCTTTTTTTAAAATTGATCTTTTAACATTATTGATACATTGATGTATTGGGTAGCCACCAGAGCTCCTTGTTGACCTGGATCTATATTTCATGACCCAGTGATTTTTGCCTGATATTGTCAATATGATCTTTATGCAACATATTTAATACCTATTTCAAAAATCTTTACTGCACAACAAAATTTCAGACAAAATAAACGGCACTCAAAAATAGTAATTTCATTTGGGAAGTTTAGAAAACATTGTTGGAAAAAGAGAAATGCTGGTTACCAGCATTTTCTTTTCTCACAATGTTTTCAAAAGCTTTCGGTCTCAGGTTCGCTAAAAAAATGGGATGGTGTGGTCAAGAGTTAAAGGTCACTTTTACCAATTTTTCATGGTTCAATGATACCTTGGATTTTGAAAATGATGTGATGCATGATCTAGTTACTGTGACTGGTTGCAAGAGAAATCAAGAAGGGGAAAGTTTTGGGTATTCATACTTTAACCCCACTATTAAGCACTCTTAATATCTTCTTTTTTTGTTATTTTTTTTTTTAATGTCTTCTTCAGAGAGCAGAAAAATGAAAAAGATAACCTGTACAATGATATACTTCAAGTGATGAAAAAGAATAAGGTTGCATTTACACGACAGCAAGTAGGAACTGTAGGAGTGCATGTTGTTCAGACACTCACAAGTCTCTTCTGGTACCTGGACCCTTTCCATGAACGATTGAACTCCAGAGCTGTTAGGTTGCCAGAAATGTTTCAGAATTTAAAGGGATATCGCAACTTCAAGAAGCAGCATAAGAAAGTACCCCAGGTTTGTTTTTCTGAGAAATTCCACAATGTTGACCTAATTTTAATCTTTACATAGAGCAAGAAATAACATTTACGTTTGGTGATAAATTCGGGATAATTTTCTTTCATTCTCTTTATAAACATATGTTTTGGGTAGTTATTAAAATGTCCTGCCATGGCACTTCTAATGATTACCCACAACATCACATTTGTAGAGAGTAAAAAGAAAATTTATCCTGAAATTATCACTAAATATACACATTATTTCTTACTCTTCAATAAAATGGATAAACTAATAGAATGTGACCAACGAATACTCAGATAATCCCTAGCATTGGCCCTAGGAATAGTAGGAACCAAACTACCTCAGAACAGGTACAATCAAATTTAAAATTCCAACTAGGTGGTAAAGAAATGGGCAACAAAAGTCATGAAATGTAACAATACATATGAAGAGCAACATGACGGCTCTTCCGTAGTTAGGTGTCTATCTTGTTAGCCCCAACTAAAGCAACAAAGCTGTCCTTCCCAACAGAGTAGCATACAGAAACAAAAGCGACCATACAAACAAATCACCAGCTATTAATCCCTACCACACAATCCTGACTCTTAACACCTTTGTGAAAAGCCTTTTGAAAACCATGTGGAAAAAGGAGAAAATGCTGGTTACCAGCATTTTCTCCTTTTCCCACATGGTTTTCTTCCCTTCCTTAACCCATTACCAAACGACAATATTTTAGACTGGTCCAAATTAGAAGCATTTGCAGACGACAAAATAAAAGTGACTGAAAATTTGAAATTTGTTTTGTGAAGGGTAGAAAACATTGTGGGAAAAGGGGAAAATGCTGGTTACCAGTATTTTCTCCTTTTCCCACAATGTTTTCTAAAGGCCTCTTTCTCAGGGGCATCAAAAGTAGGGATTGTGTGGTAATGGGTTAACCTTTTACCAAACGACAAAGTTTCAGACTGGTCCAAGTTGAAAGCACTTGCAGACGACAATATAGACATAACTAAAAAATTGAAATTTGTTTTAGCAGGGGAGAAAACATTGTAGGAAAAGGAGAAAATGCTGGTTACCAGCATTTTCTCCTTTTCCCACAATATTTTCTAAAGGCTTCTATCTCAGGGTCGTAAAAACCAGGGATTGTTTGGTAAAGGGTTAAACAAATTTCAATTCTTTAGTCTGACACATTTATTTTGTCCTCTGCAAATGCTTTCAATTTAGACCAATCTAAAATTTTGTCACTTGGTAAAAGAGTTAAACACAAATCAGCCCTCTCAGCTTCAGAAGCTAGCTTATTGTAAATAGAGACTGCAAAGTTCGGTTAATATAGAAAGTAGAGATATTAGACTACCTATTGGCAGCCAACAACTAGGGCACTGATCGGACTGCTGATGCACATTATGATCTCTGCCTTTGTTATTTTCAGATTTTAAATAAAATGTTGCACTCCTTTTAATATGGGCAATCATATGGTAGAGAGTGTACTAGTTCTCAAAACTCCATTTTTTTGGTTTTTCCTAATATTTGCTTTTTACTTTCTCCACTTTTTTAGATAGTTGCCTTAGAGCTAAAAGAAAAGATAGACTCCCTCACAGACTTAATTACACTTCCCTGGCTCTTAAACAAGACTTTTAGTCACTTCAAGGATTCACTAGTAATGCTAAATAATGGTCTCAGCAAATACCACAGTTTCATGACAGACATGAAACAGAGAACTGCAGACAATAATAAGAAAGAAGAACCTGTGCGTAGTCTTGATGACAACTGGTCTATTGAAGTGTTTGAAGGGAAAGCTCTAGCCATACGACCCGAATATACTGCGATGAATCAAGCAGTAAGTGAGCTTGGGTACTATACGCCTTTGGACTTGTGAAATTTTGAACCTTATGATAAGGAAGAGAGGAGAAAGTGGTTAAGCAGTCTTCAACTGTCAGCAAGCATCAGTCTGTTTGTTTATAAGTATGGAAATTATCTTGGGAATATTAACATATTATGGAAAATTCCTAGTGAAATTAAAGATAGAAAGGCAGATGATGAAGTGAAGATTGTGACAAACATCAAACAAGGGATAATGAAATTTGCAACTAGACGTATGAGAAAGGATTTTATAGACAGGTACTCTAAGACATGTAAAGTTCAACCTGCTCTGCTGAGAAACATGTTCTGCTTTCTAACACAGTTTGAGGATAGATCACGTACACAAAAGGAAGAGGAGAGAGACTTGCGTGTTTGTGAATTTTTGCTAGAAGGTCAAGACAGTGACTTGATTTTTGATCTAAGAATTAACAATGGACGCCCCAGCAATCCCAAATTTGATCCCTTTTGGGATAAACTGCAAAAGTATCTGGATGAAAAGTCTGCTGTTCATGAGCGCAGACAAAATGACATTCAATATTTACCATTTGCCATGTTTGTTGAAGATCTGAGGGATCACAAATGTTTTCTACGGCCTACTCTCTAGGGTTTGTTAAAAAGTGTTTATCTTTGGTAAGAGTAATGTAGAAATTGCCAAATTCCATTTTTAAAAGCAAATTCTATTTCCAGAAAATTATCTTTTTGTGTAGATCCACTTCAGTGAATTCCAGAACTTACTAAAATGTGTCAAATTTATTTGAAGTTTAGAGGTTATCAAGCTAATGTTGTCGTATGTGGAAGTGTTACTTTCAACTTTCCTTCTAGTCAGACTATCATAAAGATCCTGTTACTAAAATGTGTCAAATTTATTTAAAGTTTAACTCTTCACCAAACGACAGAATTTTAGACCAGTCTAATTTGAAAGTATTTGCAGACGACACAATAAATGTGGCTGAAAAGTTGAAATTTGGTTTCGGAAAAGTAGAAAAACTTTGTGGGAAAAGGAGAAAATGCTGGTTACCAGCATTTTCTCCTTTTCCCACAATGTTTTAGCAAGACTTCTTCTCAAGGTCGTTAAAACTTGGGATTGTGTGGTAATGGGTTCAAGGTTATAAAGCTAATGTTGTGGTTTGTGAAAGTGTTACAGTACTGTCAACTTTTATTCTAGTCAGACTATCATAAAGATTCCAAGTTTTTAGAGTCATGCAGCATCAAACATTGTAGTGCAAGATCAGACTTCTCAAAGAGGAGCATTTTGATCATGGTCTTCAATGTTTGCCATTCTGAATATGATTTTGGTCCTCATTATTCTGTGGCATGAGTTAGAGGTTGTTGTTACAATCTTTTCAGCTATCAAAAAAGATTATTAGAAAATTATGGTAATTTGAAAATTATAATACAGACTGCTGGATTACCTTGGTAGTTTTAAGTTTTTGTTCTAGAGGTGTTTGGAGGAAAAAAAAAAAAATTGAAACAAAAATTCTCTTTTTTTAAAATTTTTTTATCGACTGTACATTTTCAGAGCTTTTTTTTTAATTTTTTTTTCGTCCCCCCCGACCCTAAATCTGAAAAAAAAAATCCCGTAAATCAGCTAATAAAAAAATTCTGGCCTTACAGGCAAATCAAATTCATAATATACTATACTGAGTTGCTGGCAGAAAGCAAAGCTATTCCAGAGCTATCCTTTAACCCCATACCGCACAATGCTGCCTTTTGACGCCCCTGGAAAAGAAGCCTTTTGAAAACATTGTGGAAAAAGGAGAAAATGCTTGTAACCATTATTTTCTCCTTTTCCCACAATGTTTTCTACCCTATCAAAGAAAAATTGCACCATTTGAGCCACACTGAAATTGTCATCTGCAAATGCTTTCAATTTGGACAAGGCTAAAATTTTGTCGTCTGGTAAAGGGTTAATTCTAGGAAAAAGCTTTCAAAATGATTCCAAGGTTCACAGCAAAATTATTCTGCAAAATTGAATCAAATGATAGTCCATAAAGAAATGGCAAAAAAGACACACTTTTGTGGGCTTTGTAGAGTTATTTCAGATAAAATTCAATTTCTGATCAGCAAAAACTGGCATTTTAACCACCTGACTAGCTGCAATATATAACCTTTTCTGCAAGTCTTGCACCTTGTCTTAGAACTTCTTGTAAGAATTCAAAGCATTAACCTTTCCCGAATGACAAAATTTTTGGATGAGACCAAATTGAAAGCATGTGTAGACAAAAATTAAATGTAGCATTTTCTCCTTTTCCCAGTGTTTTCAAGAGCCTTCTCTTTCGAGGTTGTTAAAACTCGGTATTGTGTAGTAAACGGTAAACCTTTACAACAAATCCCAACTTTTAATGACCCTGAGGAAAAGGCCTTTTGAAAACTTTGTGGGAAAAGGAGAAAATGCTGGTAAACAGCATTTTCTCCTTTTCCCACAATGTTTTCTTCTCCATCAAAGACAGAAATCATCTTTTGAGCTACATTTATGATGTTGTCTGCAAATGCTTTCAATTTGGTCAAACCCAAAATTTTGTCATTTGGTATTAAGTATTAAAGTTTGGGACTAGCTGAGATTGTATGAACATACAGGAAAGAAGATGGATTTTTCACTCTTTCCTAACCATTCCTGTTATTTTGATACCTCCATCTCTCAAAATAACAAGAAAATCTATCTGGAAATGGACCATTAATCACATTTTTTCATCCATAAGTAACAAACAATAGCAACTGTTTGTGTTTGTCAGTCAGTTACAATACATTCACTGGCTTATAAACAAAAGGCTAAAAGGTAAAATCTGCCAAACTGAAAATGATACAATTTATCTGTCTACAAAACTGTGTGAAAACATTTGTACTGGGAATATAAATTTTGCAAAAATTACAATCAACATACTTGGCAACAATTTACTCTTTTTTATACAGTATGGCATGCTTTAGTAATGCTAGTTCTGTAACGGACCATGCTCAAATGCCATCCCTAGAAATCATACTAAGTCCTCATTTCATTAATCCTAGGAAAAAAGACTGAGGAGAAAAAATGTGAAAAATGCCTTCCACAATGCTCTCTATCTTTTCAAAGACAACTTTTATTATTTAACCCTTTCCCAAACAAGCCCTGGTTTTCACGTGTCTGCAGTACAAGTCTTTTGAAAACACTGTGGGAAAAGGAGAAATTGCTCGTAACGAGCAATTTCTCCTTTTCCCACAGTGTTTTCTACCCTTTTTGAGACCTTTCTGCCATTTCCATCAAATTTAAAATTGTCGTCTGCAAACTCTTTCAATTTGGACCAGTCCAAAATTTGTTGTTTGGGAAAGGGTTAAGTAACATATAATTTGTCATCTGTATAATGCCTTCAATTAGGCCATGTCTAAAATTTTGTTGTTTGCTGGAAAGCTAACCAACAACTTTATTTGGTTTAATATAACTGAGTAAGTATCAAAATGCTCATCTACCTGCATTTCCATTTGCAGTTAATTAACCCTCTACTGCACAATGCCACCTTTTAACAACCCTGGGACAGAAGCCTTTTGAAAAAATTGTGGGAAAAAGAGAAAATGCTGGAAACCAGCATTTTCTCCTTTTCCCACAATGTTTCCTACCCTATCACAGAAAAAATGCACCATTTGAGCCAAAATGAAATTGTGATCTGCAAAAGCTTTCAATTTGGACAAAGCTAAAATTTTGTCATCTGGTAAAGGGTTAAACAAGACCAAAGCAACACTGGAAGTGAGTACAAGCACTGGCGCTCTGTAATGACCATTACAGAGCATCAGAGTTATGCGTGTACTCATTCAATAGTTGATTTGGTCTTGAATTTGTATTGTCAAAATAAGATCGGGACATTCTAACATGATAGATAATCAACAAATGAAACAGAAAACAGAAGACAAATGCAAGTTTTGCAATTATTTATGCTTGCAATAAGAACTAATACTACATGATCTCCCAGGAATATGTACGTATAGCAACTTAGGGACCAAAAGTTTATGCACTAAGTACCATATTGTATCCTTCTAACAAGTAAGTTTCTTAACCCTTTACCAAAGGACAAAATTTTAGCCTGGTCCAAATTGAAAGCATTTGCAGATAACATATTAAATGTTACTCAAAATATAAAGTTTGTCTTTCAAAGGTGAGAAAACATCGTGGGAAAAGGAGAAGTAGTCCCAGTATAATACTTAGATATCTCTCAGCATTTCATTCTGCAATGAGTCATGGTGCACTTGTACCATATGGGTTTCATCCATTCTTTCAAAGTTTACTTCAGCAAATGCCAGTGATGAGCAATATTTACATTATCAATATTCCCACGATACAAACTCATTAATTTAAAGATACATCTATACTCATTTTCAGCCAGTTTCCAACCCATTTCATCATTATTTCATCAAACTATAATCATTCATGTATTTTCATGCCAAATGTTGCCCCCTCCGACGGTTGCAAAGTTGCATAGATTTGGACGGATAGAAAAAGCATTTCATTTTCTTTGGGCCATCAAGGAAATCGCTGTTGTGCCGTTTCCGGCTTTCAGACAGAGACTTAAGGCTTTCACAAGCATTGTGGGAAAAAGAGAAAATGCTGGTAATTTTCACCTTCTCTAACAATGTTTTCTATCCTTTCATTGCCAAATCTTACCCTTTGAGCCACATTATATTTAATTTGTTATCTGTAATTTCTTTCAGTTTGGGCAAGTCTGAAATTATGTTGTCTGCATGAGGGATAACCCAAAAGTTCATCTCAAGACTGGTAAATAAAAAAAAATTTATGTGAATCAACCCAAGTTGATCGGAATTCGGTATTGATTTAGCAGCAATATCTTATAGGACAGCAGTACAGGGTGAATCCAAGATCATCAAATGATTTGTGCAGAGTGATCATAATCTACACTATTCCAAAAAGCATCCGTGTGGCTGGCATCGTAAGTGTTTTACTGTGCCAAACAATGCCAGTAAATGAGGCAGTGGGTGTCAGACTATCTACAATATGTGCATAAACAACCTCCTGACGTATTTAAAGGTATTCCGAAACGACCACAACCATTACCTAAGTGCATGTTTTACACTGATTCAATCTTCCAGCATTTTATTGAGACTGATTTAATTTTCCAGCATTTTATTGAAAGTGATGTTATAGCTTGTAGACTTTTCAATGTGATGCTCATCTGACACAACATTTAATTTCTACAATGATACAGATGTCTACCACAGGTTAAGTGATTAACCCTTTCACAAGCTTACTTGCCTTTGCCACCAGTGTAGATCAAGATCAGGCTGCACAGACTGTGTAATCTGATCTTTAATGTACACTGTCCGCTTTCCTGAGACATTCTGGACAAGGGCAACCTTGAAATTATTCTTGTCAGGGTCTAAATCTTTCTGGAATAAAATTGCCCCACAGGTTTATTGAGCTCTCTTAGAGTTAATGCAGTCTGATCTTGGTCCTCATACTCAGTAACAAGAGGGCCATGATGGCCCTGTATCGCTCCACTGGCTTATAAATATAAACCATAAATAATAAACATTTCAATGCTGAGCAAAATGGTTTCAAAATGAAGACTTACAAAGTTTTCTCTGTTAAAGCCCATATGAAAGTTGAGACCCGCAGGGCAAAGCCATTTTTGATCCCAGAGCTATTTAATTACTTGAACCCTGGTAGAGGTCCACAAGATAAAGCCATAAAAATAATGTGATTTTCAAGTTTTGTCCATATGAAGCCTCTGTAAAACATAAGACCCCTGATGCAAGGCTAATTTAAAAAAAAAAATCAAAACAGGAAGATTTCTTAAGTTGTCACTATGTAAGCCCATGTAAAACTTGTGACCCCTGCGGTGGGGCCAATTTTGACCCCAGGGCTAAAATTTTGGCCCACTTGGTAGAGGCCCACTAGATATAGCTACATGCAAAATTTGGTAGCTCTAGGCCTTATGGCTAGGTACAGGAAGATTTTTAAAGTTTTCTCAATATAAGCCTATGTAAAACTTGTGACCCCTGGGGCAGAGCCAATTTTGACCCCAGGGCTAAAATTTTGGCCCACTTGGTAGAGGCCCACTAGATATAGCTACATGCAAAATTTGGTAGCTCTAGGCCTTATGGCTAGGTACAGGAAGATTTTTAAAGTTTTCTCTATATAAGCCTATGTAAAACTTGTGACCCCTGGGGCAGAGCCAATTTTGACCCCAGGGCTATAATTTGAAGAAACTTGATAGAGGTCTACTACATAAAGCTACATGCCAAATTTGGTAGCCCTATGCCTTATGGTTTCAGACAAGAAGATTTTTAAAGATTTCCAATATTTTTCAGTTTTGTTGCCATGGCAACCAGAGTTTTTGAAGGAATCAAATTCTTTCAAGAAATTATGAAGAGGACCATGTCAGGATCATTTCTGTGAAGTTTCGTGAAAATTGGATGGGTAGTTTCAGAGAAGAAGATGTTTGAAATAAAAGTTAACGGACGGACGGACGGACGGACGAACGGACGGACGGACGGACGCACGACGGACACCGGGCCATGACATTAGCCCGCTGGCCTTCGGCCAGTGGAGCTAAAAACTGTAGAAAATATCACTGAATGGATAAGATATGGCCTAGAGCCAAGATGCGCCAAGAGAAGTCATTAACTCTGTGCCAATCAACAAAATATTTGACTGGTCCAAACTGAAAGCACCTGCAGACAACAAATTAAATGTAGCTCAAATGATAATATTTGTCATTGAAAGAGTAGAAAACATTTTAGGAAAAGGAGAAAATGCTGGTTACCAGCATTTTCTCCTTTTCCCAAAAATGTTTTCAAAAGCCTTTTCTTTCAGGGTCGTTAAAACTCCGTATTGTGTGGTAAAGGGTTAATTTGTTGATCCCAATGCTTTTAACACCCACATGGAATCTAAAATTATACCCAGGCTTTAATGCTATGCCATTACCAGTGCAGAAATTCCAACAAATTCTGGCACAGGAAACTGAGTTTTGGGTAAATCTAATTCTTGATCAGCCATTGTTCAACTTCAATCTATGTGGTTCACTACTTGCAAAATCATTAGTGGGAGAGCACCTGTCTGAATTTATAACCTTAACCACACCATTCCAAGTTTTAATGGACCCCAAGGAAGAATCCTTCTGAAAAAAAATCGTCGAAAAGGAGAAAATGTTGGTAACCAGTATATTCTCCTTTTCCCACAATGTTTTCGATCCCATCAATAACAAAGTCCATCATTTGAGTGGCATTTCAATTGTGGTCTGCAAATGCTTTCGATTTGGACCAGTCTACATTTTGCTAGTGAGGTAAAGGAATAAAGATGATTTTTTTTCATTCTCATCTTCAGGTATTTGCTAAAATTTTTAGGTCCTTTTTAAGTTTTCCTAGACTTTTCAACTGACTGAAATTGTGGCCATCAAAGAACTAACTTTGTACAAGACACAAAATTTCAGATTCCTCTATACTTAAAGCATATGCAGATGACAAATCAAATGTGGCTAAAATGACGAGATTTTCCTTTGACAGGGTAGTAAACATTGGTTTCTCGCATTTTCTCAGTAAAAGATCAGTAACTTAACCCTTTACCACACAGTCACGGCTTGTAACGACCCTGTGAGATAAGGCTTTTGAAAGCATTGTGGAAAAAGGAGAAAGTGCTGGGAAGCAGCATTTTCTCCTTTTGCCACAATGTGTTTTGCCCTATCAAAGACAAAAATCAAAATTTGAGCTACTTTCAATTTGTCATTTGCAAAGGCTTCCAATTTGCTCCAGTCCAAAAGTTTGTCGTTTGGTAATGGGTTAACCCTTTCCCAAACAAGCCCTGGTTTTCACGTGTATGCAGTACAAGTCTTTTGAAAACACTGTGGGAAAAGGAGAAATTGCTCATAACAAGCAATTTCTCCTTTTCCCACAGTGTTTTCTACCCTTTTTGAGAACTTTCTGCTATTTCCATCAAATTTTAAAATTGTCGTCTGCAAACTCTTTCAATCTGGACCAGTCCAAAATTTGTCGTTTGGGAAAGGGTTAACCAATATGGAACTTTTAGACAACATAAATTTAAAGGCTTGGTCCAGAGAAAGCCATCAACTCTTTACCAAACAATAACAAGAGGGCCATGATGGCCCTGGAGTCGCTCACCTGAGCCTTTTGACCAAGCACAACCAATTTCCAACGTCTTGTGAGATATATGTATTACCAAACAATAAAATTTTAAACTCATCAGTCTGAACCTTCTGCATAAAACAAATAATATGTGGATCAAGCTATGGGACTGGTCTCTCAATGGGGTAGAAAACATTGTGAAAAAGGGAAAAAATGCTGGATACCAGCATTTTCTCATTTTCAAAGAGTGTTTTCAAAAGGCTTCTTTCTGAGAGTCATTCATACACTAGGTTTTTCTAAGATTTCACCTAGTGACCTAGTTTTTCAGCCAACATAACACATTTTCAAACTGGTCCAAGATATCATTAGGACAAACATTCTTACCAAATTTCAAGAGTATTGGACTGAAAATGTGGCCTCTACAGCGTATACAAGGTTTTTCTAAGATCTGACCTAGTGACCTAGATTTTGACCCAACATGGCCTATTTTCAAACTCATCCAAGATATTACCAAGGCAAACATTCTGAGCAACTTTAAAAGAGTATTGAACAAAAAACATAGCCATAACAGTGTACACATGGTTTTTCTAAGATTTGACCAGGTGACCTAGTTTTTGACCCCACATGACCCATTTTCAAATGCTACTGAGATATCATCGAGACAAACATTCTGACCAACTTTCAAGAGTATTAGACAGAAAATGTGGCTTCTGGAGCTTACACAAGGTTTTTCTAAGATCTGACCTAGTGACCTAGTTTTTCACCCATCATGACCCATTTTCAAACTAGTCAGAGATATTATCAAGGCAAACATTCTGACCAACTTTCAAGAGTACTGGACAGAAAATATGGCCTCTAGAGCATACACAACGTTTTTCTTAAGATTTGACCTGGTGACCTAGTTTTTCACCCAACATGGCACATTTTCGTACTAATTCAAGATATAATCAAGACAAACATTCTGACCATTTTTCAAGAGTATTGGACTGAAAATGTGGCCTCTATAGTGTACAAAAGGTTTTTCTAAGATATGACCTAGTGACCTAGTTTTTGACCCCACACGACCCAATTTCAATCTTGTTCGAGACTTTATCAAGACAAACATTCTGACCAAATTTCACAAGTATCTGACTGAAAATGCGGCCTCTACAGCACACACAAGGTTTTTCTAAGATTTGACCTAGTGACCTAGTTTTTGACCCCACATGACCCAATTTTGAACTCTTCCGAGATTTTATCAAGACAAACATTCAGACCAAATTTCACAAGTATCTGACTGAAAATGTGGCATCTGAAGCGTACACAAGGTTTTTCTAAGATTTGACCTAGTGACCTAGTTTTTGACCCCACATGACCCAATTTCAAACTCGTCCGAGATTTTATCAAGACAAACATTCTGACTAAGTTTCATGAGGATCGGACTGAAAATGTGGCCTCTACAGCGTACACAAGGTTTTTCTAAGATCTGACCTAGTGACCTAGTTTTTGACCCCACATGACCCAATTTCGAACTTGTCTGAGATTTTATCAAGACAAACATTCTGACCAAATTTCACAAGTATCTGACTGAAAATGTGACATCTAGAGCATACATAAGGTTTTTCTACGATTTGACCTAGTGACCTAGTTTTTGACTCCACATGACCCAATTTCGAATTCGTCCAAGATTTTATCAAGACAAACATTCTGACTAAGTTTCATGAGGATCGGACTGAAAATGTGGCCTCTAGAGCGTACACAAGGTTTTTCTAAGATTTGACCTAGTGACCTAGTTTTTGACCCCACATGACCCAATTTCAAACTCGTCCGAGATTTCAAGACAAACATTCTGACCAAGTTTCATGAGGATCGGACTGAAAATGTGGCCTCTAGAGCGTACACAAGGTTTTTCTAAGATTTGACCTAGTGACCTAGTTTTTGACCCCACATGACCCAATTTCGAACTCGTCCGAGATTTTATCGAGACAAACATTCTGACCAAGTTTCATGAGGATTGGACTGAAAATGTGGCCTCTAGAGCGTACACAAGGTAAAAAGTTGACGACGGACGACGCACGACGCACACCGCACGACGGACACAGCACGATCACAATAGCTCACCATGAGCACTTCGTGCTCAGGTGAGCTAAAAATTTAGCTGATATGGTGGTAATTGTCTGTGGACGTGTAGAAAACGTTGCGGGAAAAGGAGAAAATGCTGGTTACCCACAGAATTTTCAACAGGCAATTTTCTTATGATCGTTAAAACTCTGGATTGTGTGTTAAAGGGTTAAATTCAGATGGCAAGCCAGTCAACAATACTGACAAATGGAGAGGTTCTCATTTTGAGAAACTTCCCCTCATATCATATCTAATTGTAAGGCATCAAATAGTACTTGCATTAGAGGAGTGGTAAAAATAGAGGCTATTTACCTTGTATGGTGCGCTTGAAGAAAGCCTTGCATGCCTCACATGACGAGACCCCGTAATGAAATCCTGATGCAATGTCTCCGCACACAAGACACAGTTTTTTCTGTCCATCTGATATGTCTACATCACCAAAAGAACTGCTGCTTGAGCAGTATTCTATTTTTGTATGTATATTTTCAATACTGCAGGGCGAAAGGTCCCCACTGCTATCCCCACTGTCCCCTGTATACCCACTATCAACATCAACTGTGTCTACTGGGTATGAGAACACAGGAGAACCAAAGTCTAACTTGGTGTCATCTATACTACTAGGGGACAGATCCCCACTGTCAATTCCATTATCACAACTGTCATCTGGAAAGGATTTGTCTGAGCCATAGTCATCACCCATGCCATAGTCACTAAATAAATCACGTCCAAAACCCTCGTCAAAGTTTGGCTGTGTACAATGACTTAAACTAAGTGGACTCGAAGGCTCACACTTTATACCAATCGACACATCCATCTGGCCAACAATGGCGGACTGCTAGCTGCCAGGGAGGCTTGATCGAAAAATGATGAATGGTAGAGGTGAAGCAACAGTTGATGGTACTTGCAGTTTGTTTGTTGTGTCAGCTGTTTATATTTTCCTGTTCACTTTCTTCAGTGTTTGCAATTCCTGTTTCTTTTCTTCTGGTAGTTTGGCTGCTGTTCAGTTGTTCAGAGTAATTTCTTTAAGTGCTTTGATTGTTTCTTAGTTCTGCAAAAGACAAAAATAAACAAAATAGAGTAATTGCAACAACAAAGGCTTCAGATCTTTGGGATGTTATGAAAGCAGCCCAATAACAAAACAACTGTGATCACTGTACAAAAGCAAATAATTTCAAACCTGCAGCAGAGATTTGAAGGAAAACAGTGCAAAAACCCATAAAGTAAGTTAAAGTACCAAAGCCCTCAGGTTTTAGCCATTTTGCTTTATCAATTCATATTTATTCTCACTTAACCACAAAACAAAACTTTAGACTTGTCCATACTAAAAGTAATTACAGAGGACAAATTAAACATGGCTCAAATGATTGGCTCACTTGATAGGGTATCTCTTTGAAAGGAAAGAAAACATTGTGGAAAAGGAGAAAATCCTGTTGTCTCACAAAATATCAGCAGCAGTAGGCAATGTTAACCAAAGATCAGAAGCTGTATTCACCCAACATTCTAAATTATAGTTTAATAATAATGTAATAATTGTTGCACCCAAAAACATTCCAAAATTCAAAGAAACATAGTATCTGGATTAGTACTCTAATAATGTCTGATTTGATGTTCTACCACAGTCTGAATTGGCAGTCAAATACACCATTTTGGAATCTAATACTGAGCTGGCAGTCCCATGCACTGTCTGAATCAGCAGTCTGATACACTCTCTCAACTGAGAGTCTAGTATACTGTCTGAATTGACAGTCTAATACACTGTCTGGATGTAAATATGGCAGTCTGATACACTGTCTGAATTGGCTGCCAAATACATTGCCTAAATTAGCAGTCTAACATGTACAATGAAATAGATTTTTGTCTTCCTTTCTTTTTACTGTTGAGGGGACATTGCTTTCAAAAAGGCAAAACCACAACTAACATAGAAATATTTTGACAGGTTCCTACTTGCACGAAGGCTACGTAAATAATATTTCTTATTACTTGACTCATTACCAAATGATCTCAAGTTTTTAGGACCCTCAGGAAGAAGGCATTTGAAAACATCTTGAGAAAAGGAGAAAACACTGGCTTTTTGGATAGTCATCTAACTTATAGCTGACATATTCTTCCATTTGCGCCAAACTTAAACTGCTAACTTCAAGTGCTTTCAATATACAAAAGAGTACAACATTTTGTTGTCAAATAAAGAGTTAATTTGACAGTTTTGATGTTTAATTCCTCATCACTTGCATATTATTTTTGTTCCCCTGGGGCAAAATTTCAAACCCAGCAAAGTTTTACATGCTAAAGCATGTACAAAGTTAACTCTTTCATGCATCATGAACCAAATTTGAGGCAGATTTTAATGAAACCATCCATAAATAAAGATTTCATACACAAACTCATCTGAAAACACATGTGAAAACATAGTAGCAATAGGAGAAAAATGTTCATTATAGGCAATTTTTGCATCTCATTGTAACTTTTGAGACTTTTCTGCAGGAAGAAATTAATTGAACTGGGATAAAATGAAAGGCAGAAACTATTCCTATTGCAAATTACAACAACTTAAAATATTACTGTGAGTCATGTTTTGTGAAAAGGTGGCTTTATACATCTGCAAAAAGTATCAACTCATGTCAGCCTGCTCAGTTCCGTAATAAGGACCTTTTACACAGCAAGCGTCTAGCACAACTTTTTTTTTCTTTTTAGTAGCTGATGTAGAATAAGGTCAGATTGTCTTTTGCAGCTAGTGTAGATTTGGACCAGACTGCATGCAAGATGCAGACTAATCTTCGATCTATACTGTCCCCTATTTTTGTGAAATATTCTGGCAAAACTGCCTTTGAAACTGCGATGCAATTGTCCTGTTTTCCTCATTGACAAAGTCCATTTTGGTGCCTTCAGGTTTGATATAGTAGTCTTAAGCAGAATTTGGCCAGACTAACTTACAACATACCCAAACTGTGAAGATCTACAATGAAGCTGCACATTTTTGTGCTGTCTGATCTTGATCTACTCGGTCACAAAAGCAGGTCACGATGTGAGTGGCAATCTGACTGTAAAACATTACCGGATATCTATATCCTGAATGACAAATTTCCAAGCATTTTCAAACAACAAATTAAACATCGCTTAACCCTTAGGCTGCTAGGCTTGACTCAAGGACCTTCTGCAGACTGTAGATCAAGATCACAAGGCACAGAATGTGCAGTCTGATCTTGATCTACACTGTCCAATATGGAGATATTTATGCCCAAGAATTAATTTTGAAATAACAACATTTGGAATTTTACTAATGACTCATTCCACTTATCTAGCAGGTTAAGGCTTAAATCATGGTACTTTTATTTTGTGAGAACAAGAAAGCATAATGCATGCTTGTTACTAGCATTTTTTCATTGTCTAACAATGCTTTTTAAAAAGCCATTTTTTCTCAGGGTCATAAAAATCATGGACTGTTTGGGAGAGGGTTGGAAAGATGAAATCAAAGGGTGAGACAGGATATTGAATGTGAATTATGATGAAAAAAAAAACTGTTTTTCATTTTCAAGTAAATATTAACGTTTTAAACACATCCCCCCCCCCCCCCCCCCCCATGATAAAGTGTTACCCTTACTGTACCCTGAAAGCACACACAGACAGAAATGTTTTGTTGCTCCTGATCTTGATCTTTCCTGTTTTCATAAAACAACTTGACCCTTTCCCAAACAACAAATTTTGGACTGGTCCAAATTGAAAGAGTTTGCAGACGGCAATTTTAAATTTGATGAAAATGGCAGAAAGTTCTCAAAAAGGGTAGAAAACACTGTGGGAAAAGGAGAAATTGCTCCTTACGAGCAATTTCTCCTTTTCCCACAGTGTTTTCAAAAGACTTGTACTGCAGACACGTGAAAACCAGGGCTTGTTTGGGAAAGGGTTAATCTGTGCAAGGCTTTCTGTATGTTTAAGCCTTTATCACAAAATCCCGAGCTTTAAAAACCCTGAGAAAGGCGCCATTTCCAAACATTGTGGGAAAAAGAGAAAATGCTGGTTACCAGTATTTCCTCCTTTTTCTACAATATTTTCTACCCCACCCAAAACAAATTTCTGTTTTTCAGTCACATATATTTTTGTCGTCTGCAAATGCTTTGAATTCAGACTAGTCTAAAATTATGTTATTTGGTAAAAAGTCACTTTTTTTTAAACTGAAGAATTGTTCTCTTTATATGCATTTCTCTACTCCACCCACTAATTTTGAGCTGCAATCTGATATTCTGCATACTGTTTGATTCAGGGAGATTTTTGGGGCCAAATCAAAATTCTGATTTTTAAACATCTGCTGCAAATGTCTGTTACTATTAATGAGCTTTTTCACTCTTTACCAGAAGAAAAAATTTTAGACTAGTCAAAACTGAAAGCATTTGCATATGACAGATAAAAATGCCAATGGAATGGTGGAATTTGCACTTGAAAATGGAGAAAACTTTACCGGATGTGCATACATTATGCTTGTTCGCAGCATTTTTTTTTTTCTTTTTCCACAATGTTTTCAAAAAGTCCTCTACCTCTGGGTACTTAACCCCTTTACCACACAATCCCGACTTCTAATGACCCCAAGATAAAAGGCTTTTGAAAACATGGTGGGAAAAGGAGAAAATGCTGGTAATCAGCATTTTCTCCTTTTTCCACCATGTTATCTATCCTATCTTAGATAAATTTCATCATTTTAACTACATTTAACCCTTTACCGCACAATCAACTTTTAACGACCCTGAGAAAGAAGCCTTTTGAAAACATTGTGGGAAAAGGAGAAAATGCTGGTAACCAGCATTTTCTCCTTTTCCCACAATGTTTTCTACTCTATCAAGGACAAATTTTGTCATATGAGCCACCTTTACTTTGTTGCCTGCCACTGTTTTCAATTTGGACCAGTCTAAATTATTGTCGTTTGGTAAAGGGTTAAATTGTCTTCTGCAGCTGCTAGCAATTTGGACCCATCTAAAATATTGTTGTGTGGTACAGAGTTAACCCTTTACCAAACGATAAATTTTAGACTGGTCCAATTTGAAAGAGTTTGCAGACAACAATTTTAAATTTGATGAAAATGACAGGAAGTTCTCCAAAAGGGTAGAAAACACTGAGGGAAAAGGAGAAATTGCTCGTCATGAGCAATTTCTCCTTTTCCCACAGTGTTTTCAAAAGACTTGTACTGCAGACACGTGAAAACCAGGGCTTGTTTGGGAAAGGGTTACAGGGATTAAGTGGAAAAGGGTTAACCTTTTTGAGCAGAGAATTGATGAAGCAGACCTTTCCAACAAACAAACAGCCAAATATTGTAATTATAAGATTGCTTTGGTCACAGTATGTAACAAATAATTAGACAAAGTAGATCCATGATCAAACTCAACTTTCTGTGCAGTCTGATCTTGACCTACTCTATCCACAATAGTAGCTAAAGCTGTGGGTCTAGCCCTTGCAGGATAAGGGTTTGCCATGTAAAGGTAAGCTACTACAATAATTTTGACAGGTAAGGAGGAAAAAAAAGGAAAAGTAATTCGGTCAGTGACTGTCCAGTCAAATTAGAAACTTACGAAAAATTAACTTAAGGCCTAACCCTGGATAAAAATGTCCTTATTTGACAAATTATCCTGCTGTTTTTATCATGAATAAACACTCTAGATATGAATACCAATTGTACCATGTATAACAATGTGAAAATGAGGCCACCACTATGAAAAAGAGGCCAACACGCGGTATCAGCGTGGCCTAATGATAGTATGTAACTAAAGAACTGACAGTATGACTGAAATGTATCTTGTTTACTGTAGTATGTCAGTATGTCAGTAAAACATCATGAATTTCATAGATACTTGATTGGGTCATTGCTTCTTTTCCACAGCTTTTCCTCTGCAGATCTTTAACCCTAACATTATTTCCCTTAACCAAACAACAAAAAATTACACTTGTCAAAATTGAAAGCGACAAAATAAGTGTGGCTCAGAAAATTATTTTCTTTTTTGTGGAAGAGTAGAAAACATTGTGGGAAAAGGAGAAAATGCTGGTTACCAGTATTTTCTACTTTTCCTACAATGTTTTCAAAAGCTGTCTTCCTCTGGGTCATCATAAGTCTGAATTAAAACCCTACAGGCATTTTCAGTCTGTTTCAATGTTACTCTTGTACAAAATATTTCAGCAAAGTGGACAGTGTAGATCACAGACCAGGCTGCACATTTTGTGCAGTCTGATCTTGATCTACACTGACCCCAAAGACAACTACAGTTGTGAAAGGTGCTTTCTGGGTTAACCTTTAGTATTTTTCTCTCCATCCTGCAATTCATATAACCTCTATCACTGAGTATAAATTTTGAAATATGTACTGTCTGTATTTGAATTACCATGCTATCTCTTTTTAACGCTCCCCCCCCCCACCCCTGGGGCCGCTACATTTTCTGAAAGGGAGGGAGGGGCGCAATTTATGAGATAAAACAACACAAAGTTTTCCAAAGATGACGATAACATTTCCATCTGGCCTTTAGTCAGTGCCAACTGCAAAGGAAGCGCCATCTGAGCAACCTGCTGTCTTTAATGCAGAATATCTATCAATTTTAGTGCCAGTCACGATTCATTTGGATACTAACAGCATTTACCATTAACATGGGACACTAGTCTTTGATACTTTCAGTTTCTTTAAGTTTTTCCAATTGGCAAATTTTGTGTGACTGGAATTTCAGTAATATTTTCAGAAGTGTACGGATATTTGGTTAATCAGGTGTTAATCACATCAATTTACAAAGTAGTTAAAATATGTAAATGCCATAAGTTTATTCCAGCTGATTCATTTAAACTTGATCGTTGGATTGGCCATCTGGTAAGCCCATTTCAGTTAGATAAAAGCTGGGCGAGTGTTAATAAGGGACATTACGGTAGTCTACTTTCAGATGCAGGACTAGCTGGTCCTTGCAATATACTACGGAGTAAAGCAGACAAAAATTAGCTCAAATATAAAGAATTTTCAGGGTAAAATCAAATTATTGCTTTTAAAGAGCAAATGCTCTTTTCCAAGGTTTTCAAAATCGGTCTAAGACAAAGACATATACTTAGTTGTATTTCCATTGTAATAGGTTTAGTAGACAGTTTTATTAGTTTGCTCTATTTTGCAACGAAAATTAATTTTATTCTGACAATAAAAACGGTAAACCCTTAGAGTGCCAAGTAAGCCAAACAGACACTTTCAGTCAGTCAGAACTAGAACTAACATACTGTAATGTGAAGGCTGATTCGATCAAGTATCCCAAACAAAGGCAGACACTGTAGATCCAAGATCATACCATGAAGTCTGATCTTGATCTACACTATCTGCAAATGCAGATTAAGTGATGACAAGCGTTCTCAGGGTTTAACCCTTTACCAGACAATCCCGTCTTTTAATAACCCTTAAAAAGGAAGCTTTTGAAAAGATAGTGGGAAAAAGAGAAAATGCTGGTAACCAGCATTTTCTCTTTTCCCAACAATGTTTTCTACCTTTCTGATGGCAAATTACATCATTTGAATGAAATAAGATGTCGTCTGCAAACACTTCTAATTCAGACAAGTCTAAAATTTTGTTGTTTGGTAAAGAGTTAACTCTTTACCAAACAACAATATTTCAGACTGGTCCAAACTGAAAGCATTTGCAGACTACAAATTAAATGTGGCTAAAATGATTGCATTTGTTTCTGAAAGGTTAGAAAACATAGTGAGAAAAGGAGAAAACGCTGCTTACCAGCATTTTCTCCTTTTCCCACAATACTTTCAAAATGCTTCCTTCAGGGTCGTTAAAAGTCAGGATTGTGTGGTAACGGGTTAAAAGACAGGAAATTCGTCACAACTTACATTTATTTAGACATGCATGAAATGTGGTTGTACTTAAATATGGGGATACTTTATTATATCATGTCATAAACACCATTATTAATTCATCTTATCCTTTTAACAAACAATCATCTATCTCAACTACCCCAAAGAAAAAGGCTTTTGAAAACATCATGGGAAAAAGAGAAAATGCTGGTAACCAGCATTTTCTCTTTTTCTCACAATGTTTTCTACCTTACCAATAAAAATTCCTTGATTGACATCAAATGTTCTGTCTCCAAATGCTTGTAATTTGCCAAGTCTAAAATTTTGTCACAGGGTAAAGTGTTAAAATCAACTTTACTAACAACTATACCTACTGAAACATTTTACAAAGCAAACAACATTGAAAACATTCCTGAAAGCAAATACCAACCACCAGAATTAAACAAGGGTTGACCCTGACAGTGTTCTGCAAGCCCAAGGAACAACAGAATTTTGGAGGGGGCATCTGAGATTCAGTATAATTATGACCTGGTGAAGTAAACCTTATTTTGCAAAATTAAGGTTTCGGGACACCTGTGCTTAAATTTCAGTGTCGAGCCCTGTTAACGTCTAGTACATAAAAAGATGTGAAACATGGCAAAAGGAGATACTGCTTGTTAAAAGCAATCTATCCTTATCTCACAATGTTTTAAAAAAGAAGTCTGCTAATAGACTGAAAGCCTATCTTATGTAGGCTTCATGCATTTACAAAACTTCATTCAGAATTTTCAAATTATTCACATGGTACAACAAAATTAATACGTAAATGGGCAACTCGGTGCAAAACCAGTTATTCTAAAACTGTTTTCATTTGAATAATTCATCAGTCCATAAATTTCACCACAAATTTTCATGCTTCAAACAACACTACATGATTAATTCAAAGGCAGTCTTTCTAATGTAAACTATATGCATGTTGGTGTGCCAAAATCTTCATCCTTAAGGTGCTGAAAAAGGTTACTTGAAATTAGAGAAAAAATACCTTAATTTTGCAATTTTCAGCCTGTGTCTGCAAGAAAACACTGGACATAATAGATCTATCATTTGACTTCAGGTTCCAAACAGTCTAATTTTCAACTAAGTGGTACTCAGAAGCAATTAATATCATACCCAGTCCCCTAGGATTAATGTTTCTTGTAAAAAGGGCTTGAACAGATCTGCAGTGGACTACAGCATTGGTCAAACAAATTCATCTGCATTTCAGTAGCAGTGAAAATTGTCAAAATGGTGCTCTGGTGTTTGTTCTGGACATAAGTCAAACCAAAAGGCACATCAAACAACAGTTACTGTATTTTTTAGTATTCCATTTTGAACACAATCAAAATTAGCCACTGAAAAGTCAGCATGACAAAAAGCCTTTCCTAGTGGTAGACCACATTCCTTTATGTGGTCAATTACGGCACAGAATAGTTCCACAAAGAACAAACTTCCACTCAGTTTCCACAGAAATCACCCAATCAACACCAGAAACAAATTTTAGACTAACTTCTGCAACAGAAGTGCTTGTAGTGAAATTTTCAAAAGGAACTACTTTTGACCAAGAAGCGGTTGTCAGTGGTACCACTCATGTCTTACTTTCTTACTTCAATCAAAAGTAGGAAGTACAAAAACTTGCTGAAACTTTGTTTTAGATAAATGCACATTTCAAAAGTTTGAAATACCAACAAACCTCTGGAAGCAAATGATGGGTGCTGCCTAGTGATCAGTGCAGGTCATGATCAGACTGAACAAGGACATGCAGCATGATCTTGGATGTAAAATGTGTGATTTTCTGGCCAAGAAAGCCTTCAACTTGTAACATTTTAACTCTTTACCAAGCGACCAAACGATAAAATTTTTAATTCAAAAGAAATTGAAAGCATGTGCAGTTAACAAAAATAACTGTAGATCAAATGATGATTTCTGTATTTGATAAGGTAGAAAACATTGTGGGAAAAGGAGGAAATGTTGGTTACCAGCTTTTTTTCCTTTTCCCACAATTTTTTCAAGAGTCTTTGTTCTACAGGGTCATTAAATCTCAGGACTGTGTGGTATAGGGTTAATTGTTTTCAGAGACTTGGTTTATTATTTCGATAATGAAAAGTAACTATTATACAAGCTAACTTTAGAACATTTTCCACAATGTAATCAAAGTCCATCTTCTTAGGGTATTAAAAACATTGCAATGTTTGGAAACGGGTCTAGATACTAAGGGTGAAACAGGATTTGACACATTTTACCCTTAGTGCCCTGATATATTGAAAGGCCATTTCCCTTCAAAATAAAAAGCCTTATTATTTCTTGTGACTTTATTTTCTCCTTGTTCAACACTGTTTTCTATCCCTTGAAGACCAAATCCTATCTTTGAGCCAACACATGTCACCTGCTTGTGCTTTCTTTAGGACAAGTCTATACTTTTCGTTTTCCCTTTACCAAACTTTTCAATGTTTAACCCTTTACCAGACGACAAAATTTTAGCCTTGTCCAAACTGAAAGCATTTGCAGACGACAATTTCAATGCGGCTCCAATGGTGCAATTTTTCTTTGAAAGGGTCGAAAACATTGTGGGAAAAGGAGAAAATGCTGGCTACCAGCATTTTCTCCTTTTCCCACAATGTTTTCAAAAGGCTTCTTTCCCAGGGGCATCAAAATGCGGCATTGTGCGGTAAAGAGTTAAGCTTCCCTCAAAAGAGGAATTTTGAAAATGTTGTAAGAAAAAGGAGAAAATGTTTATAATCGGCATTTTCTGCTTTTCTCTCCATGTTTTCTACCCTATCGTAGAGCTACAGCTAATTTGTAATCTGCTATTACTTTTAATTTCGAAGTGGCAACAACCTGGAAAGGGTTCATGACATTTAACTATGACAAGAGAAAATGCATTCTCTTGTGGTTCTGGTTACTTGCATTTTGAGGCTATAACACTGGATGAAGTCACCCAATTGGCTGCTTTTCCACATAACCATCTTCTAAAAAATAGTCAGAGGTGAGAGAAGAAAGAATCCTGTCATTATGACTATCATCAATTCTCGGAAAGAAATTAGCTGAGCTGAGAATCGTTCCAGCGCCCTCCTGCTCTCAAGTCCTGTCCGCTATCAACAAGGCTACCAGGCTCGGCTTTTTTTACTGAAAGCATGAGGTTTGTATTTCAAACTTAGGTAAGACAAACCTAAGCTTTTTATGGAAAATCAATGGTATAGTGGAAAGCTACTTTAGGAGACGGAAAGGCGTCTCATACATAAACAATGATAGTTTTAGTGCTATCACAGACACTCTATCTTGATGATCAAAAGGTCTGGCTGGCTAAGATAGGACAAGCTTACTGCAAGTTGTATTGATCTGTGAGTATTATGTAAGTTTTTGTCTTTTCTCTTCAAACTAAGTTTGCAATGAAAAATATCTGTAACTAACTTTTCAACTCATACAAGACAGCGAAATTATACTTTTCCTGGTATTTAAAGAGCAATGTAGCAAATCTTCAAAAAATTTGTACATAAAAATCAAGACAGAAAAAGATAAAATATTCCCATCTGTAACAAAAATACTTAACCCTTTACCACACAATCCCCAGTTTTAACGACTCTGAGGAAGAAGCCTTTTGAAAACATCATAGGAAAGGGAGAAAATGCTGGTAACCAGCATTTTCTCCTTTTCCCACAATGTTTTCTCCCATTCCCAAAACAAGTTTCAATTTTTGAGTCACATTTAATTTGTCGTCTGTTACTGCTTTCAATTTGGACCAGTGTAATATTTTGTCATTTGGTAAAGAGTTAAAGGACAAAAGGAACAATTTCTCTATACATGCAATGTTCCTATGACAAATATTACATTAACTCTTTACCACACGACAAAATCTTAGCCATATCCAAATTGAAAGTATTTGCAGACAACGAAACAAACATGGCTCAAATGATGGAATGGGTAGAAAACAATGCGGAAAAAGGAGAAAATGCCGATTACCAGCATTTTCTCCTATTCCCACATCGTTTTCAAAAGACTTCTTCCTCAGGGTCATTAAAACTTGGGATTGTGTGGTTAAGAGTTAACCCTTAGGGAGTCATATAACCCCAAGATACATTTTCAGTCCAGAAATAAGTTCCGTATAGTTGCAATTTCAAACCTCCTTTGGTCAAGACGTCTCAGCAAAGCTGATAGTGTCAATCAAAGATCAGACTGCCTTTTTTGTGCAGCCTGACCTTTATCTATGTAGTATGCTAAGCCTACTATGGTTATGAAAAGTGGTTCAACATTTGAGAACGTTTATAGATTACCAACGGTCCTGAACCAACAAGTAAAGAGAAGCCTTTCATGAGTTATTTCCCCTGTTGAAATTCCAAAACAGCAGAGCAGTTTGCTTAACCCTTAACTATTTGCCAAACAACAAAATTTTTGACTGGTCCAAACTGAAAGGATCTGCAGACGACAAATTAAATGTAGCTCAAATGATGATTACTGTTTTAGTTAGGGCAGAAAACATTGTGGGAAAAGGAGAAAATGCTGGTTACCAGCATTTTCTCCTTTTCCCACAATGTTTTCAAAAGCTTTCTTTCACAGGGTCGTTAAAACTCAGGATTGTGTGGTAATGGGTTAACCGAACAATTCGAACTTTTAATGAACCTGGCAAAGAAGGATTTTGAAAACAATAAGCAGCATTTTCTCCTTTTCCCACAATCTTTTCTATCCCATCGGACAAAATCTTACCATTTGATCGATATTTTATTTGTGGTCTGCAAATGCTTTTAATTTTGAGCACTGTAAAACTTTGTCATTGGGTAAAGAGTTTAACTGAACTATTTGATATGACTATTTTGATATACTGTATATCCCTTTGTCATTGACTTATTTTGATGATATGGATATCCTGTTTCTTAATCACACTGTAAGTACATCAACTGTAAATAACAAGTGTATCTTTCCTTACTTCCTTCATAAGATTTCTCATTGTCACGGCTACAGGCAATTTCATTCGGCATTATCTAACTCTTTGCTAAACAAGAGGGCCATGATGGCCCTGGATCGCTCACCTGAGTCATTAGGCGAAATTCCACTCCAGGGTCATAATGACCCAATTTAAAACTCATCTGAGATATTATTAAGACAAACATTCTGACCAATTGTCAGGTCAATTGAGCTGAAAATGTGGCCTCCGGAGTGTCCAAAATGTCTTTCTTCAATCTGACCTAGTGACCTAGTTTATGACCCTTTGTGACCATATTTCAAACTCATCCGAGACATCAAAACAAACTTGTTGACCAAGGTTCAGGTGAATTGGGCAAGAACTGTCACCTCTAGAGTGCCCACAAGGTATTTCTGTAATTTTACCTTGTGACCTAGATTATGACCCTATGTGACCCAATTTCAAATCCATTTAAGATATCATCAAGTCAAACATGCTGACAAATTTTCAGGTCAGTTGAGCAAAAACTGTGGCCTCTACAGTGCCCACAATACATTTCTTTAATTTGACCCAGTGACCTAGTTTAAGACCCTATGAGACCCAATTTCTAATTGATCCGAGATATCATTAAGTCAAATATGCAGACCAATTTTCAGGTCAATTTAGCTAGAATTGTGGCCTCTAGAGTGCCCACAAGGTATTTCTTCAATGTGACCCAGTGACATTGTTTATGACCCTATGTGACCCAATTTTGAACTCCTCTGAGATATCATCAAGACAAAAAATTGGCCTCTAGAGTGCCCACATGGTATTTCTTTAATTTGACCTAGTGACCTACTTTATGACCCCAGATGACCCAATTTCAATCTCATCCAAGATTTAATTTAGGCAAAAATTCTGATAAATTTTCAAGTCAATTGAGCAAAATATGTGGCCTCTAGATTGCCCACAAGGTATTGCTTTAATTTAACCCCAGTCACCAGAGCCATGTTTCCTGACGGATCAAAATTTCGCGAACTCTTTTTGAAAAGGGTCACCCAAGGAACATCTCTGTGAAATCATTTCAAAATCTGACAAGCGGTTCCAGAGAAGAAGAATTTTTAAGAATTTCTCCATAGCAGTATAGTGCAAGTAGCCCCCAGTCACCAGAGCCATGTTTCTTGACGGATCAAAATTCTGCAAACAATTTTTGAAAAGGGTCACCCAAGGAACATCTCTGTGAAATTATTTCAAAATCTGACCAGCCGTTTCAGAGAAGAAGAATTTTTAAGAATTTCTTCATATCCGTATAGTGCAAGTAGCCCCCATTCACCAGAGCCATGTTTCTTGACAGATCAAAATTTCACGAACAACTTTTGAAAAGGGTCACCCAAGAAATATCTCTGTGAAATTATTTTTAAATCTGACCAGCGGTTTCAGAGAAGAAGAAATTTTAAGAATTTCTTCATATCCATATAGTGCAAGTAGCCCCCATTCACCAGAGCCATGTTTTTCGACATATCAAAATTTCGCGAACAAGTTTTGAAAAGGGTCACCCAAGGAACATTCCTGTAAAATTATTTCAAAATCTGACCAGTGGTTTCAGAGGAGAAGATTTTTAAAGAATTTCTTAGAAAATTCCATTTCGTTGCCATGGCAACCAGAGTTTTAGATGGAATCAAATTTTGTGAACAAGTTTTAAAGAGGACCTCCCAAGGAACATTCCTGCCAAGTTTGGTCTAAATTGGCCCAGTGGTTTAGGAGGAGATGATGTATAAAGAATTGTTGACAATGCACGATGAACGACGCACGACGAACGACGGACGACAGACACCGGGTGATCCTAATAGCTCCCCTTGAGCATGTTGTGCTCAGGTGAGCTAATAACAAAATCTGAGACTAGTCCAAAGTCAAAGCATTTGCAGACGGCATATTACATATGCCTCAAATGATGGAAGTTTTCTTTGCAAGGGAAGAAACTATTTTGGAACAAGAAGGCCATGATGGCCCTGGGTCGCTCACCTGAGTCAATAGGCGAAATTCACTCAAAGTGCATAATCCAATTTCTGACCAATTGTCAGGTCAATTGATGAACAAACTTGGTAGAGGTCCACTAGGAGATGCTACATGCAAAATATCAAAGCTCCACGCCTTCCAGTTTCAGAGAAGAAGAACTTTAAAGTTTTCCTTCTTTGTTCCTATGTTTGAAACTTGTGACCCCCGGGGCGGGGCCAGTTTTGATCCCAGGGACATCATATGAGCAAATTTGGTAGAGGTCCACTAGGAGATGCTACATGCCAAATATCAAAGCTCTACGCCTTCCAGTTTCAGAGAAGAAGAATTTTAAAGTTTTCATTCTTTGTTCCTATGTTTGAAACTTGTGACCCCCCGGGCAGGGCCAGTTTTGACCCCAGGGGCGTAATTATGAACAAACTTGGTAGAAGTCCACTAGGAGATGCTACATGCCAAATATCAAAGCTCTATGCCTTCCAGTTTCAGAGAAGAAGAACTTTAAACTTTTCATTCTTTGTTCCTATGTTCGAAACTTGTGACCCCCGGGGCGGGGCCAGTTTTGACCCCAGGGGCGTCATATGAACAAACTTGGTAGAGGTCCACTAGGAGATGCTACATGCCAAATATCAAAGCTCCATGCCTTCCAGTTTCAGAGAAGAAGAATTTTAAAGTTTTCCTTCTTTGTTCCTATGTTCGAAAATTGTGACCCCCGGGGCGGGGCCAGTTTTGACCCCAGGGACATCATATGAACAAACTTGGTAGAGGTCCACTAGGAGATGCTACATGCCAAATATCAAAGCTTCACGCCTTCCAGTTTCAGAGAAGAAGAATTTTAAAGTTTTCATTCTTTGTTCCTATGTTTGAACTTGTGACCCCCAGGGCGGGGCCAGTTTTGACCCCAGGGACATCATATGAACAAACTTGGTAGAGGTCCACTAGGAGATGCTACATGCCAAATATCAAAGCTCCACGCCTTCCAGTTTCAGAGAAGAAGAATTTTAAAGTTTTCATTCTTTGTTCCTATGTTTGAACTTGTGACCCCCAGGGCGGGGCCAGTTTTGACCCCAGGGACATCATATGAACAAACTTGGTAGAGGTCCACTAGGAGATGCTACATGCCAAATATCAAAGCTCCACGCCTTCCAGTTTCAGAGAAGAAGAATTTTAAAGTTTTCATTCTTTGTTCCTATGTTTGAAACTTGTGACCCCCAGGGCGGGCCATTTTTGAGCCCAGGGGCATCATATGAACAAACTTGGTAGAGGTCCACTAGGAGATGCTACATGCCAAATATCAAAGCTCCACGCCTTCCAGTTTCAGAGAAGAAGAATTTTAAAGTTTTCCTTCTTTGTTCCTATGTTCGAAACTTGTGACCCCCCGGGCGGGGCCATTTTTGAGCCCAGGGGCGTCATATGAACAAACTTGGTAGAGGTCCACTAGGAGATGCTACATGCAAATATCAAAGCTCTACGCCTTCCAGTTTCAGAGAAGAAGAATTTTAAAGTTTTCCTTCTTTGTTCCTATGTTCGAAACTTGTGACCCCGGGGCGGGGCCAGTTTTGACCCCTGGGACATCATATGAACAAACTTGGTAGAGGTCCACTAGGAGATGCTACATGCCAAATATCAAAGCTCCACGCCTTCCAGTTTCAGAGAAGAAGAATTTTAAAGTTTTCATTCTTTGTTTCTATGTTTGAAACTTGTGACCCCCGGGGCGGGGCCAGTTTTGACCCCAGGGACATCATATGAACAAACTTGGTACAGGTCCGCTAGGAGATGCTACATGCCAAATATCAAAGCTCTATGCCTTCCAGTTTCAGAGAAGAAGAATTTTAAAGTTTTCATTCTTTGTTCCTATGTTTGAACTTGTGACCCCCGGGGCGGGGCCAGTTTTGACCCCAGGGACATCATATGAACAAATTTGGTAGAGGTCCACTAGGAAATGCTACATACTAAATATCAAAGCTCTACGCCTTCCAGTTTCAGAGAAGAAGAATTTTAAAGTTTTCATTCTTTGTTCCTATGTTTGAAACTTGTGACCCCCGGGGCGGGGCCAGTTTTGACCCCAGGGGCGTCATATGAACAAATTTGGTAGAGGTCCACTAGGAGATGCTACATGCCAAATATCAAAGCTCCACGCCTTCCAGTTTCAGAGAAGAAGAATTTTAAAGTTTTCCTTCTTTGTTCCTATGTTTGAAACTTGTGACCCCCGGGGCCGGGCCAGTTTTGACCCCAGGGGCGTCATATGAACAAACTTGGTAGAGGTCCACTAGGAGATGCTACATGCCAAATATCAAAGCTCCACGCCTTCCAGTTTCAGAGAAGAAGAATTTTAAAGTTTTCCTTCTTTGTTCCTATGTTTGAACTTGTGACCCCCGGGGCGGGGCCAGTTTTGACCCCAGGGACATCATATGAACAAATTTGGTAGAGGTCCACTAGGAAATGCTACATACTAAATATCAAAGCTCTACGCCTTCCAGTTTCAGAGAAGAAGAATTTTAAAGTTTTCATTCTTTGTTCCTATGTTTGAAACTTGTGACCCCCGGGGCGGGGCCAGTTTTGACCCCAGGGGCGTCATATGAACAAATTTGGTAGAGGTCCACTAGGAGATGCTACATGCCAAATATCAAAGCTCCACGCCTTCCAGTTTCAGAGAAGAAGAATTTTAAAGTTTTCCTTCTTTGTTCCTATGTTTGAAACTTGTGACCCCCGGGGCCGGGCCAGTTTTGACCCCAGGGGCGTCATATGAACAAACTTGGTAGAGGTCCACTAGGAGATGCTACATGCCAAATATCAAAGCTCCACACCTTCCAGTTTCAGAGAAGAAGAATTTTAAAGATTTCCTTCTTTGTTCCTATGTTCAAAACTTGTGACCCCCGGGGCCGGGCCAGTTTTGACCCCAGGGACATCATATGAACAAACTTGGTAGAGGTCCACTAGGAGATGCTACATGCCAAATATCAAAGCTCTACGCCTTCCAGTTTCAGAGAAGAAGAATTTTAAAGTTTTCCTTCTTTGTTCCTATGTTTGAACTTGTGACCCCCGGGGCGGTGCCAGTTTTGACCCCAGGGACATCATATGAATAAACTTGGTAGAGGTCCACTAGGAGATGCTACATACCAAATATCAAAGCTCTACGCCTTCTAGTTTCAGAGAAGAAGATTTTTAAAGATTTTGCTATTTTTTTTCCTTTTGGTTGCCATGGCAACCAGAGTTATGGGTGGAATTCAATCTCTTGAACAACTTTGGTAGAGCTTCACCTGAGGAACATCCCTGCCAAGTTTCATCAAGATTGGCCCAGTGGTTTAGGAATAGAAGATGTTTAAAGAAATTGTGGACGACGGACGACACACGACGGACATTGGGCGATCACAAAAGCTCACCTTGAGCACTTTGTGCTCAGGTGAGCTAAAAAGGGACTAGTTTGTTTGGTAACAGGTTACCTAAAGCAAATTCTCGCAGATAACTTTGGAAACATCCCTGTAAAAAAGAGATAATTAAAATAAATTGAAATTTAAAACGGGCAACAAGGCTAAAGTACAAAGTACTTGATACATTGAGCAGTTTTTTCATTTCTTTAAATGTTTTCCCACTTGATCTACAGCGAGGAACAACGAAAGGGCGTCTGCTGGAGTAACTCTTTACCAAACAACAAAATTTTAGACTTGTTCAAATTGAAAGCATGTGCAGACAACAAATCAAACGTAACTACTATGTTTTCAAAAGGCTTCTTTCTAAAGGTTGCTAAAAGTCGGGATTGTATGGTAAAGTGTTGAATCCTTTCATATAGTCATAATCTACTGTGAGGCACAACAAAAAGGCATCTGCAAGAAGTAAAAGGTCTATAATACCCAGACACCACACTGTCAGGGACAGGAGTATGTCTTAACCAAATGTCAAAATTTTAAACCTGCTCCAATTGAAAGCATGTGCAGACGACAAATCAAACGATCTTACATGATGGGATTGGTCTATGATAGATCAGAAAACAATGTGGGAAAAGGAGAAACTGCTGGTTGCCAGCATTTTCTCCTTTTCCCACTATGTTTTCAAAAGGCTTCTTTCTAAGGGTTGCTAAAAGTTGGGATTGTTTGGTAAAGGGGCGATACAGGGATGAAAGTAGGTCATAATTATTAGTGATCAATAAATATTTGACCTGGCCTATTGACTGTCCCTTTCAGGTCAACTTCACTTCAATGCCATTCCTTTGCATCATTTAACCCTTTAAACAAACAAATAAGACTTTTTTATGCATCACAACCCCTTCAACAGGCTATTTCAAAACACATTTTGGACAAGGTAAAATAAATTCACCCATGCTCATCCACTGCATTAAAATTGCAAAGAATCAAATGATATAAGTGAGGCTGATTTACTCTTTACCAAATGACAAAATTTTAGACTGGTCCAAACTGAAAGGATTTGCAGACGACATATCAAATGTCGCTGAAATGATGTTTTCTGTTTTGGATAGGGTAGAAAACATTGTGGTAAATGGAGAAAATGCTGGTTACCAGCATTTTCTCCTTTTCCCACAATGTTTTCAAAAGCATTCTCTTACAGGGTCGTTAAAACTCGGGGTTGTGACCAACACTTTCTAGATTTCAAAGTGCTGTAATTTCTGATTGGCTAAACCAAATGGGTTACTTGAGTTGACCCTTTGCCTCACAATACTGACTTTTTACCTCTCTAAGAAAGAGAGCTTTTATTAAACATTGTGGGAAAAAGAGAAATGCTGGTAACTAGCAATAGCTCCTTTTCACACAATGTTTACTACCATTCGCACAAGTTTCAATTTTTGAGGTTCATTCATTTTGTCGTCTGAAATTACTCTCAATATGGACATTTTTAAAATTTTGTCTTTCAGTAAAGAGTGGTTAATTCAAGAGTTGTGCTACTCTCTACAATAGGAATTAGACTAGGAATGTACTTAAGTTTTGAAAAGTTTTATCAATCTCTTTTGTGAAGACATTTTGAAACATATCCCAAACTATTGATAAAAATACCTAATGTCAATATGATAGTATGTGTCATTCACACAAGGAAACTTTCAAGTTAATGTCAATATTTGTTCAAGAGCTATGTATTTATACTTTGTGGAAAGTGCCCTGATCGAGCCAATTCACTGTACATGCTGGTTCCAGACCCACTAACAACCATTGTAAATGACTCAATAAAATCATTAACAAACATTTGAGTCCATTGCTCTGTGAAAAGGGTTTAATGCATCTGCAAAAAGTATTGATCCAGGCCAGGCCAGCCTGCGCAGTCTGCGCAGGCTGACCTGGGCCAAAACATTTTCCTATGAGTCAATTTTCTGCATGTCAAAGGACATGTCTATTTCATGACTTGGTCAGACAAAATGGATTTTATGGATCCATAATTATGTGATGACTTGATATAATGGATCATGCAGATGCATGAAGCCACCTATTGTCAAAGCACTCCTCTACTGTGTGAAACAAACTGGACATTATCAGCAACTGCCCTTTATCCCCACCATGTTTTCAAAAGTCTCTCTGCTTGGCTCTAGCCTAGCCTAGTACTGGTAAATCCCAGGAAATACATGAATATGTGAGCTGTTGTCGTGATATGACTGAAATAATGTTGAAAGCGGCATAAAAAACCATTCAATCAATCAATCAATCTGCTTGGCTCAGTGGTAAAGTGAAGGACTAGTGACCTGGAGGCCCCGGTTCGAGCCTCACTGGATCCAGTGGGTTTTTCGTGGGAGTGTCCTAGGGCAAGACGCTTTAGAGCCAAAGCCTAATACTGGTGGAACCTAGGAAACACATGAATATGTGACCTGTTGCTGTGATATGACTGAAATAATGTTAAAAGTGGCGTAAAATACCATTCAATCAATCAGTCAATCATTCAAAAGTTTCTACAGCAGAAAAGAAAGAATATAGTGCTTGTTAACTCTTTACCACACAATCCTGACTTTTAACGACCCTGGACAAAAAGCCTTTTGAAAACATTTTGGGAAAAAGAGAAAATGCTGGTAACCAGCATTTTCCCTTTTTCCCAAAATATTTTCTACCGTTCCCAAATCAAATTTCAATTTTTGAGTCGCATGTATTTTGTCGTCTGCAAATGCGTTCAATTTGGACAAGTCCAAAATCTTGTCGTGTGGTAAAGAGTTAATGGATAAAAGCTTTCTTTTCTCGAGTCGTTAAAACTCAGCATTGTGTGATAAAGGATTAATCCCTTTTGCCAGAGCATAGCTCATATCTATGTCTATCCTGATGGCTTGCTGGTCAAGCATGTCCCAAGTGCCTGTGTTAAAACAAGAGAATCTGACATGGTATGCCAGTTTAATAACAATCTTTGTTTGGTCTTTAACCCTTTATGAAGACAATAATTATTGAACTTAAACTCAAAGCATTTGCAAAAAAACCAAAGGGCAGAATTCAAATTCTGCTGTTACACTGACAGGTTCATGGTAATTTCTTTCGACATTTTGTCCAACAAATTGATTCAGGGAACATGGAGAGAGCACACACAACATGTTAGATAATCATTAGAGGATGGTTGATATTCATCGATATTCATTTTGCAATGACATTTGTTTGTTAAAATTTCATTAGTCCTATATATGAACTCATTCCAGTGTTTTTTCAAATTGTTCTCAGTTTGCTATATTAACCCCCAAATCTGTCATGTTTTTGGGCATATTTGTGGGTATTTTAGCTCAGCAATTTGTACGTGGTGTGTTCCCTCAATTTGTCAAAGTGAAAACGCACCTTTAAATACGTCATTTATCCCAAAACCTTTTTTCAAAGTTACATAACACCCTCACAGCAGCCAAACTGTAGCTGAATGTATAGCAACCCTCCTAGTAATTGATTGAAATGGGTGTCAAACATACTTTGATACTGGAATGTGAAGTTTATCTTTTCTGACACCATGCAGTTTTAGTATCTTATGTAACTGACTGATAAGCCTCTTTCGATAACTTCTCCTACACTACCTTAGAACTGCCAAAAACAAAAGCATTTGCAGATGACAAATTTAATGGGGCTCAAATGCTAGTTTATCCATGAAAGGATAGAAAAAATAATGGAGAAAAGGGAAAATGCTGGTGACAGCATTTTCTCTTTTTCTCACATCAGTCAGTAAACACAGGATTGCGTGGTAAAGGGTTATAAAGACACTGATTTTCATCATGTATCATGACCTCTGATACGCACAACAAGAGTTAGGTGCAGCCAACTTGATGCAGGCTTAGAATCTTACCTAATTTTTCCCTGAACTCTTTACCAAACAACAAAATTTTGAACTTGTCCAAATTGGAAGCATTAGCAGATGACAACTTAAATGTTGCAAAAATGATGATGTCTCTCTTTGATAGGTTAGAAAGTATTGTGCGAAAAAGAGAAAATTCTGGATATCAGCATTTTCTCCTTTCCCACAATGTTTTCAAAAACTTTCTTCCTTGTGTAGTAAAAGATTTAACCCTTTCCCAAGCAAGCCCTGGTTTTCATGTGTCTGCAGTACAAGTCTTTCGAAAACACTGTAGGAAAAAGAGAAATTGCTCGTAATGAGCAATTTCTCCTTTTCCCACAGTGTTTTCTACCCTTTTTGAGAACTTTCTGCCATTTTCATCAAATTTAGAATTGTCGTCTGCAAACTCTTTCAATTTGGACCAGTCCAAAATTTGTTGTTTGGGAAAGGGTTAAAGACATACTCATTTAACTACTCTTCAGAGTAATTTCACCCCTTTAAACACTTTTTTTTTTCCTAATTAAGATCAAATCTGAATATCCGCCTTTCTCCCAATCTGATGCATTAATAAATTTCTTCCTTATGTGGTAAAAGATTTACAGACATACTCATTTAACTACTCTTCAGAATAATTTCACACCTTTTAAACACTTTTTTTTCTAATTAAGATCAAATCTAAATATCCGCCTTTCTCCCTACCTGATGCATTAAATAAAACTAACGAGTTACCATCTTGCCTGCTGCATATGTAACAGCATTTTTTAATTGTAATTTTAATTAAATTCCCTTGACCATTTACCACACAATCCAAGTTTTACATACCTTGAGAGAAAAAAAAATTAAAAAACATTGTGGGAAAGGAAGAGAAAGCTGCTGGCCAGCATTTTCTCTTTTCCCCTTTATGTTTCCTACCATTTCAAAGACAAGTTTAAGACTTTAACCTACATCTAAATTGTCCTCTAAACCCTTTGCCACACAATCCCGACTTTTAACGACCCTGAGGAAGAAGCCTTTTGAAAACCTTGTGGGAAAAGGAGAAAATGCTGGATACCAGCATTTTCTCCTTTTCCCACAATGTTTTCTACCCTTTCCAAAACAAATTTCAATTTTTCAATTACATTTATTTTGTCGTCTGCAAATGCTTTGAATTTGGACCAGTCTAAAATTTTGTCGTTTGGTAGAGTTAACATAGTTTCAATTCGAATGACCCTAAGATTTTGTGGTTTGATAGGTATTAACAAGAATTTCATGGTGTCTGTGGTTGTGAGGTAAAGCGTAGGTCTCGTAAGTACAAGGTCCCAAGTTTGATACCTGGGAGTGGGTGTCATCTTTGGGACTGTTCATTGGCGCACACATTCAGCGCAAGTACTAGTGCACTTTTTAGGAAGAAAAACTGAGAGAGATTAGTTGCAACAGAGAGACTTGTTTCTCCATTTATGTAAAATAAAAAAATGTTTAAAGTAACAAATATTTCAGGTTAATTTGGAAACACCCAAGAAAATTTCTGAAACTTTACATAGAAAGGGTTACCTTTTCAGAAGCTGCCAAGATGCCCTTATCAAAGTGACCCCATCATAATAAGAAATATTCCGACAGGTATTTCAAAATCCAAACCCTGTTATCATTGCTGGTCAGCTAGTACAAACATTAGGACAAGAACTAGGCCATATGTCACTGATGACTTTCGGTCCTGAATCTTTCATCCTGAATATTTTGCAGCAAATGCAAAGTATACACTCTTAACTCTTTATCGAAAAATCCCAACTTTTAACAACCCCGAGGAAGAAGCCTTTTGAAAACATTGTGGGAAAAGGAGAAAACGCTGACAACCAGGATTGTGAGGTAAAGGTTAAGTATTGAGAAGAAATGCCATCAGACATAGCAGACAGTTCCAACCCACAATGTGTTATTATTTTTCCCATTATATCTACCACTGTTTATGTCTCTTGCAATTTATTATGCAGTAAGACTGAAGGTATTTAAAGTCTACAGGTCGTGTAACAACATGTTGTTTGCCTTGTACATCAACAGATACAGCATGAGTGCTGTCAAATTTTCCCAGTCCATGGGAACATTTAGGGTTGGAAAAAACGCAGGAAAGATAAGGTTGAAAATCCTATTTTTTTTAAAAACAGGATATTAAAGTTATCGACATTGGATAAGTTTGGTAACACGGATGTAACTTCACCCTGTACCAAACGATCCCATGTTCTTACGCTCCTGAAGAGGGAGGCTTTTAAAAACATTACAGGAAAGGTAACCAGTTGAGTCCACCAGTTCAGAGCCAAATCAAACCTTCATTAACCCTTTCCCAAACGACAAATTTTGGACTGGTCCAAATTGAAAGAGTTTGCAGACGACAATTTTATATTTGATGAAAATGGCAGAAAGTTATCAAAAAGGGTAGAAAACGCGGTGGGAAAAGGAGAAATTGCTCGTTACGAGCAATTTCTCCTTTTCCCACAGTGTTTTCAAAAGACTTGTACTGCAGACACATGAAAACCAGGGCTTGTTTGGGAAAGGGTTAAAGCAATATTTGTGTTGCCATCTACAAATGCTTTCAATTTTAACAAGTCTAAAATTTTGTCTTTAGGTAAAGAGTTGACTAAATACATAGTCTTACAAATTCTGGGATATATTATATAGCATCCTTTAATATTAGGGTAAAAGAGCAAATTTAACTTTTTGCAGAATTCTAGACAGGTCCAAATTGAAAGCATTTGTAGACAACAAATGAAAGCTGGCCCAAATAAAGAAATCTGTCCTTGATAGGGTAAAAAACATTGTGGGAAAAGGAGAAAAGGCTGGATACCGGCATTTCCTCCTTTACACACACTGTTTTTAAAGGCCTTTTAAAAAAAGTTGCGATTGTGTGGGAAAGGGTTAGAATATTGTATAGATAGGGCAGATTCAAGATCGGACTACATTTAAACAAGCATGCTGTCTGATCTGAATTCTTTGTAATCAAAAAAATTTTGGCAACCTGTTTAAACTATATTAGTTTGGGTTTGCCTACCAAGACTGGAACAGGTCTCTTCATTAATTGAGCTCTCATAGAGTTTTACCCTTCACAGTACAGACTATTTTCAAATAAATCAATAACTACAGCAAAATTAATGCCATGGTTGATTGAGTAGTGTTTGAACTGCTTTCAACATTATTAAAGTCCTATCACAGTCATGGTTTACAGTTCACTTGTTAAAATATGTGTTTCCCAAGTTTGACAAATAATGGGCTGGGGCTTTTAACCCTTTTTGTGAACATTATCCCAACTTTTCCCAACCCTGAGGAATAGGCGCTTTGTAGGAAATGGACAAAATGAGGTTAGCCGGTTGCCAATATTTTCTCCTCTTTGCACAATGCTTTCTACTCTTTCAAAAGAAGAATGCACCTTTTGAGCTGGATACCAGCTTTCAATGAGGACAAGTCTACATTTTTCTCGCTTAATAATTCTTGGCATAACACTTGATTCTGTTCAAAGGCCATTTAACTCTTTACCACACAATCCTGACTTTTAACAACCCTGAGAAAGAAGCCTTTTCATGAAAACATTGTGGGAAAAGGAGAAAATGCTGGCAACCAGCATTTTCTCCTTTTCCCACAATGTTTTCTACCCTTTCCAAGACAAACTTCAATTTTCCAGTAACCAAAGCTCCAGATAAGAGGGAGTGATGGTATTCTAAATCCATTATTTCTCTCCCAAACCCTATGTTGTGCATACTCATTATAATCGTCTCTATGAGACGATTCTAACGAGTACCCATACTATAGTGTTTAGTTGAGAATAAGTAACATTTTCAATTTTGAAATCAAAATCACTCCCTCTATCTGGAGCTCTGAGTAACATTTATTTTGTCGTCTGCAAATGCTTCTAATTTGGATCAGTCTAAAATTTTGTCGTTTGGTAAAGAGTTAAACATCATGATCCTTGAAGGCATGTAAGATTCCTAACATATTTCTGAAGGTATATTTCGCAATTTCAAGATTTATCACATGCAATACAGCAAAAAATAAAAGTAATTTCCATGTTACTATAATTAAATATAATTACATTATTTCAGGAGTATCCTGTTTAACCCTTGACTCTTTCCCAAACGACAAACCTCTACAGTGGTCCAAACTGAAAGCATTTGCAGACAACATTTTAAATGTGGCACAGAGGTTGGGACTTCTATCAGTAAGGGTGAAAATCATTGTGGGAAAAGGAGAAAATGCTGGTTACTAGCATTTTTCTCCTTTTCCCACAATGTTTTCAAAAGCTTTCCCAGTTAGAGTCATTAAAATTTGAGACTGGTGGTAAAAGGGTAACCCTTGACTCTTTACCAAATGACAAAATTTCAGACTAATCCAAACTGAAAGTATTTGCAGACAACATATAAAATGTGACTCAAATGCTGAAATTTGCCTTCAGAAGTTGTTTAACCTTTAACCAAATGACAAAATATTGGACAAGTCTAAACTGAAAGCATTTACAGATAACAAAATATATGTGGCTCAAAAAATTAAAATTTGTTTTTAAGAAGGTAGACAACAATGTGGGAAAAGAAGGAAATGCTGGTTACAAGCATTCTCTCCTTTTCCCACAATGCTTTCAAAAAGCTTCTTTCTCAGAGTCGTTAAAAGTGGGTATTGTGTGGTAAAGGGTTAGACATATTATTTTACATCAATTGAGGAACAAGTTCTTGCATTTTACACTAATCTCTCTCAATTCTGCTTCCTGGCAACTACACCAGTTCTCGTGTCAAAGGTGTGGGCCAATGAACAGTCCTAAAGTTGACACACACTCCTGTGAATCACACTCGGGACCTTAGAGTTACAAAGACCTCAGAACCAGGGACACCACACTCGTCTTCTTTACAGCCAGAAAATTTGTTCCCTTTTTTATTTAACCCTTTCCCAAACGACAAGTTTTAGACTGGTCCAAATTAAAAGAGTTTGCAGACGACAATTTTAAGTTTGATGAAAATGGCAGAAAGGTCTCAAAAAGGGTAGAAAACACTGTGGGAAAAGGAGAAATTGCTCGTTACGAGCAATTTCTCCTTTTCCCACAGTGTTTTCAAAAGACTTGTACTGCAGACACGTCAAAACCAGGGCTTGTTTGGGAAAGGGTTAACCCTTATCTCTTCATAAAATAGCAAAATTTTGGACTTGTCCAAATCTAGACCATTTGCAGACAACAAATAAAATAAAGCTCAAATGGTGGACATCTATTTTGAAAGGTAAAAGAAAAAACATTCTGGGAAAAGGAACAAAAATAATTTCGCCTTTCCCCCCAGTTTTTTCACAAGCTTTCTTCTTCGGGGTTGTTTTAAGTCTGGTTTGTTTGATAAAGGGTTAAAGAGCTAAATAAACTTAACCCTTTAACACACGACAAAATTTTAGACCCGTCCAAATTGAAAGCATTTGCAGACGACAATTTCAGTGAATCTCAAATGGTGCCATTTTGCTTTAGTATGGTAGAAAACATTGTGGGAAAAGGAGAAAATGCTGGTTACCAGTGTTTTCAAAAGGCTTCTTCCCCAGGGTCGTTAAAAGTTGGCATTGTGTGGTAAAGGGTTAATGAAAATTTCCTGCCAGTAGTTAAAGCCAAAATGTTGCGATTTCACATTCTTTTTGCCAGGAAAGTCTCATTCTATCAAACTTACAAGTTCAAAGATCAGACTACATGTTCTGTGCAGTCTGATCTTGAACTACACACTCTTCAAAGGCACACCAAAACATGCTTAGGACCAAAAGGGTAAGTTACTCTTAAACCTTCACTTTACAATCTGGACTATTGACAACCTTGAGGGAGAAGCCTTGTTGAAAACATTGAGGGAAAAGGAAAAAATGCTGGAAACCTCTGAATGACAAATACATGTTCTAAGTAACTTTTAATTTGTTGTAAAGGGTTTAGAAAAAAATCTAAATTTTAAGTTAATTTAATTATTTTGTACATTATCTCAGGGTCATTAATTAGACTGAGATCTGATTATCAAAATAAAATTTATATCTGCACAGGTGAAGATTGCGAAATCTTTAAGTTTAAGGTATAAAACTAACCCACGTGGCAAAGTAATCTCTTCATTCTAGGCCTTTGTTATATAATATAAACATAAAAAGACTACAGCTGATCTGTAGACCAGTCCAAAATGCAAGTTTGATTAAGGTCAAAATTTAACGACTGACTAGACGAAACAAAATAATCACAATCAGTTGAACATTTACCTTTTGGTGTACAAAATATCAATCCATTGGTAATTTTCCTATAATTATCCACCAACCATGTGCTCAGTTCATGTTTACTCCACTACATGTAGTATAGCACTGTACTGAACCAGTCACATGTGCCAATCGTTATATTGATCTAACACTGCTTCCCAGATAGTTTTACTATCCAACGAAAGACCATTTACTAACTAGCCAAGTACTCTTGTACCACACAATACATACAGCAGACTATTACTTTCCTACTTTTTTCACAGCCACTGGGTAAGCAGTATTGTCTTTGACCATTGACAGGAGTTAAAGGGAAGTTAGGGGATAGAAGATTAAACATATATGCTATCTCAACTACGATACTACTAGTCTAAACATAGCAAATCATGAGTGAAGACAAAGATATTGTGCATATCAAATTTGTCCAAAAACAAAGTTTTAGGCCATAGTGAACAGTGAGAAAACGGATATATCACTTGTACTAATTTTTAAATTTATCCCTTTACCAAATGATACAATTAAACACTACCACACACTCCCGACTTTTAACAACCATAAGGAAAAAGTCTTTTGAAAGACCAGCATTTTCTCCTTTCCCCACACTGTTTTCTAGCCATCCATAGACAAAACTATCATTTTAGCCACATACAATTTATCTTCTGCAATTGCTTTCGATTTTGACAAGTCTAAAATTTTGTTGTTTGGTAAAGAGTTACAATCATTCAACCTGAAAGCATTTGCAGACAACATACCCATTTACAAAGTCTGCTGGGTTATCTGAATGATTGATTGATTGTATGAATTTTAATGCCGTCTAACATTATTTCAGTTATATCGTGGCAGTCAGTGCACCTATTCATGCTTTTCTGGAGTTTCTTTTTACCAGTATTTCGCACAATGTTCTTTCCAAGCCACTGGCTGCTTTCCAACATAACCAATGTCAAAACTGATCAGAGATGAAAGAGGAATGAATCCTGTCAGAATGACATCTATCCTTGTAAAAAAATTAGCAGAGTTGGGGATTCAAACCAGCGACCCCCTTACTTCAAGACCTGCAAGCAAACAACTGCTCTACCAGGGCTCGGCTGGCTTTGTCTATGTTCTCAAGGTTAATGAGTTACAGCACCGACAGCAACGGATGAAATCACACATGTGCGAAATCCACGTGGCAAATAGATTTCGTCTAAATCTAATCATGATGTACTGTTCTCAATGATATGACGACAGAAAATATATAAAAGAAAATAATCATCTTTTCGAAGAGACAGTTACTGAAATATGCTGATTTACTCTTTACCAAAAAACAAAATTTTAGACCAGTCCAAATCAAAAGCATTTGCAGACGACAAAATAAATTTGACTCAAAAATTGAAATTTGTTTTGAGAAGGGTCGAAAACATTGTTGGAAAAGGAGAAAATGCTGGTTACCAGCATTTTCTCCTTTTCCAACAATGTTTTCAAAAGCTTTCTTTCTCAGGGTCGTTAAAAGTCTGGATTGTGTGGTAAGGTGTTAAAGGAGATCGAGATATTGCTCAGGATGAGCAATTTTTACATTTCTTGCAATTTTATAAAAATGTGATCCACATTAAATGCAGCAAATATATCCGGTTTATAGAACTCATAAAAGCACCCAAAATACGTTTATTATTTTAACCTTTAAAGTGCCTTTGACTACTGTTGTTGCCTTTGCAGCCAGTGTAGATCAAGATCAGACTGCACAAAACGTGCAGTCTGATCATTGAGCTACACTGTCTGCTTTGCTGAAACAGCTACAGGGGCAAAAGGCAGCCACAACATCGCAATTATCTGAGTCTTATTCTAAAATGAAAATGCCCAATGTCTTTTGGGTTGATTCCGCGCTTTAACTCTTTACCACACAATCCCGACTTTAATGACCCCGAGGAAAAAGCCTTTTTAAAACATTGTGGGAAAAGGACCATTTTCTCCTTTTCCCACAATGTTTTCTACCCTATCGAAGAAAGAAATCATCACTTGAGCTACATTTATTTTGTCGTATGCAAATACTTTCAATTTGGACAAATCTAAGATTTTTTCGTTTGGTAAAGATTTAAGGGTAAACAGTACAGTGCTAAATAAATGAAATAAAGATTTTAAGTCTCTACAAAAGATGCAGACTAAGTGCAGTTTCAAGACCGAGTCTGTTGAAATATGTAGCAAATTAGTGGACAGTGTAGATCCAAGTTCAAACTGCACATTCTGTTTGTTTATATTGGAGTTAAACACCATTTTAACATCTTAGGTCACATCACGGCAGCCAGTGCACCTAAGCATGTGTTTCCTACTTTCTCACACCAGTACTAACACAACTTTCTTTCCAAGCCACTGGCTACTTTTTCAAATGCAGCAGAGGTGAGAGACGAAAAAATCATCTGAAAGAAAGATTGCCTCAAACAGGTATCAAACTCGCAACCACCAGGTCACAAGTCAGATACGCCAGGCGCACATTCTGTACAGTCTGATCTTAATTGCAAAATCAACCTACAGCCCAGTTCAGCATTTCAAGGGTGAACATTAGCAATCGCTTGATTGAATTTATCTGTATCTAAAGCAATTAGATGACTGGGTCAGTTTTACTGCACCTCACCAAAGGGCTCTCTTTTACATGTACTTTGCGTGGCATTCTTTCCAAGCCACTGGCTTCCTTCCCACAACAATATTCAGCAGTGAGAGACGACTGCATCCTGTCAATCTTCAGTCCTCAGAAAGATTAAATCTTTACCAGATGAGAAAATTTTAGACTTGCCCAAATTCAAAGCATTTGCAGATTACAAAATACATGTGACTTTAAAATTGGAACTTGTTTTGGAAACAGTAGAAACATTGTTGGAAAAGGAGAAAATGCTGGTTACCAGCATTTTCTCCTTTTTCCATGATGTTTTCCAAAGTCTTCTTTCTCATGGTCATCAAAACTCAGGATTGTGTGGTTAAGTGTTAACCCTTTACCGCACAATCCCAAGTTTTAACGACCCTGAGGAAGAAGCCCATTTAAAAACATTGTGGAGAAAGGAGAAAATGCTGGTAACCAGCATTTTCTCCTTTTCCTACAATGTTTTCTACCCTATTAAAGACAGTTTACATCATTTGATTCACATTTCAATTGGCGTCTGCAAATGCTTTCAATTTGGACCAGTCTACAGTTTTGTCGTCTGGTAAAGAGTTAAATATGCATGGTTATCATGACAAAGTTATTGCAAATGGGACTGGGTTCATTTATCATTTAGTACACTTTTCACAAAATAGCTGACAATGTAGAACAAAGATCTGAATGCATATTCTCCAGTCTAATCTTTATCTGCACTGAACTCTTTCCAACACAATCCCGAGTTTTAACGACCCTGAAAAGGAAAACTTTAGAAAACATTGCCGTGAAAGGAGAAAATGCTCTTCTTTTCCTACAATGTTTTCTACCACTTCAAAGATGAATTCCATTATTTTAGGCACAATGAATATGGCGTCTGCAAATGCTTTAAATTAGGATAATGCTAAAATTTTATCGTTTGGGAAAGTGTTTGAACACTTAAGCTGCTGAATAAATGAAACACAAATTTTTACTCAATACTAAAAGCCCAAACATTGCGGTTTCAAAGTTGATTTCACCGTAAAGAAAATACCGTATCGGACAGTGTAGATCAATGATCAGACTGCATGTTCTGTGCAGTCTGATCTTGATCTACAGTGTCCGCAAAAGGTCAGTGGGTCGCGATTAGCAGCTTAAGGGTTAAAGGTTAAATATTACAAAAAAGTAGTCATAATTACTGTAAAAGAAACATGTACAAATCCATCCACAAAAATATGCAATAAACGTATAATTACAAATTCTGATAATTCCAAGCAACTTCTTAAATCCTGAAATTCCGAAAGTCACAAGACCGAGTTACATGTATAACATTGTACAAGCAATATCTCTTTACCACACAATGCCGACTTTTAACGACCCTGAAAGAAAAGGCTTTTGAAAACATTGTGGGAAAAGGAGAAAATGCTGGTAACCAGCATTTTCTCCTTTTCCCACAATGTTTTCTACCCTACCAAAAAGAGAAATCATCAGTTTAGAAACACTCACTTTGTCGTCTGCAAATGCTTTCAATTTGGTTCAGTCTAAAATTTTGTCGTTTGGTAAAGAGTTATTATTTTGAAACAACAAGCAAAAACAAAACTAATCACCTTTACAGATGAATAAATTGGACCACGATGTTTATAATTTTGTCTACTGTTCTTAAATGAAGGGCTGAGGTGTAAAACAGGACACAAAATTTTACCTGTATAATAGCACCCTACCATGACAAGATAGGACGGTCAACCCTTTTCTAAACAACAAAATTGTAGACTAGTCCAAACTGAACACATTTGCAGACTACAATTGAACGTATGGCTCAAAAGATGGGACTCGTCTGTGCTGGTTAGGGTAGAAAAGATTGTTGGGAAAAAGAGGAAATGCTGGTTACCAGCATTTTCCCTTTTTCCAATAATGTTTTCAAAAGGCTAAACCTCCTGAGGGTTGTTAAAATCTGGGATTGTTTCGTGAAGGGATATTTGTAAATTTTAACTTTTTGTATGTTAGGGCAACTTAACCATTAATGCGCCTTTCACACTTGGAATTACTTTTTGCAGCCACTGTAGATCAAGATCAGACTGAACAAAATGTGCAGCCTGATCTTTGATCTACACTGTCAGCTTTGCTTCAACTTTCTAGACAATGGTGAAATTGTCTCTTTTCCATCCTAAAAATATCTATATTGCTCTTTTAGCTTAAGCCTTAGGAGCCAACAAATTCCAGACTAACCAGACTAACCAAAAATAAAGCATCTGCAGACAAAGTTAACAAATACATGTGGATCAAACGATGGGATTTGTCCGTGAAATGTTAGCAAATATCATAAGAAAAGAAGAAAATGCTTTTTCTCCTTTTCCTACAACATTTGAAAAAGACTTTCTAGCAGGGTTTAAACAACATGGGACCCATTGGTAAAGGGTTAACCCCTTTACCATATAATCCCGAGTTTTGACAACCCTACAGAAGAAGCCTTTTTGAAAACATTGTGAGAAAAGGAAAAAATGCTGATAACCAGCATTTTCTCCTTTTCCCACAATACTTACTGCGCTTCAGAAGAAAAATTTCAGTTTTTGTGCCTCATTTATTGTCATCTGAAATTGCTTAGAATTTTGACAAATCTAAAAATATGTTGTTTGGTAAAAGGGTTAATTGAAGTGATCCATAAACAGCCTATCTGTAAAATACATCTACATAAACAGTATCTGTCGTCCAAATTCAATCAAACTGAAATTCCCCTCCTTTAACCTTATATTTCATCAACCAAATTCATAGCAAAAGGATCTGAAAAAACCCAGTCAAATATCACTAATCACTACATTACAAGGATTAATACGCTTAACCCTTTACCACACAATCCCAAGTTCTAATAACCCTAGGAAAAAAAGGCTTTAGAAAACATTGTGGGAAAAGGAGAATACCAGCATTTTCTCCTTTTCCCACACTGTTTTCTATCTATTCAAGGCCAAATATTACAATTTGAAAAACATTTGAATTGTCATCTGTAAAGTCTTCAAATATTACAACATGGCAAGTTCAGAATTTTGCCAAATTCAAAGTTTTACCGTGTGGTAAAGGGTTAAATCTTTACCACAAAACCAAACTGTAGACTTGTCCGAAATCGAAAGCATTTGCAGACAAAAATTTAAATGTGGCTCAAATAATGGATTTTTGCCATTGATGGGCTAGAAAGTATTGTGGCAAAAGGAGAAAATGCTGGTTACCAGCATTTTCTCCTATTCCCAGGGTTTTTAAAGGTTTCTCAGGGTCATAAAACCTCACGATTGTGATGTAAAGGGTTAACTTTCAGCGCCAAGTATACAAACTCACCTCTATCAAAGGCTGAAAGTGCAATCCACTGAAACCCAGAAAGATTGTTACATTACAGGCTTGACGTTAGGGTTTTACGCCGTCTTAACACCTTAGGTCATATCGTGGAGGTCAGTGCATTACACCTGTTTCCTGGCTTTCTCACACCAATACCGACACAACTTTCTAAGCCACTGACTACTTTTCTCACAGAAGCAATGTGAAAATTAGCCAGAAAAAGAGTTTGTTTTAACCAGGTACTGATTGATTGATTGATTGATTGTCTGGTGTTAAACGCCATTTTCAACATTATTTCAGTTATATCGCTGTGGCCAGTGCACCTGGAGTTTCTTTTAACCAGTACTCCGCACAATATTCTTTCCAAGCCACTGGCTGCTATCCCACATAAACATCATTGAAACATGGTCAGCATCAACCAGGTATCGAACCTGCAACCACCAAGTAACGAATCAGATAGGCTAAACACTGAGCTACCTGGCCGGACTAAACAAAGGGATGGTATGGATCAAAGATCAGACTGTATTTTTCGTATGGTCTGATGGTGATCTAATCCATCCAAAAAAGCAAATTGTTTCGCCTTTGGCCCTGAAAGGGGGAAAGACATATGCAAAAGGTGAAAATTGCTACATGTTCATCTTACTTGGAAACTGATAAATCCAACAAAATTTTTTGACTGGTCCAAACTGGAAACATTTGTAGACAACATATCAAATATTGTTCAAATGGTGAGAATTGTCTGTGATAGGATAAAAAAAATTGTGGGAAAGGGAGAAAATGCTGGTTAATGCTGGTCAAAACTCGAGATTGTGTGGTAAGGGGTTGATCCAAACTGAAAGCTTTAGCAGATGCAAAAATTAAATGTGGCTCATAAATGATGGAATTTATCTTTAAAACGATAGAAAACATTGTAAGAAAAGGGGAAATGGTGGTTGCCAGCATTTTCTCCTTTTCTCACCATGTTTCAAAAAATCTTCATCAGTGACATTAATACATGGGACTGTGTGGTAAAAGGGTTAGATGTATCAAATAAACTGAATCATATTCCACCTATCTATGAAACAGATCTATATACCTAAAACGCATCTTCTCTGTTTGATCAAAGTGAAAACATTTTCCCTTTAATAGATATTTGACTCTCTCCACTTAAACCCTTTACCACGCAATCCCGAATTTTAACAACCTTGAGAAAGAGGACTTTTGAAAACATTGTGGGAAAAGGAGGAAATGCTGGTAACCAGCATTTTCTCCTTTTCCCACAATGTTTTCTATTCTATCAAGGACAAATTTCATTATTTGAGAAATTTTTTATTTGTTGTCTGCAAATGCTTCCAATTTGGACTTGTCTGAAAGTTTGTTGTTTGGTACAAAGTTAAACTCTTTACCGAACAACAAAATTTTACACATACCAAAACTAAGAGTATTTGGAGACAACACATCAAAGGCAGTTCAAATGAGGAGATTTGTTTCTGAGAAGGTAGAACACATTGTAGGAAAAGGAGCAACTGCTGGTTACCTGAGCATTTTCTCTTTTTCACACAGTGTCTTTAAAAGTCTACATCGTTAGGGTCATTAAAACTTGGACTCTTTGGTGACTCTTTACCAAACAATCCCGAGTTTAAACAACCTTACATACGATGGCTTTAGAAAACATTTAGGACAAAGGAGAAAATGCTTGTAGCCACTAACCAGCATTTTCTCCTTTTCCAACTCTGTTTTCTACCCTTTCAAACAAAAATTTCTTAATTTGTGCAACATTTTGTGTGTCATTTGCAAATGATTTCAATTTGGACAAGTCTTAAATTTTGTCGTTAATTAAAGGGTAAAAGCAAAGTTTATGACAGTCACATAATGTAATAGTACTATGCTGAAATCCCTATAGACTGCTGGCTAAATCAGGCTGGGTTAGTATCTAAATTCAATACCAGTAACTCTTAACCCTTTACCTCACAGTCCCAAATTTTAACGACCCAAAGGAAAAGGATATTTGAAAACATTTGTGGGAAAAAGAGAAAATGCTGGTGACCAGCATTTCCTCCTTTTCCCACTATGTTTTCTACCATCTCAAAGAAAAAAGCCATTATTTGAGACAGAGTTGATTTGTCATCAGCACAATGTCATGCTTTCAGTTTGGACAAGTCAACACTTTTGTCATTTTGTAGAGTTAAAAATCTCTCCCATATGCCCGCTGCAAGGTAGCTCAGTGGTTAGTGTATCTGACTCGTGACTTGGTGGTCAATAGTTTGATACACGATTGAGGCAAACTTTCCTTTCAGTAATTTTTCACCTCTCACCTCAAATGCATGTGAGAAAAATAGGCAGTGGCTTGGAAAGAAAATTGTGTTAGTACTGGTGTGAGAATGCCAGGAAACATGTAATAGACAAGCAGGTGCACTAACAGCCATTGTATGACCTAAGCTGTTAAAATGGCATTAATTACAAAGATAATGAAGTATAGTAGTCCAAAAACCACACGTAAGGTATGGTTTGTTTTGTCTGTTGTACGGTGTTTCTGCAGTTTTTAACATGTTTTATGTTATATCGCGGCATCTGTTTCTGCAGTTTTTGACATGTTTTATGTTATATTGTGGCATCCACTACAACTACCCATATTTTCTTTGAGGTTTTTGTTTTACCACTTCTTTCACTACTCTTCCAAAGCCATGGGCTACTTTCCCAAATAACCATTGTAAGAACAATGACAGAAGAATGAATCCTTCTGCACTGACTATGGTTTAAACATATTTATTTTACATTAATAGAGAAATAAGTTCTTACAACTAATCTCTGTTGATTCTGCTTCCTGGAAACTACACCAGTGCTCATGCCAAATGTGTGGGCCAATAAAGAGTCCCAAAGTTGACATCCCCTCCCAGGTATCAAACTCAGAACCTTTTGATTACAAGGCCGACGCTCTACCTCACAACCACAGACACTGCTATGTCACGTTACAATGACTATCAGCAATTGTCTGAAAGAAATTAGCCCAACGAGGGAATCAAACAATCAAACCCTGTTTTCAAGCCCTGCATGTTACCAAGTGAGCTAACAGGACTTAAGCACTAAAGAAATATCAATCCCTACAACTCTGATTAAAAGATAAAAATTCAAATCAATAACAGCTAACCCTCAACAGAATATTGCATTATCTAAAATTCATCAAAGCACAGATCCATGCATGATCAGATTGCATGGATAGTGCATTCTGATCTTGATCTAAGTTTTCTACAGTATGAAAGAAAATGTAGCTCAGTCTAAGTTCACTCATTACCACACAACAAAATGTTCCAAATTGGAAGCATTTTCAGACAACAAATTAAATAAGTGTGACTCAAAAAGTCAAATTTGTTTTAGAAAGGGTAGAAAACATTGTGGGAAAAGTAGAAAATGCTGGTTACCAGCATTTTCTACTTTTCCCACAAGTTTTTCTAAAGGCTTCTTTTTCAGGGTCATTAAAAGTCAGGATTATTCAGTAAAGAGTTAAATTTCAATGCATTTCAACACTCATGTTGTTTTCTTTTGGCCACCACTGCACCTATGACATCTCTACAGAATGTGCAAAGCTAACTGGAAAATTTTGGAATGAAATCAGATTTTGGTACAAGGGTACCCATTTCCTATTATGCTTCTCAAATCCTAATCTCTCACCAATTCGTGATTGTAGACTGGCAGTTACATGTTTGATCAGCTCAAAGTCTACCATAGAAGTTTTGAGTCAGCAAAATATATTGAAATCTTTAACCCTTTACTGCACAATGCCCCCTTTTAATACCCTTGAAAAAAAAGGCTTTTGAAAACGTTGCGGGAAAATTTGAAAATGCTAGTAACCAGCATTTTCTACTTTTCCCACAACGTTTTCTACCCTTCCCAAAACACATTTTGATTTTTCGGTCACATCTATTTTGTTGTCTGCAACTGCTGTGGACTAGTCTAAAATTTTGTTGTTTGGTAAAGAGTTAAGCCTTCTCCACATGATCTCTTTATCTTAATCTTTTTACCGAAAGACAAAATTTTTGACCTGCCCAAATTGAAAACATAATTATGTAGACGGCAAAAGACATGTGGCACAAATGATAATTATTATCTTTATCAGCAAGAGTAGAAAACATTGTGGGAATAGAAGAAAATGTTAATTACCTGCATTTTCTCCTTTTCCGGCCATGTTTTCAAAAGCCTTCTACCCCAAGCTTGTTAGAACTCGAGATTGTGTGGTAAAGGCATAACTCTTTACCAAACGAAAAATTTCAGACTTATCCAAATTGAAAGCATTAAATCTTGCAGATGACAAAAATAAATGTGGCTCAAAAATTGATATTAATTTTGTTTGTGGAAGTGTTGAAAACATTGTGGGAATAGGAGAAAATGCTGGTAACCAGCATTTTCTCCTTTCCCACAATGTTTTCAAAATCCTGAGTTTTCATGACCCTGAGGTCCAAGGCTTTCAAAAACTTTGTGAGAAAAAGAAGAAAATGCTGGAAACCAGCATTTTCTCCTTTTCCCACATTGTTTTCTACCCTTTCAGAAACAAATAGAAATATCTGATACATTTTAAGTTTTAATATGTAGTCTGCAGATGCATTCCTTGTGGAAACCAGCATTTTCTCCTTTTCCCACATTGTTTTCCACCCTTTCAGAAACAAATAGAAATATTTAATACACATTAAGTTTTAATATGTAGTCTGCAGATGCATTCCTTGTGGAAACCAGCATTTTCTCCTTTTCCCACAATGTTTTCTACCCTTTCAGAAACAAACAGAAATATTTGATACACATTCAGTTTTAATATGTAGTCTGAAGATGCGTTCCTTGTGAGCAGTCTAAATTTTTCTTGCCTGGTAAAGCATTAAATCTTTACCACACAACCCCAAGTTTAAATGACTCTGTAAGTGAAGGCTTCAGAAAACATTGTGGGAAAAGAAGACAATGCTGGTAACCAGCATTTGTTCCTTTACCCACAATGTTTTCTACCCTATCAACGACAAAAATCATTATTTGAAATACACAGATTTTGTCATCAGATTCTACAAAATGCTTTCATTTTGGTCTAGTCCAAAATGTTGTCATTTGGTAAAGAATAACAAAAAGAAATGCTGTCAACTTGTTTTGTAGCAATGTTTGCAATCCTAAGGTGCATTTCAAAGTCAATATCAGGTATTAAAATATAATTCTTTAACCCATTACCGCACAATGCCGACTTTTAACAACCCTGGGAAAGAAGCCTTATGAAAACATTGTGGGAAAAGGCGAAAATGTTAGTAACCCATATTTCCTCCTTTTTCCACAATGTTCTCTACCCTATCAAAGAAAAATTGCACCATTTGAGCCTTACTGATATTGTCGTCTGCAAATGCTTTCAATTTGGACAAGGCTAAAATTTTGTTGTCTGGTAAAGGGTTAATCCTCTGTACCAAACCACAGAATTTTGGACTCAACATGGAAAGCATTAAGTACAGAACAAATTAAATGTGGCTTAGATGATAGAATTTTATTATGAAATACCAGAAAATATTGTGGGGAAAAAGAGAAAATGCTAGTTAACAGGATTTTCTCCTTTTTTTCCTCAATGTTTCAAAAAACATTTTTTCCAATGGTCTTTAAAACACAGGATTGTTTGGTAAAGGCTTAAGCTTGTAGTTTTGATAAAGTTTAGTTTAGAAACTTTCAATAAACTGTGGGAGTTATTTTGCAGAAAATAAATGCCAACATCTGCAATAATACATGATTGTGTGCTTTCGTACAGGGTGTACCAGAAGTCACACACCATCCCATCCTCATTGATCCTGAGTTCCGATGTATTCTGTAAACTACATTCATCACCCCTGGGTTATCTTGCTTATGTTTTCTCGTTCTCATGAAATATTCATGATTTTGATTGGTTTGATTGACATTTTGATTGGTAATCTCAGTTTTTCCGTGAGAAAATTTAATCTATTTTTATCAACCATATGCCATCATTTCTATTTTTACTTCGTCTACAACCAGTCAAATCGCTTGTTTCAAATCAAGCTTGGTGATACTTTAAATATGGCTAAGGCCATGAACATCATTGACAAAAGTTATATATAGCACCCATATATAGCAGACCTTCCCCTTGCTACATACCACTAAGGACTGCAACAGCACCCTGTATTGCTGAACATTTGCAGTTGTATACAAGGATTTGTAATGTCTGCCCTGGATTATCGTAAGGCAAATGCCACAGAAGGAAGGCCCACCAGTGGCCGCCATATTTGTTCATAATGATGTGGGTTTTACCCAGTTTATTCATGAAGAAATGTGATTATCCTCCACCACAAGGGAGTATCGTTATGTTATCGACAATTCGACTGGCTATTGGGTGTAATTCACATTCTTATGCGTATTCATAGAAACAACGGTCTCGCGATTGAGTGTCCCAGGGGTGATGAATAGTAATACTTCACACCTGGGTTAACGAGGGTGGCACCATCCAGGTTTTACTTTTTATATAAAAAATACCTTTACTGATTATGATTATAATAAATTATCATATTTTGCACCCCCTGCAATAAAACATGCATAAATTCTCTTCCTCAAACAGTCTTTCATTCTCCTGAATTTTCAATGGTGATCTTGAAAATGAAAATCAGGGTCCGTATTAACCAACCATTCTTATGAACATTCTTGGTCTAATTTTAGATTTAGATAGTAACACATTTTCTGATTGACTAAACTATTGGGTTTTAATATATATAGCCAATCAGAAGTTGTGTAACTTTCAAATTTAGGAAATTTTTCAGAATAAAACTAGGAATGTTTTTAACCCTTTATCACACAATCCCAACTTTTAACGACCCCAAGAGAAAAACCTTTTGAAAACATTGTGGGAAAAGGAGAAAATGTTGGTAACCAGCATTTTCTCCTTTTCCCACAATGTTTTCTACCCTTCCCAACAGTAGTTTCAGTTTTTGAGTCACATTCATTTTGTCATCTGCAAATGATTTCAATTCGGAAAAGTCTAGTCATTTTGTTGTTTGGTAAAGAGTTAAAAAGAATGGTTGGTGAATAAGGACCCAGTACGCACAACATCCAGGACACCCTGTATTCTCTTTTCTGTAAAAGCAATCATATTTTAAGATCAATTTTTAATTTAACCCTTTCCCAAATGACAAATTTTGGACTGGTCCAAATTGAAAGAGTTTGCAGACGACAATTTTAAATTTGATGAAAATGGCAGAAAGTTCTCAAAAAGAGTAGAAAACACTGTGGGAAAAGGAGAAATTGCTCGTTACGAGCAATTTCTCCTTTTCCCACAGTGTTTTCAAAAGACTTGTACTGCAGACACGTGAAAACCAGGGCTTGTTTGGGAAAGGGTTAAGTATATTGTGCCAGTCAAAACAGTATCTATTACTAACCTTTTACTTGACAACATGTTAAGACTTGTCCAAATTGAAAGCATTTGCAGACGACAAAATTAGTGTAATGTATGATTAGTTTTATCTTTGAAAGGATAGAAAAGATTGTGGGATTTGGTTAAAAAAATGCTGGTTACTATCATTTTCTCCTTTTTCTCACAATGTTTTTAAAAATCTTCCTAAGGGTCGTAAAAACTCAGGATTGTTTGGTAAAGAATGAATGGTATCTATTTAGACTGAACAGAAAATCTAAGGGTATTGGATTTAACTCTTTACCAAACGACAAAATTTTGGAATTGTCCAAATTGAAAGCATTTGCAGACGACCATTTAAATGTGGCTCAGATGATGAAATTTGTTTTTGATAGGATAGAAAACATTGTGGGATAAGGAGAAAATGCTGGTTACCAGCATTTTCTCCTTTCTCACAATGTTTTCAAAAAGCTTTTTCCTCAGGGTCATTAAAACTTGGGATTGTCTGGTAAAGGGTTAAGACAAAAGTATAAAACCTATGATAATTTACAGTGTAACTTTATCTTACACTAGAGAAAATCTTTAACCCCCTTATCAAAAGATCCCCCAGTTTTAACAACCCCTATGAGGAAGTCTTTGAAAACATTATGGGAAAAAGAGAAAATGCTGGTAACCAGCATTTTCTCCTTTTCCCAAAATGTTTTCTACTCTTCCAGAGACATATTCAATCATTTGAGCCACATTTAATCTGTCTGCAAATGCTTTCAATTGGACCTGTCTAAAACATTGTTTTCTTTGTTAAAGATTTTAAACAGAAACCTGATCTGATCTAGTCGAATTAATCTAGTCACTGGGTCAGTGTGTCTTTTGGAAAATTCTTTAAAAATTTCTTAATCCTTTTCCTAGCTAGACATCTAGCACTCTGATGCATTGGGTTTTTTTTTTCTTATAAAAATATTGTGACAAATGAAGGCATTGCAGACATATTGGCTGATTAAATTCAGACTTTCTGACACACTGTGGAAAAAGGACAAAAAGGCCCCAAAACGGAAGTTTTGCCACTACCTTTTACAACCCTTTCCCATTGTCTGAATCATTATGTAATTCTGTACCAGACACAATTCATTCACATTCTGAACAACTCTGGGAGAGCAGGCTCTTGAAAACACTGTGGGAAAAGTTTTTTTGTATTGGAGTTTAACACCATTTCAACAGTTTAGATCATATCTTGGCAGTCAGTGCACCTAGGCATATGTTTCCTGGCTTTCCTCACACCAGTACTGACACAATTTTCTTCCCAAGTCACTGGCTACTTTTGTCACATACATCAGAGGTGCGAGGCGAAAAATCGCAAAAAAAGGAAGTTTGCTACAATTGGGTATCAAATCCACAAACACTAGGTCACAAGTCAGATATGTTAACCACTGAGGAGCATGGCCAAGCTCCGTGGGAAAACGAAATGCTTAAACCTTTACAGAACAATCATTTTAATGACCCTGATGAAAAAAGCTTTTGAAAACATTGAGGAAATGGAGAAAATGCTGGTAATCAGCATTTTCTCCTTTTCCCAAAATGTTTTCTACTCTTTCAAATTAAAGTCTTACAATTTCAGCCAGGTTCATTTCCACATCTGCAAATGCTTTCAAAACAGATAAGTCTAAAACTTTGTTGTCCAGTAAATCAAAGTACTGAAAGTACTGACAGACCAGCGAATTTGATTGATTGACTGATAGCATGGTGTTTAATTCTATTTTCAACATTATTTTAGTTATATAGCGGCAGTCAGTGCACATATCCATGCTTTCCTGGACTATCTTTTACCAGTACTCCGCACAATATTTTTTTCCAAGCCACTGGCTGCTTTCCCACATAACCACCATCAAAACTTGAGAGAGGAATGAATCCTGTCACAATGACTATCATCAATCCTCGGAAAGAAATTGACCAAGCCGGGGATCAAACCAGCGAGCTCCTGTTCTCATGTCCTGTATGCTACCGACTGAGTTACCAGGGCTCATAATGCATGCTACTGGTTGACTATCATCCAATTTAAGTTTAACCTTTAACCTGCTAGAAAAATTAAATGAAACTTTCAAGCCAAATATTGCTATTATTATTATTATATTGCTATATATCACACCTAAATATTGCTATTTCGAGGTTACATTTTGGAGAAAATATATCCTCTTATCGGACAGTGCAGATCCAAGAAAAGTCTGCTGTTCTGTGCAGTCTGATCTTGATACACACTGTCCACAAAAGGTCACAAAAGGTCACTGAGTTGCAGTGGTCCTGGTAAAAGAAACTCCAGGAAAGCATGGATAGGTGCACTGGCCTGTGTTAAACACCACACAATCAATAAGTCAATATCCAATAGTGTAAGATGTAGTGAACTATTTAAATCCTTATGAAACAAAATTCAAAGCTGTTACAGACCACCAATTTAAGATGGATTAACCTGATTCCAAATAGGCAGAAAACAATGTGGGAAAAGGAGAAAATGCTTGTTACCAGGGATTCTTCCCCAGTGTCATTAAAACTTTGGATTGTGTGGTAAAGGGTTAATATTCTAACGGTAAAATAACAGTTTAACATAACAGTTTAACTGTACACAATGATCCAAATAATGAATGACTGAAGGAATGATAAGGGTTCCCTGTCCAGTAAGAGTTAATGCAGCTGGGATTTGCTACAAGTTACCTAGGTGTATCTATTTTTAGATTCATTCATAATGTTACAGTGGTGTAGGAATAACTGATAATAGCCTGCTTTGCATAGGTCACCTAATTTACATATAAGCAAAGATCTTGTACCTTATAAATGACATCTTGTTCAGTCCATTACTTTGTAAGAAGACACGCATGCTTCCCAACTCTCCCGATTTCGTCGGGAGTCTCCCGATTCAAGACAAAAAACCCGATCACCCCGACAGGCAGTTAAAAAACCCCCGATTTGGAAAAAATCCGACATAAGGGTAAAAAAGGTGTGATAAATTGGTACCCGAGGTACATGTTATCCAAAGTTTACAACTAGTTGACACATGTGTGTATTTCACAGTCAATCAGGTTCATTGTCCATAAATAGGAATCAAGATACTGAGATTTATCGATCGATGATCGTGAACCAATCAAATTTGAGAACGGGCCAAGGTACTTTTTAGAGTAAACTGGCAGCCTGTGTTCGATCTTCTATCGGACAGCTGCGTGAGATACAACGGGTACCAGTTTATTTTCAATCAATTTTCAATTGGAAATCAAAACATCGTTCACCCGACGTTAGCAGGTAAATTACGTTCTAAGAGTATAGATCTATAAACACAAAATACCAGTGCTGATTGCGTCCTCGGGACGCAGACAAAAATGAGTGAAAACATTAAGTTAATAATCATCAGAAACAACGAACAAATATGAAGTTTTAAACTCTTACTGACCACTGGAATTCCAATTTATGTAAAAATAGATCAACCCGAACGTGATCGTAGTTTTATTTAAAACAATGATGTAGCAATATTCGACTGGTTACCGGCGATAGGGTAATATTGTAATGCTCAGGGCATTGATTGGAGGAACCAAAGTGTTACCTAGCATTACCGATGCTGACGTTTGCTTCCAAAATTTTTTCATGTGAAGATTGCCTCCAGATTTTCTTTTTTCTTTTTTTTTTTTGAAAATTGCATTTCTTTTTAAATTTTCTTAATGCTTTTGAGATATTTTACTGATGATTTATGCAGACAAAAATGATAATCAGAAGGAACTCAATGGGACTTTACTTTTTTTTCAAACTGTATGACAGCTTGTCCTTTTGATAGTTACCAGGAATTTGAGCCGGATTATTTGAAGTTTATTCGATATACCTGTTTGCGATTATTGAGTACCAAAGAGAATGAATAATATAAGGATAAAATGTGGTATTCTGTAGTCCATATTTCAAGCTAAAACATTATGGGTACAATATAAAATGGCAGAATATCTTTACACAATAAGTCAAAATTATATGATATACTTACAAAACAGTGAAAACACAGGGGACAAAGTAGCATTTGATAATAAACATTACAGTGCTTCTTTACCACAGTCACTGCTTTCTATATACATGTATTCATGACTGTAATGACTGATTTTGTTTTAGCTCTAAATATTCACATGTATACATCTGAAAACCAATAATATTCAATAAAGAATAAAAAAATAAATAAATAAAGTAAATAGATAAATCATAAACCAGACTTCTGTTCAATTGTAAAGTTATTTAGCCTAAAATGATTTAAAAATGATCTTTAGAAGGACCTTCCGGTACGCCTCAAAAAGTCTCCCCCTTGAAACCCCAAATCTTCCCCTTTGAAACTCTCAAAAACCCCCTTTGGTGTTCAAAAAAGTTGGGAAGCATGGACATGTTCAAATTGGAGTGGTAGAGATTTAGTGGTTTTTGTCAAAATTGTCATATATAACAGAATTAGGATTTCTAATAGAAGTATTTTACTGTGAGGCAGTATTTGGCAACTGTGGGGTTTTTTGTTTACTTTGACTCTGAGTCAATCATGATGCCTATAGACTAGCTTCGCTAGTCTAAAAATTAACACCCTTTTAATCCTTTATCACACAATCCCGAGTTTTAACAACCCTCATAAAGACGCCTTTTGAAAACAGTGTGGGAAAAGGAGAAATTGCTGGTAACCGCAATGTTTGATAGCCATTCAGAGACAAATTCTACAATTTGAACCACATATGTCATTTGCTAAAGCTTTCAATTTTGATGAGTCTAAAATTTTATCGTTTGTTAAAAAGTTAAAGTGCCTAGATGAAGAAGATAAAATTTTAATGTTGAAAACAAACGTGTTACACGCAAATAAAATGATCTAGCACCAAGGGGAGATAATTCTTCCATGCTAAATGTTTCCTACTTTATCAGAGAACTTCTTCAATTTCAAAACTGTTGCCTGCAAAAACTTTCAAATAAGTGGAGCCCAGAATCTGTCCTTTGTGAAAGAATAAGTCTTTACCAAATGATCACATTTAAGACCTGTCGAAATTGGAAACTTTTGCCGACTACAAAATAATTGTGACTCAAAAATTGAAATTTTTTGGGAAGGGTAGAAAATGTTGTGGGAACTGGAGAAAATCCTGGTTACCAGCATTTTCTTTTTTTCCCACCATGTTTTCAAAAAGGCTTCTTTCAAAGCGTTGTTAAAACTTGGGATTGTGTGGTCCAGGATTAACATTGCACTTACAAAGGGTAAACTGAACCCCCCTCAGTGGATTTGTTTTTTCAACAGGAACAGGAACTAATCCTGTTTGTGCAGCAAAGGATTAATGGCAACTTTAGCCCATTTCCCCATAAACAATTACGGTACTGGACTACTTCACTACTTGTAAAGGCTTCTGGAGAATACACTTTCATCAAAACTTGAAGTTGATAAACAGTCTTGGTAAGATTGATTGATTGATTGATTGATTGATTGACTGAATGGTGTTTTATGCTGCTTTCAACCTTATTTCAGTCATATCACAGCAACAGCTCACACGTTTATGTATTTCCTGGGTTCCAACAGTACTTAGGCTGGGGCTCTTAAGTGTCTTGGACAAGGACACTCTGCTAAAAAATCCAGTGGATCTAGTGAGGCTACCTCTGAGCCACACAGGACCCCTGCCTAAGTAAGAGAGAGTATCATAAAAACATTGTGGCACATAGAAAAAATACTCAGAAAAGTCAACTGCCAGGGGATCAATACCTGTAAGGGTGATGTAGAGGTTTAACTTCAATTTAACCCTTACCAAATAATCCAAGTTTTAAAGACCCTGAGAAAGAAGCCTTTTGAAAACATCGTGGGAAAAGGGAAAAATGCTGCTTACAAACTTTTTCTCTTTTCTTGCAATATTTTCTACCCTATCTAAGACAAATTCCACCATTTGTGCCACATTTAAATTGTTGTATGCGAATGCTTTCAATTTGGATAAGTCTACATTCTTGTCATTTGGTAAAGATTAAGAAAAAATAAACTCTTCAACTCTTTACCACATGATAAAATTTTAGACCAGTCCAAATTGAAAGCATTGCAGAAGACAAAATAAATGTGACTGAAAAATTGAAATTTGTCTTGGCAAGGACAGAAAGCAGTGTGAGAAAAGGAGAAAATGCTGGTTACCAGCATTTTCTCCTTTTCCCACACTGTTTTCAAAAGGCCTCTCTCTCAGGGTCATTAAAAGTCAGGATTGTGTGGTAAAGAGTTAAAGAATCATGCCTACAAATCATGGTTTATGAATTACCAATAATCACAAAAGAACTAACCCTTTACCAAGGGACCGCTTTACCAAATAACAACCCGAGCTTTTGTTTTGGCCCGTTTATTCACCAGTCATTCTTAAGAACATTCTTAGTCTCACTAGCTACATTTAGAAAGTAACCCAGCTTCAAAATGGCTAAACCAATTGGTTTTGCCAATCAGAAATTGCATTACTTTCAAATTTATAAAATTCTCGAGAATAAGACTAAGAATGTTCTTAAGAATGGTTGGTGAATATGGATCCTGGTTTTCCATAAATTACTCATGGAACCATTCTTCAAATTACACTAGAATGTAATAAATCCAGTGAGAGCCTATTTATCCAAAAAGTGCTCATTAACTCTTTATCAAACAATTCCGAGTTTTAACGACCATGGGAATAAAGGCTTTTGAAAACATTGTTGGAACAGGAGAAAATGCTGGTAACCAGAAAATGCTGGTAACCAACACTGTCTCCTTTTCCCACACTATCAAAGAAAGGGATCAGCAATTTATCTATATTTTATTTGTCACCTGCAAATGCTTTCAATTTGGTAGAGTTAGAAATAAGAACCAAATAGTAGCGATTTGAGGGTGGCTTTTGTCCCATGTCTAAGCAAAGCAGACGGACTGTGTACAGCTGCGATCATGCTCAGGTTGTTCTGTGCAGTCTGATCTTTATCTACATTGGCCACAAAGGCGACTGAAGTTGTGAAAGATGCTTTAACCCTTTACTACACAATCCTGAGTTCCAAAGATGTTCAGGAAAGGCAGCTTCTGAAAACATTGTGGGAAAAGAAGAAAATGCTAGTAACTAGAATTTTCTCCTTTTCCCATAATGTAATTTTTTAAAGACTATTTCCAGCAATTGAGCCACATTTAATTTGTTGTTGTCAAATGCTTAACATTTTCTAGAATTTTGTTGTTCGGTAGAGGGTTAAGGGTTTGAGGAAAAACGTAATTCTGTGACAGCAGAAAAATCCAAAATATTGCACATATTTGATATCCAAGTATCCAATGTCAAAGGCAGCACAGTCTGTAAAGTTTGATCTTCATCTACAGAAGTACATACAGGGTTTTCCTTGGAGTATTTTATGTGGGGGTCATTTGACCCCTTCAAATGAATAAACGGATGCACACATATAAATTTTGGCAGTCAATTAGAAATTTTGGGGTCCAAATTAAAAAAAACAGATGTCAGGGTAAACCATGAAATAATAGTCTCAAAAAGCAAGCAGAGCTGTCAACAGCAGCAGTAAGGTAGATCTAGCTTGGGTCCAGGCAGCAATAATTTCTTCATCATCCCTATCAGTCCCATCATTTCCGACAAAGTAATGCTAGAATACCTAAAACGGCAGAAATGATCAGACTCGAACTGTGACTGCTTCGGGTAGAACCTGTATCGGCATGCACCAGATTAATCCTTTACCAAACAATCGCATGTTTTAATGACATACAAGTAACATTTAATGTTTCCATATATTATTATTAAATAATTATATAGACCAATTTCAAACTGAAAAATTTAACTCTTTACCACACGGTCCCGAGTTTTAACGACCCTGAAGTAGAGGCCTTTTGAAAAATTTGTCGGAAAGAAAGAAAATGCTGGTAACGAGCATTTTCTCCTTTTCCAACAAGTTTTTTGATCCTATCAAAGACAGAAATCATCATTTCAGCAGCAGATCTGCGACATTTTGCCAAAATCCAAGTTCATAGAAAACGCTTTCCTAACCCTGACCCTTACCCTACCCCAGACAAATTGTCACTTAAATATTCCTTCCTGACAGAGCTTTTCATTAAAATTAATCTAGGAATTTAGCAATCTGTATTAAAATGTACATGGATTTACACGAAATACATTTTCGACGAAATGTCATGCATCGTTCGGCAGCATGTAACTTGCCATCTGCAAATTCTTTCAATTTGGTCTAGTCTAAAATTTAAAGCCCTATTCTCACTGTCACTGTTTAGAAACCCTGGTTAGTGATCCTTGTTGAACTGGGAGAACAACCCTAGCAGCACCATGATAATCAGTGACAATCCAGGATGAACCCCGTTGAGACAGTACACAGCATGTTTTAAAATGTTTAATACAACATGGGATAACTGGGAAAGATATCAAAAACAAGCTTAATCCTTGGACTTCAAGGGCAATGCTGGTACTTCCAGGTTAGCACTCCAACATGATTTTGACTACATTGAACTGCCAACTTTGGGGAGTCAAATGTCAAATTTAAAGATTCTTCTTCAAGAACAGGAATACCCTGAGGGAAAGAGTAATGGGAGAATTCAATCTACTCTTCAAGAAACCAGTTATGGTTCATCATGGTAAACTGGCTTTTCTTTGACAACATCACCTGGACCAGTATCGTGGCATTGAGAACTCTGTTATACAATCTGTCCAGTCTACATTATGCCATAGGGGGAGGGAACCTGACAACAGCTTTCCTAAATTTACTGCCAATACAATTAACCCTTTCCCAAACGGCAAATTTTTGACTGGTCCAAATTGAAAGAGTTTGCAGACGACAATTTTAAATTTGATGAAAATGGCAGAAAGGTCTCAAAAAGGGTAGAAAACACTGTGGGAAAAGGAGAAATTGCTCGTTACAAGCAATTTCTCCTTTTCCCATAGGGTTTTCAAAAGACTTGTACTGCAGACACGTGAAAACCAGGGCTTGTTTGGGAAAGGGTTAAGTCATGCCAAATGTTTCTACTCTGTGGACAAATACTATGAACCAAATCAGACACTTCATTTTGCAGTGTCTGATCTAAATCTACTAGATCTAAAATGTAATGCCATTGTCCATATGTAGACAACAGGCATTAAAAGGTTAACATTATGCCTTAACCGGCCATTGCCTCATCTACTAAATACCTTTGGTTTTCACTATTGAGAGGGGGGATATATTGGACTGCTTACATTGCACAAAACATAACTTAACACCAAGGATTAACTCTTTACCAAACAATCCCATATTGTAATGACCCTGCAGAAAATTTTGCTTAGAAAACATCATGTGGGAAAAAGAAAATGCTGGTTACCAGCATTTTCTCCTTTTCCCACAAAGTTTTCTACCATATCAAAGAAAAATCCGATCATTTTAGCTAAATTTAATTTGTCATCTGCAAATGCCTCCGATTTTGACTTGTCCAAAATTTTGTTGTTTGGTAAATAGTTAACTCTTACAGTGGTTAATCATCGATGAAATTAAAGTTCTCAGTCAGTGATATAGCAGATATTGCAATTTCAAAGCATTTTCTAATTTTTTTGTTACAGTATTTGGCTGGAAGTGTAGATTGAGATAAGACTTCACAGAGCATGCAGTCTGATCATGATATTCCACCAAGACGACTGTATAAATTTTGGGTATAGCACTTTGAGGGTTCATATTGATGCTTTACCAGACAAATCCGACTTTTAACCACTCTGAGGTAAAGGACTTTTGAAAACTTTGTGGGAAAAGGACAAAAAATGTTGGTAACCAGCATTTTCTCCTTTTCCACAATATTTTCTAACCTTTTAAAGACAAATCCCATTATTTGTGCCACATTTACTTTGTTGTCTACAAATGCTTTCAATATGGACTAAAATTTTGTTGTTTGGTAAATAGTTAGCTCTGGCAGACAACCTTTTTCATATTGCATGAAAAAACTTAAAAACTATCTGAGAGATGATTTCTAGAAACTGCTCTTAACAAGACATTTCACCTTTTCCACCAATAATTTTTCCCTTTGTGCATAAAATGTTAATTCATGTTGATTTAACACGATTCAACCAAATTGAAAGCATTTGCCAATGACATTAAATGTGGCTCAAATGACGATTTATGTCTCTGATAGGGTAGAAAACATTTTGGGAAAAGGAGAAAATGATGTTTAACAGCCTTTCTACTTAGGGTCGTTTAAACTTTGGATTGTGTGATCAAGGGTTAATTGACATTTTATCCATATTTTACAGGAATATTTTCAAAGCTTTCTGGTTGTAAAGAGGTAGTGGATGATATCCAAATCATTTGAAAGCCATGTCTGTCAGCCATTATAAATAATTTGATATGCATTTAAAAATAATTTGATATGCATTTATTTACATAATTTAATCTATATTATGATTAAATGACATACAGGAATCAAGTTAATTAAAGAAAGCTTCTCTAATTTAAGAGACAGGGACTGAATTTCCTATACAGGTAATTATTTGCAGGTGATTCTACACATAATTGATTGGTAATGATTGGATTTGAATTGACTTAACCCTTAGTAAACCTGACAGACATATCAAGTCTAAAAATAAGACCCAAGTAATTGCAATTTCCAGGCTACCTTTGTCCAAACTGTTACAGCACAGTGGACAGTATAGATTAAAGATCGGAGTGTGTATTCTGTGCTGTCTGATCTTGATCTAAACTGACCACAAAGACAAACATAGTTGCGAAAAGTGCTCTGAGGGTAACTCTTTGCTCACTGAATATTACATTGACTCTCCATCAAGCATTCCAATAATTTAACAACCCTGACAAAGACTTCTTTTAAAACAAGAGGGCCATGATGGCCCTGGATCGCTCACCTGAGTCAAAAGGCGGAATTTCACTCCAGGGTCACTCTAGAGCACACACAAGGTTTTTCTAAGATTTGACCTAGTGACCTAGTTTTTGACCCCACATGACCCAATTTCAAACTCGTCCCAGATTTTACCAAGACAAACATTCTGACCAAGTTTCATGAGGATTGGACCGAAAATGTGGCCTCTAGAGCGTACACAAGGTAAAAAGTTGACGACATACGACACACACCGCACGACGGACGCCATACACAGCACAATCACAATAGTTCACCATGAGCACTTTGTGCTCCAGTGAGCTAAAAAACATAAGTCAAAAAAGAGCACCACATGCAGGTGCCAACAATTGGCTGTTGTTTTTCAACTGATAAAAATTACCCTAACAATTTTTTAAAAAGGTCACCCTAGGAACATTTCTGTGAAATTATTTCAAAATCTGACCAGCCATTCCAGAGAAGAAGAACTAAGAAATTCTTCTTCATGTCCCTATGGTGCAAACAGCCCCTACCACCAGAGACATGTTTCTTGACAGATCAAAATTTTGCAAACAGTTTTTGAAAAGGGTCACCAAAGGAACATTTCTGTGAAATTATTTCAAAATCTGACCAGCCGTTTCAGAGAAAAAGAACTTTTAAGAATTTCTTCATGGCCGTATAGTGCAAGTAGCCCCAGTCACCAAAGCCACGTTTCTTGACGGATCAAAATTTCGCGAACAACTTTTGAAAAGGGTCAACCAAGGAACATCTCTGTGAAATTATTTCAGAATCTGGCCAGCCGTTTCAGAGAAGAAGAATTTTTAAGAATTTCTTGATTTCCGTATAATGCAAGTAGCCCCCATTCACCAGAGCCATGTTTCTTGACGGATCAAAATTTCGCGAACAGTTTTTGAAAAGGGTCAACCAAGGAACATCTCTGTGAAATTATTTCAAAATCTGACCAGCTGTTTCAGAGAAGAAGAATTTTTAAGAATTTCTTCATATCCGTATAGTGCAAGTAGCCCCCAGTCACCAGAGCCATGTTTTTTGACAAATCAAAATTTCGTGAACAGTTTTTGAAAAGGGTCACCCAAGGAACATTCCTGTGAAATTATTTCAAAATCTGACAAGCGGTTCCAGAGAAGAAGAATTTTTAAGAATTTCTTCATGGCCGTATAGTGCAAGTAGCCCCCATTCACCAGAGTCATGTTTCTTGAAGGATCAAAACTTCGCGAACAGTTTTGGAAAAGGGTCACCCAAGGAACATCTCTGTGAAATTATTTCAAAATCTGACCAGCCGTTTCAGAGAAGAAGAATTTTTAAGAATTTCTTCATTTCTGTATAGTACAAGTAGCCCCCATTCACCAGAGCCGTGTTTCTTGACATATCAAACTTTCGCGAACAATTTTTGAAAAGGGTCACCCAAGGAACATCTCTGTGAAATTATTTTAAAATCTGACTTGCGGTTTCAGAGAAGAATAATTTTTAAGAATTTCTTCATATCCGTATAGTGCAAGTAGCCCCCATTCACCAGAGCCATGTTTTTTTGACAGATCAAAATTTCGTGAACAATTTTTGAAAAGGGTCACCCAAGGAACATTCCTGTGAAATTATTTCAAAATCTGACCAGCGGTTTCAGAGGAGAAGATTTTTAAAGAATTTCTTAGAAAATTCCATTTTGTTGCCATGGCAACCAGAGTTTTTGATGGAATCAAATTTTGTGAACACTTTTTAAAGGGGACCTCCCAAGGAACATTTCTGCCAAGTTTGGTCCAAATTGGCCAATGGTTTAGGACGAGATGATGTTTAAAGAATTGTTGACGACGCACGACGAATGACGCACCACGGACACCGGGTGATCCTAATAGCTCCCCTTGAGCACGTTGTGCTCAGGTGAGCTAACAATGTGGAAAAAGGAGTCCTGTACGCTACAGACTACATTACTGGGGCTTCTCAATCTCTTAACTCTTTACCACACAATCCCGACTTTTAACGACCCTGAGAAAGAAACCTTTTGAAAACATTGTGGGAAAAGGAGAAAATGCTGGTAACCAGCATTTTCACCTTTTCCCACAATGTTTTCTACCCTTCCCAAAACAAATTTCCATTCTTAGGTAACATTTATTTTGTCGTCTGCAAATGCTTTCAATTTAGACCAGTCTAAAATTTTGTTGTTTGGTAAAGAGTTAGAGGGCTTTCATTTGTTCAGGTACTAACTCTTTACCATAAGACAAAATTCTAGACTTGTCCAAATTGATAGCATTTGCACACAACAACATAAACATGACTCAAAATTAACATTTGTTGTTGAAAAGATAGAAAACATTGTGGGAAAAGGAGGAAATGCTGGTTATCAGCATTTTCTCCTTTTCCTACAATATTTTCAAAAAGGCTTCTTTCCTCAAGGTCGTTAAAACTTGGGATTGTGTGGTAAAGGGTTAATACATGCCTGCATGATGGCAAGGGTTCAAGACAAATAAAATGACATCACAAACAGATTCTGAATAATACTTTTGAAGGCTTTTACTTTAAATGCTCGATTGCATGACAACTAGAAATAAGAAATGCTACTTGCGGCTGTATCTGTCTACAAACAAATGAAGGGATGGTGGTCTCCTACCATTTTGACAACTTAATCATATTTGAGTTGCACTTTGGCAAAAGGGGGCTTAATGCATCTTCGTGATGCTTACACCAATCAAGCAGTCACATAATTATGCATCCATAATAGCTACGGTACTTTTTTTAACAACTGACTTAATCCTTTCCCAAACAAGCCCTGGTTTTCACGTGTCTGCAGTACAAGTCTTTTGAAAACACTGTGGGAAAAGGAGAAATTGCTTGTAACGAGCAATTTCTCCTTTTCCAAAAGTGTTTTCTACCCTATTGGAGAACTTTCTGTCATTTTCATCAAATTTAAAATTGTCGTCTGCAAACTCTTTCAATTTGGACCAGTCTGAAATTCATCGTTTGGGAAAGGGTTAATCATGCAGTAGACTGGTCCTTGGACACAAAGAGGATTCAGACAATAGCAAAATGGTTCGGCCCAGGTCAGCCTGCGCGGACTGCACAGGCTGACCTGGGCCGATACTGTTCGCAGATGCATTAAGCCCCCTTTTCACAGAGCATGCATCATTTCCATTGTAGTCTGACACACAAGTTTGGAACTTTGGAGCCATTTCTGGCTACCAATCTCAACTCTTTACCAAACAACAAAATTTTAGACTGATTTAAGTTGACAAAAAACAAACATGGCTCAAAAGATAGGATTTGTCTTTCAATATTTTATACATGACAAATCCAACCATTTAAACCACATTCAATTAAATTTTGTTGTCTTGTATGTTTTTTTTTTAATATGGACAAGTATAAAACTAAATCATCTGGTAAACATCTTGATGGCCAGTCTTTTAAATGCAAACAATGGTCATCTGAAATGTATCCCTGCCCACAGGCTTGAATAATACAAGACTATTTACTGTTGCAACTAAAAATCATTATGACATTATCAATATCCTTATCCTTTATCATTGTTATCAAGTAATCACCAGTTTAGCCACAATATTTCCAAGAACTAGTAAATTGGAACTTTTCAATAATGAACAAGAGGGCACACTAGCCCTAAAGTGCTAACCTGGGTAAAGCAAAAGATCTTGAGTTCATAGAGTTGAACATATCCTTTACACAACATGTTTCCAATACCTATACCTGTGACCTTGTTTTAGAACAAACTTGACCCATTTTAAAACTCATCAAAGATATCAGCAAGGTACAAAAATTGAAGAACTTTCATGAAAATTGGACTGAAAACATGGCCTCTAGACTGCACAGTCCCAGTGATCTACTTTTTGACCCTATGTGACCCATTTTTCAGCTCTTCCAAAAGATCGAGACAGACATTCTTACTAAATTTCATAGGTATAGAACTGAAAAGGTGGCAGTCTAGGGTACTCACAAGGTTTTCCTCAGATTTGTCTAAGTGACCCCCTTTTTGACCCTATGTGACCCAGAGAGCACCTAAGGCTTTATTGTAGCTTTATCCAAGTGACCTATTTTTTGACCCTACATGACTTTCCTTCAAAATTGTCTTAGAAATCATCAAGACAAGCTGCTTCTGATCAACTTTCATGCATATTGGGGGAAAAAAAATGTAGCCTCTACAGTGCACACAAGGTTTTTCTCAGATTTGTTCCAGGGTCCTACTTTCTGATCCTATGTGACCCATTTAAAAATTTGCAGAAGATATCATCAACACAAATATTCTGACCAACTTTCAAGAGTACTGGACAAAAATATAGCTGCTAGAATGCACACAGTCTTTGAGATTTGCTTCAGTGACCTAGTTTTTGACCCCATGTGACCCATTTTCAAACACATCCGAGATAATTATTCTTAAGATATACATTCTGACCAAGTTGCACAAGTTTTGGACTAAAAATGTAACCTCTAGAGAGCAAATGAGCTTTTTCTAAAGTTTGTCCAAGTGATCTACTTTTTTACCATATGTTACCCATTTCTTTGCTAATTTGAGGAATTATCAAAACAAACATAATCTGACCAACTTTCATGATTATCTGACAGAAATTAAGGCCTCTATTGTGCACACAATGTATTCATGAGATCTGTACCAGTGACCTACTTTTTTGACAAAGAGTAACCCACTTTCAAGTAAGTCAGCAAGAATACGAAGACAAACATTCTGACCAACTTTCATGAGTATTGAACAGTAAATGTAGTCACCAGAGCAACAAGGTTTTTCTTCAATTTATCCTTGTAACCTACTTTTTGACAAAATGTGACCCAATTTCACATTCATCCAAGTAATTATTCAGACAAACTTTCTGATTAACTTTCATGAGTATCAGACTGAAAATAAGGCCTCTTGAGAGTACACAAGGTAACTGGTGATGCCCACAAACAATCACAAAAGCTCACCTTGAGCAATTCATGCTCAGGCGAGTTAAAAACAGCCAAAAAAATTTTTCCAGCACTTTAAGTGTTTGACCTTACTTTATGATTTTACGAAGGAGATTTGGAGATCAGACTGCAAATTGTGCAGGAGCACAATGAATTCAGAAACTACATTTCTTCATATGGATAAATTGAAGCTGGATTCATTTAATTGATATGACATTTATATAAACAAATTTACTGCAAAATTTTGCCTAAAGGTTGCAAGAATATCAAGCTGCTCTGGTATTTGTTGCCATTTTGCTAACATGTTACAGAGAACAACATACATCTGATTAAAAGCCAGAATTTATATGAACAGACACAATATAAACTATAATGATAGGAATTTGATGCAACGGATTCCTATAATTCTGAGTTAAATCACAGCAACTCTTGATGCCTTTACAGGCAGTGTAAACTAGAGCTATCACTAAACGTGATCATACCCCCCAACAGCTCCTTGTCACAAAACAGATTAATGTCACAGGAATGCAAAATAAGTGACTGGAGAGTCAATTATACCAGAGCTATCACTGAAGGTGATGAATATCCTGCAATGGCTTCTTGCCAAAGAATTACTCTTTGTTACAGACTAAAGACTTGGAGAGAATAAAACTTACTTGATACATTTTTTTTTACCAGTTGGACAAATTGAGATTGGTTTAAATGAAAAGGTTTTGCAGACAACAAATGTCTTTTCATGCAATGTTTTTGACCAGACTCTACATCTTACTTATACAGTACGGAAACTAATGAAAGCAACCTCCGAACCAAATCGGAACCGTAATAGTAACTGAACTGAACCGAAAGTAATAAACTTAAGAAAACATTGTAAATACAGAAGCCATTGCTCACGATGTTTACAATGTTTTCCTTTTTAGTCATATAATACGGAATGCACTGAAACCGCAGCGAAGCCGAAGCGGAACCGCAAAAAATGTTGCTTTCGTTAGTTTCCGTACGGTATTGGTATCTATTTTAACACATCACAAGTTGAAGACTTGGAATAGTTGTGGAGAACGTAGTAAATGCTTGTAATCATCATTTCATTTTTTTTCCCAAGTAACTGCAAAGATTAATCTTTCCAATTTTGTGTAGAAAGTAGTAAGTGCTGGTAATCAGCATTTTCTCCTTTTCCAAACATATCTGAAAGATTAATCTGTCTTATATTTGAGTAAACTTCCGATGAAAAGATGAAATTGACATGACATGACATAAGTGAAGTGACATGAAAACTTACTAGTGATGGTTAGTGATGGTAAGTCTACTGTTAACTATCTACAGGTGTAGGAATCTATCATAAGAGAACGACAAAAAAGGGCTTAGCTCTTGGAAATTTTATTTAATTAACTAAGAACAATTTATGATATGCACATCTTTGCTGAGTGCAAAGTCTATCCATGAAGTTTGAAAGAAATTTGTCCAGAATCATCAAAGGGCCATAACTCCATAAAACCTAAATAAACCATAACCAAAATAGGATATGCACATCTCTGCTTGATACTGAGTCTATTTGTGTAGTTTGAACCAAATCTGTCCAATAGTTGATGAGAAAAAGAGCGGACACGAAATTTCATGAAAGGGCCATAACTCAGTGAAAAATCAATGAACCATAACCAACATTTCATATGCACATCTCTGCTTGATACTGAGTCTACCTGTGAAGTTTGAATAAGATTTGTCCAGTAGTTTATGAGAAATAGAGCGGACAAAAAGCTACAGACCGACCGACGGTGTCCAGAATCATCAAAGGGCCATAACTCCATGAAACCTAAATAAACCATAACCAAAATAGGATATGCACATCTCTGCTTGATACTGAGTCTACTTGTGTAGTTTGAAGCAAATCTGTCCAATAGTTGATGAGAAAAAGAGCGGACAAGAAATTTCATGAAAGGGCCATAACTCAGTGAAAAATCAATGAACCATAACCAACATTTCATATGCACATCTCTGCTTGATACTGAGTCTACCTGTGAAGTTTGAATAAAATTCGTCCAGTAGTTTATGAGAAATAGAGCGGACAAAAAGCTACAGACCGACCGACCGACCGACGGACGGACGGACCGACGGACCGACCGACAAGCTGACTCCTATATACCCCCCAAACAGAGTTTTGGGGGGTATAATGAAGATCAGGCTGCACAGAATATACAGGCTGCTTTTATGTCTACCCCTTTCCAATACTTTGTCAGATAAATTAGCTAAATTATCCTTTCCTTAATAAAAAAAATTCTAATCTCTTCTAAATTCGAAAGATCTGCTGACAAATTTTGAACTGTTACAATTGAACTTAAATTCTCTGACAGGGTAACAAACAATGTAGGAGATGGAGAAAATGCTTGTCACAGCTTCACTCAAAACAGTTTTAATATCCCTTTTCCACCAGGTTGTAAAAACAAGAGACTGCTTGTTAACCCTTTACCATACAATCCTGAGTATGAAGGACCCTGAGAAAGCAGCCTTTTGAAAACATTGTGGGAAAATTTCATCATTTTATCGGCATTTATTTTGTCATCTGCAAATGCTTTCCATTTGGACAACTCTAAAATATTGGTATGGTATTACTATGGTAAAGAGGTTAAGGGTTAAACAGCCTTCTAGTTGAAATGTTTTGGTGCTGTTAATAGATTGTACATGAAGATTTCATTTGTTCTGCGATGCAAGGGTTATCCCCCTTTCCAAGCCAGTCTGTAGCAACAACCTTAGAGAAAGAAGTATTTGAAACATGTTATAGGAAAAGGAAAATGCTGATTACCAGCCTTTTTTTCTACTTCCCATAAAGTCTGACTTTTCCAAAAACAAATTCAATCCTATGAGTCATGTTTTAATGTCATCTGCTAAATACTTTCAACTTTGACCATTTTTAATTTGTTGTCTGGTAAAGCCTTAATACCAGATCATTACATATCAAATCAATACATCACAATTCCACCAAGACAAGGCACAGAAACTACTCTGCTAAATTATATCAAAACTGACCATTAGGCAAAATTTTGAAGCTGACCACATGAATGAAACTCCATGATCATTACCAGTTGACAAAATCTTAGACTTGTCCAAATTGACAGCATTTGCAGACAACAAATTAAATGTGGTTCAAATAATTAAATTTTCAACAATGTTTTCAAATACCTTTTCCCATGAGTCATTTCAAAATGGGATAGTCTGGATTACTTGCCCCTACCACTACATTATAGGGTCAGGCAAAGCGCAATAATGGCAGCCTCCATGGCGACCTCAATCTTAGCACTAAATGCTTTCCTGTTTTTCTTAATTTCAGGTGATCCAGTCTGATCACTGAATAAAATGAAATCAGTTTTGTGCAAAATATAAATTACCGTATCTAAAACGTGCTTTTGGGATATGGTTTAAATATAAATTTGACTATGAATCATTTTAAAAGTAGCCCTGTTTTCGGACGTGATATTGGTACATTGAAATTTCGGATACTTAAAGCATTTCTGATATGTAGTTTTTCTCGCTAAATAAGAATGACAATTAAAAAACTAACTGCCATTACTTTTTTGCAACCAATCTGTTTTCAATTCAGTCTCAAGTAGGATTTGATCAAGTGAAATAACAATAATCCATTACTTCTGCATATTACAAACGGGGACCGCCATTACTGTGCTTTGCCTGACATACTTATGAAGTGTGGCGGGGTACCAGACTAAAAATGGGATAGTGTGATAAAGGTTTAACACTTTAAATGTCAAGCATCACACTGGACTGATTCATGCCTGTCACTAATCACTGTAATGCAGATTTTGGTCATATTTTAGCAGGTAGTGATTTGGTTTAAATCCTGTACAATGCCAGCCGAGCTATCATATTCAGCATAAATTGACAGTTAAAGCAGCATTAATTCTTTACCACATAACTTTAATGACGCTGAAGAGGGCTTCTAAAAACATTGTGGGAAAAGAAGAAAATGCTGGTAACCAGCCTTTTCTTCTTTTCCCGCAATGTTTTCAACAATCTCAAAGACAGACACTGTTGTTTGTGCCCCATTTTATTTGTCATCTGCAAGCACACACACTTTTGATTTGGACTGTTTCAAAATTTTGTTGCGTGGTAGAGTTAAAGTTGCAATATTTTGGTATTTTCTTCCAACTGGAAATGTTTGAATTTGTTTAATATTCTTCATCAATGAAAAAAAGGGAGGCAATACATTAATAATTTACTGCACTGCAGCAGCTGTATGCCCACAATGCATGTAAATGTTATAAACCTTATCATAATTGAATAAATAGAACTAGTTGATAACTTTATCCTCATCCGAGTGTTTGCCGAATTGACCTTTGTAATACAAATGACAAGTCAACAGCAAAAAATATCTCTGCGCTGTACATTTCTACAGACTTATTTCCTCAAAACAATGTCAGGGATCACAAACGCCTTCACAAACAATAATGTGTTATGACTCTTTCAATGTAATTTCACTCTTCTCATGCCTTAGTTATCCATGACTGTGTGTCCTGGGTAGTAATCATTAGGGTCAATATTCACCAATTCTTAATTTCATTCTAAATCTACTTCTAGATTTAGAAAGTAACACAACTTCTGATTGGCTAAACCATTTGGTTTAGCCAGTCAGAAACTGTGTCACTTTCAAATAAGAAAATTCTTGAGAATAAGATTAAAAACGTTCTCAAAAATGGTTGGTCAATCAGGACACAGTACAAGGCCAATGTTTTCAAGTACCTTGCCCAAAGACACGCTCACCAAAAACCAAGTGGTTCAAGTGAGGATCACGGCTGACAGATCCAATATCATCATAAACATCATCAACAAGAACAAAGAACTTATTAGAAGTCTCAATAAAAAACGGAATGGAAAACGGCATAGCCTCTAGACATCATGTTCCGTTTCCCCCAATCATAGAGATTTGCTAATGTATCACGCATATTCATAGAACTGCCTATCAAACTATAATTAGATTGGTCCAACGGCGCTTGGAGAAAACTCTCTATTAGCCAAGTTCCTTCTTCCAAAAAGAATTTCCAAATAGGTCTGGGAGCTCACTGGTACCTAACAGAATATATTTTCTATTTTAACACTTTAACAAATGACCCTATGATTTTTCAATCCCAACGAAGTCAGCTTTTAAAAACACTGTGGGAAAAGGAGAAAATGCTGGTAACCAGCAATTTCTCCTTTCCCCACAATGTTTCCTACCCTTTAACAGATGAATTCAATCATTTGAGTCCCAATTAACTCCTTACCAAACGACAAAATTTTTGAATGGACCAAACTGAAAACATTTGCAGCAGACAAATTGAATGTTGCTAAAATAATGATTTCTCTTCTTGATAGGGAGGAAAACATTGTGGGGGAGAAAATGCTGGTCACCAGCATTTTCTCCTTTTCCCACAATGTTTTCAAAAACCTTTTCTTTCTGGGTTGCTAACAGTCAGGGATTGTGTGGTATAGAGTTCATTTCAAGTATACCAGTAACAAAAAAATTTAGATATGCCTATGAGTTTTGCTGTTTGGCTTAAGCAGATAACAGAACAAGCTGTCATTACTAGTCTTATATTTTATACCTTTGAGAATATTAATTTTGCATTATGGCAGCCACAGTGACTGCAATTTCAAGTACATAACTAGCAGTTTACCCCCATAATTCTAGATTCTTTTCAAGCCACTGGCTGCTTTCTTCTTTCATGTACATTGCTACCACCTGTGTAGGTCTTTTGTCTTGCAGCAGATCACTTATGAAACATTGCAAAAGGAAAATAAATGCTCATTAACCCTTTACCAAACAGTCCTGAGTTTTAATGACCCTAACGAAGACTTTAGGCTTTTGAAATATTGTGGGGAAATGCAGAAACTGCTGGTACCCAACATTTTCTCCTTTTCCCAAAATGTTTCCTGTCCTTTCAAAGACAAATCTTATTATGTGAGATTCCATTTAATTTGCGTTCTGCAAAATTCATGCTTTCAATATGAGCAAGCCTAAAATTTTGTTGTTTGGTAAGGAGTTAAAATCAATTTGTAAAGAACAATTTCCCCTTTAACCACAATATTTTACATTTTGGCAAAAGGAGAAATTCAAGCAGGTTAAAAATATTTCTCCATTACACGAACATTTAACCCTTTACCACACAATCCCGACTTTCAACAACACTGGTAAATAGGACTTTTGAAAACATTGTGGAAAAAGGAGAAAATGCTGCTAACCAGCATTTTCTCTTTTTCCCACAATGTTTTCTACCCTTCTAAAAGACAAATTTCTATTTTGAGTCATATTTATTTTGACGTCTGCAAATGCTTTCAATTTGGATGAGTCCAAAATTTTGTCGTTTGGTAAAGAGTTAAAGAGTCTTCTGCCACAATATTAAAAGTCATCCAGTAGGTGGCATTTTAACATATCCAGATATGATATTGCATTATCCCTGCTAACCCTTTACCACTTGATCCTGAGTTTTATGGACCCTAAGCAGGATAAAGGTTTTTAAAAACATTGTTGGAAAAGGAAAAAAGAAATGCTGGTAACAAGCTGAATTTCCTTCTTTTCCGATGTTTTCTACTATTTAAAAGGCAAACCCCTTGAGATTAACTGCATTCTTTATTGTCGTCTGCAAATGCTTTTGATTTGAACAAGTCCAAAATTATGTTGTTTACATAGATGCAACTTATTTTGTATCTGCAGTAAACAGAATTATAAACACTCTTGGAAAAGAAGCTATTGCTTGTTGTGAGGCATTGCCTCCATTCACCATCATGCTATCACAATCCTTAGAAAAAATTACTGCCTTCAAATTTTCCTGTCTGTAACTTAACTCTTTGCTAGGAGACAAAACTTGACCAAACTGGAAGCATTTGCAGAAAACTAATTAACCCTTTACCAGACGACAAAATTTTAGCCTTCTTCAAATTGAAAGCATTTGCAGACGACAATTTCAAATTGGCTAAAATGGTGCAATTTTTCTTTGATAGGGTAGAAAACATTGTGGGAAAAGGAGAAAATGCTGGTTACCAGCATTTTCTCCTTTTCCCACAATGTTTTCAAAAGGCTTCTTTCCCAGGGGGCGTCAAAAGGCGTCATAGTGTGGTAAAGGGTTAAACATAGCTCAGATGAGAAAAGTTAGCTTTGCTAGGGCAAAAAAAATGGAAAAGGAGCAATTGCTGCAAAAGCCTTCTTTCTGAGGGTCGTTAAAACTCAAGATAGTGTGGAAAAGGGTAAAGTATAATGCATAGACCATTCAAATTATGAACAGCAAAATAAAATTTCCAGCATCCTGTATTTAATTTCAAAATACTCCTACAGTTTGAAGCAAAGCTCTTCAATCAATGCAAAGCTCTTCTCAATCAATCTAAAATAAAACAAAGAATTTCCAACAAAAACTTACTTTATATCTGTTTAACACATCTCACTTGAAGAACTAAAATTTGAATGGAATCGGCTTTAAAACTTGGATTCTATTGAAATAAACTGTGAAGATTGCAATAGACAAGTTCCAATGAGACTCATGAATTAATATTTGGCAATGAGGCTAGATCAAAACAAAGATAGCGTATTCAATACTATAGACTTACTGGAACGAAACACATTTACTACACACATACAAATACTTCTTTTGGTTTTAATTGCTGAACCTTCAAAAATGGATCATATTGGATTTTAGCATATTAATCCTCTATCAATCCCCATGATTCGATCATTGCATTCTTGTAACCTTTTCATAACCCCACTGGCTTCCGTAATCTACTTAACTCTTTACCAGAAAGCAAAATTTTGGACATGTCCAAATTGAAAGCTTTTGCTGGCAACAAAAGAAATGCAACTCAAAAATTGAGACTTATATTTGAAAGGTTAGAAAACATTGTAGGAAAAGGAGAAAATGCTGGTTACCAGCATTTTCTCCTTTTCCCACAATATTTTCAAAAGGCTTCAATCTTAGGGTCAGTAAAAGTCAGGATTGTTTGGTAAAGGGTTAACCAGTAAAAGTTCAAAATACAAGCACTGTTACTGAACTCAGATGTGTTACGTATCTGATTTCTGTTTGTTTAGAATTTAACCTCATGTTCAACATCATATAAGCCATATCACAATGGCCTGTGCACCTATCTATGTGCTACAAATGATATGACTATTCATTAATTGTAAACTTAATTCATGTTGACTTAATGCTACTCTACAATAAAATTGCAGTTTAGTTACATTTTAGCTCTAGACTGAAAATGTCCAATAGGTTTATTTTGGCGCTCAAAGGGCTAATGCATCTGCAAAAAATTTGCTGTACTGCTCAAAAAAGGATTAAAGAACACATCTGCAAAATGACCCAAGTCAGGCTGTGCAGTATGCCCAGATTGATATGGCTCAAAATCTTGAGAGAGTAGCACCTTGCAATTTCACTGCCGGAAGTTCATGCTAGGTGACAGTAGTATGTCCAGGCCTTGATTTTGTCTTTCGTTTCTGTCGGGTGGCAGTTCGATGTTGATAGTTTTAAGTGCGAGTAAATAATGAAGATATGGTATTGCGTATTTATACCCCGAGCAGCAAGAGCATGGCATTAATTGTCAGGACTGTAGCTCAGTCAGCAAAAGCGTAGTAGAAGAACACAGGAAATGCAATTAAATCACCAAGTGCATCACAAAAGCGTAGCAAATACGCTGTAGTTGGTGATTCACAAATAGTTGAATTGCCATGGAAGAGCTTTGATCGTCGCTAGTGCATACAGAGCGTAGTGTGCGCACCCAGAGCATTGTAGAAACGTAACTGGATTGTGAACAAATATGTCAACACTTTTGTTTCAATGCAAATGCACATCACCCTGCGGCTAAGACACTACTGTGTTCATAAATTTCTTGCTACTCTTTTACTATGCTTCTGTAGCGCTTAGAATTCTCGGCAATTCTGCTGTGTAAACTTTGAGCAAGGTCAAAGCAAGCAAGGAAAGTGCCTTGAAGTGACAAAATTGAAGCTTCTGATACACATATCCTTAAATCAAGGCATTTCTACAGCGCTGTTGCCATTCCTGCTATGATTTACTGCGTTTTGACCAAAATTTCAAAGCATAGCAGAATAGCTGCTCAGTGGAATGGGGGCTTAACTATACTTAACAATATGGGTTTACTAAAAGAGTAAGTCAAAATCAAACTGGATCAAGAACAAGATCAAGACAGGTTTGGATTTCAAACATTAGTTTTGATACATCTTCTACTGGCTTATTAGAACGTTTCTTTCATTTATAACTTTGCTTGAAGTCCATTTTTCTGTCAAAGAAAAGGTACTGAGCTACTTGTTTAGCAGAAAATCTAAGAAAATTACACAAGAATTACCATTAATTCTTTCCCAAACAAGAAATTTTAGACTCCTCCAAATTGGAAGTATTTGCCGATGACGAATTCTAAATTGATACCAATGAGCTTTTCAAGTTCTTTGACAGAGCAGAAAAAATTGTGGGAAAAGATTAACTCTTTACCAAACGACAAAATTTTAGGCTCATCCAAATTGAAAGCACTTACAGACGACAAAATAAATGGGACTCAAAAATTGAAATTTGTTTTGGGAAAGATAGAAAACATTGTGGGAAAATGAGAAAATGCTGGTTACCATAATTTTCTCCTTTTCCCACAATACTTTCAAAAGGCTTCTTTCTCAGGGTTGTGAAAACCCGGGATTGTTTGGTAAAGGGTTAACCCTTTACCAGAAGACAAAATTTTAGCTGTGTCCAAATTGAAAGAATTTGCAGACGACAATTTCAGTGTGGCTCAAATGGTGCAATGTTTCTTTGATGGGATAGAAAACATTGTGGGAAAAGGAGAAAATGCTGGTTACCAGCATTTTCTCCTTTTCCCACAATGTTCTCAAAAGGCTTCCTTCCCAGGGGCGTTAAAAGGCGTCATTGTGCGGTAAAGGGTTAAATCGCCTGTTAAACCGAATTTCTCCTTTTCCCATGCTGTTCAAAAGCCTTCTTCAGGTTTGTTTAAATTCGGGATAGCTTAGTAAAGGGTTAAGCAGCCCAAATGCCCAGTCCCCCTTTTTGGTTTGAAACAGGGTCACCCTGGAGTCACTTATCAGATTTATACCTCCATGGGCACTGAACCTCATGGTTAATCCCACTACCACCAACAATTTTGTGTTTTAACAACCCTGGGTAAAAGGGTTTGAAGACATTGAAGGAAAAAGAGAAAATGCTGGTAACCAGTTTTTTCTACCCTGTCTAACCCTTTACCACACAATCCTGACTTTTAACAACCCTGAGGAAAAAGCCTTTTGAAAACATTGAGGGAAAAGGAGAAAATGCGGGTAACTAGTATTTTCTCCTTTTCCCACAATGTTTTCTACTCTTCCCAAAAGAAATTTCAATTTCTGAGTAACAATTTTTTCGTCGTCTGCAAAAGCTTTCAATTTGGATTGGTCTAAAATTTTGTCGTTTGGTAAAGAGTTAAAGAAAAATCCCATGCTTTGAGCCATTTTTAATTTGTTGTCAAAATGCCTACAAAATAGTAAAAGGGCTTAAATTTTGTGGTTTGGTTAAAGGGTTTAAACCAGTCAAATAACAATATTTTAAACCTTAGAACACCGAAGAAACCAACAGACTTTTTCAATGAGCAATTAATACCCAAATAATTGCAATATGATGTTTTTTGCCTACAAAGTTTCACAAAAGCAGGCAGTGTAGATCAAAGATCAGACTGCACATTTTGGGCAATCTGATCTTGATCTACACTGGCGACAATGGCAACTATAGTTGTGAAAGGCACTACAAGGGTTAACCTGTAAACCTCTCAAAAGGCTAATATTTACTCTTTATTAAACGACAAAATTTTAGACTGGTCCAAATTAAAAGCATTTGCAGACGACAAAATAAATGTGATTGAAAAATTGAAATTTGTTTAGGGAAGGGTAGAAAACATTGTGGGAAAAGGAGAAAATGCTGGTTACCAGCATTTTCTCCTTTTCCCACAAGGTTTTCAAAAGGTTTCTTTCACAGGGTTGTTAAAAGTCTGGATTGTGTGGTAAAGAGTTCAAGTCCTCAAAACAGCTTACAGGAAATTGACTATTGCTATTACCTACAGTTGTGACAATTTTTGTTTTGTCTTGAAAATATAGTGTAAGAAGGAGAACCTAGCAATTTCTCAAGCAAAAACTGCGAGAGATAAGAATTCATTCAGCTGAATTGATTTTTCAAACATAACTATATCAGTTAAAGGCTCAATAGCTGCAAAGAACACAATGCAGGTCTTAAAATGCATTTAATTCTAACCCTTTACCACACGAAAAAAGTTTAAACTGGTCCAGATCGAAAGCATTTGCAGATGACAATTTAAATGTGACGCAAATAATGGAATTCGTCTTGGACAGGGTAGAAAACATTGTGGGAAAAGAAGAAAATACTGGTTACCAGCATTTTCTCCTTTTCCCACAATGTTTTTAAAAGGCCTCTTCCTCAGGGTCATTGAAAGTTGGGATTCTGTGGTAAAGGGTTAAATCATACCATTTACAAGCATGGAAAATATTGTGAAAATGATAAAGTGTTATTGTGAGGTTGGTCCAAGCGTTAGTCCATGGCAGAAAAATGAATTTCGAAATCAGGCTAAAAGTAAACAAAAGATAGAGTGACCTGGTAACTCTTAAGCTAGTTTTGAAATTCATTTCTTTGCCAGTGACTAACATATGGACCGAAAATACAATAACAGACTGTCATTTTCACAATAATTTCCGTACTTTTAAATGGTATGATTCAAATGCATTTTAACACCCACTTTGTTTACATTTGGCAGCTATTGTTACTTTAATTTAAAGAAACCTTTTAGAAACATCGTCTAATATTGTTCTTTGGAGCCCTAAGAACTGCTGTTTCAACAGCATTTCTGCCAGCTTCAAATTTTTGAGGGTTATTTGTGACCCCCATTCCTAATTTCGGAGGGTCATTAAGAAATCTTGAGGGGTCATTGTTTTAAATGCCTATTTATAGCCACTTAAATTAACATTTTGGGACCTTTCCCTTTCCCTGTGACCTTACCAACTCGGAACTGTAACTGTTTTTCTTAGTCTGACAAGACCTAGATATTCGATGCATTCGTTGATTTTCCGTTTTTTTTCCACGTTTTCGGCGCGTTTACTTGTGGAAGAGACAGCAAAGAGGTCTACAAGTCTTTTCTGTTCTTGTTTGGGTTGTCTGTCATTCTGTTCAGAGAAGGTCAAGATACAGATCACAGACGTTTACAACGCATATCAGTGGTCAAAAGTGATTACAAATTGACCTTCTAAAGGTTTGTCCTATAGTTATTCTATACCGAGTCAATTCTTACTAAACAGAGCTTCAAATATGCGAATGCGTAAGAAAGAAGCAAGTTGGTAGCAATTATATGTTCTTTAATCCTTTTTTGAGCAGTACAGCAAATATTTATTGGTAATTATTAATAAAATCTGTTTCAGACACTGGGCGCTATAACAAACTCTTAATGTAAATTAGCATGGTAAACTGGTACCTGTTATATCTCCGTTGTATCTCCTATAACCATCTGATAGACTGATAACAGGCTGCCAGTTTATTAGCATGGACAACAAAATCTTCAATCTCTGCAGGCAAACCATCTTTTGCCCTCTAGTTTTTCGGCTCAAAGCCGCAGTGCACAACTAATGATTGGATTTTGAACGGATATTTCTTGGTTACGTCAGAAAAAATGCACACGGCAAATTTTAGTGCGTCAGCAAAGAAATAACTGCGTCAAAAATGCAAGAAACACACTCTGGCGGAAACACTGTTTCAGTACTGGTAATTATTTATGAAGGCTCAAGAATATATTTATTTCACAGACTATGAAGTTCTAAGCATATTTTGATAACCAGCACAAGTATAAAGTAATGTTGATTTTACCCTTTCCCACACAAATGAAAGCTTTTATGGCCTGGAGTATGAAGGCTTATGAAAACATTGTGGGAAAAGGAGAAAATGCTGGTAAACAGCATTTTCTCCTTTTTCCACAATGTTTACTACCCTTTCAGAAACAATTTTCACTAGTCAAGCCAAAATTTATTTGTCTTTTGCAAAATGCTTTGGATTTAGGCAAGTCCAAAATTTTGTTTTTTTGTAAAGATGTACGACTACAGTTATTAGGATTTCAACTTATTTAGTTCATACCTTAATTTGCTATCTATAGGTGTCTTTTGTGTACAAATTTTTTGCCATTTAAACAAATCAAAATTGAAAGAAGTACTAAGTCAAGAAAAAAACAACCAGTGACATACATTGGCTTTAATTGTATAGGAAAGGATTTTATGGTATTTTAAAAATCATAAAATATTTCTGAAAAGATCAATTTAAATCGCATTCTTTAAGATTTGGAAAACCTTGCAAAGAAACTGATGAGATTAAATACCCCATAAAAATGCAAATAAGGCAATACTAACAGTTTAAAAAGTGTAATAGGTCAGGTTATTTTAAATTTAACTGGTTCCTATACAAACTATAAATTTGGCCTACCTTATAATGACCAAACAGGATAAACATTTTAAAAATATCAATTTTCAACTGTTTAAAAAACATTACAAGAAAGGGAGCAAGCATTTCTTGCAAGTAATTAACTGCAGTGGCATTACAAGAGAGCCATGATGGACCTACTTCACCCACCTGGGTCTTTGACTCCTTTGGAGGATAATAACAAGTTCATAACACTTCTGAGGCAAACATGCTTCTTCTAATAGTGGACAGAGTGACCTACTCTTGACATTGAATGACCTATATTCAGTTCTGTTGAGATATTATAAAAAAAACAACCACTAATATCAGACTGAAAATTTGGCTTTTTGAATGCACATGAAACTTTTTCAAGACCTTTTGACCTAACTGTTGATCCACGAGAACCTTGCATACGGTCGATATTGTATCAAGATATAATATTCAAGAACAATACTCTGGACATGTTTCATAAATATCAGTCAGAATATATAGTATCTGGAGCACACAAAACATTTCTTTAGGACCTTAAAGTAACAATAGCTGCCAAAAGTAAACAAAGCAGGTGTTAAAATGCATTTAAATTACAATCATCTAATTTAAAAGTACCGAAATTATTGTGAAGATGACAACGTGTTATTGTATGGTCAGTCCAATTGTGTTAGTCGCTGGCAGAGAAATTAATTATGAAACTAGGTTAAAAGTTGCCAGGTCAGACTATCTTTTGTTTACTTTTTGCCTGATTTTAAAATTTGTTTTTCCACCAGCAACTCTTGTCCCCAAATGTCAAAATACTGTACTACAAGTGCTGACATAAACATGTAAACAAGAAAAAGACAAACAGATGGGCAGGTGCAAACCATGCCATGATATAAGCTCTTCTGAGTTGTAAGCCAGTAAACTGAAAAGTAATATAGAGCTGGTAAAGTGTTCAACAGAATCAATTCAGAACAGGAGCACAACATGCAGATACCTGCCCCTGTTGTATGGGTTCCCCTTGTGATAGTTAACTATTCTATGTTTGAAGTGTGAGGTAATATCTTCAGTAATCGCAGAAGTATCATAAAATGTCAACACCACATTGACTGAGAGAATGGCAGTCCCCATTTTGGAGGAAGTCAATAATCACGCAGACGCTGATTTCAAGCATCTGATAGACGTAGACCTAAAATATGCATAGGAAATTTTTCGAAGAAATGGACGAAATGGAAATTGTTTGATGAAATGGAAACCGTCATGGCAGAAAATTGATAACTGAACAAAATATTTCCTATGCTATTTTAGGCCTAGCATCTGTAAGACATTGGTGACAGTCAAACTATTTATTGAAATGGAACCCAATGGCATGCATGGGATCAAGCACACATAGCGAAATTGGCAAAAGTAAAAAAAAAGGTTGGCAGCCTTTGGGTAGGTCGATTGGGCTACCTGAAACACAGGCATTTTTTTTATCTGGCCTAACATCAAAGATTGTGCTACACATTCTTTTTCAATACAAAATCAGTTGAACACTGGTTACAAAGGCATTCTGAATTTGGGTCCACCAGGCTACCCTGTAAATCTTACATACTAGAAACAAAATGGGGGACGGGCCATTGCAGACAATCTAGATCATCATAAAAGTGCTGTGAAGATAGTGTCAGCCTGATCTTAGATGTGCAGTGTCAGATGGTGTGAAAGGTATTCGGGCCAAACAAACTTTGTTTTGCAAAACTTTTGTCTTTGACCAAAAAATGCCCTTTTAATTACTCAGAAGGTGGCTGTTTAATCCTTTACCAAACAACAAAATTTTGGACAGGACCAAATTGAAAGCATTTGCAGACGACATATGAAAAGTCGTTAAACTGATGATTTCTCTCTTTGATAGGGTAGAAAACATTGTGGGAAAAGGAGAAAATGCTGGTTACCAGCATTTTCTCCTTTTCCCACAATGTTTTCAAAAGCTTTCTTCCTTAGGGTTGTTAAAAGTCGGGATTGCGTGGTAAAGGCTTAACCCTTTTACAAAAAAAATACTGCATTTATAACACTCTGTCATAGCAAAACGTTTGAAAAAAACTGTGACAAAATGAGAAAATAGCAAGTTTTTTTTTTCCTCTTTCCACAATGTTTCCTACCTGTTCAAAGAATTGTGCCATCATCTGAGCTACAGTTCATTCTCTGCAATTGCCTCAAATATGAACAAGGCTAAAATTTTGTCGCTTGGTAAGGAGTTAAATCTTTACCACATGACAAAATTCTGGACTCAACCAAATGAGAAGCATTTGCAGACGACAAAATAACTGATCTTCTAATAATCATTTCTGTCTTGGAAAGGGTAGAAAACTTTGTGGGAAAAGGAGAAAATTCTGGTAACCAGCATTTTCTCCTTTTCCCACAATGTTTTCAAAGGCCTTCTACTTCAGGGTCGTTAAAATTCAGAATTGTATGGTAAAGATTTAATCTGTATTTCATTCGCCATGCTGCCCTAAAACTACAAGGCCACATGTTTTTTTAATCCAACTTAAGACAGAATTGCTCAGCAGGCCTCCCTGATATTTTTTGCAGCATCAAACCGCATTATTGTTGAATGCAGACATTAAGAAGTCTGATACCCTGATCAGCTTTAAATAATGCAGCTCAATCACATGGTCTAACACCTGAGAAAGCTTCTTTAACTCTTTACTAAAGGACAAAATTTAAACTTGTCCAAACTGAAAGCATTTGCTGATGACAAATTCTGTGTTACTCAAAACATTAAAATTTGTCTTTCTTAGGGTAGAAAATGTAGTGGAAAAAGGAGAAAATGTTGGCAACCAGCATTTTTGATCTCCTTTTCCTAAAATATTTTCCAAAGCGCTTTTCCTTAGGGTCGTTAAAAGTCGGGACTGTATGGTAAAGAGTTGACCCTTTAGCACACAATCCTTAGTTTTAAATGACAGGAGAAAGAGGCCCTTTGAAAATATTACAGGAAAAGGATGAAATGCTGGTAACCAGCTCTTTCTCCTTTTCTCACATTGTTTTCTACCCTTCCTGAAACAAATTTTAATTTCTGAGTCACATTTATTTTATTGTCTGCAAAGGCTTTCAATTTGGACTAGTCTAACATTTTGGCATTTGGTGAAGAGTTAACTCTGTACGGCACATCAAAATTTTGGACTGGTCCAAAGTGTTTCTAGGAGACATTTCTTAAATGAAACATTGCTTGAATGATGCAAACTGTTTTTGAAAGGGTTGAAAACATTTTGGGAAAAGGAAAAAATGCTGGTTACCAGCACTTTTCCCTTTTCCCAAAATGTTTTCTAAAGCCTTGTTCCTCAAGATCAATAAAACTTGGGATTGTTTGGTACAGGAATAACTCTTTGACAAACAACATAATGTTAGACTCAATCACATTGAACATATTTGCACATTACAAAATTAAATTTGGCACAAAGTTAGTGATTAGATTTGTCTTACAATAAATAGAAAATATTGTGGAAAAATGAAAAAATGCTGGTAACCAGCATTGTCTCCTTTCCCCATGTTTAAAACAAAAGTCCTTTTCTCAGGGTTATAAAAACATGGGATTGTTTGGTTACCAGTTTAACTCTTTACCACACAATCCTGAGTTTTGATGACCCTTGAAGTGAAGGCTTTTGAAAGCATTGTGGGAAAAGGACAAAATGCTGGTAAGCAGCATTTTCTCCTTCCTCCACAATGTTTTCTACCCTTCAAAAGGCAAATTTCAGTTTAAAAGGTATGTTTAATTTTCTGTCTGCAAATGCTTTCAATTTGGACCAGTCTAAAATTTTGTCATTTGGTAAAGAGTTAAAGCTGATACTTTCCATTTTGGGAAATATCAAAGTCCTAAAACTTTCTCTGTTCAAAGTTCAATTTGTTTGCTTGTAAGGTGATTAACACCATTTCAACATCATTTCAGTCATATTGCAGCAGCCTGTGCACCTATCCATGCTTTCCTGAAGTTTCTGTTACCACTGCTTTAACAATATTCTTCTCAAGCCACTGGCTGCTTTCCCACATAACCATCATCAAAACAATGATTAGAGGTAACAGACGATTAGATCATGTTGCTAGGACTATCATCAACGCTCAGAAAGAAATTGGCTGTGCTAGGGATTGGCACTAAGAGACCCCTTGTTTACAAGTCCTGTACGTTACCGACTACGCTACCGGACTTGGCCTAGGTGAAGAGTTCAAGCATCCTTCATACTAATATAATGCCATTACTGTACCATGATTTCTGGAACTAAGTGGTACTTGATGGACAACTCCAAAGAATTTCGACATTTATTCACTATTTGCAACATGAACTAGACTTGCATAGTGGAAGAAAAGACACTTATTATTTTTTTTAATCTCATGCATCACTAGCCTTATTTTCAGCTCAATACAGCCATTACAAATTTTCTTATCTTACACTCAATTGAGACCAAATAGTGCTGTATGTGGTCAAAGCTCTGTAATCATACATCTCAGTTCTTAACTCTTTTCCAAACAACAAAATTTTAGACTGGTCCAAATTGAAAGCAATTGCAGACAACAAATAAAATGTGACTCTAAAATTAAAATTTGTTTTGGGAAAGGTAGAAAACATTGTGGGAAAAGGAGAAAATGCTGGTTACCAGCATTTTCTCCTTTTCCCACAATGTTTTCAAAAGGCTTCTTTCTCAGGGTCGTTAAAAGTCAGGATTGTGTGGTAAAGGGTTAAACATTGCTGATCCAGGTTTTTCTGTGAAATTAACTGTCAAAGTTGACGACTGTGACAAAACTATAAATTTTACCATCTTTAGATAGGAAACAAAACCACTATTATGAAAGTTTCTTTGGAACTACTTTTTGTCCATGATGTGCACCCGTCATAGAAGCAAATTGGTTTCAATACATGTGATTGTACATTTAGCTCCACGAGCACATCATGAACCATAGTTCTTGAGACATTTGATAAAAAGAATCTGTCAACTGTTAGCTTTTGGGGTACAATTCTGTTAAGCTCATTGAAAAAAAAATGCTATTAAGCTTGCTACAAGCTCGCTTGATAACATTTTTCTAGACGTGTTTCATAAAATTTAATCCCAAATACCAAATAATGTCAGATTCTATAGTTAATCTGTCTCTATTTTATTATATATTATTTGAACATGATAATTGTGGTATTTCTTTACCAACACTGGCTCATTGAAAATGTAAACAAAGGTCAATCACTGTGTATCAACGTACACCGGATATAGCGATTGTCCAATCGAGGGAAATTTCACACAGTACAGTACAAGGTCAGTACTTTTCCAATGTTTTCGTTGAAATACATAAAAATTCAACCTAAGTATATTTGGCAGTCGTTACTGATACATTAATGTAGCTGTCTTACCACAGCAAATGGTTGGGAAACATCCACAAGAGCTACGAATAACAAAAATACTCCCCTAATCACTGATAATCTCCTCTTGTCTGTCACGAAAACGCTGCTTTTAAAGACTGTTTTGATAAAATATTAATCCATCATATATTGAAATCAATGATAAATAGCCTAGTTAATCATGGCGAATCGCTAGAAAAATTCCTGACTTATTTTTAAAACTGCATTTTTCGATATATTCATCTTTGTTTTTTCTCTACGGTGTACGGTCTATAGGAGGATGGTGTACGTTATATAGCAAAAGCTCCTGTTAGGAGTGTACGGTCGATAGCGAGATAAAATCTTCGTGAAATACATTGTCTAGTGCTGGAAATAGACGAGTTTGCTGTTCGAGGATAGATTTTTGTCATTCGAACGTATCCTGTCCCTTAATTATTAGAATTATCATGACTGTATTTTCGTTATTTTTATTTCTTTTTTCCAGCCCTGAATACAGGGCATACATGTAACGCCGCAAACTACGACAAAACGTGTTAATAAATGAAGACCAAAACTTTCTATGAAACTCTTAAATATTTGTTTGTTTGTTTGAGTTTACGTCCCAGTCAACAATTTTTTAGTCATGTTGGGACGGAGCCACCACTTCCTGGGTATTTAACCAGTACTATGGCGAGTAAATGTGTGTTGCTCAAGGACACAACACGGTTACGCCGTTGATGAGGATCGAACCCAGGACCTCTCTCAGAAATCCGACTTTGACACTAGGACACCGCGCTTGAAAAATGACACCGGAGGTACATGTGTACACCGACCATAGATGGACAATCACTACCTAGCCCTATGATGAAAAGAGAAATCCTGCAATAACTATTATTATTTTTTATTACTCAGTTTTTCCGTCCCTTTCAAGATTATTTCACACAAGTCGAGACAAGCTAATCGGTAGGTAGGTCGAAAACGGGAGTACCCCGGGAGAAACCACCTGACACACCCGCAAGCACAACTTGGCTTGTCCCATATGTGACTTCAAATAGCAATATATTGCATAGGTATGTTAACGTAATGATAACTGTATTATACATCACGAAAGTATGCCAACCTTGAAGCTGTCAGAGCCTTACGGACGGTTCCAACGCGTACCCACAATCTATTTGGAAAGAAAAAAAAAAGAGAGAAAAGAAACAGAAAAATGAACGAAAATTTCGAATTGACATTCGTCATCTTAATGCTATAAAATTGCTGAGTATAACATGGACATGTTACCGTATGGGTTGAAAAGGCTTATTGTGGCCAATGTTTCTTTTCACAAAGCTGACTACCTAATTAGTGAAGCAAAGGACTTAAGCGCTCCATAACAGAGCAAGAAATCATAATTTTTTCATCAGTACATATTCAATACACTTCAATTCTCACCAGCTGTGAAAATGACATTTCGTTTCATGTGTATCGGGTCTTTGTTAAAGACTATTGGTACACGTTAGAATGAACACCCACAATCCATGTTTTAAACAGAAAGAAATATTACTTTATACCCCTTTACATCCTAGTGTTATGCTGTATTTAAAAACCTAGGGTGATAGGGCATCTAAATGATATGATCGTCTTATCAAGATGTCAGTATAATTGCCAATGCCCTTAGTATGTGAGATTCAAAATCAAGTCTTTAAACTGCAAAAGAAACAAATTGCAGCTCGTGAATTTCATGCAAAGAACCACTTTGTTGTCACATAAAGTGTCCTTCCGACAGAAGACAGAAGACTAGCTGCATTCTAAGAAAGCCTAAACTTGTTTTAAGTCAAGAACCGTATGATAAGCTCAAACAAGGTTAAGCATTAATGCAATGAAACAATATTGTGTAATGATTCGCTCGAGTTCTGTCAATGATTTGTAACCTCAATGCAATCATGCTTTAATCACTTGCATTTCCAATTTTCTCTGTTTTCGGCACACAACCAAGAAATCAATAATTATTTGATACTTGCCAATGTCTCTAAAAAGGCATGCACAGGTATTCATTTCTAGATTTACATATAACTCCCGTTTACGTCAGAATATAAACTTTTCTTCTCATCTATAGTCCGTACACTGCTTTTGCTATAAGTCGTACACCAATTTGACAACTGCCTGCTATAGACCGTACACTGGCTATTTTTTTTAAATCTAAATATTCGGAAAACTAAGAACAAATTGGAAGTAAAACTTCGTTTGTAAGTACTTAAGACCTCCAAGAAGTTATAACAAAGCGAATTGCGGGCCTGAATAACAATACAATTGAGAAATATGAAAATTTTGAGTCGGCCTGTTAAATGTCAAGAAAAACATCAGTGATTGGGCAGGTCATTCTGCTAAATTCTAGTGCAGAAATACTTTTCCTAAGTGTTTCACATATTCATACATATACCCGAATCTATCATTGATGTAAGTTCTATATTTTCCAGGCAAAATACTATAAAACACAAAAATAATAAAAGAAATACTGACCGTGTATCTCACTCCGTAAACATTTCCCTCGATTGGACAATCGCTATATCCGGTGTACGTTGATACACAGTGTCAATGGTAGTGGATATAGCTGTTATTTTAGGTTGCCAGCAGTGTATCTGCTACGGTGGTACAATGGTCAGGTTGCAAGACTGTTGATGGAGCAATTCAAGCTTGACTGATCCAAATGGATGGCAACTTTATTGTGTTTAGTTTATACCCTCAACCTTTCTGGCTCAGATGCATGAATAGCATGTTGATGAAATCAGACTTGACACAGAGAAAAAAAACTTTATCTGACATTATCAGATATGCTCCCAAATATAGCATGATGATGAAAACCACATCCCAACTTCTTTCAGCTTGGAGCCAAATCTGATTGGTCAAAATGTCATATTATATTTTGTTCTTAAAATCTGTGGGTACCGGTAAATAATAAAAGGAATATTTGCATTTCTCTTGTGGCTCGCATGAGGGCTGATTGATAAGTTGTGAGCCTCCTATGTAATGGTTTGACTTTTGGCGGAAATATTTCATTATTTTTGCATTCTGTCTTAAGTTGGATTAAAAAACATGTAGCCTTGTAATTTAGGACAGCATGGAGAATGAAATACGCATTTAATCTTTACCAGGCATCAAAATGTTAGCCTTGCCCATATTTGAGGCAATTGCAGACAATAATGTGGCTCAAATGATGGCATAAATCTTTGATTGGGTAGAAAACATTGCTGAAAGAAGAGAAACTAATTGCTATATTCTCATTTTCTCACGATTTTTATGCCCACCCCCTAATTTTTTTCGTGGGGCATATAGTTTTTGTTTAGTCCATCCGTCTGTTCCTCCAGTATCTATACACTTTTGCCAGCACTGTTTAGGGGCGTCAATGCCACTTTCAGAGAAGTCCTTTTCTTGACTGTTCAGAAAGTCCTCCACTGCATGTATGAAGTCATCATCTGGGTACCTGAAATGGCCTTTTTCAATTTTGGAAATAAGCAAAAGTCTGATGGAGCAAGATCAGGTAAATAAGGCAGATGCTAAATCGATTCAAAGCCACAAATGTTAATGGCTGCCATGGCAAGGAACAGACTTGTGAACAGGGGCATTGTCATGATGGAACAAAAGTCACTTTCCCTGTTTACTTTAGAGAGCTACCTCTTTGACATACACTGACCAAACGAATCCAGTCTTCAGGTACACAGCATTATATAGCCTGGGAATAGTACGGCTGAAAAAGGACATTCCTTTTTCACTCCTTCAATACAAGACTCACAACTTATCCACCAGCCCCTGTTTTTCCTCCAAGCTGCATGGGAAAATATTGACGTCTAACCAGACCATGGTTCCCACAAGAAATCAAATTTTCCCACATATTTCGAAGCAAACAGAGGGTGCAGGAAAGTTACTTAAACGTAATATTTTGTATTCTATTGCAAATTCAAGAGGCATGATCTACATATCAAGATATAGCACCATCCAAAGCCCTCTTACATTAAACTTATCACAGATCACACCCCCCCCCCCCCCCCCCCCCCCCATACACCAACAAGAGTCTTTGGCTTGGCAATTTACAGAAGAACCACGAGGTATAAACATATTGTGATTCATTACCATGTGAAGTTTAGTATTTTTAGCATTAACCCTTTTCCACACAATCGCGAGTTTTAACAACCCTGAAAGAGAAATCTTTTGAAAACATTGTGGGAAAAGGAGAAAATGCTGGTAAACCAGCATTTTCTCCTTTTTCCACAATATTTTCTAACCTTTCATAGAAAGTCTAGTTAAATGAGAAAAACTTAAATTGTCATGTGCAAAATTAATGCTTTCAATTTAGACAAGCCTAAAATTTTGTTGTTTGGTAAAGAGATGATGCAGGATCCTTACTGTCAGGAAGTCAGATGGACAGACTAGAATAGTTCAAGTGGTGCAGCATATCTTGGCACACTTGAGGAAATGGGTTTTGATTCCCACAGCTGGCTAACTTAACAAGAGGGCCATGATGGCCCTGTATCGCTCCACTGGCTTATAAATATAAACCATAAATACTAAACATTTCAATTCTGAGCCAAATGGTTTCAAAATGAAGATTTACAAAGTTTTCTCTGTAAAAGCCCATGTGAAAGTTGAGACCCGCAGGGCAAAGCCATTTTTGATCCCAGAGCTATAATTACTTGAACCCTGGTAGAGGTCCACAAGATAAAGCCACATGCTAAAATAATACAAGTCTATGCTGTATGGTTATAAATAAGGTGATTTTCAAGTTTTGTCCATATGAAGCCTCTGTAAAACATAAGACCCCTGATGCAAGGCTAATTTCAAAAAAAAAATCAAAACAGGAAGATTTCTTAAGTTGTCACTATGTAAGCCCATGTAAAACTTGTGACCCCTGCGGCGGGGCCAATTTTGACCCCTGGGCTAAAATTTTGGCCCGCTTGGTAGAGGCCCACTAGATATAGCTACATGCAAAATTTGGTAGCTCTAGGCCTTACGGCTAGGTACAGGAAGATTTTTAAAGTTTTCTCTATATAAGCCTATGTAAAACTTGTGACCCCTGGGGCAGGGCCAATTTTGACCCCAGGGCTATAATTTGAAGGAACTTGATAGAGGTCTACTACATAAAGCTACATGCCAAATTTGGTAGCCCTATGCCTTATGGTTTCAGACAAGAAGATTTTTAAAGATTTCCAATATTTTTCAGTTTTGTTGCCATGGCAACCAGAGTTTTTGAAGGAATCAAATTCTTTCAAGAAATTCTGAAGAGGACCATGGCAGGATCATTTCTGTGAAGTTTCATGAAAATTGGATGGGTAGTTTCAGAGAAGAAGATGTTTGAAAAAAAAGTTAACGCACAGACGGACGGACGCACGACGGACACCGTGCCATGACATAAGCCCGCTGGCCTTCGGCCAGTGGAGCTAAAAATTACTAATAGTCTTTTGGACAAGATGTTAACCATAAGTCTCCTGGATGGTGCTAGATTGGGAGCATGTTTAGGAACCAGGCATAACTTGCACGATCCCCCATCACAAAACTAACACTCTTCTTGCAGCGACCTGTAGCAATATTAAATAAAATGAAATATCAATCAAATCAGACCAGAAAAACAAACAGTTTGACAAAGAGCAAACCTGTAGAACCTTCAAATGAAACCAGTAAGAATGAATAAAGAAATGTGCAAAGAAAAGTCGTAGTAAACTTTGTCTGAAATCTATGCATGCAATATCGATCAATTTTTGTACTACAACTTTGATTTTCTTAAATGATATGCATTAGCTATGGAAAAAATAACACTCTACCCTGACATAGTATGACCTTGGATTTATAGGCAAAGAAGAAGCACAGCATGCATTTCTTTTGAAAAGCTTGAATATTTTCATTATCATCCTCGTGGTGGCAATTAATCAGGCTGGCTCATTGCACAGGATTCAATTTTTTAGGGTGATTATTTTGCAATATCAGGTAAGTTCAATGAATTTCAAGGTAACAGATCTTCAGCTTTCAACATTTGATAGTAATTTTCAATTCACAAACAGGCCAATAAAATTGCCATTAAACGAATCTTAGTTCCAAGTTCCCAGGTCTGCCCCCAAAGGTCTGGACCATCAAACAAACCTTCATACATACACAAGTACAGATATCTGAAACTCTGTTACCTGATTGAGATTGTCTGAGTGGTGTTTTATGCCACTTTCAACATTGTTTTAGTCATAATTGTGATCATCATAGCAACAGCTCAGTTATTCATGTATGTCCTGTGTTTCACCAATGCTAGGTTAAGGCTACTGAGGTGTCTGTTTCCTGTATTTCCACAATTTTTCAAAAGAAACACAGATTTCAGATATTAGATTGGTGGACTGATGGACTGGCTTAAATGATCCTGAGGGAGGGGGATTTAGGAAGCATTGTGAGAAAAGGAGAAAATGCTATTACTAAGCTCTCTGCCCTTCCAAAGAAAAAAAAAATCCATCATTTGAGCCACATCTGATTTGTCCTCTGCAAACACTTTCAGCTTGGATGAGGCTAAAATTGTGTCAATTGGTAATGAGGAAATGCAAGTATACAAGCAACAGAAAACACTGATTCTGATAAATCTCTCCCTTGGCTATACTGTTTTCCAAAAATCGTCTGTTTCAAGACAGAGAAGTCTGCAGGAGGTTGTGAATTTACCTTACAATGCAAATGTAGACTTGTCTAAATTCAAAACATTTGCATTTACATGTGGCTCAAATGATGCTATTTGTCATCGATTAGATAGAAAACATTGTGAGAAAATGCTGGTTACCAGCATTTTCTCCTATTCCCAAAATGTTTTTAATATACTTCTTTATTAAGGTCGTTAAAACCTGGGATTGTGTGGTAAAGGGTAAAACAAGTTTTCATACCTTGATATCATTCTTGATAGTGAACTGTATATTGATTATGCTTTTCATCGCATACCAAAGAATCATGTTATATTTTTACAACCCTGAGGCTTTTGAAAAGATAGTGGGAAAAGGAGAAAATGCTGGATACCAGCATTTTCTCGTATTCCAACCAAATTTTCTGGCCTTTTAAAGACAAGTTCCATCATTTGAGCCACATTTTTACTTGTTCTCTGCAAATGTTGTCAATTTGTACAAGTCTTAAATTTAGTTGTCAGGTAAAGAGTTTATTCACAAGTTTTGGTATAATCAGGCAAGAATAAATTTATCAGAAATTTTATCGGCAAAGGGTAAACATACCCGTACATGGCTTCATGTACTCCCATGTACCAACAGTAGCATGCACCCGAAGTGTGCACATTACAAGGGGGTTTGAATAAACAAATCACAATCTTTGCAACCCTTTCTGTCAATACTGTTTAATCTTTTACTAAATTCAGCAAATTGGCAAAAATATTAATTAATCTGTTTTTCATTTTTTTAACCTTTCACCAAACAAACATATGTTCTAACAATCCTGCAGAATAAAAGGCTTTTGAAAACATTAACCAGCATTTTCTCCTTTTCCCGCAATGTTTTCAAACCATTCAAGGCCAGGTCTGTTTATTTAAGCCACACTGAATTTGTTGTCTGCATTTTTTTCAATATGGAAGAGTAAATTTTTCTGTTAGTAAAGACTTCACCTGAAGAAAAGTTAGTAAAAACTATTATAGGGGTAACATTCTTGGTACTGCCTACTGTAATAATTTAATTCTTTACCACACAATCCTTTTAACAACCCTGAGAAAGAAGCCTTTTGAAAACATTATGGGAAAAGGAGAAAATGCTGGTAATCAGCATTTTCTCCTATCCCACAATGTTTTCTACCTTCCTAAAACAAATTTGAATTTTTCAGTCACATTTATTTGGTCCTCTGCAAATGCTTTCAATTTGGACAAGTCTAAAATTTTGTCATTTGGTAAAGAGTTAAGGCTATATCTAGACCAATCACACGATGTAAAAAAATATCTTAGCTTGTCAATATCAAGCTGGAAGAGAAAAGGGAATGTCTTTTTTTGTTTTTAAAAAAAAAAAAACTTCGTGCTCTCATCCAATGAATTTTCTTTTTACCTTTGCTCTCTCATGACTCATTATATACTCTTTTTTTTTTTTCAAGAAAAGAGATTTTGTCCGCTAGGTCTCAGTGTTTAACCCTTTACCAAACAACAAAATTTCAGACTTCTCAAAATTGAAAGGTTTTGCAGACGACAAATCTGGCACAAACTGTGGAATTTGTTTCTGAAAGGTGAGTAAACATTGTGGGAAAAGGAGAAAATGCTGGTTACCAGCATTTTCTCCATTTCCCACAATGTTTTCAAAAGGCCTCTTCCTCAGGGTCATGAAAACATGGAATGGTCAACCCTTTACCACACAGTCTCAAGTTTTAATGACCCTGAAGAAGGCTTTTACAAAAAATTGTGGGAAAAGGAGAAAATGCTCAGGTAACCGATGTTTTCTCCCATGTCCCAGACAGCAATCATCTTTTGATCTTAATGTAATTGGTCTTCTTCAAATGCTTTCACTTCAGACAAGTCTAAAATTCTGTTGTGTGGTGAAGGGTTAACTCTTGAACATGCGACACGATTTTAGACGACAATTCCACTATGCCTTAAATGATGGAATTTGCCTTTAGTAGGGTAAAAAACATTGTGGGAAAAGGAGAAAATGCTGGCTACCAGCATTTTCTCCTTTTCCCACAATTCATAGGGCTTCTTCCTCAGGGTTGTTAAAACTCAGGATTGTGTGGTAAAGGGTTAAGACAGTAATGCTTTGTTATCTGAAATCTTTGTTTGTCCTTTTACTTTTAAATAAATATTGGTCTGAGTAAAAGATATCCTCATATTTAAATCAAATTTGTCAACTATTCAGACTCTAAAATCCCTAACCATGATCCCAAAAACCGTGACAAATGGACACTCAAAAGTAGCTGATGAACTAAAATCCTGCTAAGTATTTCTATCCTTTTCTACAGATGAGATTTTCACCTAGGTTTCACTAACATTGCTTTGGCATTCTGATCTCTAAATTGGCATTCTTTCTAAAATAATTAAATGGAAAGAAGGGAAAAAAAGACATGTTATTTTCCACCAATTGATAATGCCATTTAAACTAGAGCTATCACTAAAAGTGATCATGCCCCGCACCAGCTCCTTGTCACAAAACGGCTCTTTGTCACAGAATGCAGAATGGTTTCGTGAAAAAACAAGGTTACATAACACACACATGCAGACACATACAACACATAAAGCAACATCTGCACTAAAGTAAACTTAGTAAAGGTGGTTTTGTTACCAGTGCCTACCTATCGGAGGTAAGTCCCATTTGCTGAATTGATTTTAAGAATTTAGAAAAGGCAAAAATATTGTATGCAAATCATTGCGAAAAAAAATTATTTGGTGTAATAGTTTTTGAAAGTAAGCATGACATAGAAGCTGTGTTAAAAGTATTCTATCAAAAGTATAATTTATTTTCATCAATTCAGCAAGGGCACCGTCATAAAGAGAACGACAAAAAAGGGCTAAGCTCTTGGAAATTTTATTTAATTAACTAAGAACAATTTATGATATGCACATCTTTGCTGAGTGCAAAGTCTATCCATGAAGTTTGAAAGAAATTTGTCCAGAATCATCAAAGGGCCATAACTCCATGAAACCTAAATAAACCATAACCAAAATAGGATATGCATATCTCTGCTTGATACTGAGTCTATTTGTGTAGTTTGAACCAAATCTGTCCAATAGTTGATGAGAAAAAGAGCGGACAAGAAATTTCATGAAAGGGCCATAACTCAGTGAAAAATCAATGAACCATAACCAACATTTCATATGCACATCTCTGCTTGATACTGAGTTTACCTGTGAAGTTTGAATAAAATTCGTCCAGTAGTTTATGAGAAATAGAGCGGACAAAAAGCTACAGACCGACCGACGGACGGACAGACGGACCGACCGACAAGCTGACTCCTATATACCCCCCAAACAGAGTTTTGGGGGGTATAATTACTGGTGAAAAGCAATAACCACTATTAAATCATATCAACTCCTTACATTGTGCCTAATTTTCAAATTTTGAATAATTCAAAATCCTTGATACAATTTGAACAATAGTGATTTCATACAAGAGGCAATTTTGCTTTTTTAGGTGGAAGATCGAAATTTATTTCAAGTGAACAGCATCCATAATATTTTCATGAAAGTTGCAGCCAGAAGTGAAAATATTATCGTATGATGTACACGAGATGAAAAAAATTTCCATCTTTCAACTTTCAATGAAACTAGAGCTATCACTAAAAGTGATCATACCCCCCCCACCAGCTCCTTGTCACAAAACAGCTATTTGTCACAGAATGCAGAATGGTTTCGTAAAAAAATAAGAGTTGAAAAAAAAAGTGGGAAAAGAGTTATGGCACTTGTAAACTGCGCTTCTCATTAATGTGGTCTATCTGTATATGAAGTTTGATGTCACTAGCTTACATGATTCAGAAGTTAATGCCCCGGACAAATATCCAAAGTTAAACCTTACAAAGGGCAATAACTCAAAAAATAAATGGAATAGAGTTATGGTTCTTGTACACTGCACTTCGCCTTATAGTGATCTATCTGTGTATGAAGTTTGAAGTCATAAGCTTCTATACTTTGGAAGTTATGCCCTGGACAAAAATCCATAGTTAAAATTTACAAAGGGCAACAAGCTTAAGGGGAGATAATTCGGCAGCCAATGGCAGCAAGGTCATGAAAATTGCACATGCACAATTTCATATGTACCCAAACATTATGTGTAAATTTCAGTGCAGTACTTGAAAAACTGTAGGAAAAAAGCTCCGGACAAAACTGTGTCTACAGACGGACGGACAGACAGATGGACGGACAGCCATGGCAATTCCAGTATACCCCCCTCCACTTCGTTGTGGGGGGTATAATTATTTCCAAATGACAGGACATATACAAAAAGTGCATCAGACATGAAGTGAAGCCTGGTAAAGTACAGGGCTTGAAACCCAAGGGGTCCCTAAGTCACTACCTGGCTGGCAAAATTCTTTCCAAGAACTGATGGGTCATTTCAATAGGATTCCTTCCTCTCTCACTGCTGAGCATTGCTTTGACTATGTTTATATGGGAAAGCAGCCAGTGGTTTGGAAAAAATGTCATGCAAATTACTGGTTAACCCTTTCCCAAACAAGCCCTGGTTTTCATGTGTCTGCAGTACAAGTCTTTTGAAAACACTGTGGGAAAAGGAGAAATTGCTCGTAACGAGCAATTTCTCCTTTTCCCACAGTGTTTTCTACCCTTTTTGAGACCTTTCTGCCATTTTCATCAAATTTGAAATTGTCGTCTGCAAATTCTTTCAATTTGGACCAGTCCAAAATTTGTCGTTTGGGAAAGGGTTAAAGAAACTCTGGGAATGCATGGATATTTGTACTGGCTACCATGATATATCACTGAGATAATGTTCAAGTCAGTGTAAAACACCAAACTAACAAAGAACTGAGGTCATGATGGAACAAAGTACCAGACAGTAATTAACTCTTTACCACACGATGAAATTTTAGACTTGTCCAGTTTGAAAGTAGTTGCAGACATGTTACAGGTGGTTAAAATGACAAAATTTGTCCTTGATAGGGTAACAAACATTGTGGAGAAAGGAGAAAATTCTGGTCACAAGCATTTTCTCTTTTTCCCGTAACATTTTCAAAAGGCCTCTTGTTAAGGGTCTCTAAAACTTGGGATTGTGCGATAAAGGGTTAATGGAAGTTTTTCAGAAAATTCTATTAGCCCTGCCACTTCCTGTGTTTGACCTGCAGTGCCCCTGTATAAACAGGTACAATTTGATGGAACCCAATTCCAGGTAATTAACCATACCCAAATAGCACCCTTACACTTTACTTCTCCTTTAATCTTTGACCAAACGACAAAAAAGGTCCAAGTTCAAAGCAATTGCAGACGACAATAAAATGATACTCAAATGATGTGATTTGTATCAGAAAGGGAAGAAAACATTATGGAAAAAAGAGAAAAGGCTGGTTTCTCCTTTTCCAAAAAATGTTTTCAAATGCCTTTCACCTAAAGGTCAATAAAAGTGAGGATTGTCTAGTGAAGGGTTAACCAAATAATTAAGTAAGAACAATTTATGATATGCACATCTTTGCTGAGTGCAAAGTCTATCCATGAAGTTTGAAAGAAATTTGTCCAGAATCATCAAAGGGCCATAACTCCATGAAACCTAAATAAACCATAACCAAAATAGGATATGCACATCTCTGCTTGATACTGAGTCTGTTTGTGTAGTTTGAACCAAATCTGTCCAATAGTTGATGAGAAAAAGAGCGGACAAGAAATTTCATGAAAGGGCCATAACTCAGTGAAAAATCAATGAACCATAACCAACATTTCATATGCACATCTCTGCTTGATACTGAGTGTACCTGTGAAGTTTGAATAAAATTCGTCCAATAGTTTATGAGAAATAGAGCGGACAAAAAGCTACAGACCGACGGACGGACGGACGGACCGACCGACGGACCGATGGACGGACGGACGTACCGACAAGCTGACTCCTATATACCCCCCAAACAGAGTTTTGGGGGGTATAAAAAAAAACAACAAATATTGTATTTATTTCATGCTTCTAACCCCTTTTTTGTTGGGACTGGCGAAGTACATGGGAGCTCTTGGTATTTCCTTACCAGAGAGTTTATCGGTAAATGCACTAGTTGAAATGGTGAAATTATCATACCTTACTCCCCCATTATTTCTCGATAAACTAACGAAAAGCATGAAATAACATTTCTGATATTAAAGTAGACAAGCTTTTTTGTTGAAATGATATCCACGACTGAAAAATACCCTTTTTCAATGACACAGCATTAAATTAAAAAAAAAAAAATTATATCATTAAGGAACACATGTATGAAGTTTCATCAAATTTCGTCAAGGATTTTAGAAGATATCTATCAGGACAAACAGACAAACGCATGGACAGACGGAAGGACAGTGACAACGCATAAAATAAACCTTTGCCTTTGGCTGGGGATAATAAAACATAAAAGAAAATGGATTAAGTATTAATCTGTATAATTTTTCTATTGATCAGCATAATTTAGGAGGGCTCATCTGTCATATTTATTTAACCCTTTACCACACAAAGCCAAGTTTTAAAAACCCTTGGGGGGGGGGAACCCTTTTGAAGACATTGATGGAAAAGGAGAAAATGATATCAGCCAACATTTCCTCCTTTTCCGGCAATGTTTTCTATTGTAACAAAGACAAGTTACATCAATTAAGCAGTTGTCTGCAAACACCATGAATTTGGACAAGCCTGCTTTTTTCATGTGTGGTAATGAATTAACAGAGGAATGGGATTATTTGCTATAATTCATTCTTCAACAGATGACATAACATACAAGACTACTCCATTTTGAAAGTTTTTGCAGACAAAAAATTATATTTGACTAAAATGGAGAGATCTGTGACTTAAAGTGTAGAAAACATTGTGGAAAAAGGAGAAAATGCTGGTAACCAGCATTTTCTCCTTTTCCCACAGTGTTTTCAAAAGCCTTCCACCCCATGGTCATGAAAATGCTTGAATGTGTGGTAAAGGATTAAATCATTAATTTACAATCTTGTCAAGGATCTTTTACAGCATGACCTACCTGTATGATAACTATCTCAAATTTAGAAAATTTTCACATATTCTAGACAAAGTGTTGAACAGTGACCCAGTTCCCATAAACAATCATGAATTTGATAATTCTAATTTTTGAGTCATAGTGACAGTGAATTCAATTAGTAAAATGCGGAACCCTTTTGCTTGGTCTGTAACATATTGGGATTGAAAGTGGGGGTCGCTTTTTCGAATCCCCAGCTTGACCCATTTCTTATTAAGAATTCATGAAAAACAGTTTGTTTGTTTTTTGTTTTGGAGTTTAACGCCATTTTAACAGCTCAGGCCATACCATGGTGGTCAGTGATGGCTTTCTCACACCGGTACTGACACAACTCTCTTTCCAAAGCCACTGGCTACTTTTCTCACATGCATCAGAGGTGTGATGCCAAAAAATCACCGAAAAGAAACTTTGCCTCAACCAGGTACTGAACTCACAACCACCATGTCACGAGTCAGATACGCTAACCACTGAGCTACCCAGGCGGGCTCATAAAAGACAGTGTGACAGGATTCATTCCTCTATCACTGATGATCATAGTTTCAATGAAGACCATTGTGGGAAAGAAATTAGGGGCCCGAGATGAATATTGTGTGAAGTACTTGTAAAATAATATCGAGAAAAGCATCAATAGGTGCACTGGCTGCCATCGTATATCTGAACTTAGGTTAAAAACAGTGTTAAACACCACACAACCAGGAAGAAAGGAAGTAGTGGATAGTACTTAGAAAGATCCAATAAAAATCAAGGAGTGATAACCCTTAGAGACCCAAGGAAAACAACATACTTAAGTCTACAATATGTGCAATTTACTGATTGCTCATGTCCTGAATGTCTCAGTGAAGCAGATTGTGTTTGAACAAAGATCAGACTGGACCTTTGTGTATTCTGCTCTTAATCTACACCAGCCTCAAAGGCAACTAGAATTATGAAAGGTTCTTCATGCCTTACCAAGAAAGCGTCTTTTTACGCGAAAACACATATAATTTAAGCCTTACGAAATAATCATGAGTTTTAATGACCCCCATGGAGATGACTTTTGAAAACATTGTGGTATCCAGCATTTTCTCCTTTTCCCACAATGTTTTGTACCCTTTCATAGACCAATCTCAGCATTTCAGTCACATAACTATAATTTGTTGTCTAAGTGTTTTCAAAAAAGGCAAGTCTTAACATTTTGTCATCTGATATAGGGTAAAGTTCTGGAATAGGTGCAACAGCTATACAAAATAGACATTTCATGCACCTTGAGATGATAGTGAAAATATTTAAGGAAAAGAAGCTACTGCCTGTTTTTGCAATAAACTTAAGTTCCTAGTTTTATTTCTTTTTAACAAAATGCTTAACCCTTATCCCGCTAAATAAGTTAAATAAAACTTTCAAGCCCATAGAAAACAAGAGGGCCATGATGGCCCTGGATCGCTCACCTGAGCCAATAGACAAAATGACCCCAGGTGACCAAATTTCAGACTCATCTAAGATTTAATTAAGACAAATGTTTTGACCAATTTTCAAGTCAATTGGGTGAAAAATGTGGCCTCTAGAGTGTCCACAAGGTATTTCTTTAATTTGACCTAGTGACCTACTTTATGACTCTGGGTGACCCAATTTCAAGTTTTCTGAGATTTAATTAAGAAAAACATCCTGACCAATTTTCAAGTCAATTGAGCGAAAAATGTGGCCTCTAGAGTACCCACAAGGCATGTCTTTAATTTGACCTAGTGACCTAGTTTTTGACCCCACGTGATCCAATTTCAAACTTGTCCGAATTTTATCAAGACAAACATTCTGACCAAGTTTCACAAGTATCTGACTGAAAATGTAGCCTCTGGAGCTCACACAAGGTTTTTCTATGATTTGACCTACTGACCTACTTTTTGACCCCACATGACCCATTTTTTAACTTGTGCGAGATTTTATCAAGACAAATATTCTGACCAAGTTTCACAAGTATCTGAATGAAAATGTGGCCTCTAGAACACACAAAAGTATTTTCTAAGATTTGACCTAGTGACCTAGTTTTTGACCCCACATGACCCAATTTCAAAGTTATCCTAGAATTTATCAAGACAAACATTCTGACCAAGTTTCACAAGTATCTGACCGAAAATGTGGCGTCTAGAGCGCACACAAGGTTTTCCTAAGATTTGATCTAGTGACCTAATTTTTGACCCTACATGACCCAATTTCAAACTCGTCTGAGATTTTATCAAGACAATTATTTTGACCATGACCCTCACATACTGACTGAAGTGGCAAATAAAGCTTAAAAAAAAAAAAAAACATTTTGACCAAATTTCACAAGTATCTGACTGAAAATGTGGCCTCTAGAGCGTACACAAGGTTTTTCTAAGATTTGACCTAGTGACCTAGTTTTTGATCCCACATGACCCATTTTCAAACTTGTCCCAGATTTTATCAAGACAAACATTCTGAACAAGTTTCATACGGATTGGACTGAAAATGTGGCCTCTACAGCGTACTAATGGTTTTTCTAAGATTTGACCTAGTAACCTAGCTTTTGACCCCACATGACCCAATTTTGTGCTTGTCCCAGATTTTATCAAGACAAACATTCTGACCAAGTTTCATGAGGATCGGACTGATAATGTGGCTTCTAGAGCGTACACAAGGTTTTTCTCAGATTTGATCTAGTGACCTAGTTTTTGACCCCACATGACCCAATTTCAAACTCTTCTGAGATTTTATCAAGACAAACACTTTGACCAAATTTCACAAGTATCTGGCGGAAAATGTGGCCTCTAGAGCATACACAAGGTTTTTCTAAGATTTGATCTAGTGACCTATTTTTTGACCCAACATGACCCAATTTCGAACTCGTCCAAGATTTTATCAAGACAAACATTCTGACCAAGTTTCATGATGATTGGACTGAAAATGTGGCTTCTAGAGCATACACAAGGTTTTTCTAAGATTTGACCTAGTGACCTAGTTTTTGACACCACATGACCCAATTACGAACTCATCCGAGATTTTATCAAGACAAACATTCTGACCAAGTTTCATGAAGATCGGACTGAAAATGTGGCCTCTAGAGCGTACACAAGGTTTTTATAAGATTTGACCTAGTGACCTAGTTTTTGACCCCACATGACCCAATTTCAAACTCGTCCGAGATTTTATCAAGACAAACATTCTGACCAAATTTCACAAGTATCTGGCTGAAAATGTGGCCTCTAGAGCGTACACAAGGTTTTTCTAAGATTTGACCTAGTGACCTAGTTTTTGACCCCACGTGACCCAATTTCAAACTCGTCTGAGATTTCATCAAGACAAACATTCTGACCAAATTTCACAAGGATCTGACTGAAAATGTGGCCTCTAGAGCATACACAAGGTTTTTTTAAGATTTGACCTAGTGACCTAGTTTTTGACCCCACATGACCCAATTTCAAACTCGTACGAGATTTGATCAAGACAAACATTCTGACCAAGTTTCATGAAGATCGGACTGAAAATGTAGCCTCTAGAGCGTACACAAGGTAAAAAGTTGACGACGGACGACGGACACAGCACGATCACAATAGCTCACCATGAGCACTTCGTGCTCAGGTGAGCTAAAAACCAGAATAATATTATTTCAAATTTATTTTTTCGATATCTCTGTATCGGACAGTGTAGATCAAAGACCAAACTGCATGTTCTGTGCAGTCTGATCTTGATCGACACTGTCCTCAAAAGGTCAGTGAGTCGTGCTTAGCAGCTTAGGGTTAAACCATACTCTCTTCAAATAGTAAGTCTCAATAACTGCACTGGAGATAACAGTTTCATAAAAGATACGGATCACTGGGTCACCTGGCTATGCTTTCTAAATCAAGTCTAAATCAAGGACATATGTACTAAAGTATTGTAGTCAAGATATAAGGCAATGGAGAAAGATGATCAGACTGCAATTTCTATGCAGTCAAATCTGAATCTACTCTATCTTCATAAACACCCCAAGTTTCCCCTTGTATGCTGTTGGCCGACTTCAACAATTTGATGTTACCTAAATAAAATATATTTTTAGTTGACAGAAATGGCTAATCCATTACAATTTCATGGTTGTGTATCACAAAATATCATATATTGATTTGTTACAATGTTTTCAAGAGCTATCCTGATCTGATGTCACCAAATACATCTTTCTGAAAGACAGAACTTGCTTTCATCCTTTAACTTTTTACCGAAACACAACAAAAATTCAGGCTGGTCCAAATTGTGGAAACATTTGCAGATGATAAATTAAAATGCTCCACAAATTATGAAAAATATATTTTGAAAGTGTGGAAAACATTGTGGAAAAAGGATAAAATGCTGTCTACCAGCATTTTCTCCCTTTCCCGTAATGTTTTCAAAAGTCCTTTTCCTTGGGGTCCTAAAAACTCAAAATTTTGTGGTAAAGAGTTAACCTAGCAGGTCTCAGAGCTCCTCAAGGACAAGACAGAGGGTTTGCATGCCCACAAAAAAATGTGCAAGTCTACTTGAGAAACCAATTATATCCACAGTTTTGGTAATGGTTTATCTAACAAGGTCTTTATTTGACAGATGATAAACGTTCGTAGATAAGAAATTGATTGTAGAAAACCTAATGACCTCCAATTTTGGCTCAATGTCTCGATAAACGAAACTTCCTTGGCTTTCATGGGAGTAAGAAAACTTGTCCAAGAAGCAAGAGGTTACAGATCTAACTCTTTACTAAACAACAAAATTTTAGACTGGTCCAAATTGAAAGCATTTGCAGATGACATATTAAATGGGGCTCAAATGATGAAACATGTCCTTGATAGGGTAAAAAATATTGTGGGGAAGGTAAAAATGCCTGTTACCAGCATTTTCTCCTATTCCCACAATGTTTTCAAAAGCCTTCTTCCTCAGGGTCATTAACTCTTTTACCAAACAACAAAATTTCAGACAGGCTCAAATTGGAAGCAATTGCAGACAATTTATATGTAGCTGAAATGATTATTTATGTCTTTGATAGAGTAGAAAACATTGTGGGAAAAGGAGAAAATGCTGGTAACCAGCACTTTCTCCTTTTCCCACAATGTTTTCAAAAGGCTTCTTTCTCAGGGTCGTTAAAATCTAGGATTGTGTGGGAAAGGGTTAAAACACTGGGATAGTCATACCAAAGGCCTTACTCTTTACCAGAGCCAATATAGATAGACCTGTCAAAATTGAAAGAATTTGCAGATAACAAATTAAAGGTGACTAAAATGATGCCTTTGAAGGGGTAAAAAACATGGCTGGAAAAGGAGAAAATGATGATTTCCAGCATTTTCTCCTTTTCCCATGATGTTTTCAAAAGCTCTATTCCTGATGGTCATTAAAACTTGGAACTGTGTGGTATAGAGCATTAATAGAAATAGTTTCCCTCAGTAAGAGGGCCATAATGCCCTGGATCCCTCACCTGAGCCTTTGTAGCTTTGAAGGAATAACAATACATTCATTCAAAAACAAGATTATCAAGACAATATTCTAAGTTTCACAAACATTCTGCAACAAATATGATCACTAAATGGCATAGAAGGTTTTCTATAGGTCGTACAGTTTGTCACAAGGTCAAATCTTTTAGTACATAAACTTGCTATTATTCTCTCTAAAGTGAATGAGTGAATAGAGATCCAGGTTCATCATGGCTCTCTTGTTTTATCAATGCACCTACTGCAAGACATATCATGGAGAAAATGAATTTTTTAGGGGAACTACCTTGCTTTTACTTAATTTTCTGTACATCTTGATTGATGTTTATTCTCTTCGTGCGTTGTACAAAGTTTCATATAGTAAGTCGTTTTTTAGCTCATCTGAGGATGAAGTGATTACTTTGTGTTCCTCATGTGTCATCTGTTGTGTGTAATCCACTTTTACTTAGTGTACAATCCAGAGGTCCTTAATTCAGTCCAGTCCTCATGGAACTTCTTTGGAATGTCTTGATCATATCTCAAACAGGTTCTAAATATCTTGGGTGATATAGTTAGTCAATAAACTAAATCCCCCCGCCCTGCAAAAAAAAAATTGCACACATTCTAGAATATGAAGGTCTTGCAGTGGGTGCATTGATAAAACAAGAGAGGCATGATGAACCTGGATCACTAATCTGACCCACTAACAGAAAATGGTGCCTCTAGAATCTATATGGTGTTTTTTCTAAGTTTTTACCAGGTTTTTATCCAACATCATCCTTTTTCATATGTGTCCTTAATATCATTAGGACAAACATTCTGACCAAATTTCATGACTATTGGACTAAAAATGTGGCCACCAGGAAGAACAGAAAGTTTTTCAAAGATTTGACCTGGTGACCCAGTTTATGATCCAATATGACCCTTTTTTGAACTTGTCTGAGAATATTATCAAGACAAACAATCTGACCAACTTCTATGAGCATTAGACAAAAAATATGGCCTCTAGAGAATACACAAAGTTTCACAAAGATTTGACCTAGTGACCTAGTTTTTGACCTTACATGACCCATTTTCAAAAAGTGGCCTGGATATTACAGTGGAGCCCTGTTATAACGAACTTCGTTAACTCGCTGATTCCGTTAGAACGCGGGTGTCCTATGGCGCCCAAAATTGGGGGGGGGGGGGGTTTTGACCATTTTGCGTCCGATCAGGATCTAGGATACGCTGATCTGGATGCTCAATGTAAAAAAAAAACAACCTACTAATCAATTGCTCAAAATCGATACGCGTGCACATAATCAGACAGTCTTTCACACCTTTTTTGGTTGTTACCTGTATGACCGCTGGCAATCGTTAATTGGTTGTTTGACATTGTTTGACAAATACACGCTCAGCTGATTACGACAGGACTTCAGTCTTCAGCCAAACTGTGTGACACTTGAGTGAATAAAGAATGGTCAAACACAAGCTTACACAAGCCATTTTCTGTATAAAAACAGGGCTACTTGGTTCGACTGGATACACTACGTTGTATTCTAGATAGCGATAGCAATCGATCATACTGCAATTCATACAGCGATTTCTCACTCATTTATCGACTCTTTTTAATCCAAAGCAAAGCACTTTGTTCTCTTATCCTTTGACAAACAAATTTATTCTTAAAAGCTAACTTTGCAACATTTCACACCCTTTAATTAGTTGCACTATCGTTTTCGTACTTTCACGCCACAAGTTTTGTGCATACTAACTGTTCTTTCTCTCTATACTTTTACCTAACCTTGTTTTACAATGTCTCAGAAGAGGAAAGCATACACGATCGCAGAAAAACTAAATATCATCGACAGGATCAAGAAAGGAGAAACACAGGCCAGCGTAAGACGGGAATTCGGGACTCGACGATAAGAGGATGGATCAAAGACGAAGACAAATTGAGAAAGGCCATCTGCGGAAGGGGGGTTGAAACAGCGTTATATCCTTCACCCTGGATATAACACGGGTCGAATCCATGGACCCCGCGGACTTCGTTATAACGGGGCTCCACTGTATCAGGAAAAATATTCTGACCAAGTTTCATGGGTATCGGACAGAAAATGTAGCCTAAAGAGCATACACAAGGTAAAAGTTAAAGATGCACAATGCCCACAGCACGATCATAAAGTGTCACTTGAGCATTTTGTATTTAGGTGAGCTAAAAAGACCACCATTAAATTTTGTAGAAATATTCTTCAGGGGAGCCTTTTATCAACAAAAACTGTTGTACTCTCTTTTGTGTCATACTTTCATCATCTAGCTACTTTTACCATGAGCATATCATCATCAATCATAATACTGTAACGTAACTACATGTTTGCGTAAGAATCCCTCCTTTAATGGATTGTACTGCTTATTGCTCAACATCCTTTGTAAATCAGGTGTAAGTTCTGTCATAAGATTTTTTTCAATAGCTAAAGCATTACATTATTTTCTACAAATGTCATATCTAAACCTAGAAGAAATGCACATCAAGCCATTCTATCTTTTTATTATTCTATTGATATATCAAAGGACCATAAATTATTTTGAAATAAAAATTCCAGACAAGCCTCTGGTGCTCAATTACATCAGGGAAATAAGGTTGTCATTTACAATCATATGCATCAAACACAAAATGGTGGAATAAACCTAGACTAAACCTCCAGGAAAACCTTTCAATTATTTTTTAATTCACTTTACCAGACAACAGAAATTCACAGCATTTGCAGACGATATTTCAGACTTGTCCAAATTCAAAGCATTTGCAGACAATAAATTAAACATGCTTCAAATGATGAATTTTGTCTTTGAGAGGGTAAGAAAACATTGAAGGAAAAGGAGAAAATGCTGGTTACCAGCATTTTCTTCTTTTTCCATGATATTTTCAAAAGCTATTTTTCTTTTGGGATTGCATGATAAAGGCTTAATGTGATATTTTTAGCCCTTACAAAGCTATATAAATCTAACAATTTTTCGGTCAGAATGAAACACCAAAATATGGCAAATCCAAAAGTTTTTTTTGGCATATATGTCACTGCATGGGCGAATTTCATTTGTGGAAAAACGAAAAATAAGTTGCATATCAAAAGCGGAAAAAACTACCCTTTCATTAGTGCACATAAATTTAACATTTCAGTATTTCAAAAGCACAACATTGCAAATCAGTAAGTGTCACTTTAAAATCTTATCAAAGGAACAATAGTACTTTTGTAGCAAGAACTTGGAACATCTTTGTTCTGCAACAGACATTTTTATTGATGGAAGATTCACGCTCAAAATTCTTTCACCACTTGTACAGTGTGAGCACAACGCCCAAAAGCTTTCAAACAGGAAAGGAACTGCGAGTAGAACTTTCGTAAGCTAAATTTGGGAAATTTCTACATGGTGAACACGTACATGTCACTAGCAATCTCACCAATAAGCTTTTAAAATAGTAAAGGAACTGTACTGCAAGTGTATGTACAGAGAGAAAACAATCCCAGTTTGCTATATTTGGCAGTTCTATTCTTGTGTTATTAGCTAAAATGAGCATTAACCCTTTACCACACAATCCCAAATTTTAAAAACCCTGAGGGAGATGTTACTTGAAAACATTGTGGGAAATGGAGAAAATGCTGGTTACCAGCATTTTCTCCTTTTCCCACAATGTTTTCTACCCTTTCAAAAACAAAAATCATCATTTTAGCAATATTTATTTTGTCATCTGCAAATGCTTTCAATTTTGGTCTAGTCCAAAATTTTGTCATTTGATAAAGAGTTAACCCTTTCCCAAACAACATATTTTGGACTGGTCCAAATTGAAAGAGTTTGCAGACGACAATTTTAAATTTGATGAAAATGGCAGAAAGGTCTCAAAAAGGGTAGAAAACACTGTGGGAAAAGGAGGAATTGCTCATTACGAGCAATTTCTCCTTTTCCCACAGTGTTTTCAAAAGACTTGTACTGCAGACATGTGAAAACCAGGGCTTGTTTGGGAAAGGGTTAAAGAAGGTACATGTAACTAGCAATCTAAAATGGAGTGCACCACCAATAAGAAAAGGAACTGTGCTGCAAGTGTGTAGAGAGAGAAAACAATCCCAGGTTGCTATATTTGGCAGTTCTATTCCTGTGTTATTAGCTAAAACGAGCATTAATCTGCCTAAGTTCAATATAGTGAATGTCTGGTGAATAACCTTTGGAACAGTTCCCAAACAGGGAGAATCAATGGAACTTACTGATATACAGCAGCAAGCCACTATAGATATTGTACTGGCTTACATCATTCCTGGGTAGGAAATATCATTCCTTCTGGTGTTATTTAAGCTCTTCTTTAGTCTGTGACATTTCATTGAATTATAAAACAGACTGAGGATTAGAAATCAGCATGAGAATTCAGGATAAGTGTGTTTGTTTGGAACTCTTTACCAAACGGCATTATATTAGACTAGTCCAAATTGAAAGTATTTGCAGACGACAAAATGAATATTACTCAGATAAACGGATTTGTTACTGAAACATCAGAAAACATTTTGGGAAAAGGAAAAAATGCCAGTTACCAGCAATTTCTCCCTTTCCTACAATGTTTCCAAAAGTCTCATTTCCCAGGGTCGTTAATTTCAGGATTGTGTGGTGATGAATTAAACCTTTACAAAATGAGAAAATTTTGGACTTTACCAAATTTACAGCTTTTGCAGATGACAAAATAATTATTACTAAAAAATAGGAATTCACTATTAGTAAAGTAGAAAACTCCTGTCATCAGCATCTCTTCCTTTTCCCATAATGCTTTTTGAAAAGGCCTCTTTCTCAGAGCTGTTTAAACTTGTGATTGTGTGGTAAAGGGTTAAAACCATTTTCAAAATTATTTTTCTAATTATCATTTTATTATTTCAAACTTACTTCAATTATTATTTCAAAATTATTACAAAGAACCTATACATGCTGTTCATATTTTATAAATTGTATGTACAACATTTGTTCTAAGCCACTGGCTGCTTTCCCACATAAGAACCAATATTTAGTTGTGAGAGTGCAGTGGTTCCTACAGCAATGACTATCACTAATCCTCAAAAGAATGTTGCTGAGCTAAGAATCAAACCAGGGACCCCTGAGTTTTCAGCCTTGTATGCTATCAAATGAGCAACCTTGGTAAGTCTGAGGAAAGGAAGAATACATGTATGTTTGTAACAGCATATATATCCTAGTATGTTCTCGTAGCCAGTGGTGCTGTTACTTTGTCTGTGCACAACTTGTCCCAAATCAACCCACTTGCAGCAAGTCTCAGTAAGATTTGTAAACTTGAGCTATCATAGCAAAGATGATTCGGTTCAAACAGCATTAAGAAGGAAATATGTTTGAGGTGTTTGAACACCTTACCAGTCATCAAAATTTTACACTTGTCCAAACTGAAAGCAATTGCAGAGGACAAATCAAATATAATTCAAATGATTAAATTCATCTTTTAAAGGGGTAGAAAAATTTGTGGGAAAAGGAGAAAATTCTGATTTCCAGCATTTTCTCCTTTTCTTGCAATGATTTCAGAATCCTTCCTCTCCTAAGGGTCATTAAAACTCCAGTGTGTTTGGTAATGGACTAAAGTAATTTGCATTTGAGTCATGCTCTGACAAAATGGAGCTGAACGCATTTCTAGGACGCATTTTACCAGGTAAGTCATCGCATAATCATGGATCCATAAAACCCATTTTGTCTAACAAATGGCTAAATCCTGAGGTAAAATGGTTCTTGGACATGTAGAAAATGTAACAAAAGCAAAAAGTATCAACCCAGGTCAGCCTGCGCAGACTGACCTCTGTCACTACCTTTTGCAGATACAATTCACCCCCTTTTCACACAGCATGGCTTGTTTGTATTTCATTTATGTTACGGCAGTAGTATTCATAGACAAGTGCTAACCATACATTCATAATAAACCACTGGTTGCTTTCCCAATCAAAAGGAAGAAAATACACAAATACTAATATGATGATGTGTTGCATTATTTAACCCTTAGAGCGCCGAATAAACCTATCAGACATTTTCACCCTAGAAATACGACCCAAGTAATTGTAATTTCATGATTGCCTTTGTCTACAGTGATTCTGCTAAGCGGACAGTGTAGATCAAAGATCAGGCTGCACGTTTTGTGCAGCCTGATCTTGATCTACACAGGTCACAAACACAACTATAGTCGTGAAAGGTGCTTTAAGGGTTAATACTCTACTGTGGATTGCGTTTTCCTTTACCACCTTCGACACAACTTTCAGGTCATTTCCCGCAGTGTTTTGTAACTTTCCAAAGCAAAATTACTTAGTCATCTGCAAATGCTTTAAACTCGGACTAGTTCAAAGCGATTGTTGTCCAGTAAATATTTTAGTGCTCTGCAGAAGAACCTGAAGAAAGCGGGCTTTAGGAAACATTGTAAAAACGCTGTAAAGGCCTTTGATATTTTTGAAGGAGAAAATGCTGGTAACCAGAATTTTCTCCTTTTCCCACAATGCTGTCATCCCATTCACAGAAAAATCAAATCACTTAACCCTTTACCAAACAATCCCAACTTGTAACGACCCTGAAAAAGAAAGCTTTTGAAAACATTGTGGGAAAATGAGAAAATGCTGGTAACCAGCATTTTCTCCTTTTCCCAAAATGTTTTCTAGCCTTCCCAAAACAAATTTCAATTTTCGAGTTACATTTACTTTGTCATCTGCAAATGCTTTCAATTCAGATTAGTCTTAAAATTTGTCGTTCGGTAAAGAGTTAAATCACTTTTAATTTCATGTTTGTAAATTTCAAGCAGTAAAGAGTTACATGAAGTCAATGATTTACTAGCTTGCAGAAATACATAGCACTCACTTAGGTTATGAGGACTGTAGACTGAGACCAGTCTCCTTTTCCCACATTGTTGTCAACCCATTCATTGACAAACCCCATCATATAAACCACTTTTACTTTGATGTTTGTAAATATTTTCATGCAGTAAAGAGTTACAGAATGTCCATGATTCACTAGCTTGCAGAGATATGTAGCACTCACTTAGGTTATGAGGACTGCAGACAGACCATGACTCAAGTCATGAAGAAAAAATCCATCCTCTGTGATGTGCAGAAGACAGAATGCCCATTATTTCTTCACTTAACTCTTTACAAAATGACAAAATTTTAGCCTTGTCCAAATTGAAAGCATTTCCAGACGACAAAATAAATGTGACTCAAAAATTGAAATTTGGCTGGGAAAGGGTAGAAAACATTGTGGGAAAAACGAGAAAATGCTGGTTACTAGCATTTTCTCCTTTTCCCACAATGTTTTTAGAAGGCTTTTTTTTACAGGGTCGTTAAAAGTCGGGATTGTGTGGTAACCGGTTCACTCTTTACCTAAACACCACATTTTATACGTATCCAAATTCAAAGCATTTGCATACAACAAATCAAAGGTGGCTCAAATGATAAAGTTTGCCTTAAACTCCGTAGAAAACAATGTGGGAAAAAGAGAAAATGCTGGTTACCAGCATTTTCTCATTTTCCCACATTGTTTTCAAACGCTAATTCTTTCGAAGGGTCGTTAAAACTTGGGCTTGTATGGTAAAGGGTTAACCCTGTATCAATCAATCCTATAGTTTAGTTACCCTTATGCACATAGCTTTTGAAAACCTTCTGATAATCAGCATTTTCTCCTTTTTCCATATTGGTTTAAGCCCTTAGAAGACAAAATTTGTAATTCTAATTCATAAGTCGTTCACTTGTAGTCTGCAAATCAAGGGGTAAATGCGAAACTCTTTTCTATGAAAAGCATTGTTGGATCATCTTGTTTAGATGTGTTGTGTTGATTTCGTGATTCACACAGTTCAGTATGTTTTGTGCAGTCTGATCTTGGTCTACTTGTTGATTGTGTGGTGTTTAACGCCATTTTTTAACATCATTTCAGTTATCTTGCAGTGGCCAGTGCACCTATCCATGCTTGCCTGGAGTTTCTTTTTCCAGTACTACACACAATATTTTTTCCAAGCCACTGGCTACTTTCCCACACAATCATCATCGAAACAATGGTCAGCGGTGAGAGAGGAATGAATCCTGTTGCAATGACTATCATCAGTCCTCAGAAAGAAATTGGCCGGGCTGGGGATCAAGTTAGGAACCCTCTGTTCTCAAGTCCTGTATGTTACCGACTGAGCTACCAGGGCTCAGCTGATCTTGTCTACACTAGCTGCAAAGTGACTGTAGAAGTGAAAGGTGCTTTAACCCTTTCCCAAACGACAGATTTTGGACTGATCCAAATCGAAAGAGTTCGCAGACAACAATTTTAAATTTGATGAGAATGGCAGAAAGTTCTCAAAAAGTGTAGAAAACACTGTGGGAAAAGGAGAAATTGCTCGTTACGAGCAATTTCTCCTTTTCCCACAGTGTTTTCAAAAGACTTGTACTGCAGACACGTGAAAACCAGGGCTTGTTTGGGAAAGGGTTAAGGGTTAAGGAAATACCACTGAAAAGAGTGTGTGCGCATATTCGTTTCGCTGCTCCAAACACTCAGAACATGTTCTAGGTTAATGGAGTATTTCCGAACATGGTGCTATGTTCTTTAGAACATGTTCTGACTGTTGTAATCAAATAGGGGTGCAGCGCACCTGCTAACATGTACTCATGTGTTACAAGATGGCTGAATTTGTTTGCATTGGAGTTTAACATCATTTTAACAGCTTAGGTCATATCACGGTGGTCAGTGCTTCTACGCATGTGTTTCCTGGCTTTCTCACACCAGTACTGACACAACTTTCTTTCCAAGTCATTGACTACTTTTCTTACATGCATCAGGTAGAAGGTGAAAAAGACAGAAAATTTGCCTCAACCAGGTATCAAACCCACAACCACCAGGTCAAGAGTCAGATATGCTAACCACTGAGCTACCCTGCCATGCACAAGATGGCTGAAAGACGAACTTTCATTTTGATACTGAAAAGAACAGTGTTCCGAAAATGCTCCATTCAGAACATAATTCCAGAACAGTCTTCATGTGCTGAAATATCCCTTTCGCACATTTCAGACAAGCATTCCAGAACAGAGTACATCGCACCAGGACAGGTGAATGGAATAAACCCTTTTTCTTAGATTGAGTCGTTCCTCTTTACTGATGAATCATTTTTGAAGTTTGGTGAGATTATAAAAACCTGAATATCCCCCTTTAAAGTGCTAAATCAATGGAAAGTATTTTTCTAGTCAGTTAAAAAGGAACCATATGTTAATCTTGTTACATACATTGCAATTAGTAGTGGTAGCATTTGGCCATTAAAATCCCACTAATAAGAGATAGTTGCAAATTGAAGACCAGAGTGCTTCTCGTAACATCTCAATCTACAATATCAAAAAAAAAAAACAACTCAACTCTTGATCAAACAACAAAATTCTGGACTTGACAAAATTCAAAGCATTTGCATATAAAAATGTTGGTCGTATTATGGACTGCCTTTGAGAAGACAGAAAACATTAGGGAAAAGGAGAAAGGCTGGTTACCAGACCATTTTCTCCCCTTCCAAAAATGTTTTCAAATGCTGCCTTCGACAGGGTTGTTAAAGCATGGGAGCATTACGTCACATTGGGATTATGTCGCATTGGGTTTTTAACCCTTATCCTGCTAAGTAAATTACTTAAAACTTTCAAGCCGATGGTAAAAGCCCTAAGAATGCTATTTCGAACTTATCTCCTTATCGAACAGTGTAGATCCAAGATCAGACTGCATGTTCTGTGCAGTCTGATCTTGATCTTCATTGTCCCCAAAAGGTCTGTGAGTTGCCCTTAGCAGCCTAAGGGATAAAGGTTAAGAATCTGAGAAATTTTGACTGCATTTTTTTTTTTAGCATCATCGCGAAAAGTATTTTTACCAAATGACTCTAAAACTTCTCTTTTTTTTTAAATAAATGGATTTTTGAACGCATTGCAAGAAAAGCAAAACTTGGTCACTGCCCAGTCATTTCACCACATCTCACCTTATGTCCCCGACAACCAAGATATCCATATCTCATTGTCTGTATGTGTGTAGAAATCCAAAGCAACTGTATCCTAATATTATGGATTATAAATTACCTACTCTGTTATTGGTTGAATCTGTATCTCAATAAACTACCATGGGAAATTGCTTTGTCTGAGAATATTACTATGAATAGCAATTCAAAAATTAAATTTGGCAGGCTGTATTCTTTCATTCCACCTACTCACTGATCCAGCTTTCATATTTTAGCCCAGCTTTATGTTGCTTCTATCCTCGATAAATACAAGAGCACAGTATGCAGGTCCTGTTACGCTTGGGTTCAGAGGCTTTTAGAAATGAACCATGCTCTTTAAAAAGGGGATTTAATGCACCTGAAGGAAAAAAAAAAAGTATCACCCCAGATCTATTCAGGCTGACCTGGGTCAAAAATTTTTGCTATTGGTCAATTTTCTTGATGTCCAAGGACCATTCTCATAACTTCATGTTTCAGTTGGTTGTTCGACAAAAGGGATTTTATGGGTGAATTGATTGAGTGAATGGTGTTTTACACCACTTGGAACATTATTTTAGTCATATCACTGCGACAGCTCACATATTCATGTATTTCCTGGGTTGTACCAGTACTAGGCTAGGGCTCTGAGGTGTCTTGCCCAAAGACACTCCAACAAAAGACACAGTGGATCAAGTGAGTCTTGAACTAACTGGGCCTCCAGGTTATGAGTCCTACACTTTACCGCTACGCCACACAGGACCCCTAGGGAACTAATGGATCCATAATTATGTGATGACTTGCTTGGAACAAGGTATCATGGAGATGCATTAAATCCCCCCTTTTCCAAGAGCCCCGCTCATTTATAAAAAGTATGTTTGCTTCCAAGCAATAGCGTCACTTAAAATGGGTCAAAAATATTTTGAGGGTTGTAACCTGCCCTAGTGGTACGGCTTCTCCTTTTTATACTTAACAACTAGCCCGAGTTTGATATTTTGTTTGTATTGGAGTTCAATGCCAATTTAACAGCTTAGGTCATATCATGGCAGTCAGTGCACCTACACAATGTGTTTCCTGGCTTCCTCACACCAATACTGACACAACTTTCTTTCCAACTCACCGACTACTTTTCTCACTTGCATCAGAGGTGACAGGCCAATAATCGTCCGAAACAAAGTTAACCTCAACCGGATATCAAACCTGCAACCACCAGGTCATGACTCAGATACCCTAACCACTGAGGTACCCAACTGGGCCTCAAGAGTTTGAAGTAAATATTTTCATGGACATATGTATATAAAATGTTTAACCCATTAACACACAATCATGAGTTTTAATGACCCCCAAGGAAAAGGACTTTTGAAAACATTGTAGGAAAAGGAGAAAATGCTGACAACCAGCATTTTCTTCTTTTCCCCAAAATGTTATCTGTTCTTTCATAGAAAACTTACAACTTTGTGCAACATTTAGATTGTCATCTGTAATGGCTTTCAATTCGCACCAGTCTAAAACTGCTTTTCCACCATTATGACAACAACAAGGAATATGGTGACACAGCCATGACTGAAGGTGTTAATTCAAATTTTGAATTACCAGCATTTTTTCCCTTTTCTTACAGTATCACTTTAGCAACATTTTAAACATTTTGTCATTTGTAAATGCTTATAACTTGGAGGAGTCTAAACTTGATGTCTGGTAAAGAGTAAAACAATGCTGTAAATACAAGCAAATACATTTGAGCCATGCTCTGTGAAAAGGGGGCTTAATGTGTCTGCGAAAAGTATCGATCCATGTCAGCCTGCGCAGGCTGACCTTGGCCGAAAGTTTTCACGATGGGTCAATTTTCTGTATGCCAAAGGATCATTCTACCTCATGATTTGGTCGGTTGCTAAATATAATGGATTTTATGGATCCATAATCATGTGATGACTTGCTTGGTATCATGTATTATGAGGATGCATTAAGCCCCCTTTTGCCAGAGCATGGCTCATTTATAAGAATTCCACTACTTTTTCACTACTTTATATTATTATTGTACAAGTACACTTTAGTTAACTTATTTATCCTTCAGCTATTGAGGTTTAAGACATTTAAATGGATTGATGCAAGGAAAAAAAATTATACCACGAGTGTAAATATGAACTCAAAATGTCAGACAACCTATTCAGAACTAGAAAGCATGAAAAGACTTTTTCCCCAGGTAACTTTTTTTCACTGAAAAATCCTGGCTCCGTCTGGAAATATCATTCATGACTGACATTTAGGAATGAAATTTTTCAGGGGAAATATCAGCAAAAAACTCCACAACTAATTACCATTGGATGGACTTGGCAACACAGGATGATCCTTCATGTCAAAACATTACTTTGTTGTTTTTCCTGTACTCTAAAGTGGGAGAGCCAAATTTCAGTTGCTATTGTGTTGTTAATTAAAAACTTCAATCATCTTTTTGCTTCAAAACATCTTAAATATCATTATGAAAAATATTTTTTTCCTTTCAATGTAAAACAATACTGTCTTCAATGAGACTGATCACTTAAGTTTCTTTTTCTTGTGTGTTTGTTTTGGAAAAGATTTTGTTCATGCATCACAACTTTTTGTGATGAAAAGGTTAAAGGTGAAACCTTGCATTCCCTCATTTGACAAGACCATAACATGTTATCAGAGTGGCACTTTCTACGCACTTTCTGTGCTCTTTTGCAAATGATTTAAAAAGTATTCCCCATCTTCAACTAAGTTTCTATGGAAGGTCAATTTGCCTCGTCCAACAACAATAAAATGTTAAACTGCCCTGGCTCAAATGATAAACATGCGATCAATTTCAATAATGCAATATTTTGAAAGGTCATCAGTAAAAAAATCAAGTTCATTAACTTGGTTTGTGAGAAATCAAGAGTGCAGTTACCAGTAGTAAAGGTAACTAGACTGGGGACTAGTCCCCAGTCTAGTTACCCTGAGGGAAAATTAGTCCCCAGAGAGCTTCCCCGGGTAAGTCCTCTGGGGACTATTCCGGTCAATTTGGAAAATTTTTGGTCGATTTGGGTAAAAAATGGCATTTTCTGGCATTTTTGCTTCCCCCCCTCCGTCCCCGGTCTGCTTACCCTGAGTCCCCAGAGTGCTTCCCCGGGTAAGTGATCTGGGGACTAATCCGGTTATTTGGAAAATTTTCGGGTGACAATTTGAAAAGATAGATCTTTCATGGTAGATGGTTAGCCCTGAAAAGGGCTGTTTTGTTTGGAGACTGTGTTTTTATGCACAACCTCCAACTTTCCTGCAGGCTGGACAGCTGCTCACCGCTCGTCTTCTAATCCTTCTTATTTGCTTTTCACCCAACTCGAAGTTCAACGAGAACGGCGGCTCGTTATCATCATCCCAACATTCTGTTGTCGGAATGACAAACTCCTTCTTCTCTCTTGTCATCTCATCCAGCTGTCTATCTATCTTTTCTAATTTCAGATGGAGGGTCTCAGCCACTCTCATCAGGTTCTTCACGGACTTTCTAAGATCTTCCATCGTGAAATGAAAATGATAAAATAGAGTCGGCTTTTATAGCTTTTCAGGAGGATTGACTTGTCTCATGACGTCATTTTCTCCTATATTTTCCCGCTTCAGCGTTTCATGTTTTTTTTGACTCCGAATTAACGTTGACCAATCCATAGCTTTGTTACAATTTCTTGTTCGGGACAGAAAAAACTTGAGTTTGATTATCTTGTGTTTTTTCTGACTATGGCTTGACTTTGTTTGTCAATTTGAAAAAAGTTCTTTTCTTGGTATTGGTTAGCCCTGAAAAGGGCTGTTTTTTGTGTAAAATACACTTTTTAACCTCTCTTTTCTCTATCCATATTTCCCGCTGGATATGGGATCTGTATCAGACGGTCCACTTCATGTTTGATACATCTGATACGTTTTCTTTCTTCTAACCAATATAGGAATGCGAGGATAATTGTCAATCCAAACATTGTGAATATCGGCTTATCTCTACGATAGTTGAGTAGTAAATGGGAGTTTCTTAGTGTTTACATTTGGTAAAATGTTGGCCAGTGCATATTTTGTTACATTTTTCTTTAGTGTTTTGAGTTTTAGTTGACAATTTTGAAAGAAAGATCTTTTCATGGTAAATGGCTAGCCCTGAAAAGGACTTTTTTAGAAAGATTTAATGAACTGTCAAGACCTACAATTCTTCTGGTTGAATTACTGGGGTGATTTCACATCCGCAGAATTCACAGCAAACTGTAGATCCCTCATCATCATCAAAAAATCCTTCGTCTGGATCTGGACAATTATGCTTCTGGCCAAGATAGTCCAGGAGTGTAAAGCATTTTCCACACTCTATCTGGCATCTGCTCGCACAGTGAGGACAGAGAAGAATCTGAACCATGCTGAAGTATTTATGTTTTTGTGAGAAAAACATCGCGCTTATATAGTTCACAGCATGGATTGACCTACTTGCCTCATGTTTTTAACTCCGAATTAACGTTGACCAATGCATAGCTTTGTTACAATTTCTTGTTCGGGATAGAAAAATAGAGTTTGACTATCTTGTGTTTTTCTGACTATGACTTTTTCCGAGTTTTAATTCTTCTGAGAGAAAGAATTGACAAATTCGAAAAAGTTCTTTTCTTGGTACATGGTTAGCCCTGAAAAGGACTGTTTTGTTTTTTAGTGGTTGTGATTTTTTCAACTTCTAATGACAGCAACCGAAATTCGCCTGACAGATGGGGCATACTCCAACTCTTTTTGTGATCGTCATTACTCCGTTATTGAAAGTTATCTTTCTCCCAAATTTGACATCAACTAAAATAATATCAGGTGTTGTCTTTAAGAATAGTTGAACTATTCTTTCACCGAGATCTTTGAACGGTTGTGATATACGGTGTAGTTGTACGGGTTGAGTGTTTAGCAGCAATATCTGCTGCCCGACATCTAGATAGTCTTTGAGAGCCTCACGCAGTTGATGGTTGATTTCCTCCATATTGTTCTGCTCCATATTGATTTTTAACTTCCGAACTGGTCGAGAGTTGAGAGTCGAATGATGAATGTATTGGGAAATATCAGCCTTTCTTTATACGTTAGCAGGAGGATTGAAAAAATAAGAGCGCGGACCTGGCGGAAAGCATATACATTTTTTCCCAAACTACGTTTTCATGCTAATATAGTAAAAAAGTTATGACTCGTAGCATGGGGAAAAATGTAAGCAGATTGGAGTCTTTTTGGGAAAAAAGAATGAAGAACTCGACTGCTTTTTTTTGAACTTTTTTATTGAACAGAACTGAAACAATGAACTGAAACAATGAACTGAAACAATGAACATATTTACAATAAAACTTAAAAAGACAAAAAATGAACATAATATCAATGAACTGTTAACAATAAAAATTCATTTTTGAAAATGTTTTTTCACTGTTTGTGGGGAGAAGTCTCTGAAATTTTCTTGTATAGATTTCCATAGTGTTGATTAAACCACGATGATACATTTCGATCGTTTCGATGGTGTTCCGTTGAGAGAAATTTCTGTTGAAGATATTTCTGTATATTATATCCTCTAGCAATAGCATCCAATACGAAGATACAGTAAATTCCGCAAACTTTACCCTGTAGACTCTGAAGGGTTTGTCGATTGTATCTCCACGAATAAGAATGATTGTCTAAAAAGTTAATAATTTCTGGCTCAAGTGGTGGTAGACCGTAGGGATCAAAGTATAGTACATTGCCATCATTATCAAATATCACGGCCACCCAGTGTTCTCCTGAACCGGTTGATTTCTCTGTGTTCACAATGTAGGCTTTCACATGATTGGGTTTTTGTCGAGGCAACTGATCTTTTGCACAGACTTTTGCCTGTAGATTTTTTATCCATGTTCCATGATCCAATATGTATTGAATTTCAGAAGTATACATTTTTTCTAATCACTTTTCCAGGCTTGTTTTACTTTGTCACACCAATATTTTAAGAACGACTCCGTGATATCAGATAGAATGTTTTGTTTTATATTTCGCCAAAATCTGTAGGCTTCCGCATAGTCAGTTTCATCGAGTTTCATTTCTACGAGTTCAGGATACCATTTTTTCATGATTCTGTATGGATTTAATTCCTTCATAGCTTGTTCTATGAACATATCTGTATGTTCTTGTCTATCCTTGAATAAGCATAGTTCATGCTGTATTTGACTGGGATGATCCACTTGACATCCGTAACACTCGTTGCGAACTTCACTGACTATTAGATTTTGTAGTTCTTTAATCATATGTTTTTCAAAGCTGTTGTGAATGTCATTTTTCCGAGTAGAAAGACACTCTGAGGTGGAATATTTCACTTTTTCTGCTTCTTTTCTCAGTGAAATAGCAAATCTAACTCCCGACATTGTTTTTTAGTTCTTTAGTCCTGTAGATAGTCCTGAAAAGGACTGTTTTTTCTGATATATCGTTCAAAAGTTAATTAGTCCTGATAAGGACTGTTTTTTGTGAAAGCTATCTTTTTTTCGATCAGAGAGTTTCTGTTGATTTTTTCAGGATTAATAATCTGTGATGATTTCTCTCAAACTGTTGATTTCAATCTGATTGTCAAATTCAGCAAAGACAATAACGTTGATCACCGTTGCCAAAGCTTGTGCGAATTGAAGCTCAATGCGAAGACTTCCAGTTTTTATAGGATGAAGCTGTCCTTCTTCACTGCCTTGATCAGCTGTCAAATCGTACCCCCACAAACAGTATCCACCGACATAGTCTTCTTTAGCAATATCAAATGATTTATTGAGTCCTAAGGCTGAGACAGCCTGATACATAGACAAATATGATTTCAAATACAACCCATTTTCAAAGTCAGGCTCAAAGGGTCTGTTATGAATACTATGTCCATTACATGATACATCTATTTTTGACAGATTAAAATGTTGAAAGAAAAATGGATTTCTGTCATAAGCCCCATTATAAGCAGCATTTGTTACCATTGCAATGAAAACACGTTTTGGAAGCTGGCCTTGAAACAAATGATCTTCAATTTTAGACTGAAGTCCATTACCGATAGTAAACGTCTTTACTTCTACCCTACGGATAGGAATTTTCATGTTTTGCTGAGCTATGAGATGATTTAGATCATTTGCAACAACAGGCAACAATTCAATATTTCGTACATGAAGACTGACTGTTTCCATTACAATTTTTGCATCTGGCGCAGCAGTACCTCCTGTAAGACAAAAGTTTGATGAGGATCTGTTTAATCTAAGTCTGATTTCAACCCCATTAGGTAAATATTTTTCTTGCTGAAATAGATCAAGATGCAATCGTCCGAAAAGCTCTGCAGTTCTGCTTAGACCGATTACACCGATTCTGTTTACTAGTCCGGTATTTCCCGCATCATGGTTGAGTGTTTCAAATTGGCCACTGGTGTCTTCAATCCAAAGTGCACCAGCTTTCAAATGCGTAGTTTTGCTGTCAGCATTATAGGACAAAAGATTTTCGATATATGCTCTGTACGGATAGGTATCTGAATTACTGCTGATTAGTTTATTATTTAGATACAAATCGACGCTGCTAAACATACTATGCAGGAAATTGTTTACAGGTGCCACATTTGAACCGACTTCTAAATTAGTACCGTCAGCTTTAACGATTTTGAATTTGATATACAAATACGATTGTGACAAATCTGTCCAATGTTCGGTTTGAGGTGGTATGATGAATTCTATCGGTGAATTGCTTGTCAAGGATGCTATTGGAAAATGTTCAACCCATTGACTTTCTTGCATCGTTGTCATTGTAGGTGGTACAGAAAGAACATTGAGTTCTGATTTACTGCATTCACAAGATCCGTTTTGCATCATTTTTATATAATATATATAATATATTCAATCAAATATATCGAGAGTCCTTGATCTACTGTAATGATTTCTTTGTCTTTTATTAATGATCTTGCCCTTGCGAGATCGAGAAGATGAATGACGTGTCTTTTGTGATTTTCTTTTATTTATCCCCGGTATTAGCTGTTGTGCTAGATCATGAATAGCTTGTTTTCCCCTTGAAATTACAACTTTTTTAGGGTTTTCACCACGTAAAAGGATATCTCTTGCCGCCCCTAATCCTTGTCTGAGTCCTTCTTTTTTTACAGCATTCAACCCAGATTTGACCAAGGGTTTAAGCAATGGAGTCACTGTTTTAAGTGCTGATCTAAATAGAGAACCTAGACCGTAGCCATACTGATGTTTTTCGCCGCGATAAACTGGTAGCATTTTTTGGTCGAATATTTATTTAGATATTTATTTGTCAAATATTTTTATTTTTCTGTCTGAAATGTAACTTGACGATTGTCTTACCAATAATAAAATGAAACGGTATACCAGAATCCCCTGTTATTTGAATGTGAATAGTATCGAAATCAGATTTCGAAACGGGGACGTAATGCGGTAATGTAATTTCATGGTTGATATGTTGGGTTTCATAATTATTTTCACTTGATATGCTTGGTTTGAACGGAAGAACACGAAGTATGGGAGCCAATGTATCACCCACTATAGTGTATTCAGCAATATCTGAATAAACAAACAGATGATTGTACCCAGCATCAATGTTAGGACTGTATTTAAATACATCTAAAATATTTCTATTCGAATGAATTATCTCATTTTTGAATTCTGGTGATCCTCCCAGCTTTAAAAACAGCTGTGGATGAAATTTGATTCCGGTTCTTGTTATATTTGTGAATGCCAATTTCGGGCGTTTGCTTGAGGTTGAATAGCTAATAGACACCCCGATTGAATGTTTCTGAAAGATTTCACTTAGGTTATTTTGAACCAATTCTTCCATTACCTCTATAACATGTTTTGGTGAAGTGTAACTACCCGGTGGAAAATTAAATCCAATTGACCATTTTACTGCTTCACCTTTTGCGTCTCGTTTTATTGGAATTATCTTCATATTATCTCTTCTTCTATCTGCCGCTGCTGCTGCATTGTATAAGTTAACATCTGCAGTTATAATTTCGAACTTCGCTTCTTCTTCAGTTATGTTTAAAAACTGAGAGGGGGTAATAAGATGAACTAATGCAACTTCCCAATTTTCCCTGTCAATATGAATTGTTTTTGGTAGATGAACTTTAAAACAGCACTGTGTGTTTGGATAAAGTTCTATGGAACTATCGCTAGGTAGAGTAAGATAAAACGAATTCATTTTTTAAATTTTTAAATTTTTTGATTTTTTATTTTTTACTGTCAACGAAATCAACCCCACTGGTTGTTTTTTGTCCAGACTTTGTGAATTTTAGCCCTGGAGATGGAAGAATATACCCGAGTGAACTGCTTAACAGTATCAACCACAATTCACGATCTTGACTTTGAATACTTAAATGTACTATCGAGGTTGCAATAATTGCGTAAATGACTAATATCTGTGAAATATACGTAAACTGATTCTTTGGAACACGATTTCCACAGCAGTTGTAATTTTTAGTACTAACACTATCGACACTTTCTGTCCCAGTCTCAATGTTTGACTGCGAATTTATCATAATTGTATAGTCTTTTTATTTATAAAAATCTTGTAGATAAGATTTTTTGCCGATCAAGATACCAAATGCGATTCTGGTATCCAACTTTGAAATTTTTTTGGATAACCTTTCCAATTGACTTTTATTTCTTTGATTATTTTTTTACCCTCACGTCTTGTACGTCTATCAAGAACTGAATCAATTTCATAAATTTCATCATCTTTTATCAATTGAAGTTCGTATTCATAATAGGTCCCCAAAATTTGTTCACCCTCTAAATCTTTTATTTTATAGGTGATAGGTGAAAATGTCTTGTTAACATGAGTGATTTCAAATATTTCTTGAGTCCAATTTGGTAAATAACCTTTATCAAATGTACGTTTTGTTTTATTGATACGAACACGATCTCCAATTTTGAATTTTGGTTTTTTCGTCATTGCAATTGTCGATAAACGTGGATACAGATTTTTCGAAATCTCTGCCTCATTTGATTTTGTTACCATTGCAGGAGATGTTTTGATACTTCTGTGAAAAGTATGATTGTAATTCTTAACTAATGAATTCAATACGTCAATGTATCGTCTTGTTTTCTTGTACGTAAAGTATTTCCACATTCTCGTTTTTAAAGTGCGTTGAAATCTTTCAACAATACTTGCTTTCGTCTCTGGATTTTCGGTGGTAAAGAAATGAATCTGATTCTTTTTCAAGTATTGCTGAAACAGTCTGTTTTTGAATTCCGAACCTTTATCTGTTTGAAGTGATAAAGGTTTCCGATTTGATTTCTGAACAATAGATTGAAATGCTCGAATCAAAGTTTTTCCCATCTTATTTGGAATAGGGATAACCCATGAAAATCTTGAAAACACGTCAATTATACAAAGTAAATATTTCTTGTTATCATTTTGTCTTGCTAAATGTTGCATGTTAGCCAAATCAGCCTGCCATTGATAGTCTATACCACTTACAATAGTTTTTCGTCTTTTGAAACGACGACGAATTGGTTTATGTAAGGTATAGGTGGATTCACCTCGTAACCACTCTTGAACATCTTTGTATCTTATTCCTTTCAAAACAGATTTTGCAGCGTGATACAATTGCTTTATTCCAGTAAATGCGACAGTACTTTTGGGATCATAAAACAATTTTCTTAACACGTAATCAAGTTTGTAATCAAGTTTGTAACCAAGTTTAGGCTTTACCAGGATTCCCATGACTGAAGCGTTTTACGGCTAGGGGTCTTTTTTATAGATTTTGGTGGAGTTAACAACTCTTTAGTATAGAATCGCCTCAGTCTTTCTCTTTCTTCAGGTTTCATGTATGGAGATGATTCTTTTATTCTTTTTGCAGATTTTTTAACACTTCTTGTAAGCGATTTCCTTGCACTTTTTTGTACGCTTTTTGGCGTGTGAAATAAGTGATCGGATCCGCCGTAGGATTCTTCATCTTCACTCACTGATTTACTCAGTGATTTATCTTGAGCTTTTTGCATCCATCTCCATCTATTTGAGTTACCAATAACTTCTCGCGGTATATTGCTTTCGTGTAATGCCTTTGAAAAAGTTTTCCATCCTCTAGGTTCAGTACCTTTTCTCTGACGAATTGTATCATTGATAAGATCGATGATATTGGAACCATGAATGCGTACACCTTTGTATGACACGACTCCTTGTTCGTCCCAAGTTAAATTATTGTTATCTTTTATCATACTCAAAAGTAACTCAGCTTTTCTTTTCATGGTTTTTGGTACGCTTTGCAAAATTTGATCATGCAAGGTAACAGATGCTGATTTCTGTATACTGTCATCACTTTTTGTCGTTGGAAGTGAGTTGAACAAAGTCGGTCTTGCTTTTTGAACCGAATTTTGTAACTTAAACAAAGTTTCACCATACCTTTGAGCCTTTTCTGTTTCTGACAAATCAGTGCTTTGTAAAATATGACCCATATCCTGTCGAAGATGTGCTGCATCCACAACTTGCGGATTGGGTGGTAAACGAGGTTTATGATATTGCTCGTCTTTCCAACGATTCATATTTTCTAAAACCTGATAAGGCACGATAACCATTTTTTTAACAGACATGATGCGCTTTTTATCTACAAGATTTTTTATCTATAAGATTTTATCTACAAGATTTTTTATCTATAAGGCTTTAAGTGCCCCTCCTATTCCTCCGATAACGGCTTTTCCTAACAATGGTAATAATGCAGGTGCAAGTAATGAAAGAAATCCACCTTTTTGATTTAATATTTGTTTTTTATTTTTTACAGAAGCCGATTTCGAAGCTAAACGTCTGATATGTTGTCGGCTTGAATACAATTTCTTCTTCTGAGCTGATGATAAATGTACATTGCCTTTTAAAACGTTATGACAACATTCCGATATACATCTTATCACTTCTGGTGATGAATCTTTTACAAGTTTTTTACGTATTTTTGGTGTAGCCTGCATCATGGCCATAACCATTGAACCATGTTTTTTTATCAGAGGTGTTTTCCTTTTCATGTTGACTTTAACTCGATATCGGATTAAATGATAATACAACGTCCATGTCACTATCATTTATACCTGATGTTTTTTAACATACTGTTTTTAACATACTGTTTTTCAAAAGAAAACTTTTTAACATACTGTCTTTTACAGTCAGAATTACTTTTTTAAGAAAACTGTGAATAGAGAGCATCAACCAATGTGTCAGCGCTAGCCATGGACGAATCCACAGGAACGGATCTTCCTTTCCCAAGGTCAAGCATCTGTTTTTTTTCGTCAAGTTTATATCTTCCTGTGCCGAGGTTAAATCGTAGCATATCTTCTATCATCCGTCTATATTTTCTTAATCCTTTTTTATGTTTAGCCAATGTATTTGGAGACCAAGCGACGGATGGAATTCTTTGAAACGCTATTTTTTTGCCTGGTAATATAAATCTTGAATACTTTCTTTGGTAATTCCGCATTCTTTCACCAAGTATTTCCTCTCTAGATTTTGGATATTGTTGATGTTCTGAAATGGTACTTGCTACAGGGGTTCGTTTTCGGGTAGTAACAAATCTTTCATCAATCGTAATTGGAGATTTTTTCTTTTGAGATTTTTTCTTTGGAGATTTTTTCTTTGGAGACTTTTTCTTTTGCGGAGCACGCTTTCTTGGAGATTTTTTCTTTTTTGGAGATTTTTTCTTTTGCGGTGCACGTTTTCGTGGAACACGTTTTCGAGTTTGTCTTTCAACTCCAAATTTTCTGATGGTTTTTACTCCATCCCATCTCAGTAAGCTTCTGATAATAACACCACCTAGAAATCCTCCCCCTCCAGGTTTTAAAATGATTTTACGTTTACTTTCCTCGTCTATGGATGGATCTGCTAACCGTTCAATATCTGTTCTATGTTTTGTCATGTACGTTGTGGTTTGTTTTGGTAATTTGATTTTATTTTCAATGATGTTTTGCGCAGCCAACGTAAACCATTTTAAAATTTCTTTTAATCCTGCTTTTAACACAGCTTCTCTTTCATGTCTATCGGTTTGTTGGCTTAAATTTCGCAAAGCAGCTAAAACTGAACTCGATGTGGCTGGTAATGCCATGTTTACTCACGGGTGTGAATCATAAAAATGATTTATGTTCAAAATGTAATTCCCTTTTAAGCAAGAATTTTGCATAAAGTTTTTTAAGCAGGAGAATAAATAATGGGCCCTCTTTCATCTCCTTGTGTACGCCAACGATGAAATATATCTGCTCGTAGTCTTAATTCTTTTTTTGTTTGTGAATGAAAATCTATGACTAAATAACCATGATCCGTCGATGTAGCATCTTCATAAGCAGGTAACAAATGTGGGGCTTGCATTTGGTGAGCTAGTGTTTTAATCTGATTCTTATCTCGTTCATTTCGAAATAAAATCATATATCTGGAATTAAGACTTATGGTTCGACTCGATTTCGACTGCTGAAACATATTTTGCGTGATGTAAATCACACTTGCATTACGATGGTGTCCTTTTCTTGTAAACCAAAGTTTAATTTTTTCCTCATCTTTTTCACCCAACATATCATCAAAGACAATTAAATGTGGAATAGATACATCACTGACAATTTCATTTTCATCGTCAGGAATTCCCTCCACGAATTTTATCAATTTGAACTGTGAATTGAACTTTTCTTGCATAAGATTGTAAGCATGCTGCCATTCTTTGTAACACCAAACAACTCTTTCAGGAACGATATTGAACAAGTCTTCTCGATAGTCAATTAATTTATGAACGAACTCTGTTTTCCCGCATCCACTCGGACCTGTGATGAAAATATTACAAGGGTGTTGAAATAATATGGATTGTACATCCATATTTTTTTACTTTTCTCGTTAAAGGCTATTGATAAAATGACAATATCAATGAAAATAAAAGCATTTTTATTGAACAATTTTTTACAATGAAAAACATTTTTTTACAATAAACATTTTTTACAATGCAAATTCACAAATACCTCGATTTTTCCACTTGTCTTCATGTTCCACAACAGTTTTGTGCAATTGTTCATTGCCCAAAAACAAACTATATACACTGTCCAAACCGCTATATTCACACGTTCCTCTAATTTCAAAGACGTTTTTGAATACTGCTTTTGACGAAAGAGTTGAAAGTACGATTTTTTCTGTGACATCTCTACCAAATAGGAGATACCCTTCCATGATATCCACTCCTTCTGCATTATCTCTTGATTTTGTATACCGTAAGTAAAAGTTAAACAGGACTGATTTCATTTTCAGTAGATTCAGATAACTTTCTTCTGGTCTTCCTATGATAATGAATCGCCATCGACTTGTGGCTTGCAACTGCTTAGTGAAATAGTCACTTTTCCACAAACAAGCTGTTAAATACCCTTTGATAGGGGTATCGAAGTTTGACTCAGTTATCAGCATTGTAATAAAGTCGTGCATGCTATACAATTTACAAGATGTCTCTCCTTTTGCAACTCCCTTGTGTAATTTATCTATCCAAAATTGCACACATCTGAATTTAAGCTTAAACTGTGTTCCTTCATCGAGCGTGTGTTGTCGAACAAATTCTCCATAAACTTTTTCACGTAGCTCAATGGGTAACGGTAACATAGTTGCCATTTTTCACTGTTTTTTAAAAACGTCTTACTTTATCTGTTTACCACAAAACAATGCGCTATAGAAATTTATTTTCTCAGACTTTTATAACCATAGGGTACAGTGTCAGTAGCGTTTACAATAACTCTTTTGGTATAGACAGAGCGAAACGTTTTTGTCTGCGCTTCGCTGGTCACTGTTCTATCTCTATGTCTTTTAATTTTACAATCATACTGAATTTTGATTTCTATCGTACGATCCAAAGCACATTTTGAATAGGTATCGAAATTCACCACCTGCTTGGTATTGTAATCCAAAGTAATTCCCTTCACTTTACATTTACTTATCTCTTCTCCATCTTTTGTTTTCATTTTGTAAGCATAATTTTTAGGCCCGAGCCCTCTGAATTGGGTAATTTTACAGTCAGGTTCTTCATCAGTCCATTTTCCTAACCTACTGTTAATAATGGGCGGGTTCCATAATTCAGGATCATGAATGTACATACAACTATCTGTATCAAAATACAGAACTCTATCTTTTAACTTTTCAAGAACGGCGTACAATTCCAACCTTGCATAAGCTGTTACGTAAGACCCTACTATCACGTTGGCTGTAGCGTGGGTATCAATATGTTCCAATTTTGATTCATAGTTAACCAAGATGAATGGACAGTCCTCGTCAAAGATTTCTACATGCTTTACAATGAAATTGGGGTTGGTGACTAATTCGAAATATTTAGACGGATCACTGATGTATTCCGTCTGAGTCAATTTTTCACGCTGGGCTAATTTCCCCCAAAGACAGTTCAACATAATCTTAGCAAACGATCTTCTCCCAGGGTTTTTTTGAATACAACTTGGATCAAGACGAACCCCTTCTGCCTTCTCATATTCACAAACGAATTGATCTTTTTCCGAGTCTGATTGGCACCAATTTGGGTAACCACTGGCTTCTTGCTTAATTTTCAAGAAATTATCCACATAGTCTTTAAAGAATTGGTCCGAAACAGAGTCGAAATGCCAGATTTCATACACATGTATTAGCCGATAACCACAGTCAAGAGCTTTGAATAATTCAAAGCTAACCCAAGTTCCGACCAAAGCCCTCTCTTCTTCACCGTGGATACAAATGTTTGAACTTTCTTCTGCACATTTCATACAGAGTGGAAACATCATTTTATTGTTACAGTGAACTGGAAGAACGGGGTGAAACAGATCCATTGGGGGTAAAACTTTGCATTTGATTAAGCCCTCATACTGACGAATATTGTTCATATCAATATTCTCACTAGTCAAAATTTCTGGTTGACCCACAGGATAGGATTTATGTTTACAAACATAAGGGTACAGAGAACAGATATCAATGTACTTGATTTCCTTCTTGCTTTTTTCATCAACATCATAGCTAATTTTTATGGCATTACATCTTCCCCCAGACAACCCCTCCCTCGGATCGATGGGATCCAAATGTGGATATAACTTTTCAATAAGTTTTTTGTACTCTTTATCCTTCATCTTAGCATCGAATTCGTGCTCCCAAATGGTCACTACATTATACCCCATTTCTATGATATCTCCTATACGTTTAAAAGTATGTTCGTACAATTCACCCATGGGTCTCCCATTGATAGGGTTGATCTGTTTTCGATCTGTATAACATACAGGACAACCATGATACAAATCCCCAAGGAATTCATAAACCGTGTTTGATTGACGGTGAAAACCATCTACAGTATATCTTCCGATTTGAACTTCCCCACCATTTTTTGCATGGCGAATATGAATACCTTTTTCCCGAGCTACGCTTTGAATCCAGCGTATCGCTTTCATAGAAAAACGACGTCTGGACGAATCTTTACTTGAAATGATGGCTATCTGATCTTTTGGTAAATATTTGCTTCGCCAGACTTTGTTACAGGCATCGGCGATGGTAATTGCCTCTAAAAATGGACAAATGCCACCCTGTTCGATAAACAGCTTTCTGAATTCAGCACATCCCCGTCTTAGGATATCGACATCTGACCTACAGTATGATTCCATCTCTTTTTGAAAATTGAATTCCTCACCCTTTCGAACTTTGTCATTATACCAGACTATGAATTTCGACCTACCCTCTTCAGACATTGAGTCGGGTTTGTAATAAGACATATCCAGGTATGGACCAATATAACTCCAAAAATCATCTGTATTTGCCCAGTGAGGAAAGTAACCTTTTTTCATTTCTTGAAGACCAAATGTGGCTGGAAATTTCGCCAACCCAAAGTTCATGAAATTGAAGGAGTCGATCAGACGTACACCATTCAATTCTAACTTCATAATATTGTTTCCATTCATGATCAATTTTGGAAGTTTTAACCCAACTTTGACAATATAGTTAAGAATGAACTGTCCATCATAACCTTTTAAATTATGAGCCATAGCTGTGACTCCTTTGTGATGTTTTGAAAAGAGCCACTTGCAAAATTGACTCAAAGTTTCTTCTCCTTGAAAAATAACTTCCCTACCCTCTTCAAATTCACTGCATGTAGAACAATGAAAATCAAGTGGTTTATCGATACAATCATCACACGCTCTATGTGCTATACAATAATTTGGGATGTGCACCCCTGTATCTTGTTTGCATTCAAAATCAAAGAAAATGAACTGTGGTTTTTTGACTAGAGAAGAACTCGTCTCATCATCGCTATCGTGTTTCATCTTACTCTGGTAAGGCTGAATATAACACCGATGAGAAAAGTCAACTATCTTCTTGCAGAGATGACACTTTTTCTTTCCATTGCAGATATGATTTCCCTTTCTGGTAAGATACTGTGCACCACATTTTGAACAAAGTTTCACTAATTCACAAATGGATTTCTTTTCTTTGCCTTGAAGTGTTTTGTGATTTTTCAAGCATAAAACACTAAAAAATCGCCTATGACACTTGTCGCAGACATACTCTTTGGATTCTGATGGACATTTTCCAGCACGATAACAACCTTTGCAGATTTTTGAGCAAGCATGATTTTCCCGAGCGTTATAACCCACATCACAGAACTCACAATAATTTGTACAACTAAAAAAACCTGTGATGGACTTGATGTAGTCATAATGGTTTTGATGAAAGTATAAATGTATGATCTTACTATTGTCTTTCACTTCTGGATGTTCGAATATTTTCCTCGTTTTGGAATGCTGGTCGTGAACTTTAATGACATAGTCTTTTTCATACAAAAACAATTGAATTTTTTTGAATTCATCAATTCCTACAGACTGTGTTGGTAAAACTCCAGCTTCATTCATCAATTTCTCGGCTTCAATCTTTTGAAGTGATTTGTTTGATCTTTTGATGTAATCCCATCTCCGATTCCACACTTCGTTGTTTTCACGTTCATGGTGGCAAATTCCCACAACAACGGCTCTTGCAAAACATAATTGGTCATGGTTGTTAATTTGAATAATCGATTGTTTCTTCTTGGCAAAAACCTTTGAATCCAATTCCGATGAATTATATTTCACTTTTCCGCTACCACATGGAGGTATTGTATGTGTAATGTCAAATGTCATGGATCCGTCGTTCAAGACAAAATCTGTATTTGACTGTAAAACTCGTTCAATTTCATTCAATATAGTTTCACCTTGCAACTGTTCTGTAGCTAAAAAGGGAATATGAATCCCCATCTCCAATGAAGGATGATCGATGCTAATTCTAATCATATCTGTCGGGTTTGCATCTAACTTTCGAATGATTTCATGGGTAACATCGTCAAATAATCCAAGCAGTCTCTGGGGTGATAATTCTTCAAATTTCTTAAAACTCACTGACAATACATGTGATTCTGTTCTAAATTTTCTCGACTTCTTTTTTCCTCTTTCTATTAAGTCATACAGACTTTTCATATCCAAAGTAGAGCTGCTGTTTTCTTCTTTCAAAGATTTTTCATCGCTTTCACTGTCACTTTCTTCTTTCAATGGTATAGTTTTTTTCTTTTTTGGTGGAAATGACTCGTCGTCACTGTCACTTTCTTCTTTCAACGGTACAGTTTTTTTCTTTTTTGGTGGAAATGACTCGTCGTCACTATCACTTTCTTCTTTCAACGGTAAAGATTTTTTCTTTTTTGGTGGAAATGACTCATCGTCACTTTCACTGTCTGAATAAACTACTATTCTTTTTCTTTTACCCATCGTTTCAGCTCTGGTTGAGAAGACAAAATGAAGCAAGCAAGAAAAATCTAACAATTTATAGACTCTTTCCTTGCAGTAGTGTATAAATAGAGACGTCGACTGTGAAAATCTCATTATTTCTCTGACCAACCTCAAACAGAGCAGTCGATAAAAGAAAATGAGCGAGTTCAAGCTGCAAAATACATCGCCACTTAGAAAGAGGATGGCATTGTATGTTAATCCATACACCCACGATTATGAGATCAGCAATATTCCGTCAAAGTATCAAGTTAAACATAATGGCGTCTACGTGGGATCATTTTTATCCCACCAACATTCTGCAGAAAAAGATGTTTACCGTATGACCAGCTACAGAGTTTTGGATCAAACAACGATCGACAAACGATATGGGATGAATGGTGTGAGAACAAATATTTGTTTTACGTGCAACAAAACAGGGCATTGGGCCAAACAATGTCCAGAAAAAGAAAAGCAGACTGGAGAAAATGTTTTTGTCTATGTGGATCCACTCAACCATGACATCAAAATTTCACCAACAGTTGTCAACCTCCAACATATGAAATACATCGGGGTAGTAAATTCATTCTGCAAATCATTCACCGATGAAAATAAATGGAAAAAAAGTTCACCACAGGATACATCATCCGTTGAAACTCAGACCATAGACATGCAGACTGACAACACAGCTATCAAGGATTCAGAGATCTGCAAAATAGCAGATAAATTAGAGACTTTACGGAAAAATCTGGACAAACAAAATCTCATAGATTGCACAAAAAACGAATTTTCTGCAGAGTCGGATTGTTCAAACGGGAAGGAAGAACAAAAAGATTTACTGTTGATAGAAAAAAGTGATAGTGACGACGAGTCATTTCCACCAAAAAAGAAAAAAACTATACCATTGAAAGAAGAAAGTGACAGTGAAAGCGAGGAAAAACGTCAAAATAACGAAAAGAAGAAAAAACGACAAAGCAAAAGAAACAACTGTTTCTTTTGCAAATCGACAAAACATGGGAATGAAATGTGTCCAGATATGGTATTAAAAAACAATGAAAGAGGAAAAAAACGTAAGAGTAAATGTGAATCTAACATTCCGAAGAAAAAAAGAAAAACAGCCTAAGTGAAAAAAGTTTTTTCATTCATTTTGTCTTTTTTACAGTTCAAAGTTCTATGACATTCCGAAGAAAAAAGTTTTTTTCATTCATTTTGTTTTTTACAGTTCAAAGTTTCATTGTAATGAATATTGTACAAATTGTTCTAAAATAAAAAGTTCTAAAATAAAAATATGAAAAGCATATATAGGACTTGACTTTGTTTGTTTTTTTGACAATTTGAAAAAGTTCTTTCTTGGTATTGGGTAGCCCTGAAAAGGGCTGTTTTAAAATTAAAGAGAACGTATACTTTACCATTTCAATGAAGGATACATTCTCATTAATTTATTTTGCCAACCGCGATGTTCTGTTGGCGGTATCAACTCTGACAGGTCCGGATAAATATTACCCATCTTAACGATTGGGGTACGAGTATAAAACTCATACCCTCTCCTGGCGAAGAACTCCCGAAGAGCTTTATGCTTTACTCTCTTTCTTTCTTCTACTTCGTCTTCTTTCTTTTCCATGGGCTCTTGCTCCCATTTCTCCTCCATTTCTTTCTTATTCTTCCTGCCACCAAACAACCCACAGCAAAATTTCGAAAACTTCATCGTGAAATGAGTTAATAAAAGAATAAAAATCGGTGCTTTTATAGCATGATAGGGGGATTGACCTACTTTGATACAGAATTAACAGAATTAAAAGCGCGAACGTGGGCGAGAATATGTAGATAGAACATAACGTACTATATGATCTATCTACAACGTCTAAGAGTATCAAATCCAAAAAAATGTAACGAAACTAACGATTGGTTAACGTTAATTCTGTTAATTCCAAGTCAAAGTAGGTCAATCCCCCTATCAAGCTATAAAAACACCGATTTTTTCCCATATATTCATCATTTTGACTCATAGCTTTCGAACATTTCGGAAGTTAAAAATCAATATGGAATTCGACTTAAACGATTTCAACTTAGATGCTTTCCTACCAGTGGAAAACAATGGAGACATTCTCTCATCGGCTATGAATTCAGCAAACATCATTCCGACAACTGTATTGGATAACATTTACGAAGAGACGAAACAGTTAAATTCGCAACAAGACTCTATGTTGACTCGGATCTTGAAAGAACTGGAAACATTCAACAAACATTTGGAGGAGATTAAAACTTTAAACACAAACACCGAACGGTTATGGAAAAACATTGAGACACTACGCTATCAAAGACAGAGCATTTCAGCAGTTCCAGTAAAGATTCCTGTGGAGTTTGACTTCGATAAGACAAATCTTCACAAGTTAGTGGACTCTATCGTAACTGTTGTGAAGAAAGAAAAACAACCAAAACAAAATCAACCGAGAAGAACAACAAAACGAAAATCAGAGGAAGACGTTAGCCAACTCCACAAGCGACATGTTGACCAAAAGAGATCTTCACCGACACTGACAGGCCAGGGCAAATACGGGAAAAACATACCGACACTGGCAGGGCAGGGCAGATACGGGAAAAACATTGATAATTTCAATGACTTCAAAATCCCGAAAATCCCAAGAAGAACAAAGAAAAGCTGTCAGTAGAGAGAAAAAACACAGTCTCCAAACAAAACAGCCCTTTTCAGGGCTAACCATCTACCATGAAAGATCTATCTTTTCAAATTGTCACCCCAAAATTTTCCAAATAACCGGATTAGTCCCCAGATCACTTACCCGGGGAAGCACTCTGGGGACTCAGGGTAAGCAGACCGGGGACGGAGGGGGGGAAGCAAAAATGCCAGAAAATGCCATTTTTTACCCAAATCGACCAAAAATTTTCCAAATTGACCGGAATAGTCCCCAGAGGACTTACCCGGGGAAGCTCTCTGGGGACTAATTTTCCCTCAGGGTAACTAGACTGGGGACTAGTCCCCAGTCTAGTTACCTTTACTACTGTTACCTATAAAAAAGACTTATGTATACCACTTGCACCATATCTGATAGTAGGAAACATCTGTCCAAATAATTAGCAAAGAAGATCCCTTGTGCATGTCTAATCAACCTTTGCATGAATGTTCCTGATAAAATTAATCTTAGATCTAATGGCAATTAAATACATTGCACAGTTTTACTTTTTGCTATACCAATTACACAAGCATCAATATAATATTACAAGGACACTTTCACTTTTCAGGAACCGGGTCTGTATTAACCACCATTCTTCAAAACATTCTTAGTCTTATTCTCAAGAATTTTCTAAATTTGAAAGTAACACAGCTTCTGATTGGCTACACCAAACTGTTTAGCTAATCAGAAATACTGACTTTTAACGACCTTTTCCCACAGTGTTTTCTTCCCTTCCCTAATCAAATTTGAATTCTTGAGCCACTTATTTGAGTTGTCGTCTGCAGATGCTTTCAATTTGAACCAGTCTAAAATTTTGTCGTTTGGTAGAGATATAAGGTGCCTTTAATTAACTCTTTACCAAATGACAAAATTTTCGATTGAAGCAAATTGAAAGCATTTGCAGACGACAAATTATCTGTTGCTAAAATGAAGATTTCTATCATTGAGTGGGTGGAAAACATTGTGGGAAAAAGGAGAGGATAATGGTTACCAGGATTTTCTCCTTTTCCCTCAATGTTTTCAATAGGCTTCTTGTAAACTTGTTAACTTGTCAGGGTTGTTAAAAGTTGGGATTGTATGGTAAAGGGTTAAGCATAAAGAACATTTGCTTTAATTAACACTGAAGTAATTTTTCCTGGAAATCAACTCTTTTCTAAGACTTTATGATTATGCAATGGTATTGAGATGAGAAAGTAATTTAATAACAAACTGCTCAAATGTGAATGTCTAACAGAAACAATTCTAAACATCTGCAGTGTGGAACTTTCTCAAAGCAAGAAAATTTCTCACAGTGGAAAATTGAGACATTCTTTGCCATGACAAATTTTTCCATCTCTCACACTGATTTTGTCTAAATATCAAGCAAACTTAAATTCCTGAACTTGCCCTAATTAGAACTTGCTCAATTCACGTAATGAAATACATGGTTAATTTCCTTTTTGCAAGGATAATCTAGTTATTACGTCATCATTTCAACCCTGAAAGCACCTTTCACAACTTGTTACCTTTGTGGCCCGCGTAGTTAACGATCAGACCACATAAAATGTACAGTCTGATATATGATCTACACAGTGTCCACTTTGCTGAGATATTCTGAGCACAAGCTATCCTGAAACTGCAAATATTTGGGATTTATTTCTTGACTGAAAATGACTGTTCGGTTTATTCTACGTTCTAAGGGTTAATGCAATTTTCTAGATATCCATACTAAAACATTTTCAAGCCAGCATTTTGTTCATGGAACTGACAGATCTTCATTTTCTTTTAACCCTTTACCTCATAATCCCGACTTTTAACAACCCTGAGGAAGAAAGCTTTTAAAAACATTGTGGGAAAAGGGGAAAATGCTGGTAACCAGCATTTTGTCCTTTATCTACAATGTTTTCTACCCTTCCCAAAACAAATTTCAATTTTTCAATCACATTTATTATGTTGTCTGCAAATGTTTTGAATTTGGACAAGTCTAAAATTTTGTTGTTTGGTAAAGAGTTAACCTAAAAACATTAACCTGGATAAAATACCAAAAGTTTTAAGGCATTATAATAAAACCTGTGAGAAATCAGTGTACTCAAAACTGCAAAGGCACAGACAGATGGAAAGACAGCATGGATCTTATTAGACATGCATTCTCAGTCAGCATTCTAAATCTAAAGTATCTGTCACACCCTACCAGATAGCATACATGGACAATGATGGAGATCAAAATTTTCAATCAATTCCTTTTCATACACATGCTTTTCTTGTATGTTTCACATTCGACAAAATTTCATGTGCTTTTTGTCAGGTGAAATTTATTCGATCCAGTGGAAAGCTTTGTGCATGCATAATTTTATTTTTAACGGATTCCATGCTACACAGTTAGGTGTGTTAGATATTGAGGATCTTACATGAGTGTTTATGTATTATCATTTTTATCAAACAAGTTGACTAAAAATGTATGACGCGAGCCTTGGCGAGCGTCAAATACATTTTAGTCAACAAGTTTGATAAAAATGATAATACATAAACACGAATATGAGATTCTATTTATCACATAAAACGAATGACAGGCAAAATATATCCTGCATCATCATCTTTAGCCTATACACCATTCACGGGTCCATAGTTACAGTTGTAGTTTGGTTTCAAGTGTGTACATACACAAGTAGATAGTTCTTAGATATTTACACCGAAAGTAGTATGAAACAGTTTCTAGAGGGGATAGGTCCACCTATTTCCGCTATTTTGTTGAATTAAAAGACTTTCGATGCATTTCTGTGTTTTTACTAAACATGAAAATCAAAAACTTTCCGCGCGTATACGCCTTAGCAACAATTACATCATTTTTCCGCGAAACGGCTTAGTCACACGAATTCCGGCACGTGTTGTGGCTGGTTTCTCCAGCTTCACATGCTCATGACTCAAAACTGATTAAACCCGGGACGCAAAAAACGATAATACACTAGTGTATTACCAAAAACAAGAGGGCCATGATGGCCCTGTATCGCTCCACTGGCTTATAAATATAAACCATAAATACTAAACATTTCAATTCTGAGCCAAATGGTTTCAAAATGAAGACTTACAAAGTTTTCTCTGTAAAAGCCCATGTGAAAGTTGAGACCTGCAAGGCAAAGCCATTTTTGATCCCAGAGCTATAATTACTTGAACCCTGGTAGAGGTCCACAAGATAAAGCCACATGCCAAAATAATACAAGTCTATGCTGTATGGTTATAAATAGGTGATTTTCAAGTTTTGTCCATATGAAGCCTCTGTAAAACAATAAGACCCCTGATGCAAGGCTAATTTCAAAAAAAAAAAATCAAAACAGGAAGATTTCTTAAGTTGTCACTATGTAAGCCCATGTAAAACTTGTGACCCCTGCAGTGGGGCCAATTTTGACCCCAGGGCTAAAATTTTGGCCGGCTTGGTAGAGGCCCACTAGATATAGCAACATGCAAAATTTGGTAGCTCTAGGCCTTATGGCTAGGTACAGGAAGATTTTTTAAAGTTTTCTCTATATAAGCCTATGTAAAACTTGTGACCCCTGGGGCAGAGCCAATTTTGACCCCAGGGCTATAATTTGAAGAAACTTGATAGAGGTCTACTACATAAAGCTACATGCCAAATTTGGTAGCCCTATGCCTTATGGTTTCAGACAAGAAGATTTTTAAAGATTTCCAATATTTTTCAGTTTTGTTGCCATGGCAACCAGAGTTTTTGAAGGAATCAAATTCTTTCAAGAAATTCTGAAGAGGACCATGGCAGGATCATTTCTGTCAAGTTTCATGAAAATTGGATGGGTAGTTTCAGAGAAGAAGATGTTTGAAATAAAAGTTAACGCACGGAGGGACAGACGCATGGACGGACGGACGCACGACGGACACCGGGCCATGACATAAGCCCGCTGGCCTTCGGCCAGTGGAGCTAATAAGTCACAGGTTTAATACACTGCCTAAGGAGGTTTTATGTGATAAACTTAGTTCTAAATCTATACTAGAACTAGTGTTGAGAAATCGGTTTAAAATGCTAATCCATGGTCGGTTAGAATCCAATACCACTTCTGATGTGATAATCAGTCATATAATTGGTTATAGAAGAATATAAAATTTGGTGTTTGGTTATGGGTTTAACTTGGACAAATTAGTTCTAGAACATTCTTGGAAATGGAAAGAAATGCACCTAGCAAACAAGTTCTCGTTTTTCCCACAAAAACATGGGTTTGTTAAAAGATTTTAACAATTGTCACAAACAGTTGTTGAATTTGCTTTTTGAAAATGTTTCATTTCAGTGAGACTCTTTTCTTCCCTACATTTGGGTACGTCTTCCTACATATTCTACAGGTCTGCTTAGATCTAAGTTATATTTAGTCGGAGGCTCATCTTGTTTTAAATAATGAAAGACAAAATACCTCCACCCTTCAGATTTTGTTTATGTACCTGGGTGGGGATAAATTTTGAGCTGTTTGACTTTGTCAGTCACCGTTTTCATGTTTCTAGGTAACATTAGAGTTGCGTCCCTTGGTTGAGTTTGGCATTCCTTGGTTAAGTTTGGTGTTGTTAAGGTTTATTCCGATGATCAGTTCTTGGTATTTATAACTGATGATAGGCATCAGCAATGGTTAAACAATAGTTAATCAATCTTTCCCAATCACCGTCCCATCGCTAACTAGAACACAATTCTTAAGTGGCTAACTCATCGGGTTAACCAATCAGAAATTCTGTTCCTTTGAAATATAGAAAAATTCCTGTGAATTAAATAAGAACAATGACAATGTTTTATGTAGAGTATAAAGGCCTCCGGCTCATAATACTAAATGACATGCATATAAATATATACACACATAAAGTATGATTTACTTTGTAACTTTTAAAGGTGCATGTAAACATATAGTGCTATTCTATTTCATTTGTCATGCTTGCTAAACTCTTTACCAAACGACAACATTTTAGACTGGTTAAAATTGAAAGGATTTGCAGATGAAAAAATAAATGCCATTTTAAAACTGAAATTTGTTTTGGGAAGGGTAGAAAACATTGTGGGAAAAAGAGAAAATGCTGGTTACCAGCAGTTTCTCCTTTTCCCACAATGTTTTCAAAAGGCTCCTTTTTCAGGGTTGTTAAAAGTCGGGATTGTGTGGTACAGGGTTAGTAGCGGAAAGATTAGATTCATGTTCAGACAGCACATATTGTGCAGTCTGGTCTTGATTTAATCCGTTTGCAGAAGCAAGTAAAGCCTGTCTTAGATACCAAAACGATACCCGAGTGTTTTCGTATTTCAAGGTCCATACATATACACACTTTCTTGGCTTTAGGAATCTACAGGAGATAGTTGAATAGTTTAAAAAGCACTGTTGAATGGGTTGGTGAAGAGTTCCCCAGAGCCATGATAAGATAATAAGGCCATTGGGCTGTTTGAAAAGTAACCGCACTGCCTTTCATGCCAGAGGGGTAGGTGTCCAAATAAAACATATGACAAAACTTTGCATTTGCCCTTTACCAAGCAATCCCGTATTTTTATGACAATAAGAGAAATGGCTCTTGAAAACATTGTGCAAAAAGGAGAAGATGCTGGTTACCAGCATCTTCTCCTTTTCTCTCAATGTTTTATACCCTACCAACAAAATTTGGATTATTTCAGCCATATTTTGTATGTTGTCTACATTTTTTTTTTTTCATATTGGGCAAATGCAAAATTTTGTCATTTGGTAAAGAGTTGCAGAAACAATGTTATCAAAATTAATGAAGTAGTTGACAACTCTACCCAGCACATCCCAAGGAACTATCAGTTGCTCAACTTTTAAGCACACAACAAACTTTAGAATTGTTGAAATTCAACCTCAACCCATTGTGGACAACAAATCACATGTGGTTCCAATGATTGGATCTGTGGCTGAAAGGGTAGAAAATATTACGTAAAATGGAGAAAAATGATGATTACCAACATTTTCTACTCCCACAATGTTTCCAAAAGCTCCCTTTTTTTAAAGGGGTCATTAAAACTCGGGATTGTTTGGTATAGGGATGAATAAGTTGAATAATACAAAATAAAAAAAGGTATTGCTCATGATGATTCAATTTGTGATACAAATCAAAGGACTCAAAGTCCTGAAACGCGGATTTGCGCGGGATGATGAAAGGGAAAGGCAAGAAAAGTTACCGTAGATTGGTCCAGCTGCTTCTAATGCTTACAAGTCGTTAATTGATCCAGAGGAGTCCACATATTAGTCTGACATGGTTCCCTGCTTGTATTCGCAAACTATAAAGTACAGTGCATAGAGGGCATTTATATCAAGATTGTTTGGATCCAGTCAGATTGATTACAGTCCGTGGATTAACATAGCAAAACTGGTAAAATGAGCTGGCCAAAGGATGAATACACTTACCTGGTAGTTTGATATTCTCTAGGCCATTAACAGGTTGATCTACAATTGAAGAAAAATACAATTGGTTATTGAGCATTAGATATGAACATTTTAGAAAAACAATCCTTACTGATAATCATCTAAAAAGAGTTGTATAGTGTTTGTTCTTTACCCATAGAGTACAACATGCATTCATTTTGCAGATGATAATAACAAACCTGATATTGCATTTTCCAGACTGGTTTGATTAGAATGTCTCACAAAAAATATAAGAATAACTGTATCAAATATCTGAGAATGCAAGTTCTGTGCAACATGGTCTTTGATTTACTATTTACTATGTCTGCAAGACTAATGAACACACAAAACATCATTTCTCCAAAAACCTATGTTGTAGATATTTGTTAGAATTGTCAAGATGAGGCAATTCTACTGAGTACCACAAAACTTGTTCTAGAGCGTAGGTAGAAAAGATATTCCCTTGTACCTCTTTACCATACTACAATTCTTGAGATTCATTCAAATTGAAAGACAAATCAAAATGCTGTGTCTCAACCAATGGAACTTGTCTTTGAAAGGGTAGAAGTATTGTGGGGAAAAGAGAAAAAGCATTTTTTCCTTTTCCCACAATGTTTTCAAAAGCATTTTCCCTCAGGATCTTTAAGGCTTAGGACTGTTTGCTAAAGGGTTAACATCTATGGTGGATAGATTGCCAAGAGTTTAAGCCATGTTTTACAATTTTACCAAACCATTCTACAAACCTAATATCATTCTATTCAAGTGTACAGTCTTATATGATCTAAATGATGAATATCAGGATTATGTTAAATTCGTGATTTCAGAGATGGTCATTCTATTGTCTTTGTAATAGTATGATTCATTGAATCCTTAACCCTTAACTGAACAATCCCATGTTTAAACAACCCTGGGAAATAAAGCTTTTGAAAACATTGTGGGAAAAGGAGAAAATGCTTTTCCCACAATGTTTTCTATCCTATCAGATATAAACTCTATCATTTCGAAGACATTTCGATTTTTGTCGGCAAATACTTTCTACCTGGACAGGTATAAATATTTGTCGTCTGGTAAAGGGTTAACCCTCTGAAATGTGACTGTTTGTTTAGTTTTTAACACCATTTCCAACATCATTTCAAGTATATCCAAGCAGATAGTTCATCTATCCATGCTTTCCTGGAGTTCCTATTACCAGTGCTTCCAACAATATTCTTCCCAAGCCAATGGCTGATTTTCCACATAAACATCGTTGAAACAACAATCAGCTGTGAGAGAGGAATGAAATCGTGTCCCAATGACAATCATCAATCCTCAGACAGAAATTGGCTGCTCTGAGGATTGGAACCATCAACATCCTGGTCTCAAGTCCTGGGTCTGTATTCACCTATCATTCTTAAGAATATTCTTAGTCTTATTCCTGAAGATTTTCTACATTTGAAAGTAATACAACTCCTGATTGGCTAAACCATATGGTTTAGCCAATCAGGAGTTGTGTTACTTTCAAATGTTGAAAATTCTGGAGAACAAGACAAAGAACATTCTTAAGAATGGTTGGTGAATACGGACCCTGTATGTTACCTACTGGCCTACATCTCTACAATACATTTTTAGACTTTTCAATGTTTAATCCTTTACTAAACAATCCCAGGTTTAAGGACCCTGAAGAAGGCTTTTGAAAGCATTCTTGGAAAAGGAGGAAAATCTGGCAACCAGCGTTTCCTCATTTTCCCAAAATGTTTACTTTCTTTCACATACAAATTCCTTCATCTGAGCCACAGTTAATTTTTGTCACCTGCAAATGCTTTCAAATTGAACAAGTATAAAATGTAGTAGTTTCTGTCACTTGGAGTTCTTCCCACAATATTCTTCCCAAGCCAATGGCTGCTTTCCCACATAACCTTCATCAAAGTAATGATCAGCTGTAAGCGAGGAATGAATCCTGTCAATTTCAAAGTTGTCTGTAAGAGATATTTCCTCAAGGCTTTGAGTAATTCAGAGCAAGTAACATATGGGATAAATCTTTGAAGGATAGGAAAATATCTTTCATGAATTCTGTCTACCAAAAAGTTAATGGGTTAATTAAATTATTCACCTGCCATCGCATGCTTCAATCAATGGAATGTCAGGGAGAAAGATTTTCATTCTTGAATATGCATGGAAAATGTTTCTGATTGCCAAAAGTAACAGTTGTGCAAGATAAAAGATAAACTGGAACTCGGTAAGGCAATCTGCCATTTGTTGCCTGCCAACCAGAGAAGTTGCACTGAACTGTTTTAGATTTCCAGATATGCAGCTTTTGTTTTCTGTCACACGACATCCTGAAAAATCTGAAATTCATGACAATGTTCTTGTATACTGACCCATTACTATGTATATTGGGTATTTTTAGACATGCATTTATGTTCATGTTGAAAATCAGAAAAGGGCAACATATTTGAGAGAAAAAGAAAATGACCTTTTTACCTTTGTAGTGCTACATCTACTGCTAATGCAGACAGTGTAGATCAAAATCAGACAGCACAGAATGTGCAACCTGGGTCCATATTCACCAACCATTCTCAGATTCTTAGTCAATTTCTCCAGATTTTTCCCAATTTAAAAGTAACACAACTTCTGATTGGCTAAACCATTTGGTTTAGCCAATCAGAAGTTGTGTTGCTCTCAAATTTGGAAAACCTTGGAGAATAAGACAAAGCACATTCTTAAGAATGGTTGGTGAATACAGACCCTGATCTTGGATCTGCACTTGCTGCTTCTTTGCCAGACATCCTAATAAATACAGCCTTGAAGTTGTAATATCTCCATTTTCATTACTAACTGAGAATATCTATTTAATTTTTTAAGAACTTTATGGTTAATAGTAGAATAAAGAGCTTTGCAGCACAATTTAGATCACGATCAGACTGCAGTCTTATCATGGATCCACATCATCCAATACATTTAGAGTTATTGTCGCTGCTTTGAAAATGCTACCAGACTCCTTGTTTACAGGCTGAAATCTTCATTACTTAGCTGTCTGGAAGATAACATGGCTATCATAAACGATGAAAGTGCCTTTCAAGACTGTAGTTGCCTTTGCGGCTGGTGTAGATCAAGATCAGGCTGCACAAAACATGCAGCCTGATCTTTGATCTATACTGTCCACTTTGCTGAAACACTGTAGATGAAAGCAACCATGAAATTGCAACTGTTTGTGTTGTATTTCTAGGATGAAAATGTCTGATAGGTTTATTTGGGGCTCTACAGGTTAAGTCAGGCTGACCTTGTGTAGGCCTATAGATATTAGTGTCATCATTCCAGCTTTATGTCTTCACTTTTATTACAACATTCGGTCAGTTCGTCAACCTGATCTGCAGGTCATTGACATGCTTAAACAGGGACCTTGATATAATATCATACATGTAAATTAAATCCTCTTTAGCCCTTTACCAGACAACAGAATTTTAGCCTTGTCCAAATTGAAAGCATTTGCAGACGACAATTTCAATGTGGCTCAAATAGTGCAATTTTCCTTTGATAGGACAGAAAACATCGTGGGAAAAGGAGAAAATGCTGGTTACCAGCATTTTCTCCTTTTCCCACAATGTTTTCAAAAGGCTTGTTTCCCAGGGGCGTTAAAAGGCGTCATTGTGTGGTAAAAGGTTAACCTATATCGCATTTTTATAAATATTTAAAGTTTAAATACCCTCTCAACTTATCATGAACCAAGACTATCCCCTTATTCTATGACTGTACATGTTGCAAACCGGCACCCACAGTACTGAATTAATACTGCATCCTACACTCAAGAAATAGTGCAAAAGGCTTTTCTTATATCAACTGCATCCTACATTCACGAGATAGCGCAAAAGCCTTTTCTTATATCAGTCTGACCATGTGATCCACTTTTTGACCCAAGATGGACCATTTCGGAACTTGTCAGATTGTTCTTAAGATCACATTTCTGACCAAGTTTCATGAGCATTGGAACGAAAACAAGGCCTCTAGTGTGCACAAAAAGGTTTTCTAACGTTGGACCTCACGACCTCATGACCTACTTTTTGACCCAAGTGACCTATTATCAAATTTTATGGTTGCATGGTCATTGCAATGCTGTAGTCCCAATATGCACATTTTTTTTTTGTAATTTTTTGGCAACTTTTGGACCACGCAAGGCAACTTGTCTGCAATCTGCCCAAGGCACTCATAGCCTCACAATAGTAGAAAGTAGAAACTAAACCTACCCTTTACCACATAATCAAAAGTGTTAATGACCCTGCAGAAAAAAGCTTTTGAAAACATTGTTGGAAAAGAAGAAAATGCTGGTATCCAGCATTTTCTCCTTTTCCCACAATGTTTTCTACCCTATCAATGACAAATTCCATCATTTGAACCACATTTGAATTTTTGATTGAAAATGCTTTCACTGTAGACAAGTCGAAGTTTTTTTTGTCATTTGGTAAGGAGCTACACCACTATTTGGTGCCATATTAGGACAGCCAAGATCTATGTCATTTTGAGAGCATATAATACTTATTGCATTTTAATTCAAACAAAGAACAACTTTTTTTACTCTACCAGGTAGGTAAATCTTTTCAAAACTGATGGTTTTATTTCCCTTTTCATGTCAACTCATTAATTTTCCCCTGAAGCACTGTTACAGAAAACTTCTTTGAAAACATTCTTGTAAGGGGACGTTGAACACAAGTTAATGTTTGAAATGAGCCATGCACTGTGAATAAGGGATTTCATGCATCTGCAAAAAGTATTAACCCATGTCAGCCTGCGCAGTTTGGGCAGGCTGACATGGGTCAATACTTTTTGCTATTGTCAATTTTCTGCATGTCAAAGGACCTGTACACTTCATTATTCAATTATTTGTTAGACAAACTGGATTTTATGGATCCATAAATATATGATGACTTGCTTGGTATACTCCATCACCAAGATGCATCAAAGTCTCTTTTGCCAGAACATGGCTCATAAAGGAATATCAGCGATGCCAACTCGTATCATATTGAAAATCAGTGCTGAAAGACTACACAGGAGGCAATGTGTTAAGAATATTAAAGCAGCCTAAAAGTTGTCACCAATTATGATAGCCTAGTAAAGGAGATGGCCTTTGACACAGATATACAATTTTTTAACAGAAAAGACTTAACCCTTTGCCAAACAATTCCATGTTTTAACAAACTTAGGAAAAATGCTATCAAACACCACCATTTTCTTCTTTTCCTACCATGTATTCTTCCCTTTTAGAACAAATCCCACAATTCCATTGAATGATTGATTGATTGAATGGTGTTTAACACCGTTTTCAACATTATTTCAGTTATATCACGGCGGCCAGTGCACCTATCCATGCTTTCCTGGAGTTTCTTTTACCAGTACTCCGCACAATATTCTTTCCAAGCCACTGGCTGCTTTCCCACATAACCATCATTGAAACAATGGTCAGCCGTGAGAGAGGAATGAATCCTCTCACGATGACCATCATGAATCCTCGGAAAAAAATTGGCCAAGCCGCGGATCGAACCAGCAACCTCCTGTTCTCAAGTCCTGTACACTACCAACTGAGCTACAGGGGTTTGGCCCGAAATTTCAGGTACATTATCTTCTGCAAAATGTTTTCAATTTGGACAAGTCTAAAATGTTTTCTTGCAGTAAAGAGTAAACGGAAACTGTCTTACTCTGTTTTGACACAGCCCTACCTATGGCAAATGATCTATTCACCTCTTCCTGATGAAAATTACTTCTGCCACAGTTTTTGTACCTTCTTTCATCTATCCTGGAGAGCTTAGTAACTTTCAAAGAGGAAAACAGACCTTAACATTTCCAGTTCATGGATGTTTTTGTCAGAATATTTCACAAAAATTGTGCAAAGATCACATACAAGATCAGACTCTCATTCAGTGTAGTCTAATCTCTATCAGCACTCTTAACCTCTATCAGCACTCTTAACCTTTAACCTGCTAAATGATTTAACCCTTTACCAAACTAAAATATGTCGGACTGCACGAAATTGAAAGCATTTGCAGACGTCAAATGTAGCTCGAAAGATTATTTCTTTCTTTGATAGGGTAGAAAACGTGGGAAAAGGAGAAAATGCTGGTTACCAGCATTTTCTCCTTTTCCCACAATGTTTTCAAAAGGCCTCTTCCTCAGGGTCGTTAAAGTCTGAATTGTATGGTAAAGGGTTAAATGAAACTTTCATTGTAAAAACCCAAGTGTTGCTATTGCGTAGTTATGTTTTGGGCAAAAATTTCTCCCTATTAGTGTAAATCCAAGATCACACTGCACCTTCTGTGCAGTCTGATCTTGATCTACACTGTCCACAAAAGGTCCTAGAGTCGAGCTTAGCACTCTTAGAGTTAATTATAGCAACTGCAGTTCACTGTATTTGGCGCACCAAAGGATTAATGTCAAAGAAGGGCTAATCATGTCACATGTCAGGCCCAAAACTGGTACACTTCCAAGACTCACGTGTGGAGACCATGTGAGGCCAACCATAGTTAAAACCTCAGACATTTGTTTTGACCTGCATCCATTTGTTTTTTTGACCCTTTACCAAACAATTCCAAGCTTTTACAACCCTGGGAAATAAAGCTTTTTTTTTTTTTAAAACATTGTAGGAAAAGAAGAAAATACTGGTCACAGGTCTCCTTTTCCTACAATGTTTTCTAACATCTCAGATACAAGTTCTATCATTTCAGCCACATTTCATTTATTGTCTGCATTTGCTTTCAATTTGGACCAGTCAAAATAATTGTTGTTTGGTAAAGGATTCACACTTCAGTCAACCAAAAAACTTTAGATTTTTCAATAACTGAAAGTAGTACCAGACGACATGAACAATGAATCAGAGGATGGAATTCAACTTTGCAAGGTCACAAAACATTGTTGGAAATGGAGAAAATGCTGGTAATAAGCATTTTCTGCTTTTCCCAGGATGTTTTGAAATGCTCTCTTCCTCTGGGTAATAGTTACATGAGTACAATTTTCATTAGTTTTGCCCCAAATGCATATGATGATCAGACAGTACAGATTGTGCAGCCTTATCTTGTATTTATAGAATATTTTAAAAGAGATATGATGAACATTCATGAAAGTGCAGTGCCTGAGTCTTTTTTACATCCTGAAAATGGCAAAACTTATGCCTCTTGGAAGATAATTATACTTAGCCACAAAAGAAACTTTACACATATTAAAGTTCTGTATCAAACATGTACTTAAAAAATACTGATAGTTCTATATGTATTTCGAATCAATTTTCTCCTTATTCCCAATAATGCAAAAACGATCACCAGTCACGTTTTTGCTCAGATACCGTCAGGAGGAGATTACCTGAGCATGGTTTACGTTCAAGAAGACTTCAACGTAGTCCAATACTCAACAAAAGGCATCATAGAATGAGGTTGGACTTGGCATGTCATCACGTATGTTTAGGGCACCGAGACTGGAACAACGTTAACTTCAATGATGAGATGTGAATCAAACTTACACAAATGTTTAGGAGGTATGGTGAATGTTTTCAGAAAAAATTGTGTTGTAGAAACTGATGGAGGAGGAAGTGTTCTGATACGGGGTGGCATATGTGGCGCATGTAAAACACTGATTATGTTTATAGACGGGAACTTAACGGCGCAACAGTACAGGGACGAAGTTTTTCACTCAGCATTAATACCGTTCATGAACATTCATGGCCCTGATTTCACTTTTCAACAGGATAATGCAAGGCCTCAAACTGCTGGGCTTACTAAGCAATACCTACAGCAGCAGAACGTTAATGTTTTGGACTGGCCGGCACTCTCACCAGACTTATCACCAATAGAGCACATCTGGGATAACTGAAACACAATGTAAAGAAACACCACAACCCACAGAACTTGTGATCATTGCGACAAGCCGTCCAACAGGAGTGGAATAACAAGCCAGGGCAGATAGTGCAGCGTTGTGTAAATTCAATGCGAAGTCGGTGTTTGGCAGTGATAAGGGCAAATGGAGGGCATACATCGAACGGAATATGTGGATACGTGAAAAAAAAAACAATAAGAGACAATCTTGAAAACTTGACACTAAAAGGGTGTGAATTTTTTAATTTAATGGTAACCCACTTAAATATCCATATTGTCATCATATTTGTCTTGAACAAAATGAAATTTCCAGTGGTTATTAACAAAAGATTGACATAATGGGACTGATTGTTAGTTATGATATTTGCTTTATGCAGGAATGAAATATGGTCGTAATGCTTAGAGTTCAGTTTCTTTTGTAGTTCAGTATATTATTATGACTGCTGAAATATTAGTTAACCCTTTACCAAACAATCAAGCAAAGGGCGTTTGAAAACACTGCATGGCAAAAGGAGACAACAGATAATACTGGCAACTCCTTTTCCCAAAATGTTTTCTACTCATTCCATGCCAAAAGCCATTACTTGAGCCACATTTCTCATCTGCAAATGCTTTGAATTTGGACAAGTTGAAAACTTTCTCATCTGGTAAAGAGTTATATGCACAAGAGGTTTTAGCTAATTATTTTTGAAGGTCTAAGGGACTGATATGACTTTTGGGGGTCCTACATGTACCTTTTAATATGAGAGTCGGCTGGTGCACAAACATGATTGCAACAAGAGGGCCATGATGGCCCTGGATGGCTCACCTGAGTCAACAGGCAAAACATTCTGACCAAATTTCACAAGTATCTGACTGAAAATGTGGCCTCTATAGCATACACAATGTTTTTCCAAGATTTGACCTAGTGACCTAGTTTTTGACCCCACATGACCCAATTTTGAACTCGTGTGAGATTTTATCAAGCCAAACATTCTGACCAAGTTTCATACATTTTGACTGTAAATGTGGCCTCTAGAGCATACACAAGGTTTTTCGAAGATCTGACCTAGTGACCTAGTTTTTGACCCCACATGACCCAATTTCAATCTCGTCCGAGATTTTATCAATACAAACATTCTGACCAAATCTGACAAGTATCTGACTGAAAATGTGGCCTCTAGAGCACACACAAGGTTTTTCGAAGATTTGACCTAGTGACCTAGTTTTTGACCCCACGTGACCCAATTTCAAACTCGTCCCAGATTTTATCAAGACAAACATTCTGACCAAGTTTCATGAGGATTGAACTGAAAATGTGGCCTCTAGAGCGTACACAAGGTTTTTTGAAGATTTGACCTAGTGACCTAGTTTTTGACCCCACATTACCCAATTTCAAACTCGTCCGAGATTTTATCAAGACAAACTTTCTGACCAAATTTCACAAGTATCTGACTGAAAATGTGGCCTCTAGAGCACACACAAGGTTTTTCGAAGATTTGACCTAGTGACCTAGTTTTTGACCCCACGTGACCCAATTTCAAACTCGTCCCAGATTTTATCAAGACAAACATTCTGACCAAGTTTCATGAGGATTGAACTGAAAATGTGGCCTCTAGAGCGTACACAAGGTTTTTTGAAGATTTGACCTAGTGACCTAGTTTTTGACCCCACATTACCCAATTTCAAACTCGTCCGAGATTTTATCAAGACAAACTTTCTGACCAAATTTCACAAGTATCTGACTGAAAATGCGGCCTCTAGAGCGTATACAAGGTTTTTTTGAAGATTTGACCTAGTTTTTGACCCCACATGACCCAATTTCAGACTCGTCTGAGATTTTATCAAGACAAACATTCTGACCAAGTTTCATGAGGACTGAACTGAAAATGTGGCCTCTAGAGCGTACACAAGGTTTTTCTAAGATTTGACCTAGTGACCTAGTTTTTGACCCCACATGACCCACTTTCGAACTCGTCTGAGATTTTATCAAGACAAACATTCTGACCAAGTTTCATGAGGATCGGACTGAAAATGTGGCCTCTATAGCATACACAAGGTAAAAAGTTGACGATGCACGACAGACACAGCATGATCACAATAGCTCACCATGAGCACTTTGTGCTCAGGTGAGCTAAAAACTGAGAAGATGTTTTTACTGACCAATATTTGTGCTGTATTTTGTCAAAACAACCTTTTTCTACATTTCTATTAAAAGGCCTTTAGCTAATCTATCAGCATTCTTAGCAAAACATTGTCAACTGCTGTTTTAGGGATTCCTTCCAGTTAGAGATAAAAAAACCCCACCTAGTTATCATCACAGACATTCAGTTAACATCTTTTATTAATTGTATAAATGTGATACCAATAAAATTCGGATTAGTCTACTAGACATTTGAATCATGCTCTGCAAAAAGGGGGCTAAATGCATCTGTGAAAAGTATTGACCAAGTCAGCCTGTGCAGTATGCGCATGTTGATGTAAGCCGGAACTTTTCGATATCTTTAAATTTTCTGCATGTCAAAGGATAAGTCTACCTCATGATTTGGCCAGTTGTTTGTCGAAATGGATTTTATGGATCCATAATTAGGTGATGTCTTGCTTGGTATAATGCAGTACAGAGATTCATTAAGCTCCCTTTTACCAGAGCATGGCCCATTTCTTTTAGTGAAATATTATCTGTTTACATGCAGTTGTAATTAACAAAATTAGAGTTTCAAATACCAGTTTTTCTAGGAAGTGAAACATGAGCTTGCGACTCAATTGGCCAGAAATAACAATGATACTTTGAAATCTCAGAAATTATCCTTAGGGTAACCATGCTGGTTTGACAGATTAGATCAAAGGTTTTTTGGTCAATCATCTTTACTGACTGAAATCAAAATTGGATTTGTGTGCCATTGGATGCAGACAGAATATTTTAGGGAATCCTGCTTTGTTATTTCTGCCAACTGGACTTCAAAAAAATGTGCATATAATGATAAAAAACATTGTTCTATTTAGCATCAAAGAAAGCTTGAGAGTACTTTAAGAGTAGGTATGAGGTATTAAAGATACATCCTTACAGCCAGAGAGAAAAAAACTCTATTATAATTTGATAGACTGTAGAATGGCTGCAATTTTAGTCAGCTGTGTAAACAAAGATATATTACCAGTATATATGGTGTAAAGGATGAATACATGTAAGCCATGCTCTTTGAAAAGGGGGCTTGTTGCATCTGCGAAAAGTATCGACCCTGGCCAGCCTGTGCAGTCCATGCAGGCTGACCTGGGTAGGAACTTTTCGCTATTGGTCAATTTTCTATGTCAAAGGATGATTTTACCTCAGGATTCAATTGGTTGTGAAAAAAAAAAGGTAGCTATTATGGATTCATAATGTGATGACTTGCTGGGTATCATGCATCACAGAGATGCATTAAGCCCCCTTTTGCCACAGCATGGCTCATACATTGGAAATCTTCAATTTAAAACCACGAACCTCACAACAGTGATCTTTTTTATGGCCTCCAGAAAATGAAATGCATTTCTATCGGTTGTAATCAATGCAAAATTGCAACCATCAGGGGCAACATTTGGCATAAAAGATACAAAAATGATTATTAAAGTTTGATAAAATAAAGATGAAATGGGTTAAAAACTGGTTGAAAACAAGTATAGATGTATCTTTAAGCTTGATGCTGCAAATGATATGATAGAACTCTTCAGTCAGTTAAAACGATGCCAAGTTGATCTTACAAGTAAGTAGTCAACAATGCAGCCCTAGATTAGATTGCACAGATCTTTAAATCTGCTGTATACAAAAGCAACTTTCCTTGAGACAGGATTTGATTAACTCTTAACAAACAACAAAGTTTTATACTTGTCCAAATTCAAAACTATTTCAGAAGACAAACCAAATGTGGCTCAAATGATGGACTTTGTCTTTGATAGAGTAGAATACATTGGGGGAAAATACTGGTTTCAAGCATTTTCTCCTTTTCCCAGGATGTTTTCAAAAGCCTTCTTCCTCAGGGTTGTTAAAACTCTGAACTGTTTGCTGAATGATTAACTACATACAACTGATAAAATTTGTCCTAAAATTCTAAAGAATGTCACACTTTGCCAGATAGCATTAAATGTGTTTATGCCAGAGAACAAAATTTCCAAACCTTTCATCTCTTGTCTGCATGTGTTTCTTGTCTGTTTCTTATTTAAGTAATGTGCTATTAAATTTTGTCAAGTGAAGTCTGTTCATTCTGGAGGAAAGTTTTGTACTTGTGCTCACCGAATGTTTTGCTGCCATAAGGTTGTATTCATTCTGTTTGAAATGTACTTCTTGTCCTGTACTTTTCAGATTCATGTTTGTTGCTGTCCAGTGAACCTGACTCTAGACCGGACTACTACCTGAAAAGTAACGGTTCAGTCAAAGGTGTTCTGGGCACTAACTTCATGTTTAGTGGAAGATTACTGACTAGGGACATAATTTATGCAAACTGACGAATGTAACATGGTCCAAGAGACAAAAAAAAATGAAGTACATATTATGGAGAATAACAAAAGATGGCTTCCCTCTCATTCTCTCTATTTCTTCTTGCATGTCAAGGATGAGGTCCATCTGGAACTTTGAGGACCTTCATCAATACATCATGGAATGTTGTTATAAGAGTCTGTCTGCAGCATCAAGTGGCCTTGATCTAGGATTAATTGGCCTACTACATGCTAGTCTGAACATCTTTAATCCTTAGACTGCCTAGCACTGACCTTTAGTGGAAAGTGTAGATCAAGATCAGACTCCACAGAACGTGTAGTCTGATCGTGGATCAACACTGTCCGATAAGGACATATTTTTCAAACCCTCTTAACTTTGAAATACCAACATTTTGGTTTTGAACGTCGGCTTGAAGGTTTCATTTTAAAGTTACTTAGCAGGACAAGGTTTAACCCTTTACCACACAATCCCGACTTTTAACGACCGTGTGAAAGAAGCCTTTTGAAAACAATGTGGGAAAAGGAGAAAATGCTGGTAACCAGCATTTTCTCCTTTTCCCACAATGTTTTCTACTTGTACCAAGACAAATTTCTATTTTTCAGTCACATTTATTTTGTCGTCTGCAAATGCTTTCAATTTGGACCAGTCTTAAATTGTGTTGTTTGGTAAAGAGTTAAATCATGCAGAAATAGAAAATTCATTAGACTATTCATACCTTTTTTGTTTGTCTTGTCTTTCTGTGGTAAATAAATTCTAATTGAATACAAATTATCAAAGTATTGATCAAGTGTTAACAGTAATGATTCAATTGTCAACGACTGAAATTATTATGCCTGGTAAAGGAAGAAATCTTTTCGCGAAAATAATGAATGAATTGTTCATAAACAAGCCAGACTTGATGAATATGCTCAGGAAAGCTGTTAACCCTTTACCAGACGACAAAATTTTAGCCTTGTCCAAAGTGAAAGCATTTGCAGATGACAATTTCAATGTTACTCAATTGGTGCAATTTTTCTTTGATAGGATAGAAAACATTGTGGTAAAAGGAGAAAATGCTGGTTACCAGCATTTTCTACTTTTCCCACAATGTTTTCAATTGGCTTCTTTCCAAGGGGCATTAAAAGGCGTCATCGTGCTGGAAAGCATTTAATAATACAGACATAAATAATAAATATACAGCGTCTATTATCCTAGTTTATTTTTCAACTTGTATATATTAATGTCAACACCTTGACAAGTGGAGGCCGCCTAAATGAATTTGGCAGTCTCTCAAATACATGAAGCTAACATTTTCATGTATTTCTTGACAGGTATTATCATACGACGCAAATGAGAAAACTAATGAAGAAATCTGTTTTGGAAGAGAGAAATGATAATTTTATAAATCAGCCTTCTAAAGCCGATTTAACAGTAAGGGTAATTTTGAAATTTGCCAGTATTAACCTTTTAGGCATCAAAAAGTAGGAAACGGGCATCAGCAGGCAGTGACACAATGTCATGTTCATGCAATTAAAAGATTCCAGGTAACAATGTGAAAATATCAGACACTGCACAGTCTATGGCCATTCACATTTCATCGATTATCGAATATCCATTGACTTACATGTATTTCCATGTTTACTTTATTTGATTTATTGTTGGTTAAAAATTGACACTATCATTATGCATCTTGTATAAAAATAAACCAAAGTGAATTTGACATTAAAGTATACATTTCAAACTTAATAAAAAAAAACAACTTTATATAAATGTCCCCATTTTACAATGATAAAAAATTTCAAAAGATGTTTTTTACATTAACATGAATGATTGTATTGTAGTGGAGTTTAACGCCGTTTCAACAGCTAAGGTCATACCACGGCGGACAGTGCACCTACACATGTGTTTCCTGGCTTTCTCACAGCAGTACTGATACAACTTTCTTTCCAAGTCACCGACTACTTTTACCACATGAATCAAAGGTGAGAGGCGAAAAATCGCCGCAAAGAAAGTTCTGGGTATCAAACTCGCAACCACCATGTCACGTGTCAGATACGCTAACCACTGAGCTACCCGGGCAGGCATTAGCATAAATGATGAAGTTGCCAAAATTCAATGGAATATTAACCCTTATCCTGCTGAATGAAAGATATGAAACTTTATAGTAGATAGCAGAAGCACAAAACTTTCTTGTTTCAAAGGTATTTTTGGAGGAAAGATATCTCCTTATCGGACAGTGTAGATCAAAGATCAGACTGCACATTCTGTGCAGTCTGATCTTGATCTACGCTGTCCCCAAAAGGTCGGTGGGTCGCGATAAGCAGCCTAAGGGTTAACAACACAATTTTCAAAGGCCTTCATATTATCATAACTACTCTCATGACAACTGGACTGAAATGTGGGCTCTAGATTGAATACAAGCTTTATTTATAATTTGACCTGGTGACCTTCTTTTTGACCCAAGGTGCGCAGTTCTGAGATCTTGTCCGAAATATTAAACAAGACAAATATCATGATGTTTCCTTTTTTAAATGAAAATGTGACCCTCTAGAGAGCACACAAGCTGTAAGCTTTGACATAGTGACCACCTTTTGACAAACTTATCCAAGGTATTCAAGAAAAACACTCTGACTACCGGTATGTTTCATGATTACAGGAATGGAAATGTGGCTTCTATAGTCAAACCACGGTGAAAGTTGATAATGCAAGGATCATAATGGACAGACAACCACCACAAAACAACTCCTTCAGCATTTTGAGTTCAGGTGAGCTTCAATCCTTTTCTTGAAAACAATTACTTTTCATTTGAATGCATGGAAATCTATAGTGTTTCACCTATTTCTGCCATTAAAGGGACCTCAATGAAAACATTGTGGAAATAGGAGAAAATGCTGGTAACCAGCATTTTCTCCTTTCCCCAAAATGATTTTGACCCTTTTAACTCTTTACCAAACGACAAAATTTTAGACTACTCCAAATTGAAAGCTTTTGCAGATGACAAAATAAATGTGACTCAAAAAATGACATTTGTTTTGGGAAGGAGAGAAAACATTGTGGGAAAAGGAGAAAATGCTGGTTACCAGCATTTTCTCCTTTTCCCACAATGTTTTCAAAAGGTGTCTTTCTCAGGGTCGTTAAAAGTCGGGATTGTGTGGTAAAGGGTAAAGACCAACCCTGTCATATGTGACACATTTAATATAACCTTTGCCAGTGCTCTCAATTAATATGGGTTCAAATGATGGAATTTGATTCTAAATGGATGAAAAACATTGTTGAAAAGGAGAAAATGATGGTTACCAGAATTTTCTCCTTTCTCCACAATGCTTTCAAAAATCCTCTCCCTCGGGGTTGTTAAAACTGAGGATTGTGTGGTAATGGGTTTATGCATAAATACCTGTGAATACATGTCACAAATGGAGAAATTACTCATCATATTTTCTCACAATGTTTTTAAAAGTAGTCTGCAGAAAAGGAAAGTTATAGGCTGGTGGTAAAGTGCCAGGAAAAAGTGCACTTGAAAAGGTGCAAATTTATGCATGCAATTAAAATAAGGTCTGAATTATGCTGCAGATTTATGACTGTATACAGACAGGTATGTACGGTTACTTCCTGCATGGAATAGACAGTTTATGAGTAACTCATTAGTAAAGTAGGGCAAATCTTTACATGTTACACCTAAATGATGCATCCATCTTCATTAACAAGCGCCACTGAGACATGTGCAACTGTTTAAATCAATTATGAAACTAAGTTTACATGTATTAAAGTGTAATCTCATACCATATAGGAACATTAAAAGCCCAGTCATGGCCAAAAGTAAACAATGCGGGAGTTAAGATGCGTTTAAATTTATATCATACCATTTAAAATTATGGAAATTATTGTGAAAATGACAATCAGTTTATGTACAGTCAGTCTAAGTGTTAGTCACTGGCAGAAAGATGAATCTTAAAATCAGGCAAAAAATAAACAAAAGATAGAGCCGCTTAGCAACTTTTTACCTAGTTTTTGAGTCGCCTGGTTGCGTAGCAACCAGGCTCTCATTGTTATCATCTTGATCCATGGGGTGACGTAAGCATACCTCCGGCCTTGTACTGCTTCCTGTCCCAGTTCCGGTTTGCGAGACGTAACCTAGTTCCGTAATTATTCGGTGAACAAGCAAGTTTTTTTTTTTTCGTTGTAAAATTATGACTCGGAAATGGTGCATTTCGTGATCATGAACATGTCTTTAAAGACTGAACTATTTCAACAGTTCGAAACAACCATTTCGTCCACTTGCATATACGATAACCAATCGTTTACACAAGCATCAAGTATAATTTGCATATATTATAACAGTTCCAGATACGCCTAAAATGAAATACTCTACGACTGAAATCGTCTTTTCTACGGCACGCTTCTATTTGTGGAAGAATTGTTAGCTTAGAACTACACAACTTTTTATTCTAGACTTTACATTACTTCCTTGCACTCGCATATTTTGGCTGAACCAAAACACTGTGGTAAATGCCGTATGTAACGTGCACGGAGCCTTGGCTGCACTAAATCACCGCTCAGCAGGTGCTTCTTAAGATGGAATGTATAGTTGAACAACGATACTATGCCACTTCTTAAGGATTATACGAAATGTCTTTTTCGATTGAAATGAATGGCAAAAAAATCTTACAAACAGTAATCTAAATTCTTGAATAAACATACCGGTATGCAATAGCTCCAAAATTTATAATAACCGTTCAATGTTGTTTGTTTAGATTTTGTGTGTGTATATAAGTGACATAAAATCGACGTTTAAGTATAGCTGTGGGACAAATATAGATATTGTGATCACGTGATCATGATGTCATGTGTACTGGCCAGAGGTTCTTCATAAATTTACATATTTATGAATCAATCGCCGTTATTTGCGTTGTCCTTCATCGGCTTTTGATTTTGTGTGGATTCGGAATTTAAGTGGAAATTGCGCAGTTCTTACAACCACCAATCTGAGGGCTTGACTCTTCACTCCACCGGAATTCAAATACCCCAAAATAGATTTGCAATAACCCACACAAATCGCAACTTTATTGCAGTGTTTGTAAAAGGTGGACATAACGTCACGTAGGTTGTGAATCGCGAATATTTAGTTTATATACCAATGCAATATATAGCTCTACAGCTTTTAACTGGTGTGGACGCAGTTCTAAATCCTACTAATTAGTGATTGTGGCGGTCCAACATCACGTCCAGGCCCCGTGCTTATAAAAAAACTTGTTTGAGCTCAATCTCGTGCTCAAGGAGCGCATTCTTGCTCGTCTTCAGGAGTCTGACTCATAGTTTTGTGCAGAACGACGGCAGGACAGTGTATCCGAAGAAAAGAGGTGTTGATTAAATGTTTTGCTAATAGATTTAAAATATCGCTTTCCCCATCCGAATCGTAGCTGGGAGGACAATACATGAGATCTTCCAGATAATATGCTGGTAATAATCGATGTTAAAAATCGATGGTGTTCTATTTTTAAACGGAAATTGATTGGTTGTCATGTAAACACTACGTTTTAAGGTTGGTTGCTACCTCTGTAGTCATTACATTTTAAGGTAGTGGGCTACTAATTTCAAGAAAATACCACCGAAGCTAGTGTTTCAGTTGATTTCGTTATTAAAACTGCTAAAACTACGATAACTTTCCCCCCAAATCATTTTTTGTTAACTGTTCACGGTAAGAATTCAATTTATTTTTGTTTGCAGGATCCGGCAAACTAGCTGGATGGACACTAGCTAGCATCAGCTGTCAAAGCCTCCATGTTTGTCAATGTTCAGCATCCGAACATGTAATTTTTAGGTTCAAGATAATTCGACCCAATGGGTAAATGACAACGAAGTTCGGTTAAAAGGAAGTGGAGGGTTAATTGATTTAAAGTGTAGATAATGGAAAGAGATGCTGCAGAATGGCATTTATCACACCTTTGCATGGCTTTCATATCAAACACCAGTCTCCAATCATTGGAGCGAAACCCAATCAATGACAACAGCATCAGTGTCAGACCTTCTTAAGGATGTGTGTGGGGAGGTAGGGGTGGGGGTCTTGGGCACATTAAGAAATAATGAGAATAAAGTACTAAAAATATACTTAACTTCTATAGTTATATAACTCGCTGTTTCATGGAAACCTCCAAATCATTTACTGCATGGAAACCTCCAAATCATTTACTGTATAGATAATTTATACCGAACTTGCCATTTTCCGAACCTGTAGTACCATAAATCATGACAAGCATAATCATAATTAAGAAAAGTAATTGGGCCGAATCGTCTCATTTTCGGGGCCGAACTCTCAGAATTTTTGGGCCGAGTCTTCTCTAAAAACGTGGTTGGCCATGGGCTGAATCTTCTTATGGACGAATCTTCTAGTATAGTTTATTTTCAGATGTTGGGTTGCTTACGTTCGTGAACGAATTTTAGTGCATACTGTGCTCAGATGAAAACGTTCTAAATGTTTATTAGCATCATCTGAGTTCAAAACTCCCATGATCAAAACCCAGGCCGTTGAGTACGGTTTTGTGCTAAGCATGAGATCGTTCTCAATATTTTTTTTAAATGCACAGGGCCAAGAAGCGACAAGAAGGGTTGCACAGTGACTAGTTATTGCTAAAATTGATGTATCTGAAAATACATGTAGCCATATGGTAATGGGTTACAGGGTAACGCATTTAAAAAGTTAAAAGATATTAATTAGCGGTTGCAAGCTTCGTGATTTCAAACAGGCCTGAGAAGGGGGGACGCAGAATAAATATGTCAACATTTTTTATCATTCTCAAAATTGTAGTTATTCATTCCAGTATGTCAAAACCATGAAGTAGACCAGCGTAGTCAGCTACGCTGATGAAAGTTATGGGCACTGTATAGTACTGTCTCACTGTATAGTAGAGTCTCCAGTCCAACGGACATCAAACTTGGTTGAAATGTTTATTTTGATGAAATACTGCACATGTTGGAAATTGGTTGTCTCTGGTGAAAATGTGGCTCACTAGGCCAGACATAAGAGAAGGGTTGCGTGGGCCTCAGAGGCCGATGGTCAGGTTATTGGGCCATATTGTTTGGCTTGTGCTGTAGCAGCGACATTGCTAGTCACTGCTGTATTTACAATGACAGTTTATAGCACTTGAATTAAAAAAAACTTACGTAGCAGGGAAGAAAAAGTTAAAAAAAGTTTTTCTAAGGCATCTTTAAAAATGCTATGAAAGAATTTTGAATATGTGGACAATTTTTCCAAAATTCAATTTAGGGACAATTTCTACAGGGGAAGATTTCTCATGCAGCCACCCAGAGGCCTTAGTTTTTCCCAGATTCTTTTGAGGCATTAAGCTAAGGGAGAACTGCAAATAACGATAGAACTTCATCAGTTATTTTATCTTGACGATACCTTTTGATAATCTTTTCTTTTTTAATTGAAGTCACCAGGGTAAAAGACTAGGTAACTTTGGACTTTTCAAAGCTATTACTGATACATAAAGCACAATTCTCTTTACATATTTCTTTTTCGTGTGAAGTTTGATATTTTTGTTTGTAATGTTAGGATGACAAATTCAGAACCTATGCTTGCATATACAATTTTTTTGCGGTCAGGTTACTTGGTATCTTGAATATTGTTAATAGATTTTTGTTTTGAAATTCAAAAAAGGGTGATGTAAAGCAGATGAGATTACACACCATCACACACCAGGCGACTCTCAGGACTATCAGTCCTTTGATTAATATCTGTTTTCCTGCCAGAAACCAACACTTGGACCGACAGTACAACAACATTTTGTCATCTTTCAAATAATTTACTTTTTGCCTCCACTGGGCCTTTAGTGTAAAATATATATGAGTCATGCTCTGGTAAAAGGGATAAGATGCATCTCTGTGGTGCATGATAACAAGCAAGTCATCACATAATTATGGATCTATAAAATCTATTTTGTCTAACAATCAACTGTATCATAAGATAGACTGGTCCTTTGAAATACAAATAATTGATCAACAGCAAGCTGTTTCGACACAGGTCAGCCTGTGTGGACGTGTTAGCCTGCACAGTCCGCGCAAGCTGACTTGGGTCGATACTAATTACAGATATAGAAGCCCCCTTTTTTAAAGTGCATGGCTCATAATTGTACACTTGTCCTCTTTCTACTGCTAGAAGCCGGTTCAAGCCCTGGTGACAGTTGGTCAAGGTAGAAAATACTAATAGTCTTTCAGATGAGACAGTAAAGTGAGGTTCCATGTGATTTATTTGTGCTCTTTACACTGCGTACTTTGAAGAACCAGGTATAGCTAAGAATCTAAGGTTTTGTCCTGTACCTTGCACTATCCCCCACTAACAGCCTTATGGGGGTGTTGCCCATTTGGGCAACCAGTCGCAACCACGAATCTATGGAAAATCAGTCAAATGGCTGACAGTACAGTCTACTGAACCTCAAAAAGATTCCTATCTTAACCCTTTCCCAAACGATAAATTTTAGACTGGTCCAAATTGAAAGAGTTTGCAGACGACAATTTTAAATTTGATGAAAATGGCAGAAAGTTCTCAAAAAGGGTAGAAAACACTGTGGGAGAAGGAGAAATTGCTTATTACGAGCAATTTCTCCTTTTCCCACAGTGTTTTCAAAAGACTTGTACTGCAGACACGTGAAAACCAGGGCTTGTTTGGGAAAGGGTTAAAGGCTTGACTACACCAGCAGATAGCATAGGTAAAAGATCGGACTGCATGTTCTATGTCTGATCTTGATGTATAATGTCCGAAAAAGCCTCTGCTTTGGCCTGCAGTGCTGAAAGCCCTATCATTACCTCCTGCTTGCACCTTTTTCTATCTTGCAGCACACCGCTTTTGAACACTTAAGTTCTTTACCAGACAACAAAATTTTAGACTAGTCCAAACTAGAAGCGTTGGCAGACAAGAAGTTTAATGTGACACAAAGGACAGAAATTTTCCAAGGAAGATTAGAAAACATTAAAGGAAAAAGGAGAAAATGCTGGTCACCAGCATTTTCTCCTTTTCCAGTTATGTCTTTGAAGACATTAAAACTCCGGATTGTGTGGTAATAGGTTAAAGCAAAAACAGAAGCTACTTGTAACAAGCAAATCTGTCATTTTGTCACAATATCTTTAGACTTGGTATTTACAGTATTTTTCTGTGATACAAAATATGACATCTTGTACAATAAATCTTCAGTCAGAACCACAAAAAATTTCATGTGCTGGATCCCACATTTCCATGTATAATTTTTTTGTGTCACTGAATAAATATATCTAAACTCTGGACTGGTTACTATCATTTTCTCTTTATTCAACAATGTTATCAGAAGCCTTCCTTCAGGTCATAATTAGAACCTGGAATGTTACATGATGAGCTGAGCCTTTACCAAACAAAAGAATCTTATCCCTTAAAGCCCTGGAATTGACTTAAGTTGTTATTGCAGACAGTGTAGATCAAGATCAGACTCCACAGAACATGCAGTCCGATCTTTGATCTACACTGTCTGCTACTATGTTACATATTCCATCTTAAACAACTTAAACTAGCAATATTTTAGGCTGTTTTTCCTAATTAAAAAGGTCCAAACCATCAAACAGCGCTTTAACCCTTTACCGCACAATGACACCTTTTAACAACCCTGGGAAAGAAGCCTTTTGAAAACATTGTGGGAAAAGGAGAAAATGCTAGTAACCAGCATTTTCTCCTTTTCCTACAATGTTTTCTACCCTATCAAGAGAAGATTGCACCATTTGAGCCACAATGAAATTGTCGTCTGCAAATGCTTTCAATTTGGACAAGGATAAAATTTTGTCGTCTGTTAAAGTGTTAAAGGTTAAGACTTGTCTGATCTGTAAGCATTAGCAGACAACAAATTAATGTGACTCAGTTAAATTTCTCTTTGAAAGTGAATAAAATATGGTGGGAAAAGGAGAAAATGCTGGCTGCCAGCATTTTCGATTTTTCCCACAATGTTTTCAGCAGTAATTTTTCTCAGGGTCCTTAAACCCGGTATCATTTGCTAAAGGGTCATAGGGCAATGATTCTGCCCAATAAGCATAAACAGTTCCCTCTATACCTTCTTGATGAACTAAATAGCAAAGTTGGATAGCCGGTTATGCACAGATTAAGATAATCCATTGAACCCTTCAACAATAAAGTCTGCCTCATGCTGCTTTTGCAGACAACATAGATCAAGAGTGCACAGAACATGCACTCTGATCTTGAATCAACAGCATCCTGTATTGTTCAAGATACTTTGACTAGAGCTGTGTTGAAATCAATTTATCTGATCCTTTCTCATGTCTGATATCACTTGTTCCATAATATATTAAGCATAACAAGGGTAAATCTTATTTCAGACAACAAATTATTTACATACTGAGCATTATAATGGGTTAAATTGTATTTCAGACAACAAATTATTTATATATTTTTACCCTTACTGTGCAGAGTAAACCTAACAGGTATTTTCAGTCTAGAGATAGCATCCAAACGATTGCATTTTCAACGTTGCTCTTGTCCAGAATGTCTCAGCAAAGCAGGCAGTGAAGATCAAAGATCAGACTGCACATCTTGTGCAGTCTGATCTTGATCTATACGGTCTTCAAAGGCAACTACATTTGTGAAAGTTGCAGTAAGGATTAAAGTTAGTAACATGGTAGCTTTGACAGGTTAACCACCCCTAATGACTCTTGAAAATCTTTTAAACCTTTAATCCCTGACTAAACAATCCTGAGTTTTCACCACCCTGAGAAAAAAGGCTTTTGAAAACATTGTGGGAAAAGGAGAAAATGCAGGTAACCAGTATTTCCTCTTCCCACAATTATTATGTCATCTACGCTTGCTTTCAATATGTACAAGTGTAAAATTTTGTTGTCTGGTAAGGGTTAAAGCACCTATCACAACTTAAATAACTTTTGCAGGAAGCGTAGATCAAAACCTGATAGCACAAAACCTGCAGTCTGATCTTTGCTCTATAGATTTAGTGTAGGGTTAAACTGAAAATATCACTGTTTTTTTTTGTCTATTAGATGGGTCTTGTTTCTAGACAGAAAAGAGCAGTTTATTCTGTGCCCCAAGGGTTAATTAAGAAATAAACTTCCTTCAATTGTGGTTTATCATTCAATAAACCATGGTTGTGAGTTATGAGGCACAACAAGTAATCCATGAGGGTGATAGCCTTAGTGGTTTATTCATTGCACCTCATAGCTCAGAACCATCCATGGTTTATTGAACAATAAACCAGGATAGAAAGAAGATTATTTTGATACTAACATGACCAACTCTTAATAAAAGGAAAACAAGCTCATACTTAGTATACAAAGGCAGATGCGGATTAATTTTTAATTTACAAAGAATATAGGATGAGGTCGATTTTATATGCTCCTGCTGCACTGTGTTTACAGAGCCGAACATGTCAAGTTAGAATCCATTATCTCCAGGATTTCCCTTCTTGCTAAAAACTGCAGAAATATCAGAGGAGAAATGTTCCAAAAATACTACCTGCAGTTAACATCTTTTACTTTGCAGCCTATTTCTTTTACCAGAAGATTTCCCGAGGACATGTCAAGCTGCCCTGGGAGAAATATAAAAAAGAACCTCCACTTGGTTTAGCCAATCACAGTGATTGGGAAAGGATTTTTTGCAATGGGACAATGTCCTTTTGGTCAGGAAATTCAATGTGACATTTTGAAAACCATGCAATGTGACAATTTCAACAACACAAAAATTTTCATTGCCTTCATTTATTTGTTTAAAACACTGTACCATGCAAATACAAGTCATGTAATGTAGCTAATGCCTTGGTAGCTTATGTTTGTTTCTTGGTAATATTAATTATCAAACATAGTCAAATTGTCAATTAAGACCATCAGCTTTCATACAGTGTATATAATTCTGATTAAGAATGCTTCTTAACTATACTCATCTTAAAGCAGTTAAGTAGTATTCTCATTCAGCATGATATGCACTGTATGAAAGCAGACGTTTGCTGTGTGTCACAGTCTGTGGATGTGCTCAAGGACATAGACGTAATCTGAGGGTCGGTCTGATCGTCATCTATTTGAGTCTGTTGAACTTGAGGAATGTTTGTTTTGGGAAAGAAACTACTTATTGAGCCCTGGCCTTCAGGCAACTTTAATTTCTTTTTCGGGGGCATTTTAGACGTTGAAAATTAAATTTTACTATTCAATTCAAGCAGCTAAATAGATGAATTCACCATGACAATGGTACAAATTTTCAATGAGCGTTTCATGATTTACAAGTTGATGATGTCGAGCGCACCTACGCTACTCATTTTTATAGAGCGTCTAATCAGATCTGATCAAAATAGATTCGCCCCACGATTTTTCGTACTTTTTCCGACTTAAAAAATTGAATGGGACACGGGCGCACTCGATAGCAAAAACGATGTGACATTTTGGATTTTAATGTGACTATGGCGCATAGCGCAAGCCTTTCCCAGTCACTGCAATCAGAAGCTGCATTACTTTCAAATTTAGAAAATTCTGGATAATAAGACTGAGAACATTCTTTAGAATGGTTGGTGAATAGGGCCCAGATATACTATGTATACAATAGTTTTCCCCTTAGAAAAACTGTATCTCTGTATTTTGCTCCACAACATATGATTTTCTTTTCATTTTTTTTATTCAGCACACATTATATGAGTGCCAATGAAAAAAATCTGTCCAAAGGAAAAAACTGTGGCACATGTCCTTAACCCTTTCCCAAACAAGCCCTAGTTTTCACGTGTCTGCAGTACACGTCTTTTGAAAACACTGTGGGAAAAGGAGAAATTGCTCGTAACGAGCAATTTCTCCTTTTCCCACAGTGTTTTCTACCCTTTTTGAGACCTTTCTGCCATTTTCATCAAATTTGAAATTGTCGTCTGAAAACTCTTTGAATTTGGACCAGTCCAAAATTTGTCGTTTGGGAAAGGGTTAAATGATGTTTTACACCGCTGTCAACATGCTATCAATTATATCAAGTTGATAGCTCACTTATTCAAGACTGTTTGCTGGGTTTTACCTGTAGTTAAGGCCAAGGCTCTTAACTCTTTACCAAAAAACAAAATTTTAGTCTGGTCCAAATTGAAAGCATTTGCAGATAACATATCAAATTTACTCGAAACATAAAATTTGTCTTTCAGAAGGTTAAAAACATTGTGGGAGAAGAAAAAAATGCTGGTTACCAGCATTTTGTTCCCTTCCCATGTTTTCAAAAGGCTTTTTTTCCTTAGAGTTGTAAAATTCTATGTCGGGATTAAGTGGTAAAGGCTAAAGTGCCTTGACCAAAGACATTCAAACAAAAGAACAAGGGTGTCTGGCTTGGATCAAATCACAGACCTCTGAATTACTATTTTTCTGGCTAGGATCAAATCAAGGACCTCTGGATTACCATTTCTACACCACAACTACTTAGCCAAGAAGCACCCCCCCCATGCTTTTCATGAGTATAACCTAAAAAGCCTTTAGGACATCTTTATAATCAACAATCTTATTTTTTCAGCAGTCTAGTGATTAACTCTTTACCAAACAACCCCAAGTTTTAACAACCCTGAAGACTTTTGAAAACATTGTGGAAAAAGGAGAATATGCTGGAAATGCAGTATATCGATTTTACCGCCATGCATGATTCATCTGGATATTAAATATCTTTCACAATTAACATGAGACACTGGTCTATGATACTATAACTTACTTCAAGTTTTTCAAAGTATGATGACAAATTTTGTGCTCCTGGAAGTGTATAATATCATTGGAAGAGTATATTTATTCGGATAGTCAAGTGTTAATGACATCAATATGTGAAGTAATTAGAATTTCGTCGATGCCATAAGTTTATTCCAGCTGATTTATTTCAACTTTTTTGATGGAATGGCCATCTTTAGTTAGAAAAAAGCTAGGGGAGTGTTATTTAGAGGAGTAGTATAAATATGGGACATTATGGTAATTAAGGGCTCACGGTGATAAGACAATGTCCAATATTCATGGATACTCTGGTATCTCCTTTCCATGTCACTATTATGTAATGCCTATTTGTCACCCTGTTTTCTTTACTTAAAACACCTATGCTTAATTGACTCAAGAGAAAAAAGCTTTGGAAAACGTAAAAAGTAGAAAATGTTTTTTTCATTTTCCGAAATGTCTTCTACCATTTCTAAAATAAAACATTTGAGCCACATTTACTTTCTAGATTTCAAAAAGTAATCTTTCAATTTGGACAAGACTTTCTTGCTGGGTAAATGGTTAACATGTCTGCCAACTGAAATATTTAAGTTCTGTGGCCTTGAAAATAAACGATTTGTCATTGAAAAGGTCGCAATACTTCATTTGGAAAGGGGGGCAAAAAATTCTTTCTAATTTAATCATTTATCAAGCCATTTCTCCTTTCCCCATGTTTTCTACCCCATCAGAAAACTTCAACTCATTTGTACCAATTTCAAATTCATTGCAGATGCTTTCAATTTGGAAGTGTGAAAAATGTGTCCTTTGGAAAAGGGCTAAATCAAGGTCTCGTAACTCCAAGATCTTAATGGCCTCACTATAACTATGTGAAAATGGACACACACGTTTAACTCTTTACTAAACGACAAACTTTTAGGCTCGTCCAAATTGGAAGCATTTGCAGACAACAAAAAAAAAATGGGACTCAAAAGTTGATATTTGTTTTGGGAAGGGTAGAAAACATTGTGGGAAAAGGAGAAAATGCTGGTGACCAGCATTTTCTCCTTTTTCCACAATGTTTTCAAAAGGCTTCTTTCTCAGGGTCGTGAAAACCCTGGATTGTTTGGTAAAGAGTTAACTCTTTACCAGACGAAAAAAATTTACCCCTGTCCAAATAAAAAGTATTTGCAGATGACAAATTGTATGTTACTCAAAACATAAGATTTGTCTTTCATAGGGTATAAAACAATGTGGGAAAAGGAGAAAATGCTGTTTCCATCATTTTATCCTTTTACCACAATGTTTTCAAAAGTTTTTTTTTTCTCAGGGTTGTTAAAAGTTGGTATTTTGTGTTAAGGGGCTAAGAGATATAATGTGGCAAGTTTCAAGGAATTACTGAGAACCATTAACCCTGTATGAAATGTCACAAACTCTAGAATCAAACAGATCGAAAGCAATAATGTAGATAACATAACTCAATGTGGCTAAACTAAAACATGTCTTCCAAAGGGTAGTAAACATGGTGGGAAAAGGAGAAAGTACTAGTTTCCACTGCCCCAAGTGTTTTCAAAAGCCTTTTCCCAAGGTCGTTGAAACTCGGGAATGTTTAGAAAAGGGTTTAACCTTTTCCCAAACAACAAATTTTGGACTGGTCCAAATTGAAAGAGTTTGCAGACGACAATTTTAAATTTGATGAAAATAGCAGAAAGGTCTCAGAAAAGGCTAAAAACACTGTGGGAAAAGGAGAAATTGCTCGTTACGAGCAATTTCTCCTTTTCCCACAGTGTTTTCAAAAGACTTGTACAGAAGACACGTGAAAACCAGGGCTTGTTTGGGAATGGGTTAAAGGAGATCACATTACAAGAAACAGCTTGTTTCCAAATTCAAGAGCATATCAATTTCTCCATTATGCCAATGACTGAAATAACTAAAACTGTCGCAAGGTGGACAAATACCCCCTCCCACCTACACCGGCACCATGTCATTGAATCAGCACAATCAGAGAACAGAAATTATTTTCAAAAAGTTCACAAGGGACCTTGACCTTTGACCCATGTGACCCCAAAACAATATGGCACCTCCTTGGGTCATGAGCAACACTTGTATAAAGTTTCAGGGTCCTAGGTCAAATAGCTATCGAGTTAGAGCGCAGAAACAATTTTCAAAGTTCATCTGTGGCTTTGGCCTTTGACCCATGGAACCCAAATATAATGGGGCACCTCCTTAGGTCATGAGCAAGACTTGTATAAAGTTTCAAGGCCCTAGGTCAAACGGCTTTTGCGTTAGAGCACAGCAACAATTTTGTAACAAAGTTCATCTGTAACCTTGACCTTTGACCCACTTGACCCCAAAACAATAGGGCACCTCCTTGGGTCATGTTTTTGAGTTAGAGCACAGAAACAATTTTCGAACAAAGTTCACCTGTGACCTTGTCCTTTGACCCACGTGACCCAAAAACAATAGGGCAGCTTTTTGGGTCATGAGCAAGACTTGTACAAAGTTTCAGGGTCCTAGGTCAAACAGCTTTTGCGTTAAGAGCACAGAAAAGATTTTCTAACAAAGTTCACCTGTAACCTTGACCTTTAACCCACGTGACCTCAAAACTTCTTTAAAGCTTCAGGGTCCTAGGTCAAACTTATTTTGAGTTAGAGCACAGAAACGAAAACATGGACAGACGGATGGACAGACAGACAGACATGGTGAAACCAGTATACCCCCCCCTCTTCTTTGTAGGTGGAGGTATAATCAGATTGAGCCCTTTACAAAAAAATCCCATTTTTTATAACCCTGGGGGAAAAAAGGCTTGAGACAAGATTTTAGGAAAAGGAATTAATGCTGATAACCAGCATTTTCTCCTATTACCAACATAATCCTTTGAAAGACAAACTCCATCATTTGAGCCAAATTCAAACTCTCACCTGTAAATGCTTCCCATGTGGACGAGTATCAAAATTTGTATATGGTAAAGAGTAAAAATCAAACTTAGACAAACTGAAAGTGGTGTGACTTCTTACATTAACTACCAGGGTGTCTTGGGTCCAAAACAACTGGCAAAATCTGATGATCTTTTGTACATTTGGCATAATAATATTATACATTGTACATGTGAATCCATCCCAGCTTTAGGACACTTGTGTCATCACTATAGTGCACATTAACATGCCAACTAACATCATGAGTGTCATGAAGAGGGCAATTTGTACTCCCATAAACTGGACAATGGTGGACAGCCTACTGTACACCATGACAACTCTAGGTCAAAATCCTCCCAACATAACATTCCCTGATTCAGCATAAATCTGTCCTTGATGCATTACCACCTGAAGATGAGTTTCTTTGTCTTGCAGCTGACCACTATATAGGTGTGGCTAGGATTACAATATTTATAAGCACAGTTGGGCAGGAAGAGCCAATGGGGGAGGCAGCAGCAGAGTGGCACTTATTGTAAAGCTTAGAGGTATTCCCTAGTCATCAGTGCATAGATTTCACCCATCTTTTATGTTTGAAAAGACGCGCAGATCTAGAGAAAGTTCGATACATGTATGTGATATTGTGATTTACAACTTTGGTAGCTGATTTTTCATATGCATGTGCGTATTGTGCGTAATGGACGCTACGCCCTTGCACTTGTGGGAAGGCATTGTCCTTCCAAAATGCAGACACAGATCATTATCTGGGTTTGTATTCACCAACAGTTCTTCAGAATAGTCTTAGTCTTTATATCTGAGATATTCTAAATTTGAAAGTAACACAACTCCTGATTGGCTAAACCAAATGGTTTAGCCTATCAGAAGTCATGTTACTTTCAAATTTAGGAAATTCTTGAGAATAAGATAAGGAATGTTCCTAACTCTTTACCACACAATCCTGAGTTTTAACAATCCTGGGAAAGAAGCCTTTACAAAACATTATGGGAAAAGGAGAAAATGTTGGTAACCAGCATTTACCCCTTTTCCCACAATGTTTTTAACCCTATAGAAACAAGTCAAATCATTTGAGCCACATTTAATTTGTCGTCTACAAATTCTTTCAATTTGAACCAGTCCAAAATTTTGTTGTTTGGTAAAGCGTTAAGAATGGTTACCATTCATGTGTTTGCTTTCATACTGACTGTTTATGTTGCTCCATGAATTCAAGTCTGACTTTTGGACTGCTTTCAGGTGAAAATGCATCAAAGTGACTGCAGTGTTGTTGGTCATGTCTGTCAGTCTAATTAATTATGCAGGATACGCATCTCATTTTGTTGTCTGCAAATTTGGACAAGTAACAATTTTTGTCATCTACTGAAGACTTCAAATTTCACTACCATTCAGGATGTATGAGGACATGCATTCCATCTACACTTCAATGAACTGAGGGAACCTACAGCAGAGCTCCAGATAAGAGGGTGTGATGGTATTCTAAATCCACTATTTCTCTTCCAAACCCTATGTTGTGGGTACTCATTAGAATCGTCTCGATAAGACGATTCAAATGAGTACCCATAACACATGGTTTAGTGGAGAATAAGTGATGTTTTCAATTTTGAAATCAAAATCACTCCCTCTATCTGGAGCTCTGCTATAGTGAATTTGACAAAACTAGAATTTGCACAAATATGCACAAAAGCTTAAGCTCCAGATAGAGGGAGTGATCTGCTCATTGTGGGTAAAAATAATATTGAAATAAATTTGAAACAAAACCATTACAAATACAAAACATGTGAGTAACTCGATACTAAACCTCTACCAAACAATCCCGAGTTTTAATGACCCTGAGGAGGAAGTCTTTCTAAAACTTAATGGAAAAAGGAGATTAGAGATGTGTCACTGCTGTTTGTTCGCATACCATGAAAATTATTTTCATTACTAGATAAATTTAGTACTTACTGAAAAAATAGCTTGGATATACGATATCATGGATGCAAAGACAGACAAGTGCATGGACTGATGTCTCTACTGACATGTCTGTTAAACACTTGGCCACAATTCTTTTAGGAGCAAAAATAGTTCCTTTTTAACAGACTGGAAACATCTGTTTTATTAAATTTTGCACTAAAAGGGTTTATGATTTGAACAGCACTCACACTGTAGGAGAAAACAGGGAGACAAATAGCATTAAAGGTTCACAGCATATCCGACAAGCTTAAATGAACAAAGTGTCATGCAGACAGTTTATGCATAATGTAATAAACATTATAGAGTCTCAATGTTACTTTCTTGACACTTTGATTCCATTTTTGGGTATCCCTTTGCAAAATAATCCCCTGATTCAACAACCCTGAGAAAGAAGAATTTTGAAAAACATTTATGGAAACAGAGAAAATGCTGGTAACTTGCATTTTCTCCTTTTCCCACAATGTTTTTTAACCTGTCTTTCCCACGATGTTTTTCACTTGTTCAAAGGCATCTTGAATCATTCTAGTCAAATTCAATTTGTTGTCTTCAGATGCTTTCTATTTAGACAGGCCTAAAATTTTATTGTTTGATAAAGGGCCAACTTTGAAAACACAAACGACTTACTGCCTCTCACAGCAGACTGCTTTAGCAAACATGTTGCAAAAGGAGAAATTCCTTGAGATGCTACCATATTTTACGGACAATAAGCTGCTGCACTGTACAGGCCGCACCCTTTCATTTTAACCATTTTAGAAATAAAAAATATTGCATAAGCTGCTTCGGCACATAGGCCGCGGCTGATACTCTTGGTTAATGTACAATGTCATCCATCTATAAACAGGGTTTGCGTTTACGCCGTAAACATGTCTTTTTACGCAATGGAATTGACTTGGGACGAAACAAAAAAGTCGCCATTGCGTCCACAGGACGAAATGAAAAATCGGCACTGTTTAACCACCATTTAACATACAAATAATGGTTGTTTTGAAAAATGTTTCTGTTTCCATGCTTTCAAAAGATAGCCACAAAACAAAATATTTCTTTTTTTTTTTTGGAAATCCGGCTTCAGTTACATGAGTAGCAGCCTCTTATCCAAGTTATTGTGATTTCATCGCATAGCAACCGCATCTGTTGCAGTCCAATATTGCTACCCTGGCGAAGAGGAAAAAATATACTCGCTCTTTTCAAGAATCCTGGCTGAAAGAGCCCGAATTTAAGCCATGAGTAATAAAAGAAACGAAATCAGAGAGCAACATTGTTATGAAATGCTCGTTTTGCCTACATATCAGACGCTATCTAGGCATGCTTCTTTGGACGGACATCGCCGTACAGTTGAAATAAAAAAAAAAATCAAAAGAATCGTCACTAAAATCCTTACAGCAAGCAGAAGAATGGGACTCGATGAGAGCTAGATGGGACTCAGTTTTCTGATAGGTACTGCGTCCATGGGACGCAGTGAAAAAGATAAAAAATGCCAACACTGTATGGATAATATGTACCAGTACATGTATTTATAATAAACACCTGAAACAAAGTTATCCGTTCTTTTTGCATTAATTCCATTGGAGTGATTTCCCCTTCTAAGAGATCAAATCACTCAGAGGACTCGAGACTGTTATCATTCGTTTATCCTTTGTCAAATGTTTTAAGGAATTGCAAAATTGTCAAATTGTCACTTCGATTGGTTAATTGACAGTACACACAAAAAACACCTGTAATTATATTCACAGTTAAGCACAGGTTGGTACTTATCAACATCATCAATCAACAGGTGTGAAAAAACAAGGTTGGTCACAAGTTTTAACACATTTGTAAGTTTGCAAGCGGATTAATTTATCTGACGACTACAGTTAGTTATAAGTGGTGCCCACATGGGAAATGGTAAACTGGTTTTCATTTATTTTCAGTGTTAGAGGCAACACCAAAAGATCATCTAGAAAAATAAAATTAGCGTATAAGCCGCTTGAACTCATAGGCCGCACTTTAATGGATAGGCCATGGCCTATTGTCCGGACAATACGGTAAGTTTTCACATCTTTGTTTTCCTTTAAGAAACCTTATTTTTTGTTAACCATCCCTACTTTAAAATGATCATTAAAGGTTGTTACTTTTATCCTGCAAATTTGTGTTCAAATATAATAGCTTAAAGCAATTGCAAAACAAAAGACAAGTCTTTGACTAGTCTTGTTTTCTTCAAAGAGATACTGTAGCTCTGATGAACACCAATTATTGTTTTGCATGTACAGGATGGCATAAGATAACAAAGATGCCAGACCAATAGCCACTCAGTTCCAATAAGTACTAAATGGCGAAAAATATCCATGTATGTCAATCACGTCAAGTGCTATTGTGCTGTGGTCTAAATTTGCACAGATTTCCTGACAACGGTATTATGTCATTGTATCCAATGAAAGAAATCCATCTGGTTAAGGACAATGACCAAGGCCACAGACAGCTGTGTTGAACCTAATCTGGTATCAAGCACGCCACATGTCTATATCTGGGCAAGAAATAATTAGAAAGAGTAATAACTATCTTAACCCTTTACCACACAATGTGGCCTTTTAATGACCATGGGAAAGAAGCCTTTTGAAAACATTGTGGGAATTGGAGAAAATGCTGGTAACCAGCATTTTCTACTCTTCCCATAATGTTTTCTACCCTATCAAAGAAAATTTGCACCATTTGAGCCACATTAATCTTGTCGTCTGCAAATGCTTTCAATTTGGACAAGGCTAAAATTTTGTTGTCTGGTAAAAGGGTTAAAATGAGACATAACTTGTTACCAGAAGACAACATTTTAGACTCCTCCATACTGAAAGATTTTGCAGAGGACAAAATGAACCTAGTTCAAATGATAGAATTTGCCTTTGCAAGGTCAGAAAAATTTGGGGGAAAAGGAGGAAATGCTGATTATCATCATTTTTCCAGGAAGTTTTCAAAAGCCTTAATGCCCAAGATCGTTAAAACTCTGGATTGTGTGGTAAAGGGTTAATATCCCACCTAAGAAGTTCTGTAAGAAATAATCCTTTGATCTGTAAAAGCAGGAAACACAAATTTACTTCATGCAAATCTATGTTTCAGTTCATAGTTGCAGTAAGTTTCCGTACCATGACAGCAAAACTTCTTATTTAACTCTTTACCACACAATCCCGACTTTTAACGACCCTGAGGAAGAAGCCTTTTGAAAACATTGTGGGAAAAGGAGAAAATGCTGGAAACCAGCATTTTCTCCTTTTCCCACAACATTTTCCACTCATCCCAAAACAAATTTCAATTTTTGTGTCACCTTTATTTTGTCGTCTGCAAAAGCTTTCAATTTGGACTGGTCCAAAATTTTTATCGCGTGGTAAACAGTTAACACAAAAATTTGAGTCATGCTCTGTGAAGGGTGGAAAACATTGTGGGAAAAGGAGAAAATGCTGGTTACCAGCATTTTCTCCTTTTCCAACGATGTTTTCAAAAGGCTTCTTTCAGAGGGGCTTCAAAAGGCGTCATTGTGCGGTAATGAGATCGAGTGCTGGGTATCATACATCATGAGATGCATTAAACCCCTTTTGCCAGAGCATGGCTCACTAATAGGTTCAAGGGAAGATAATTCTTCAAACCTCATAAGCAGACAACTGGAAAGCGTTTCATACTGATCTACAGTTTCAAACTTTACGCACAGAAACTTCACAGTTTCCTGCCACAAGTTATATATGTGCATCTACATTTTGGATGGACAGATGGACACTGAGGACAAGCTTTGTCCCCAAAAACAACCATTTTGCAGTAGTATAAAGATCAATCACAAGCTTGTGCTTGAATTAGCAACCTTCCACGCAAAAACGGTTTGGTTTTCGACAGAGATAAACCTATTTTAGATAAACTAACATAGCACACATAAACCCTTTACCAAACAACAACAAGAGGGCCATGATGGCCTTGGATCGCTCACCTGAGTCAATAGGCGAAATTTCACTCCAGGGTCACTCTAAGAGCGCACAAAAGGTTTTTCTAAGATTTGACCTAGTGACCTAGTTTTTGACCCCACATGACCCAATTTCAAACTCGTCCCAGATTTTATCAAGACAAACATTCTGATCAAGTTTCATGAGGATCGGACCGAAAATGTGGCCTTTAGAGCGTACACAAGGTAAAAAGTTGACGACAGACGACGCACACCGCACGACGGACGCCGGACACAGCACAATCACAATAGTTCACCATGAGCACTTTGTGCCCCAGTGAGCTAAAAAACAAGTCAAAAAAAGAGCACCACATGCAGGTGCCAACAATTGGCTGTTGTTTTTCGACTGATAAAAATTACCCTAACAATTTTTTAAAAAGGTCACCGTAGGAACATTTCTGTGAAATTATTTCAAAATCTGACCAGCGGTTTCAGAGATAAAGAACTTTCTGTATAGTTCAAGTAGCCCCCAGTCACCAAAGCCATGTTTCTTGACAGATCAAAATTTTGCAAACAATTTTTGAAAAGGGTCCCCCAAGGAACATCTCTGTGAAATTATTTCAGAATCTGACCAGCCGTTTCAGAGAAGAAGAATTTTTAAGAATTTCTTCATTTCTGTATAGTGCAAGTAGCCCCCATTCACCAGAGCCATGTTTCTTGACAGATCAAAATTTCGCGAACAATTTTTGAAAAGGCTCACCCAAGGAACATCTCTGTGAAATTATTTTAAAATCTGACTAGCTGTTTCAGAGAAGAAAAATTTTTAAGAATTTCTTCATACCTCTATAGTGCAAGTAGCCCCCATTCACCAGAGCCATGTTTTTGACAGATCAAAATTTCGCGAACAATTTTTGAAAAGGGTCACCCAAGGAACATTCCTGTGAAATAATTTCAAAATCTGGCCAGTGGTTTCAGAGGAGAAGATTTTTAAAGAATTTCTTAGAAAATTCCATTTCGTTGCCATGGCAACCAGAGTTTTTGATGGAATCAAATTTTGTGAACAATGTTTAAAGAGGACCTCCCAAGGAACATTTCTGCCAAGTTTGGTCCGAATTGGCCCAGTGGTTTAGGAGGAGATGATGTTTAAAGAATTGTTGACGATGCACGACGCACAGACGCACGACCAACGACGGACACCGGGTGATCCTAATAGCTCCCCTTGAGCACGTTGTGCTCAGGTGAGCTAAAAATGTAGACTTGTCCAAATTGAAAGCATTTGCAGGCGTCAATTCAAATGTAGCTCAAATGATGGAATTTGTCTTTCATAGAGTTGAAAACATTGTGGGGGAAGGGAAAACGCTGGTTACCAGCATTTTCTCCTTTTTGTACAATGTTTTCAAAAGTGTTTCCTGTCAGGGTCGTTAAAACTTGGTATTGTGTGGTAAAGGATTAAATCAAACATAAACTGGAAACCTCCTGAGGATAGGAAATTCATCTTTGAATAATAATGAAAATGCTGGGAATAAGGAGCCACTGCTTAAAACAAGCAATTGCTCCTTTTGATCAATAATTCTGAAAGTTCTAGAGCTACTGAATACTTACACTGAAAACCGAAGAGAACAAACAATACTATCTTCATGATCTAATTGCAGGAATTAACTCTTTACCACACAATCCCGACTTCTAACGACCCTGAGGAAGAAGGCTTTTGAAAACATTTTGGGAAAAGGAGAAAATGCTGGTAACCAGCATTTTCTCCTTTTCCAACAATGTTTTCTACCCTTCCTAAAACAAATTTCCATTTTTCAGTCACATTTATTTTGTTGTCTGCAAATGCTTTCAATTTGGACCAGTCTAAAATTTTGTCGTTTGGTAAAGAGTTAAACAAGAGAGCGTGGCTCAAAAGATGTGATATGACTCTGACAGGGTAGAAAACACTGTAACGAAAAACAACTTACTGGTTAACAGCATCCTCTGCTTTTTACACAATATTTACCAAAGCTTTCCTCCTAAGGGTTGTGAATACAAAATTATTATTTGGTAGGGTCTAAAAGCCACAAATCAAAATGTATACTCGGTGTAGTACTGAAAACTGCCAATCAATGGTTATTCACATTGATCTGTAGATGAATTGGGAAGCAAAATGAGCTTGCTTCATTAGTTTTGCCCTACAAAGTAAATGAAGCAAACAAATTAATAAGTACAAGAGTCTGAGTTTTATGCAGATAAAATGCCAACTGGGTGAACTATGTGCACTAAACAAGCTGGCAAGCCTCCTGTATAACCAGTTAAGTTTGGGCTTTTGACTGGTTTGATTGATTTGTGTCTTACTTAACTCTTTACCAAACAAAATATTAGACTGGTACAAATTGAAAGCATTTGCAGACGACAAATCAATTCCAGCTCAAAAATTGAAAATTGATTTGGAAAGGGTAGAAGCATTTTCTCCTTTCCGACAATGTTTTCTAAATGCATTTTCTTCAGGGTTGTTGAAAGTCTGGATTGTGTGGTAAAGGGTTAAATCACTTTCAACAGTATTTCAGATATGTCATTACAATGGCTCTCTGCCATTTTACCAGGAATATGATACAAAACTGTAGTGTGCTGTCCATAGGGACTTTCATAGGACCAGCCCAGCAATCATGAAAGGCACCTAGACCCTGGGAAAGAGTAATCCAAAATCAAACCACACAGACAGTAACTGTTAACTCTTTACTAAACGACAAAATTTTAGACTTGTCCAAATAATTTAATTGAAAGAATTTGCAAACGACAAATTAAATGTGGCTCAAATAATGGAATTTGTCTTTGATAGGGTAGAAAACATTGTGTGAAGAGGAGAAAATGCTGGTTACCAGTATTTTCTCCTCTTCCCACAATGTTTTCAAAAGGCTTCTTTCTCAGGGTCATTAAAACTCTGGATTATGTGGTAAAGGGTTAAAGGACACATGGACTCCAAATGATTTTTTTCTTTTAACTCGGAAAAAATTGCAAGTGCCCCAACTTCAACTCAACATTTTCCTTGTTAGTATTTTATTTAACGCTGTTTTCAACATTATTTCAGCTGTATTGTGGCAGTTAGTGCACCTATCCATGCTTTCCTGGAGTTGCCTTAACAAGTACTTCGCATGATATTCTTCCCAATCTAATGGCTGCTTTCCTACAAAACCATTGTTGAAACAATGATTAGCGGTGAGAGAGGAATGACTCCTGTCGCAAAGACCAGTTTTCTTTCTTACTCGCAAACTATTTTCAGAGCCAGACCTAGGCATTCATGGCAATTGCTGATAAAATAAATCTGATTTTTCTCACATGGCCGAGCTCATAAATCACTGGCATATTAGGTTTAGATTCTTCAAAAATGAATTCATATTTTACATGACTAAATTTACAGTAAACCTTTTTCACATCAATGCTAGTCTGATACATACCATCAATTCTTCAATGTTGGATCTGCAGATACTGCAGATAGTCAGCTCAATAAATTTTGTCATCATGCTCTTTCTTGGTTGATTTTATTTCTAGCTGAACTGCCAACTCCCTTTCCCATCTTTTCAAATCTTTAATTGATGGTGCTAGGGCACCACATTAACTTTTTGATCTGCTGGATCATTCAGAAAATTAGTTTGTCAAACCATTTGTCCTTTCAAGATTTTTCAAGATTCCCGCCTGTCCTTTCCTAGGTTCATGATGGTGATGTTATTTTTTCAGCCTTCAATCACTGTATAATTATCTCAAACACCTCTTAGCTCTTGATTACAAGCTGTAATGCTGCAAGACAAGCTCACCCACAACCTTCCTGATGTTGGCTCTCACGGATGTGAGTACATTCCATCCCACCCTGTCAAGTTCTGGCCAGCCCTCTCACATTTCTAACATTCCTATCAAGGTCCAAAATATTCTTCATGTTCTTTCCAGATCTTGGAGGGATGGAACATGGTAGACAGGCATTTTTGGTGCATATTTATGTCCACAGTTGAAAAGAAAGGCCTTCAAAGCAGTACAGTAATTATCATTGTAGTCTAAGACTTCGCCTTGGCAAGGCGACATGAAAAGATGGAGAAGATATTTTTGTTTTTGTATATTTGCTTGGTGCATACAATCATTTCTTTAGAGAGATAGAGAATTACAGAATGGACGGAATGCCACATTGTACATAGTAGGTAAGACGAAAAAGAAGAAGAAGGACGAGAAAACCAAGATCCATGTTAGTGCAGGAATGGATATACAAAAAAGGTAGCAATACCTCAGCAACTGCTCAACAATTTTCACCTGAGAGTTTAGCACTGAAGATATCAACACATTTCAGGAGTTTAGGAGACATCAGGCCCTCACGGATCATCCGGTTGAATCTGGTCCTACACTGATCTCATTGGTTGTGTTCCAATTAAGATGGACCTCTCTTTCTTTGGTTGCTCGCACAATGCCAACTAGAACATTTTGGCCTCATTTTCCTGTTGCAGCTTTTAAATGCTCTGAAACTGTGCACGGCAGGTCAAGAGTAGAGCGTGACATGTTATTCATAAGGTGGAAAAGATTCTGGTCATGATGATGAAAAATGCATGAGTGTAAGTGATCTACTTTTTGACCAATGTGACCTATTTTTGAATTTTGAATCTGGCTCAAAATGTGGCCTCTGCAGTGCACACAAGGTTTTTCTAAGATTTGGCCCCGTAACCTATTTTTTGAACTGATGTGACCCACTTTTGAACTTGTCAAAGAATTTATCAAGACAAACATTCTGATCAAGTTTCATGAGTATCAGGCTGAAAATGTGGCCTCTAGAGTGCATGCAACATTTTTCTAAGATTTGGCACTGTGACCTACTTCTTGACTCAACGTGACCCATTTCAAACCTGTCTGAAATTTCATTCAGACAAACATTCTGACAAAGTTTCGTGAGTGTCAGGCTGAAAATGTGGCCTCTAGACTGCACACCAGGTTTTTCTAAGATTTTGCCCCCGACCTATTTTTTTTATTTGATGTGACCCAATTTTCTATGTGTCCAAGATTTTATCAAGATAAACATTCTGACCAAGTTTTATGAGTACCAGGCTGAAAATGTGGCCTAACGAAGATACATGAGGTTTTTTTAAGATTTGATTCCATGACCTACTCTTTGACCTGACATGATCCAATTTCAAACTTGTCCAAGATTTTATCCAGACTTAAAGTCTGAATAAGATTCATGAGTACCAGGCAGAAAATGTGGCCTCTGCTTGACACACAAAGTTTTCCTAAGATTTGGCCCAGTGACCTACCTTTTGGCCCAACGTGACCCAATGTCAAGTTTATCAGAGATTTGATCTAGACAAACATTCTGACAAAGTTTCATTAGTATTAGGCTAAAAATGTGGCCTCTCCAGTGCACACAAGGTTTTTTTAAGATTCAGCCCAGTGACCTACTATTTAACCCAATGTGACACAATTTCAAATGTGTCCGAGATTTTATCCAGACAACCATTCTAAGTTTCATGAGTTTCTGGCTGAAAATGTGGCCTCTAGAGCGCACACAAGGTTTTTCTAAGATTCATCCTAGTGACCTACTTTTTGACCCAATATGACCCAGTTTCAAACTTGTCTGAGATTTTATCAAGACAAATATTCTAAGTTTCATGAGTTTCGGGCTGAAAATGTGGCCTCTAGAGTGCATACAAGGTTTTTCTAAGACGTGTCCTAGTGACCTAATTTTTGACCCAACGTGACTCAGTGCCAAACTTGTCCAAGAAATCATCAAGACAAGTAATCTGACCAAGTTTCATAAGTATTAGACAAAAAAATGTGGCCTCTAGATTGCACACAAGGTTTTTCTAAAATTTGATCTGGTGACCTACTTTTTGGCCTGGCATGACCATATTTGTCTGAGATTTCATCAAGACAAACATTCTGACCAAGTTTCATGACTATTGGACTAAAAATGTGGCCTCTAAAGTGCACACAAGGTTTTGCTAAATTTTAACCTGGTGACCTTTTTTTTGACTCGACATGACCCAATTTCAGACTTGTCTGAGATGTTATCAGGACAAACATTCTGACCAAGTTTTATGAGTATTTGACTGAAGATGTGGCCTCTAGAGTGAACGCAAAGTAATTGTTGACACCTGGACGACAGACCATGCATGACAGACACAGCAAGATCACAAAAGTTCACCCTGAGCACTTTGTGCTCAGGTGAGCTAAAAAGGCTTGAACATAGCTGAGCTTGTCTGAAGAACCACAAACCACAAAGAAACACAACAGAACCTGACCAAACTTGAAAGAACTGTGAGGTACCGATGAAAACTAGGCTTCCACATCCCAAAACTCTGAGTCTCTGAGTCTTGTTATGGCTTATTACGTGCTGGTAAGTTCTGTTGCAATCAACCCATTCAATTACCATCTGTTAGGTTTCTCATCTGCAACGGTATTGCCATGGCAAATCTTTTGATGGTTTAAAAATCTGGCACAGCAATCAAAGTCTGACAAGTTTCCTTATCCCATTCCTCTGCGTTGACTTACATAAATTCTGAAATGTCCAAGGTTGTCTGAAACTTGGCTGCCAGGAACATGGTGTAAACGTAGCATAAGCATCACTTATGTTAATTTCTAGGCCAAATAAATTTGAGTAAGAAGATGAAAAAACATTTTTAAAAAAGTTCTCAAAAGACCTTAGCCTCTGATATTTGTGATCAAAACTCCAAAGGGTTCCTCCATAGTATGAACTTTCATTGGCATAAGTCATGCTTTCTTTGATATTTCCTTGAATTCTACTATGCTGTTGCTGAAAAATAAGGCAGAAACACAACCATGGACAAACTGCAATAACTATGACACAAGTCATTGACCCTGAACATTGTACTGCTTTGCAAATCTCCTCCTCGTAGAAAGTTTCATTGAATACCAACATGTGATTGCTGAGAAATAGTGCAGAAACATAACTATGTACAGAAGGCCATAACTCCAAGACAAATCATTTGCGCTAAACATGCCACTATTATGCATATTTCCTTCTGGTAGGAAAGCTTGAGTCCACTGAATTCCACTGGAAGACTGCTGAGATCGACACAAAACTGTGGATGCAAGGACGGAGGGATGAAGCTGCAGCTATAAGATCCTCGACAATTCTTTTGAGAAGAGCATAAAAACACTTGTTTAACACTTTTAAACCAAGTGACAAATTTTTTAGCCAACCTAAAAGCATTTGTAGACAACAAATCAAATGTTGTTCAAAGGATGATTTTCGTCTTTGGTAGGGTAGAAAACATTGTTGGAAAAGGAGAAAACACTGGTTACCAGCATTTTCTCCTTTCCCCACAATGTTTTTAAAAGCCTTCTCTTTCAGGTTCCTTAAAAACTCGGGATTGTGTGGTAAAGGTTTAATAAAGTATTAAGAAATAGCTTTACTGCATGTTAATTGTCTCTCTGTGCATAATGCTTGAAGAGGGGAGGGTGACAAAAATGGTACTTAAGTAAAGTTTCAACAGAACTTTTCATGATCACTCCATGAATACACAAACAGATAATGTTTCCCTTAATTACAGGCTACAATAGCAGAGTTGTTCCAGACAAAAGCATGTAAATTACTACTTTCTTTGTCTGATAGGAGATTAAAACAGACCCCATGCAATTTCAAAATGTTCTGCAAATACCATACTTTCCACATTTAACACACCCAAGGGCAAAACATTTTCCATTAGATGGATGACGAACAGGGATAAAACTGCAGAATTTTACGAGGACATGATCACTAAAATTGCTGTATGAGATTTAGTCAATGCCAATTGCAAAACGTTCATGTTGTGAGAAAACAACTGTATTTACAGCAATATTTTGTGTTTTACCTCTAATAGTTTTGGACATTTAAATGGTATTGGCATTTGATCAGGGACCCTGTTTCAATAATTTTCTTTCTAATCGTTATTCAAAGCGTATTGATGAGGTTATTGTTACCAGAAGTATATGTTGTATTTTAAATTTGAATAGTCAGGAGTAAAGGAAATCTGTTCCTGGAGATATCATGATGATGTCCATATCGTTAATTCATACACACCGATTTATTCTAGCTTTATCAACAGATTGGCAGTGGATAGAGTCAGTTTTAGAAAGCTTTTGGAGCTCTACTTATATAGGACTAATGGTATGATTAAAAATTTACATCACTTGTGGTTCTTAAATAATTATCTATATGTTTTGCACGAAAATGCACCTGCTGTTTAATTACTTTAGCCCGAGTCTGTTACATCTAAATTTCAAAGAAGAGGAGCAGGGAGCGAAAATGCTGAAAACAAGAGGGCCATGATGGCCCTGTATTGCTCCACTGGCTAATAAGTACAAACTATACATGTTTACTAACAATTACAATTCCAGGCAAAATGGTTTCAAACAAGAAGACTTATAACAAAGTTTTCTCTATAAAAGCCCTTGTGAAAGTTATGACCCGAAGGCAAAGTCATTTTTGGCGACAGACATAATCAACTCTTTACCACACGACAACATTTTAGACTAGTCCAATTTCAAAGCATTTGCAGACGCCAAATTCAACTTTGGAACAAATGGGCTTAAGCTCTCTGATAGAGCAGAAAACATTGTGGGAAAAGGAGAAAATGCTGGTCACCAGCATTTTCTCTCTTTCCCACAATGTTTTCAAAAGCCTTCCTTCCTAGGGTTGTGAAAACCCGGCATAGTTTGGTAAAGGGTTAAGTGAATCCTGGATAAAGCCACATACCAAATAATACAGGTCTGGACAATATGGTTAAAACAGGATGATTTGCAGTTTCCTCAATATAAAGCCCCTCAAAACATGAGACCCCTGAGGTGGAGCTTATTTTGATCCCAGGGCTAATTTTGAACAAATTCAGAAGTGATCTACAAGATGATGCTATAATGTGGCAAATTTGGTTGTCTGAGGATCAACTCTTTACCAAACAACAAAATTTTAGGCTGGTCCAAATTGAAAGCATTTGCAGACGACAAAATAAAGGTGACTCAAAAATTAAAATTTGATTTGGGATGGGTAGAAAACATTGTGGTTACCAGCATTTTCTCCTTTTCCCACAATGTTTTCAAAAGCTTTCTTTCTCAGGGTCGTTAAAAGTCGGGATTATGTGGTAAAGAGTTAATGGTTTGGAGCATGAAGATTTTTAGAATTTTCACTCTATAGGCACATGAGTCTTACATTTATGACCCATGGGGTGGGTCCAATTCTGACACCAGGGCTTTAATTTAAACAAAATTTTAAACTTGCTCAAATTGAAAGCACTTGCAGACGAAAAAATAAACCCGACTCAAAAATTAACATTTGTTTTGGAAAGGGTAGAAAACATTGTGGTAAAAAGATTTGCATTTACTCCTTTTCCCACATTATTGTCAAAAGCTGTTTTGGTTGTTAAAAGTTGGGATTGTGTGGTAAAGCTTTATGTGCCAAATCTCATATCACCACTCAAATGAATTACTGTATGCTTATCTCTTTTTTAACTCCTTCCATACCATAACCATCAGTGGAAACCTTTGTGAGCACTAAAAAATAATTATTTACAGGATTTAAATTGTTTCACAGTGCAGTCCAATATATTCTGTATATATTAATTATATTAACTGGTTCAACCTTGAAATTTTTCTTCCAATGAAACTTATTTGAAGTCGAGCAATAGATAAATAACTCTCACAGAAATTTATTTATGATGAAATAAATCTGTCTATCCAAGTTCAAATAGCAATTTGATACTTATGCTGAAATTTGATCCAATGCTTTTAATTGCAAATGTATTTTCATTGACTAACACGCCCATTTCATTGCAAAACCATCAAATTACCTACCTTCTAACAAAAGTGCTAAAATTGAAATACAAAATATAAAAATTTAATATTTTTTATAAGCATATATTAAATTCAAATTCAATTTTTTCTATGGTTCATGATCTATACTTAAAATGTTAAAGGATTACCTTCTTCAACATATCTGCAACAGACAACTCTGAAAAAATCCTTGCTGAATTAGGACTATCATGCTAACAATAAGGGAAGTACATCAAATGCGTTGCTCAGTGGTAAAGTATTGGACTTGTAACCTGGAGGCCCTGGGTTCAAGCCTCATTGGAGGCAGTGGTATTTTGTGGGCCTGTTCTCGGACAAGACTTTTCAAAGCCTTTGCCTGGTACTGGTGAAACACAGGACATACATGAATATGTGAGCTTACTGAAATAATTGACTGGCGACCAGCATTTACTCTTTTTCTCACAATGTTTTCAGATGGCCTATTCCTTAGGGTCATTCAAACATAGGATAATGGATACTCCTGTTGAGTGCTTTGACGGAGGAGGCAGATGCAAAAACCTAAGGTGCATTTATGCGCAAGAAAGTATGCACACCCCTTCCTGGAAAGTACTTAAACAGAAGTCCTGGTTCTGTCTTCACAAACCATTCTTGAGAACATTTTTAGTCTTATTTTCAAGAATTTGCTAAATTTGAAAGTAGCATGTAGTCAGAGCAGAAAGATATGAGCCATGCTCTGTGAAAAGGGGGTTTAATGCATCTGCAAAAAAGTATAGACACATGTCAGCCTGCGCAGTCAGCGCAGGCTGACATGGGTTGAAACTTTTCTATTTGTAAATTTTATACATATCATGGGACCATTCTACCTCAAGATCCAGTCCATTGCTAGACTGAAAGGATTTTATGGTTCCATAATTATGCAATGACTCACTTGGCATTATGCCCCCTTTTTTATGCCCCCAAATTCTTCTCTCGCTTAGTTTTTAAAGAATGACACTTCAAATAAAACAATAGTTTTATGATCACATATCTAAGTTTGCCAAAATGGGGCCATAATACTGACAAAATTTCGTTGAATTCCAATTTAGGTTCATTTGATACATCCTAACAATGTAAAAAAAAATGTCAACATTTACTGTGACATGACAGAATTGTTTGTTTCCTTGTATTGGAGTTTAATGCTGTTTTAACAGCTTAGATCATTATCACAGCATTCAGTGCACCTGCGCATGTGTTTCCTGCCTTTCTCACACCAGTGCTGACACAACTTTCTTTCCAAGAGACTGACTACATTTCTCACATGCATCAGTGATGACAGGCAAAAAATCACCAGCAAGAGACAGTATTGCTAAGGAATGAAATGTTTACTATGGTTTTACAAGGCATATTATACACTATAAAAACTACAAATAAAAGAAACACAGTCTGCATAATTGAATGCAAATGGATAACAAACCTGAATATAGCATGCAATGTGTCCTGTGTTCTAGCTAAAAAAGTAGATCTGTGATGATTCATCCTGTCTCATTTTGTATCAAAAATTGCTTTATTTGTACCCTGCCTGATTGCATCTGGTAGATGCAATGGATGAATTTTAATGTGTTACTAAGCAAAATATTTAATCAAAACACACAAAGTTAAAGTTTTTGCAACAAAGGCTATTTGCAGACAATATAGTTCAAGGTTAGACTTAACAGAATAAGACCTTGGACCTAAACTATCCAATATCTTGTGAATTAATATTACAAACAAGAGGACCATGATGGCCCTGTATCACTCCACTATACTAAATGTCTTGTCCACTTGATTGGCATAGACAGAGACATAAATCGTAAGTAGTTTGTATGGCAATAAAGTTGCACAAAAAAAACCCCTAATGCTGCCCCCCCCCCCCCAAAAAATCATATCTTTTCCAAATGCAAAGTTTATATGAGGTCTGATCAAGTGTCATTCATACCATATGTTAATGAACTCTTACAAAGACTGCTTTGTCAAGAAGATTTCCAAAACTTGGAAGCAGAAAACATACTTTCAATGGCATGAATGGTAAAGTTCTGGAACAAAAAACTGAAGGATAGAAACCTTTTTTTAAATATTCAACTCATCTGAACATAATTATTAACATCAAAATAAATCAATCTCTTTGAAAACTGAAAATATGTTTCCAAAAAACTTGAATACCCAACTCCAATCATGTAATTGTGAAGTTTAATAAGCAAAGGAAGTAAATGGTAACACAGTATATATCTGTAATAACAGGATATATTTCCCTTGATCAGTAAATGTATAAGCTTAAGTCATATTGATGCCATGTACTACAAGAAGATTTTTAAAGTTTTCACCATCTAAGCCTTTGTAAAACATGCTACCCTCAGAGCTATAATTTCAGAACCTTGCTAGAGGTCTACTAGAAGAAGCACATGTAAAATTTGGTAAACCTAGACCTTACAGTTAGGAACAAAATGATTCTTTTAGTTTTCAGTTTATAAGCCCATGTAAAACTTGTGACCCCAGGGTGGGGCTAATTTTGACCCCAGGGCTATTGGACTACCTTGGTAGAGATCTACTATATGAAGCTGCATGCAAAATTTGCTGGCCCTGGGCCATACAGTTAGGAACAAAAGATTTTTGAAGTTTGCTCTATATATAAATCTAAACCTATGCAAAACTTGTGACCCCAGGGCTAAAATTTGAAGAATTTTGGTAGATGTCTAGCTATTAGATGAAGCTACACATCAAATTTGGTAGCCCTATGCTTTATGGTTTCGCACAAGAAGATTTTTAAAGATTTTCAATATTTTTTAGTTTTTGGCAATCTGAGTTTTTATTTGAATCAAATTCTTTGAAGAAGTTATGCAAAGGGCTGTGGGCAGACAATTTCTATCAAGTTCATCAAAATAGATGGGTTGTTTCAGAGACGAATTGTTTGAAAAAAGTTAACACACACAAAGATAGACAGATAGATGGACGGATGCACAATGAACAATGAACACCAAGCCATGATATAAGCCTTTAGCCAGTGGAGTTAAAAACAAAACTGGAGTTGTTACATGTCTTTTTAACAAAAAAGCAGACTTTTTGCTAAAAGACTATCATAATTTAGCAATGCTTGAAACAATAATAAATTGATATTGAGCAGAAACAGAATACTGGCATGAACGGATAAATGTCAAAGTAGCAGTAAGAATTCAAATTTTATTCTGGCTTCTACTCCTTGAAATGGCTTCAACAATTTAATTTGAAGTTAAATCATGACATGCAAACACAGGCAGTGAATTACAAGGAAATAGAAGTGAGCCATGCTTTGAAAAAAGGGGGTTTAATGGATCTGCAAACATTATCAACCAACCCAGGTCAGCCTGCACAATCTGGGTTTGTACAAGCCTTAAATCATGTACATTTTCCCCCCATTTACATTGATTTTTTTTTTTAAATCATCAAACAACTTCTACAACTTTAATTATGACTCCAGATGATTGCTTCTTTGAAACATAACCAGGTTCTGTATTCACCAACCATTCTTAAGAATATTCTTGGTTTTATTCTCCAAGATTTTCTACATTTGAAAGTAACAGAACTCCTGATTCGCTAAACCAAATGGTTTAGCCAATCAGGAGCTTTGTTACTTTCAAATGTAGAAAATTCTGGAGAACAAGAAAATGAATGTTCTTAAGAATGGTTGGTGAATACGAACCCAGTACTTGCCCTGTGAATTGTGCACATCGGAAGGCTGACTGTCACTCTCATCACCGGACAAGAACCCCAAACCTCTGATTTGAGAGTCCTACAGCACTGTCTCCAACAGTATGGGGTACAATATGGGGTTAACCCTTTACCACACAACCCCGAGTTTTAACGACACAGTAGGAGAAGGCTTTTGAAAACATTGTAGGAAAAGGAGAACCAGAATTTTTTCCTTTCCCACAATGTTTTCTACCCTACTTTTAGTTCTCTAATCAAATTTAGTTTGTGGTCTGCAAATGCTTTCGATCTGGACAAGTCTCAAATTTTGTCGTTTGGTAAAGAGTTAATGCTATTAGGCAAAGAACTTGTTTGCATGTTGAATATCATTAACTTGTATCGGAGAATTTTGTCGTCTCTGATTTGACTTAACAAGCACTGTTGGTAGCTCAACAAATATCTTTTCCACAGTCTGTACGAGATTGCTCTTGGTTCTACATCATTGGAAAACTACAAAACTTTCAGATAAGTAGATGTTTGATATTTACAGAGGAAATACAAATCAATAGATGGGGCAGATATGTCTTGTACATTATATTTCCTTGATAGCACTGTGATGTAAGACATTCACATACAAATCTAGCAACATAAATTTTTTTTTAAAGCCTGTTTAGTGGGGATACAGAATGAAACTAAACATGCCACTGCCGACAGGGCAGACTGAACTAACCATGCAACCTGATCTTTAAACCTCACTGCTCAGTAAGTTGAGATAACTGAAGGAAGACAGCTTTGAAACAGACTACCATATAATGGAATCCTTTTAACTGAAAATCAAAAGGTCTGATTACCAATTGTTGTTTGCTATTTTTTTTTGCACTTATGTCAATGGGCTGCTTTTATTAGGGGAGTGTCATAATTATGATAGCCCATGTGTTAGAACCACAGTCTAAGAAATATATGGACTATGCTCTGGCAAAAGCAGGCTTAATGCATCTCTGAGATGCATGATACTAAGCAAGCCATCACATAATTATGGATCCATAATAACCACTTTTCTTAACTACCACTGAACAACCACTGAATCATGAGGTAGAAAGATCCTTAGACACTTAGAAAATTGACCAGTAGTGAAAAGTTTCGGCCCAGGTCAACCTGCGCAGACTATGCAGGATGACCTGGGTCAATACTTTTCGCAGATGCATGAAGCCCCTTTTTCACAGAGCAGTGGCTCATATCATTATGGTTTTGCTTATTTTTCAACATATACGTAATTTTGTAAAACACGCCCGCTTCGGTAGCTCAGTGTATCTGACCTGGTGGTTGTGAGTTCGATACCCGGTTGAGGCAAACTTTCTTTCCAGCAATTTTTCGCCTCTCACCTATGATGCATTTAAGAAGAGTAGTCAGTGGCTTTGGAAAGAAAGTTGTGTCAGTACTGGTGTGAAAAAGCCAGGAAAGACATGGGTGCGTCATTGACGCCATGAGATGACCTGAGCTGTTAAAATGGCATTGAACTTAGCAACAACCACAACAGAACTGATAAGCCTATTGGAATTTATCAATAACGCAGAGGGTAGGGAGCTTTAAACCATCTTTTTTCCATTTCATCAAATACAACCCTCAATAATATTTACATTGTTAGAAATCTTATTGAATAAGCTTACTTCTCATGCAAAAAATGGAATGGTTTAACCAATCAGAAATTGTGTTACTTACAAATTTAGAATGGTTGCTGAATACAGTCTCCTGTTCATCATGTAGAAATAATTTGTCCACTTGTCACAATACCTGACTCAACGGTTTATCAAAAGTTCATCAAAACAGGCTTTTGTCTCTGGGAAGGCATGAGGGTGCAGCATTTATAGTTTATGAGCAATGACAAAAGCAAAATGATCAAATTTGCTCTTTTATCTAATCTTGTTAATCAATTACCACCAAAAATTAATTTTAACTCTTTACCACAATATAAAAATATAGATTTGTCCAAATTGAAAGCTTTTGCTGACAACAATTTAAATGAGGCTCTTATAATTGAGTTTATCTATGACAGGTCAGAAAACATTGTGGCAAAGGGAGAAAATGCTGTTTCCCATAAAGTCCACTTTCCCAGGGGTGTTAAAACTTGGGATTGTGTGGTATAGGGTTAATACCTCAGCACTACACAGATTTTGTAACCATGCTGGGAAAAGACAAGCGGTTGCTCTTTCAAATGTAATGTTACTTCTTCTATTGACATGGGATATTTTTCTGTCCTCCAAAGTTTCGGCCTAGGTCTCAGATGCACATGAACTATGTCTGAAAGAGCCAGTATAGTGACGGGTACTGGAGTAGAGACGTGATGTATAAAGGGTAAAAACAAAGGATAATTTGCTTTTTTACCTATTCTTATCCATCATAGTAACACACAAAAATGACTTTTAACATCCCAGCAGAAAAAAGAAAATTCTTTAGTATATCAAGCAGTCTAATGGTTAAATTCAGTGATCATCGGTTATTTTTTAATTTTTCTTTGCAAGCAATGTAATTGGTCGCAATCAAAAACGTACTTGAAGTCAATCAGATCTGAATGTAGACTCTTTACATAAAATGACAAATTCTAGGCATTTTCTCCTTTTCCCATAATGTTTTCATAAGGCTTCTTTCCCAGGGAAGTTAAAAGGCGGCATTGTACGGTAAAGGGTTAAACTTGGGGTTGTTTGGTAAAGGGTAAAGACTGAGTGTCTGTTTGAAATTGGTCTAGGGACCTTAGAAATCAAAATATAAATATGTAATTGAAGTGTCAGTTTTCCTACTGATCTTTAATAGTATTGTATCCTGTATTTTCTGTGTCGTATTTATGCATGTGTTGAGTCAGTCGTGTTTCTAATCTTTCTAAAATTGTGGTCACATTTGCAACGGTATTTACAATCTTTGAACCCAATTCATAAATATAAACGGTATTCATTAGATGGTAGCTATTTGACTGATATATTACAGATCATAATGAAAGAGCGAACAATCTCAGAACAAAAAGTGATTTGAGAAAAACAGCTTTCTTTACAGTATTTCCATACATGCATCGCATCTATATTATTACTGAAATAAAGATATTTTTTATTCCATTATTAAGGCATGTCATGTGCTGTGTCATCAGCTTTAGATAGATAAAATTCCATTCCTAGCGACGCCAGCTAGAAATCAGAATGTTTGATATATGTACCTCCATTTCGAGATTTACAAAAAGTTTATGAAAATACTTATGCAAGCTTTGCAAAATGCATGTGAGAACTTCGTAAATTCTGCGTAAGTGAAAACTTAGAAAAAACTCTAGTATATGTTAGTAAAGCAGCATTCACGAACCATTCTTCAGAACATTCTTATTCTCTGTGTTACTTCAAATCTAGAAAAATCTGGAGAACAAGACAAAGAACGTTCTTAAGAATGGTTGGTGAATACAGGCCCACTACCAGGGCCCTAATGTAAGAAGGGTAGAAACAAAGGAGATCAGCAGATCAAATGATTCACGCTCAGGTATCATTTACCCTTTACCAAACAATCCTGAAATTTACTTCTCCTAAGTGGAAAGGTTTTTGAAGACATTGTAGAAAAAGCAGAATATGCTGGTAACAGAGATGTTTTACTCTTCTATAGTCAAATGCTGGTACCATCATTTGAGCATTATTTGACTTGTATTCTGCAATATGGAAAAATCTAAAATTTTTATTGTCGGGTAAAGAGTTAACCTGTTGTTTTTCGTTGTAAGAACCTAAAAAAAAAACTGTTCTGTAGGATTGTATGAATAAAACATGAACTCAGTTGTTTTAAATCCAGATCTGTTTGTCATGATAATGAATCATTTAAAGTGTGGTATATCTGTGTAACAATGATTTTTACTTGCTTGTGTCCTGTGCTGCCTTTATCAATATTTGACTCTTTACGAAATAACCAAATTTTGGATTTGTCCAAGTGCAACGCATTTGTAGAAGACAAATGTGGCTTAGATTGCTGGATTTGCCTTTGGAAGGGTAGAAAACATAGTAGGAAATGGAGACAATACAGGTTACCAGCATTTTTTTGCTTTTCCCACAACATTTTCAAAGGCTTTCTTTCCCAGGGTTGTTAAAACTCGGGATTATGTGGTAAAGAGGGAAGAAATATCACCACAACAGCTCTTTAAGTCTTTACCAAACGACAAAATTTTAGACTGGTCCATTTGCAGACGAGAAATTAAAGGTGGCGAAAATGAGGAAATTTGTCCTTGACATAGTAGAAAACGTTGTGGGAAAAGGAGAAAATGCTAGTTACCAGCATTTTCTCCTCCCACAATATTTTCAAAAGCCTTCTCCAGCAGTGTCATTAAAAGTATGGATTGTGTGGTTAAGGGTTAACTCTTTACCACACAGAAACATTTTGGACTTGGCCATATTGAGGACATTAATCTTGCAGACCACAAATGTAGCTGAAGTAATGAGATTTTTCTCTCAATGGGTAAAAAACATTGTCTGAAAAGGAGAAAATGGTGGTTACCAGCATTTTCCCCTTTTCCCACTAAATTTTCAAAAGGCTTTTCCCTCAGGGTCATTAAAACTCAGAATTGTGTGGTAAAGGGTTAGTTCATATCTTTTCTACTCTTGTCTAAGGTACTATGCTGGGTGTCTTACCCAAAGCCAGTTGCTCTCAACCAGCGTTTTCAGCTGGCATTACATACAGAACCTCTGATACTGCAAGTCCAGTATCCTCGACCGATTACCTCATATGCATCTTGTTATGTCTAAAAGAAGATTCTCGTGAAAGATTTTACCGCACAAGTTTCAATCAGACGCAAGATATAGCTATGGAAAGCCTTGACTGTCTTATATGTACTAAATTCATGTTGTCGTGTCAAAACAGCAATATATCAAGCCAAGTTATCAATATATTGAGTTGTAGCATCTTTACATGGTGGGCATTTATGAATTTGTTAAGGTAAACCGTCATTATATTGATTCAACGAGACAATACATTATGCCGTTGTACCTTTATACCAGGTCGACAAATCAATATATTGAGTGGTAGTTTGATATGGAGTCGTGTAAACCTTATATTGTGTACAATCATCAATATATCTCGTGAAACAGTTTTTACATTGATTCAACGGGACAATATATCTTGCCGATTTGAATTTATACCAAGTCGCCTTGTTAATATATTGAGTAGTATTGTACAGATATGGAGTCGTGTAAACCTTATTTCATGTCCAGTCGATAATATATCTAGTGAAACAGTCATTATATTGATTCAACGAGACAATATGTTATGCCGTTTTATACCTTTATACCAGGTCGACATGTCAATATATTGAGTGGTAGCTTGCTGATATGGAGTCGTGTAAACCTTATATTATGTCCAATCATCAATATATCTTGTGAAACAGTTTTTACATTGATTCAACTGGACAATATATCATGCCGATTTGACTTTATACCAAGTCGCCTTGTTAATATATTTGGTGGTATTTTGCAGATATGGAGTTGTGTAAACCTTATATTATGTCCAATCGACAATATATCCAGTGAAACAGTCCTTATATTGATTCAACGAGACAATATATTATGCTGATGTACCTTTATACCAGTTTGACGTGTCAATATATTTTCGATTCAGTAAAAAGTCTGGTCGGCATGACATATTGATCTGTTGAATCAGTATAATGACCGTTCCACTGAATATATTGATAACACGATATAATAGAAAGTTAATATGACTATATAAAGTCGGAGTGGTTTCGTATCAGCAGACTACACTCAATATATTAAAATGTTGATAAACTGTAGGGTCACATAGGCATGACACATTGTACCGTTGAAACAATATAATGAGAGTTGGACTTAATATAAGATTAAAGCAACACTATATAATGTTAGATTGGCTTTACATCACGGCATTACCATGCAATATATAGACAGTTTGACAAAGTATAACATCTAATAGACATAATATATTGTCCTGTTGAATCACTATCGGGACTGTTTCACTAATTATATGGATAATCCGACATACTAAAAGGAAAAGACAACTCTGTATAATGTACAATTGCTTTGATAAAAGCACTACACTACGCAATATATAGACAGGCTGACGTGGTATAAAGTCAAACCGGCATGACATATTGTTCCGCTGAATCAGTATAAGGACAGTTTCACTTTATATTGATGATCTGACATAATATGATATTAAAATGACTCAATATAATGGTTGATTGGTTTGATATCATAACACTTCCACTCAATATATTACCAAGTCGATTTAGTATAAAGTCACATCAGCATAATATATTGTCTCGTGGAATCAATATAATGACAGTTTACCTTAACAAATTCATAAATGCACACCATATAAAGATACTACAACTCAATATATTGATAACTTGACTTGATATATTGCTGTTTTGACACAACAACATGAATTTAGTGCATATAAGACAGTCAAGGCTTTCCATATATAGCCTCTCAAATACCCACTTCTCATAGCTTCTATTTACATATTGTTGTCTTCGTTCTTTAACATTTCATAGTTAAAACAGGAGGATAAGAGTACATTACTCTTAACTCTCATCCTGCAAATCTTTTCGACAATGCAGCTCATGATCAGGTTGCATAGATTCAGCAGTTTGATCTTGAATCTTTTGACCTACATTTTGTGAAATGTGATTCATTGGACAGACAACCAAATTTTAGACCTGTCCAAATCAAGGCACTAGAATATGAGAAATTAAATATGGGTCCAATAATGGGATATTTTGTTGCAACACTAGAAAGCATTATGGAAAGAGAAAATTCTGGTAACCAGAATTTTCCCCATTTTCCTCAATGTTTTCAAAAGCCATCCTCCTTAGGGTTGGTAAAACACTAGATTTTTTGGTAAAGGGTTTAGGGTTAACTTGAATTATGTTAACTCTTTACCATATGACATAATTTTGGAACAGACCAAACTGAATGCATTTGCAGATGAAATAATAATTTCAGTTCAAAAGATGACTACTGTCTTTGATAGTTTAGAAAACATTGTGGGAAAAGGAGAAAATGCTGGTAACCAGCATTTTCTCCTTTTTCCACAATGCTTTCAAAAACTCTCTCATTGTGGGTTGTTAGAACTTGTGTGGTAAAGGGTTAATTATGAGATTGCCCAAGGATAATATGTCAAACTCTCCATGACACAAACAGATCTACAGAAAAACAGATTAATGTAACCCATTGCTCTGTCAGCATTTTTCTCATTCTCAATTTTTCCATAACCTACTACGGGTGAAACACAAGGCATAGATGAATATGTGAACTCTTTCTTTCCCCCCACCACCATGACTGAAATAATGTTGCAAGCAGCAAAAACACCATACAATCAATCAATCCACAGAGAAAATTGCTGGAAAAGGAACATTGGCTAATAAAGAAGAAGCAGAGGAAATGGCTTGGAAAAGTTCAATTTAAGATCATGTTATCATTTGACCTTCAAGTATGACCTTGGCTTTTGACCTACATGAACAGATAACAACCTTCGTAAAGACCTTGACCCTGGACTCTGTGGATGAAATATTTTCTGACACAATGTCATATAGGACCTTGGCCTAGGGCCTTCCCAGAGAAATATTTTCTATGACCTTGGCCTTGGAGCTTCCTGAAAAAAGTATTTTCTACACATCTGCCAATGAATTAAGCCATAATATTTCTGAAATCCCTGCACAAACATAAAACACCTATAGGATATAAGGAATTGTTTTTACCAATCTCATTCTTTGTTATAATGTCTACAAGCTCAGGTTATATTACCATATCATAACATCTAATTTTTAGATAATCACAATCAGATTATACGAATTGAATCTTAACTCAAAAATCTTTCTGCAAAACTTGTGAACTGTGAAGATCAATACCAGAAAAAAAAAACAGGATGACTAACACACAATTATATCAAACCTATCTCATTGTTAAATTGCATGATGCATTTTACATTATTAACCTGGCCTGCTATTAAGCTATGCAATTTAACCCTTTACCACACAATTCCAAGTTTTAACGACTCTGGGAAATAAAACTTGTGAATACATTTTGGGAAAAGGAGAAAATGCTAGTAACCAGCATTTTCTCCTTTTCCCACAATGTTTTCTAACCTTTCAGAAACAATTTCAATCATATGAGCTACATTTAATATGTTGTCTGCAAATGCTTTGAATTCAGACCAGTCTAAAATATTGCTGTGTGGTAAAGACTTAAAGACTAATCAAGTGCAAGAACTGTTGCAAGTTACTCAAAGGACCAAAAACATGAAGGAGAGTATCACAGGGCTTTTTTTCTTCAGAACAGACAGCAATATGGGCAATGAAGTGATTGCTTCTTACAAGCAATTGCTCCTTTTCAAATGATGTGTGTACATTCCATTTGAAATGAAGAGGCATTTTGGATGCTCATTCAGATAGCAATAGCAGAAGATGTGGATCAAAAATCAGACTGCACATTCTGTACCATCTGATCTTGATCTATGCTGTGGGCAAAAGCTGTCAATACTGTCTAAAACAATGAAAGAGGTCAGGTAAATCAAAGTCAATGGATAAAAAGACAAAAATAAATCTGAGTCAGGATGGACAATAACTATGCATATTCCTTGCCGAATAAATCATCTGCTGACTGGGAACTGTCATGAAAATCTGATACATTGCTGCCAACTTGATTTGCCATATACAACTAAGACCCATTACTGTGTGAGCCAATTTAACCCTTATCCTGCTAGATAACGTAAATGAAACTTTTCAAGGTGATGGTAAAAACCAAAATGTTGGTATTTCAAAGTTATAGGGGTTGGGGAAACATCTCCTTATCGGACAGTGTAGATCCAAGATCAGACTGCACATTCTGTGCAGTCTGATCTTGATCTACACTGTCCGCAAAAGGTCCGGGAGTTGTGATCAGCAGCCTAAGGGTTAAGATTCACAAACTAGAAATATTTTAAGGTACCTTCAAACCTGTCTTCAGGTCCAACTCTACTAATTCTTTACCAAAGCAAAAGAATCTCTTTCTTCTATTCTGAAATGTTCTTGTCTCTCAAAGTATAGAAAATGTTATGGGAAATGGAGAAAATGCTGGTAACCTGCACTTTCTCCTATTCCCACAATGATTCTGTTTCCCTCAATTAACAATAGAACAGCATGGTTTTTGAAATGTACACCATCTTACTGTAAGCCTGGTCAAAGGTTGAAATAGTGTTTAGTCAGTATGGAAGACTCAAATACTACAAATTAGGTGCCATAATTATGGCAAAAAATCTCTTGCCAAGTACTGTGAAGAAATGAAAATCTAAGTTCAGAATGTATGTCCTTAGCAATTTTATCTTGATCTACACTGCCTTCAATGGAATTCAACATGTGGGCAGAAAATGTTATTAAGAAACTCTAATCAAAGGGATGCAACTCATTTTACCAACCTTAGAAATAGGGTTTAACCCATTACCACACAATCCCTACTTTTGACGCCCCTGGAAAAGAAGCCTTTTGAAAACATTGTGGGAAAAGGAGAAAATGCTGGTAACCAGCATTTTCTCCTTTTCCCACAATGTTTTCTACCCTTCACAAAACTAATTTCAAATTTTCAGTCACTTTCATTCTGTCATCTGCAAATGCTTTCGATTTGGACAAGCCTAAAATATTGTCGTTTGGTAATGAGTTAACAATCCCTTGAAGCAATGTTTGTATGTCATTTTACATGGATTTACATGGATTTCAAAAATAATTTCAACTATATCATTGACTCACTCATTCATGTGTATCCTGTGTTTCCCATGTACTAGGCTGGTCTCTAAAGGGTCTTGCCTAAGGACACTCCCACAAAAAGGTTTGAAACTCCTGTCTCCAATTTGAAAATGGTACACCTTCACTCGTGAGCCCCTCAAGAATCCTTCCTCGTGAAAAGGTAAATAAATCCTTGCAGTTCTATTATCCCTTTACCAAGCAATCCAAAATTTTATCAACCCTGAACAAAAAGACTTTGAAAATGCAAAAAAGGGAAAAATTCTAACAATCAACATTTTCTTCTTTTTCAACAATGTTTTCTATCCTTATACAAATCTCATCATTTCAGCCCAAGGTTGTTGGTCCTCTGCAAGTGCTCTCAATTTTAAAAAGTTTAAAATTATACCATGCAGTGAAGAAAAATTCTTTACCAGACGATAGAATTTTGGCTTTGTCCAAATTTAAAGCATTTTGCAAATGACTAATTTATGTTACATGAAATTTGTCTTTGAAAGAGTAGTAAACATTGTGAGAAATGGAGACCATGCTGGTTACCAGCATGGCCTCCTTTCCCCACAATGTTTCAATAGCCTTCCTCCACAGGATTGTTCAAAAATCAGGATTATTTTGTATAGAGTTGAGGTTTATTTCTACAAATGTTTTAAGAGCAGTTTTATTGTACACTGCTATCCGTCATGCAGGATTATTAAGCACCAGATTTCAAGGCCGAATCACAAAATTGATTCCTGACCTCTAGAGTGCTGAATTAAATCTATAGCACATGACAAAATGTCAGACTTGTCCAAATCGAAAGCATTAATTTTACAGAATACATATTCAAAGAAGGTAAAAAGTTGATTTCTGTCTTTGAAATAGTAGAAAACATTGTGGGGGAAAAGAAGAAAATGCTGGATACAAGCATTTTCTCTTTCCCATATTTTTATAACCCTTTGTCATCAGGTTTATTAAAACTCATGATTGTTTGGTAAAGAGTTAAGGAAACTTTTCAACAAGGATTAACATCTGAATTGATTGACTGATTGATTGATTGATTGATGTTTGCACCACTTTCAGCATTAATTCAGTCATGTTACAGCAACAGCTCACATATTCATTATGTCCAGGGTTTCACCAGTACTAGGCTGGTGCTCTGAAGTGTCTTGCCCAGGGACACTCCCACTTAAGACCCAGTGCATCCAGTGAGGCTCAAACCCAGGGCCTCCAGTTTACAAGTCCTACACTTTACCACTGAGCCACACAGGATCCCTAGCAACAACTGAAATATTGCCACTTGTTCTTTTAGCAAAAAGAGAAAGTAAAAAAAAAAAATAGGCGACAAAGCAGGTCCAAGATCAGGCTGAAAGGTCTGTGCAGTCAGATCTCTACACTATCCACGAAAGAAACTTAGCTGAGTCCAGTTCTTTAAGCATTTTTTTTTTGAGTTGACATACCTTAACCCATTATCACGCTGTCCTGAGTTTTAACGGCTCTACAGGGTAAGTCTTTGGAAAACATTGTCGGAAAAGGAGAAAATGCTGGTAAACATCATTTTCTCCTTTTCTCACAATGTTTTCTAACCTTTCGTAGAAAAATCTAGTCATTTTATCCACATTCAATTTTTGGTCTGCAAATGCTTTCAATGGGAACAAGTCTAACATTTTGTCATTTGGTAAGAGTTAACTCTTTACCACACAATCCCAACTTTTAACGACCTTGAAAACATTACGGGAAAAGGAGAATATGCTGGTAACCAGCATTTTCTCCTTTTCCCACAATGTTTTCTAACCTTCCCAAAACAAATTTCAATTTTTGAGTTACATTGATTTTGTCGTCTGCAAATGCTTTTGATTTAGACCAGTCTAAAATTTTGTCGTTTGGTAAAGAGTTAACTAGTACATTGTACAAATGTAAGAAATGAATTGGAGAAATGTAAGAAGAAAAGTTTAATGACATATTATGATGATACAGAAAACATTATGGGAAAAGAAGCAACTTGTAGCAAACACCTTCTCCTTTTCCGACATTGTTTCCAAGAGCTGTGTGCTGTAAGGGTGTGAAACTTGCGTGTGGTAATGAATTCCTGATATATTGCCCAGATTCTGATTATCCTCAAGACATCAGTATGCCATAGGTTGCAAATGAACCCTTAAAGAGCCTTTCATAACTATAGTTGATTTCTGTGGCCAGTGTAGATCAAGATTAGACTTCAAAAAACATTCAGTCTGATCTTTGATCTACACTGTCCACTTTGCTGCTACAATCTGGACATGAGCAACCTTGACATTGCAAATATTCTTTTTCCCACTCTGAAAGTGTCTGTCAGGTTTATTATGCACTCTAAGGGTTTACACTGTAGACATGCAACCTACTTGTTACACTTTCAGTGCTACAGGCCAAAACAGGGATGGCATAGATCAAGATCAGACTGCACAAAGCATGCAGTCTGATCTTTGATCTACACTGTCAACTACTTAAGTCAAGATCTTTCTGAATTTCAGTGGAGTGTATTTTCAGCAGTCAAAAGAGGTAAGGTTTTATACCCATTTGGGACTAAATGAGTTCACTACTGTCCAGTGTATATCAAAAGTACTGTGTGCAGTATTAACCCTTTCCCAAACAAGCCCTGGTTTTCACGTGTCTGCAGTACAAGTCTTTCGAAAACACTGTGGGAAAAGGAGAAATTGCTCGTAACGAGCAATTTCTCCTTTTCCCAGTGTTTTCTACCTTTTTGGAGAACTTTCTGTCATTTTCATCAAATTTAAAATTGTCGTCTGCAAACTCTTTCAATTTGGACCAGTCTAAAATTCATCGTTTGGGAAAGGGTTAACTCAAGAGAAAACACTGCAAGTTTTGCTCTTCCACAATGATGAAATTTGTATCAAAACAAACGCAAATGACCCCAAATACCAAACACAGCCTATTTTGCCACATTCCAGGCTTCCCACAACGCAAAAAAAAATAACATTTACATAATCACATTCTTGGAAAGTTACCTGGTTATCACAGGTTCATAAGCAATCATCATCAAAGAAGGGCGTTCACCTCTTACCCTGACGACGATTTCTGTCTGGGATGCACAATTAACTTCACAAATAATAACTATCGTATTTACCTTTAGAGTACGGTACCTATCGCATCTACTGTGCTTTTATCAGCAAGTGTAGATCAAGATCAGCCTGCAACAGCTGTACAGTATGATCTTAAGTTTTACATTGTAATGCCAAGACTTTCTTGCAAAAAGAAACAATTGGTTGTAACAGTTACTCCTCTACTCACAATGCTTTCAGAAAGCCCTTCAAAGTTTTTTCTTAATAAAGGCTGATGGCCAAAATATTTGAAAAGGAGGTTTTTGACTTGCGTGGGAACTTTTGACAAATCTAAAAATTTAGTGCCTGGGAAAGACTTAACCCTTTACCAAACAGCTAAATTTTACAGATATCCATGGTGCAGGAAATAATAGACAACAACTTAAATGTTTTTCAAATGATGGTATCCTTGTGTAGGTAGAAAACCTTGTAGGAAAAGGAGAAAATGCTGGTTACCAGCATTTTCTCCTTTTCCTTCAATGTTAAAACTCAGGATTGTGTAGTAAAGATTTAACTAATTACCTTAGTCTCTCAGAAATCATTTGCTTTGCATGCAAAAATAATGACTTCTAACTTTAATGCAAAGTGCCTAGTTTAATATAACTTTAATCATATTACAGCTTTCCATCAGTCAATGTCACATTCTCTCTATATCTGCATTTCCCCAAGACGGCTTTGTGCCTTCTCAGTTCATTCCATGATAATTGATTTGATAATTTTAGCATTTAATTTGAATGAGAATAAATAAGTTCTTTCATTTCATCCAAATATTCTATTTCAGGATTAAAATTATCTTTTCGTAATTCAGTAGGAGTAACAAAACTTTCATTTTACCTCAATACCACCCCTAGAACACTAAGTAAACAAGAGCACTGCATGTGGGTGCCAACGCTTGGCTGCAATTGCTCGATCTTCAATCAAAATTCTAAGTTGAAAAAGGGGCATAACTTTGTCAAAAATACTTTCATAGTTACCTGTCTTTGTTGTATAGGTTCCCCTTCTGATAGTTAACATCTTGTCCAAGTTTGGAGCAAATGTCTTCCGTAATAACAGAGATATAAAATGTCAAGAATTTTGCACAACATCTCGTGCAAAACACCAGGGCAACGACAATACCTCAATGTTTTGTTCGAAAACAGCAAAGTGAATAAAATGGGTATTTCCATTATGGCTTATATTTGCCCCTATCAAAGGCCCACTAGCAGCCAAAAGTAAACAATTTGGCAGTCAAAATGCAGGCTCATTTACTTTATACTGTTTAAAAGTATGGATACTACAAGTATTAGAGTTTAACAATGTGTTATGAAACAGTCTGTCAAATCATCAGTCGCTGTTAGAAAAATGAATCTTAGAACTAATATTAACTCTTTACCAAACAACAAAATTTTAGACTTGTCCAAATTCAAAGCATTTGCAGACAACAAAGTAAATGTGACTCAAAAATTGAAATTTATCTTGGAAAAGATAGAAAAGACATTGTGGGAAAAGGAGAAAATGCTGGTTACCAATGTTTTCAAAAGGCCTCTATTTCAGGGTCGTTGAAAGTCGGGATTGTGTGGTAAAAAGGTTAAAGTTACCATATTTAATTCTAGTTGAAAATCCATTTTTCTGCCATTTTTCTGGAACTATGACAGACCATACTGTAACATATTGTATAATTCATAATAATATCTTTAAGTTTAAATGGTATGTAAATTGGCCTGCACTTGAGTCCCAAAGTTTTACTTTTTGCTGTAGGGGGCCTTAACTTTACCACATAATTCCGAGTTTTAACAACCCTGAAGGAAAAGCCTTTTGAAAAAATTGTGGGGAAAAGAGAAAATGCTGGTAACCAGCATTTTCTCCTTTTCCCACAATGTTTTCTAACCTTCCCAACAGAAATTTCAATTTTTGAGCCACGTCTACTTTGTCGTCTGCAAATGCTTTCAATCTGGACAAGTCTAAAATTTTGTCGTTTGGTAAAGAGTTAACACTGACAGATTCAGAGTTTTAAAAGAAAAAGGGGGAATTGGGAGGGGATTTTTTCCCAACGCATAATCACACACAGCATGAAGGATATTTTTTCACTTAGAAGATAATGAAAAATAGTTCCATACTTCCCAAGATTCCAATATTGGAGCAATTTCTTTCGCTTTTATCACAATGTTTTTCAGAGTGGTTTGCTGCCAGAAAAACAAGTTGGATGCAATCAAGAGGTAAGATATTAAGTTTTCAAGGAATCAAGTCAAAAGCCAGACAGAAACCTTACACATTGTTTTTGTTTTCTCCATCACTGATCAAGATAAGCAATAGATATTCCTTTTCTTAACCCTTTACCAAACAATCCTGAAATCTAACAATCCTGAGGAAGAAGGACTTAAAACATTCTTGGAAAGGAATTTGCTCAGTTTCTTAACGCTAGCAGAAAAGAGTGGATTTTGTAGTTCTAAAACTGTTTAACAAAAATATTTAATTCACAGAAAAAAAAAATCTACATAGCTCCCTTTAACCCTTAAGCTAATGAGCACAACTTAAGGTCCTTTTGCAGCCAGTGTGATGGAGATCAGGCTGCACAGAACATGCAGAGAATGCACATTCTGATCTTGGATCCACACTTTTCAATAGATATTTTCCCCCAAATAACTCTGAAATAGCGAAATTTAAGTTTTAACTATCTGCTTAAAAGTTTCATTTTAGTCATTTAGCAGGATAAGGGTTAAAAGTGCAATAGAGTGTTCTTACCACTAAAATTTGAGTTTCTATGAAAACTTAGAAGTGTAAAATTTTGTTGTCCACTGAAGAGTAAAGTTTGCTTGGCATGATTTTACAACCCTAAAGAAGCCTTTGGAAACATTGTAATCAGCATTTTCTCCTTTTCCAAAAATGTTTTCTTGCTTTTTTTGGACAAGCTCAGCATTTTAGGCACAGTTACTAAGTCGTCTGCAAATGCTTTAAATATGGACAAGTCTAAAATTTTATTATCTGATAAAGATTTAAGCCTTTACCACACAGTCCAAGTTTCAACGACCCCACTTTTGAAAACATTGTGGGAAGTGGAGAAAATACTGGTAACCAGCATTTTCCCCTTTTTCCACAATGTTTTCTACCGTTTCATAGACAGAAATCATTGTTTGGCCTACATTCAATTTGTCAAAATGCTTTCAATTAGGTAGACTACAAATTTTTTCGTTTGATAAAGAGTTGAATAACATTTCCATCTGTTTCAGAATTATAGACAGACTGTAATAAAGCAGGAGTTTTTAGATCATTACAAATTTTTGCAAACCAAAAAAATGTCATCTGGAAAAAAATCTAACTGAACATAATAACAACTTATTACAATGGAGTCTTCACAGTATCAATTATTTCACAGGAACACAATTCTGTAATCAACAATACTCTGGTTCATTTTATTGTTAGCCATCAATTGAGCCTTTTCATCTGCCTGAAATTACTTTGCCTTTTACTGACAGTCTCCAGGTAACATTATGCAAACATCAAGAGTGAATGTAACTCTTTTCACAACTTAAGTTGCTTTTGTACTCAGTGTAGATCAAGATCAGACTGCATGTTCAATGCAGTCTGATTTTGAATAAGCACTGTCAGATAGGCTGTGACATTTTTGCTGAAACCTTAACCCTTTCCCAAACAAGCCCTGGTTTTCACGTGTCTGCAGTACAAGTCTTTTGAAAACACTGTGGGAAAAGGAGAAATTGCTCGTTACGAGCAATTTCTCCTTTTCCCACAGTGTTTTCAAAAGACTTGTACTGCAGACACGTGAAAACCAGGGCTTGTTTGGGAAAGGGTTAAATGGATTGGACTGATTTAGAGAAGGGTGCAATAAAGTTAAAGATGACCCTAAATCTGGCTGTCCATCAACATCAGTAACAGACAAAATCATCATGGATGTACAACAGCACATAAAGAAGATTGCTGAGATACTGTTAGAAAAATAGCCAACACATTTAGCATTTCATAGGGAAGCAGTAACTTTTAATGTTTTTAAAGATACCTTGTAAAGTTTCACATTTGCGAGGTGGGGACCTCGGCTATTGGCGCCCAAGTTAATGGGGGTTTGGGTCGAAATCTATAAAGAAATTCTAGAACCTGTTATGATAAAGAGGTCAAACTTTACTGAGCGTATTGTAACATGCAGTGAAACATCAGTACACTATGACAGTCCAGCTTCAGTGGCATGTTTGTTTGTTTGGTGTTTCATACACTATTAGAGATATGCCATGTTGCCCAGTGCACTTGTCCATGCTTTCCTGTAGCTTCTTTAACTCTTTACCAAACGACAAAATCTTTAACTCGTCTAAATTCAAAGCATTGGCAGATGACAATTAAATATTGCTGAAATAACTTGACCTTTCTATGAATTGTTAGAAAACATTGTGGGAAAAGGAGAAAATGCTAGTTACCAGCATTTTCTTCTTTTCCAACAGTGTTTTCAAAAGGCATTTTATTTGGGCTTGTTAAAACCTGCGATTGTGTGGTAAAGGGTTAACCAGTACTTCACACAACTTTTTTTTTTAGAAAACTACTAGCTGTTTTCCACACAAACATCATTTGGCCCATAATGTTTAGCTTTGAGCAGGACAATGAATCATCAATCCTAGCAAAGAATTTGGCCAAGCTGGGAATCAAACCAGCAACCCCTGGGTTTTAAGCCTCATACCTTATTGTCTGAGTTACTGAGCTTGGCTGACTGAAGAGAAAAAATCACAACTTATAACAATGGTCTAAGATCATACTTTACACCATGTTTTGGACTTTTTTCTAATCGCACGTGCTAGACATGTTGGCAGGGTTACTGTAACAGCCCTATCATATTAATTACATGATCCACAAGTCTGTCACACAATCATGAAATCAAATTCAATTGGCAGGTGTTTAACCCTTATAGCAATTGATTAATCACTTTCTGGATCAGTTATACAGATCACAACATTACAATTTCAAACATGCTCTTTGCTAAAATATTTCACACAATAGTGGAAAGCAAAGATCCATTCTGTGCAGTCTGATACAAATCTACACATTTTGCCAATGGCAGTCTAATATTACTCACTGCAAAAGTCAGCTAAGCTATCAATGGGTTAAGTCAAACTGCAATGACCTTGACATGATATTGAGGACAAATAATGATACCAAAAACTGCACAACCGATACAACTAGAAGCATTACAAGCTAACTAGTATTAGACATGAATCCCAGAAACATGATATACCAAGAATGATAACACTTTTATAGATTACAATAAGTGAAATTAAAAGGGTACAAAAAGCAATACTTATAATCAAATGGGGTTTCATTCAATGACAACTTTATTTTTGAGAAACTGAATTACATGATGCAGGTCTTAGTTAATCCAGTGTTGAGCCCATAGAAATATACCAAGAACACCTTTTTAAGGTCAAAACTGGAAACCACTGATGTATCAAACAAGAACACTGCATGCGGGTGCCAACACTCAGCTGTGGTTGCTTGATTTTCATTGAAAATTCTAAGTTGAAAAGGGCCTTAACTGTGTCAAAAATACTTTGATGGTTATCTTCCCTAGCTGTATAAGTTCCCCTTTTGATAACAAACAACTTGTCCAAGTTTGAAGCAAACATCTTCAGTAATAACAGATATTATAAAATGTCAAAGTTTTTGCACGACAATGCATACAATGAAGAAGATGACACCAGGGCTATGGCAATACTTCTATATTTTCTTTGAAAATAGCCGAGCTAATATGAAATACCATAGTTAAAATGGCAGAATCATCAGCAACAAACATGTTTGTCTTTGCAAGAAAACTTAAGAACTTTTCATAATAATTGAGCCATACTCTTGGATATTCATGATGATTTCGTATTGCATTATACCAAGCAAGACATCACATAACTATGGATCCATACAATCTATTATCTCTAACAAATGACTGAATCATTGGGTAAAATGGTCTTTGAAATGCAGAAAATTTACAAATTGCAAAAAGTATCGGCCCAGGTCAGTCTGAGCGAATTTCGCAGGCTGACCTGGGTCGATACTTTTTGCAGATGCATTAAACCAGTTTTTCACACAGCACAGCTTAATTTATTTCAAACTATTCATCATGAGGATAGAATACCTCAGCACATTGTCTCACTCTTTAGTAGACGATAAAATTTTGGACTTGCCAATTTTGAAAGCATTTTGCAGATCACAAATTTAGTTTGGCTCAATTGATAAAATTTTTGTTTTGAAGGGTATAAACATAATTGTCAGAGAAAGAAATGCTGCGTACCAGCATTTTCTCCTTTTTACACAGTGTTTTCTACCCATCAAAAATAAATGAGCCCTGCTCTGTGAAAAGGGGGCTTTATGAATCTGCAAAAAGTATGACCTCAGGTCAGCCTGCACAGTCAGCGCAGTCTGACCCGTGTCAAAACTCTCTGCTATTGTCAAATTTTCTGCATGTCAAAAAACCAGTGTACCTCATGATTAAGTTGGTTGTTACACAAAATAGATTTTAGGATCCATTGTTCTATGATGACTTGTGTGGTATCATGTGTTACCGAGATGCATCAACCCCTTTTGCCAGGCATGGCTTAAATCTGTTGATCATATAAATTGCAATCAGCAAAATGCTTTCAATCTGGAAGGGTCTAAAAATTGCCACCTGGTATAGAGTAATGGTTAAACCATGATATTCTGCCTATTTAATTGATATGTGCCTTTTAAAATATCATCATGTAATAATACATATCATTTTCATTTGTCAGTTGACGGGGTTGTAACTTTATAAACTCACAAGAAAGATCCAATTTTTATGCCACACCTCATTGTCTATATTGTCTATCTGGATCAAATTAACTCCTTACCACATGATGCCAACTTTTAACAACCTTAAGAAAGAAGAGTTTTGAAAACATGGGAAAAGGAGAGAATGCTGGTAACCAGCATTTTCTCCTTTTCCCACAATGTTTTCTACCCTATCAAGGACTACTTCCACGATTTTAGCCACATTTCATTTGGCTTGTAGGTTTGGACAGGTCTAAAATTTTGTCATGTGGTAAAGGGTTATAACTCTTTGTCTTTATCAAACAACAAAGTTTCTGACTAATCCAAATCCAAAGCATTTGCAGACATCAAAATGTAGCTAAAATGGTGGAAATTGTTTTTGAAAGATTAGAATACATTGTGGGAAAAGGAGAAAATGCTAGTTCCACAATGTTTTCAAAAATCGTCAAAATTCATGATTGTTTGCTACAGGGCTAACTCATAATCTCTCAAATTTTCTTGCTTGATAGTTTGACAACATTTCTTGAAAAAATAGCAAAAATTTACATAATTTATTAAGGTTTGAGATATGAATACAAGTGGAAACACTAATTGCAAACAGAGAAATTACTCATTTCAGGTAATTTCTCCTTTTCCCACATTGTATTCAGGCATGAAAAGCTGCAAGAAGAAAAAGTTGTTCAGAGGCTGTATGAACCATATTGTGGTAGTCTTCCTTTGTTTCTTGACTGATCTCATAATCCTCAAATCTATTCCAGTCACCTTTTTCTTTGTTTGTATGTTTGGTGTTGAACGCTGTTTTCAGTATTATCTCTTTCCCAAACGACAAATTCTGGACTGGTCCAAATTGAAAGAGTTTGCAGACGACAATTTTAAATTTGATGAAAATGGCAGAAAGTTATCAAAAAGGGTAGAAAACAGTGTGGGAAAAGGAGAAATTGCTCTTATCGAGCAATTTCTCCTTTTCCCACAGTGTTTTCAAAAGACCTGTACTGCAGACACGTGAAAACCAGGGCTTGTTTGGGAAAGGGTTAAATCACAGTGGCCAGTGTAATTATCCATGCTTCCTTTACAGATTTTTACCAGTACTTAGGACAATATTCTTCTCTGGCTACTGGCTGCTTACCCACATAACCATAATAGAAACAATGATCAGAGGTGATATAAGAACAAATCCTGTTGCAATGACTATTATCAATCCTGGAAAAGAAATTAGCCGAGCTGGAGTTTCAAACCAGCGACCCCCAGGTTTCAAGTCCAGGCCTGTATGCTACCAGCTATACAACCAGGCTTGGCGTTACTTTTTAATTTTGACATTAATCATTATTGGTGAATTCAATCAAGAGCATCGCATATGGTAGCCAGCTCATGACTGCAGGTGCTTTTTCAGTGAACATTTTAGTTGAAAAAAGGGATATAACCAAGTCAAAGATATTTTGAGTGTTACCTTCCCATCTTGTACAGTTTCCCATTTAGATAGTTAAGAACTACCTAACCCAAGTTTAAAGTAAATATCCAGAGTAAGAACAGATATTTGTGAAAATCTTAAAGTTTCTGCATTATGACAAACAGGACGGCAATGACAGAGCTTTGACAACAATCACAATACCCCAGTTTTCTTCAAAATCAACCAGGCTAAAGCTGGTGAAACTGTGACACGCAACTATTTACCACACAATGAAATTTTAAATTATTCTAAATTAACAGCATTTTGCAGATAACAATTCAAATAATGGGCAAATGATGGAATTCCTTTTTGACAGGGTAGAAAACATGGTGGGAAAAAGAGAAAATACTGGTTACCAGCATTTTCTCCTATTCCCACTATTACAAGCTGTCTTTGTTTGGGTCGTTAAAACTGGGAATTGTGTGGTATAGGGTTAAAGGGTGCTATTCAGATTTCTATAATCTCACAAAACTTCAAAACTGATCCATCTCTGAAATAAGTAATGCGAAAGCTTGCAAGTCATCAGTAAAGAAGAAAAAAAAGAAAAAATTCAATGGCATATCCTAAATGGGCTACCCGCTTCTCAAGGTATTTTTAGATTTTGTACTGGAATTTTTGCAAAGATTTGTGGGAATGTCATTTAATCAACAAGAGGGCCATGATGGCCTTGTATCGCTCCACTGGCTTATAAATACTAGAGGCGCTTGAGTGCCTGTATCGCTCCACAGGCCTGATATTTCTATAATGGCGAAAAGAAGTTTTTAACAATTACCATTCAATCCTGCATTTTAGCTCACTGAAGAAAAAAGGTATGGAAAAAACTTGTGAGAAAAGAAGAAAAAAATGGTAACCAGCATTTTCTTAGTTTTCCACAATAATTTCTATCCTTTTTTATATATGTCTTACTAATTTGAAGATATGTTGTCTGCAACAGGTCCTTTCACAAACCATTTTGGGTGGGGAAACATCAAAATATAGAAAATATGTCTTTCTCAGGGTCGTTGAAAGTTGTGATTGTGTGGTAAAGGGGTAATCTAAAAGAACAGCTAGGAGGGCAAATGAATGAATGTTATAGCAATATAGATCAACTTACGTCAATACACCAGATAGAATGAAATATGCTGGCATACAATGAACACCTAATCCCTAATAATCAACTTTTCACAGTCACAGTTAGAATGTCTTCTGTGGCAAACAACACAAAATGGTCTACAAATGCATTTACATAAATCAAATATCCTGCTCCAGGGCACAGATTAATTCTGGTGTACTGAAGTTGCGGGATCAGTTTGACTGGATAACATTAATGCCTTATCACAAATGTAAAGCCCTGTCCCACTTTGTACCAGGTCACCAGGATTTACACCCCTTCTGTCCACTCTGCATTTACTCATTAGTAGGTCAACAAACCTTTACCAGAACTAATAAAAGTGCAGAGGTTCTCTTGTTCTATATCAAAAGGACTATAAAGTACCTACAACATGGGGGTTTTGTTATTAAAATACTTTTTCTTTTTTATCTTGGCATGGTTACTCAGGCTTAGTAATAAGGCAAAATTGAAAAGCTCAAGTTGTGAAAGGTGCTCAAGCTTTTATCTTATTTATGGCCAGTGATATTTTATTACTAGTACTAACTAATAGCATATCATTGGAGTAAATTGTGATCTTAATACCAAGAAAAATGTGTGGGCTTAAATAGGACAGCCCTGACTAGGTCAAGTCAATCCAATTTTCTTTCTTTTTCTCTGTTAGTCGATAAAACTAACACAATAAATAGTTTTGGAGAAGAACATTTTTTTGAAATATAAGCCTTGTCTATAAAAAAATGTGTTTTTAGGTGTATCATTTTTTTAAAAGGAATTTGGTATACAACCACCATAGAAACAATTTGGCTGACAACCACCATAGGAACTTACCTGCAAAACAACAATGAAATCCAATGAATAGTTTTAGAGAAGAAATTTTTCAAAGATTTTACTTTATACCATAAAAGGAAAATGAGTCTCCCATAAAAGCCATGTTTTTTGACAGATCATTTTTTTTAAAGGAATTCTGTAAACCTGTGTCTAAGGGACATTCCTGCAAAATAATAATGCTATCCAAATAGCGGTTTGGGAGGAGAAGATTTTTAAAGGTTTTTTACTTTGGTTGCCATGGCAACCAGAATTCTTCATGGAACACAATTATTTGAAGGAATTTGAAAGAGGACTACCAAAGGAACATTCCTGTGAAATTTGGTAAAAATCCAGTCAATAGTTTCTGAGGAGAAGTTTTTTAAAGAAAAAGTTTACGGACGCACGCACGGACGAACGGACGGACGGACGGATGCACGACGGACACAACGCCATGACAATAGCTCGCTGGCCTTCGGCCAGTGGAGCTAATAAACCATAAATACTAAACATTTCAATTCTGAGCTAAATGGTTTCAAAATAAAGACTTACAAAGTTTTCTCTGTAAAAGCCCCTGTGAAAGTTGGGACCCACAGGGCAAAGCCATTTTTGATCCCAGAGCTATAATTACTTGAACCCTGGTAGAGGTCCACAAGATAAAGCCATATGCCAAAATAATACAAGTCTATCCTGTATGATTATAAATAAGGTGATTTTCAAGTTTTGTCCATATGAAGCCTCTGTAAAACATAAGACCCCTGATGCAAGGCTAATTTTAAAAAAAAAAATCAAAACAGGAAGATTTCTTAAGTTGTCACTATGTAAACCCATGTAAAACTTGTGACCCCTGCAGCGGGGCCAATTTTGACCCAAGGGCTAAAATTCTGGCCCCCTTGGTAGAGGCCCACTAGATATAGCTACATGCAAAATTTGGTAGCTCTAGGCCTTGTGGCTAAGTACAGGAAGATTTTTAAAGTTTTCTCTATATAATGCCTATGTAAAAAAAACTTGTGACCCCTGGGGCAGAGCCAATTTTGACCCCAGGGCTATAATTTGAAGAAACTTGAGAGAGGTCTACTACATAAAGCTACATGCCAAATTTGGTAGCCGTATGCCTTATGGTTTCAGACAAGAAGATTTTTAAAGATTTCCAATATTTTTCAGTTTTGTTGCCATGGCAACCAGAGTTTTTGAAGGAATCAAATTCTTTCCAGAAATTCTGAAGAGGACCATGGCAGGATCATTTGTGTGAAGTTTCATGAAAATTGGATGGGTAGTTTCGGAGAAGAAGATTTTTGAAATAAAAGTTAACGCACAGACAGACAGACGCACGGACAGACGGACGCACGATGGACACCAGGCCATGACATAAGCCCGCTGACCGTCCGCCAGTGGAGCTAATAACACACATCAATTATACGGAATTGTATTCAAATAAATATGATGATGTCATATTTGATCTTCTACCTGTTATTTACATACCCAAAATTGCAACTTTTTACTAAATGAAACAGCAGTTTCTTTTTGCTTGCAACAGACAATATAACTAGTTCAATTTACCTGTGTTTACTTTTACATGAAATTTTGATTTACAACATAAATACTAGTAGGTCCCTTCAAGCCGAACTGAAATCTTATGTGATAATGTTTATTTTTCAAACTTCCCCACCTCCAATAATTTCAAGCATACTTTCTACTTCCTGACCTGAGAAAAGTGCCACATTTACTGCAACATTTAGAAAAGAAAAGAATCAAATTCATGTAATTTGCATAAACTGCAATAGAAATCATAGCAGAAAGTTATATCTTGCTCATGCCATGCAAATAATATCTTGATAACTATAAGAATACCATGATTATGTTTCGAATATCTATTACAGCAGTGGTTCTGAAATAAGCTGCCCGAGTTGTCCGAGTCGTCCATTCATCAGCCTGGACAAGCAGATTTTAAAGGTTGGGTTGTCCGTGGCCAAGTGAAAAATTTCGAGGGAACAAGCACTTAATTTTTTCCGAAAGCGAAAGTTGGCCGTTTTCTGAATATGAGAATAAAAATAAATATCAGAAATTCCCTGAATGGTACTCGTATAAAACTACTATCTCCGATGTAAATCGATTTTGTGTAGTATAAGCGTCTATAAACAGCATTCACGTGTTAGTATTTTAGTCTGTTTCGCCTAGACGTTTGCATTGAAGCCTCTTCGTGTCCAGAAATTAAAATTAAAACGCCTGGTCAATACAGACTAATGGCGACGCAGAGAACCCTTGATGGCTTTTTCTCCCAATATAAATTAGCACAAATTTTTTATGTATTGAATGTTTATTCACTTGAAGTAAAATACAAGTTCAAAATACATAATAACATCAACAGTACACAGATTTTAAAGGTCAGAAAAATTAAGATCATATGCAAAATATAAATATAAAGCAAATAGACAAAACTTATGGTGATTATTTGTTTATTTACTGTTATATTGGTATTGTGTGCATCTGATCCTTTTATGTTTAACTTCAAAGTACGGACAAGGGGGTTTTTGATACGGACAAGTCAATTTGTGATCATCACTTGTCCGTGGACAAGCAGACTTTCAAAATATTTCAGAACCACTGTACAGTATCACTGTACTATTACCCTGTCAGTCTGTGTACTTTCATATCTAATTTTGTACATTTCCATAGAGTTTCATCACTTGAATAATAACAAGAGGGCCATGATGGTCCAAGATTACTCACCTAACGTCTTTGCGAAATAATAAGTTCATTTTATCCTTAAAGCACCTTTCACAAATCTAGTTGCCTTTGAAGCATGTGAGCATTAAGATCAGACTGCATAAAATTTGTAGACTGAACTTTGATCTACCTTGCCCCCATTTGTTCAGAAATTCTCGACAGAAGTAACCAAGAAATTTCAATTATTTGGGTCTAATTTCTGGAAATGTCTGTTGGGTTTATTCAGCACTGAAAAGGTAAAAACCAAGAAATCAAGACAAACATTCTGGCCAAGTTTCCTCAGAACTGGACAGAAAATATGACCTCCACTATCAGTGTTCCCACTCACATCTTTGTTTGGGAGTGCATCCGCTCCCTGGGGAACAAGTTTGGAAGTGCAAGAGAAATTCTAGGCGTGCACTTAATAATGACAATTTTAGAACTTTATGGAGGAAAGTAAGGCTCTGTTGTATTGAAAATTTGTTTTGGGAAGTCTCACTCTGCTCTTGAAAACAATAACGGTAATTTAAAAAAGAAGATGCTTGTTTTATTTTCTCAATCACAGGACCAGTTACTGAGGGAAAATGTATAGCCTGATGGCCAGTAGAATTTTCAAGTTTACTGTCAATTAGCATTCACTTACTGTTTTATAGAGATATTTATGTAAATTTACTACTTAACCCTTTACCACACAATCCCGACTTTTAACAACCCTGAGGAAGCAGCCTTTTGAAAAGATTGTGGGAAAAGGAGAAAATGCTGGTAACCAGCTTTTTCTCCTTTTCCCACAATGTTTTCTACTCTTCACAAATCAAATTTCAATTTTTGAGTAACACTTATGTTGTTGTCTGAAAAAGGTTTCAACTTGGACTGGTCTAAAATTTTCTCATTTGGTAAGAGTTAAAGTCATTGATAAATCTGAATAGACAGTTTGAAATGCCTATGATTGGACGATGTCAAACTCATTTTTGTTCTGTCATGCGTTTTCACGTTTTTCTGCAGCTATCTTTTTTTCATGCCTGTTAATTTTTTGGGTAGTATTTCCGCATGATTTTACATAGATTTGTCAATTTGGGTAGCATGAAACTTCAAAGCCTGTAATTTTACACTGGAAAAGCGGATTGATATCATTAATACCTTTAAATAAATGACAACAGTTTGATTAGTGGTGATAAACAGTGACTTTCACACTTGATACCTATTGTATGTCAGAGTTTAGATCTTTCAAATGTCATGTAAAGACATTACTTGTTGCCAGTAGATTGGCCAGTGCTTAAGTTTTGCAGACATTGTTTTAAACTTGTCCCAATTGGCACCACTGGCGATCGACACCAGGAGCCCTGAAACTTGTGCATGCATGCATGTTTCCCTTCATATTTTTGTGCGTGATTATTCAGTTAAGTGTGTGAATCACGCACATATGTGCGTGAATGGGAACCCTGAGTGTATACAAAAGCTTTCACTGAGATTTTAGTTAGTGACTTAGTGTTAAACCCTAGGTGGCATATTTTGGAATTAGACAAACATTCTGATTAAGTTTCATGAGCATTGGCCTGAAAATGTGCCTGCAAGTGTGCACACAAGCCACATGCCCCATTGTTATTTCAGTTCTGTTTCTCGTTCATTAGCCAGCTATTGCCTCTATTCACTATGAATCCTTTTTCAAATGAAGTTTAATTTGGTTGAAAATATTTAAATAGATCTGGATCTATCTCTCTCTCTAAACAAATAATTTTATAAAGGATATATTATGTTCCTTACTATTCATATGCAAAAAAGAGAGTGCAGTGAAATTATTTCAAAGACAGTAGAAATGTAAATGTAAAATATATGTCCATTAACATTTTGTGTTTAAATGTAAAGGATTGCTGTAAGATGGTGTAAAGCATGATCCTACAATAAGACAAGTACGCCATTTCCTTTGCAAATGACTCTAGTGATAAAGTATCACGACTTCACCCATTGTGTACAATTTCAACTGGACATAATTTTCTCCTGACCAAGACTTGTTTCCACCAACAAATCTGAAACTTCTTTTCATTCTTTCATACCATAGATATTGCTAGATTCTAGCTTACTGATTTAACCCTTATCCACACAATCCGGGTTTTAACGACCCTGAGAAAAAAGCCCTTTGAAAACTATGAAGGAAAAGGAGAAAATGCTGGTAATCAGCATTTTCTTTTCCCACAATGTTTTCTACCCTTCCCAAAACAAATTCAAATTTTTGAGCCATATTTATTCTGTTGTCTGCAAAAGCTTTCAATTTGGACTAGTCTAAAATTTTGCCATTTGGTAAATGAGTTAAACACAAATAACCAATGTCTGGAAATTGGGCTATCGACTGAGAATGAATGCTGTACATTAAAAAATGACAATAGTACCATCTTTAAGAAATGTAGCAGTATCATGTTTTTGACAGAAAAATAAAGGATAAAACTAGTATCAAAGAAGGAATTCATTGTCAACCTAACTGTATGCTGCTTTAAGTTAAATACAATCAATACTCAAAAAAGTCCTCATTTATGCTACACCTTCATAGCAGTAATCGGTGCCATCGATTTCAACTGAAATAAATTGTAATGTATCATCCACAATGTTACATTCACAATTACGTGAACAAAAATTGTGTACTTCACACATCGTTTGAACATTTCCGCGTCTGGTTTTTAAAGTACACGCCTCCCTTTTCTAGCCAATCAGATATCAGCCAGTAAAAACGCAACAGATGCAGACAGCTTCACTTATGTACAACAATAACATCTTCTGAATTATATTTGAGTAAAAAGAAACAGGACATTTCATACCTCAAATTCCTAGGACAGCTTACTTTTCACGGGATTTTCCATCCGAGGCAAGCAGGTTAAGCGTAAAAATTATAAGTTTAAATAAAAAAAACGAAATTGCACTGCATTAACATTATTATGGAAGCGGCAGCCATTCAATGACCCGGATGTAATTCAGTGAATAAACCCTCTGCTGCCAACATCAGTATCGTCTCGAGTTGCGAGACATTGCGTAATAAATTTGCATCGTACGGTTCAGAAGTACGAAAAGTATTTCCATTATTTTTTCGCCACTTACATTTAAATTCACAGCTCGGCGGCAAACAGGTCTGCTCGGAATATACATGAGCCATTTTCTGTGAAAAGGGGGGCTTAATGCATTTGCTAAAAAGTATTGACTCAGGTCAGCCTGCGCAGTCCGCGCAGTCTGACCTGGACCGAACTTTTTGCTTTTTGTCAATTTTCTGCATGTCCAAGAACCAGAGTACCTCGTGAGGCATTTCAAACGGTCTATTCAGGTTTACCATTGACTTTAAGTAGTAAAGTTACATGAATATCTCTATAAAACAATAGGTGAACGCTAATTGGCAGTAAACTTGAAAATTCTATTGGCCATCAGGCTGTACGTTTTCCCTCAGTAAACTGGTCCTGTGATTAGGGAAATATAACAAGCATCTTCTTTTTTAAATTACCCTTATTGTTTTCAAGAGCAGAGTGAGACTCCCCAAAACAAATTTTCAATACAACAGAGCCTTACCTTCCTCCATAAAGTTCTAAAATTGTCATTATTAAGTACACTCCCAAACTTGTTCCCCAGGGAGTGCATGCACTCCCAAAAAAAAGATGTGAGTGGGAACACTGACACTGGAGGTCATATTTTCTGTCCAGTTCTCAGGAAACTTGGCCAGAATGTTTATCTTGATTTCTTGGTTTTTACCTTTTCAGTGCTGAATAAACCCAACAGACATTTCCAGAAATTAGACCCAAATAATTGAAATTTCATGGTTACTTCTGTCAAGAATTTCTTTACCCCACGACAATATTTTAAACTAGTCGAAATTGAAAGCATTTGCAGACGACAAAGTCAATGTAATTCATGAATTGAAGTTTGATTTGGAAAGTGGTAGAAAACATTGTGGGAAAAGGAGAAAATGCTGGTTACCTGCATTTCTCCTTTTCCCACAATGTTTTCAAAAGGCCTCTTTCTCGGGGTAGTTAAAACTCGGGATTGTGTGGTAAACGGTTAAACAGATGATAATTATTGTATACCCCCTACCATGTATATTTGGAAAAAAGAAAAATTTAACACTTTCTTTGAACTAAGCTCAGTCCTGACCCTACCATGTTCAGTTTGCTATGAATTTGACCCCAATTTTCAGTTTGCCATGAATTTGACCCTATACCACCAACATCTGTTTGGAATTGTTAATCTACATTATATACATCTACAATTAACTTTTTCCACTTTACACTACCATGTATATTTATTTTTAAAAGCTGCCTTCCTCTCCCCCAACATGATTTAAACCGAGTCTTTAGTTGGGTTGTTAATGCAGTTTGCCGAACTGTTTGCAGGAAGTTTGCAGGAATTAATTTGCAGCAGATTTGCCGTAAACTTATTTGCAGGAAGTTTGCAAGAAAACTGCAGGCAGACACTAATTTGCGGGAACAGTTTGCAGGAACTTTGCAGCAAACTGCAAGAAAACTAATTTGCATACGAAAAATGAATTTGCAGCAAGTTTTCTGCAAACAGTTGCAGCAAATTTGCTTAAAAGTTGCTGAAAGTTTGCAGAAATGGTTTGCAACAGGCTGTTTATTTCTGTAAGGGTGCTATTTAACGCCATTTTTAACATATACAGCAGTGGCCAGTGCAGCTATCCATGATTTCTTGGAGGTTCTGTTACCAGCACTTTGCACAATATTCTTCCTAGCAACTGGCTGCTTTCCAACATACCTGTAACCATTGTAGAAACAATGATCAGTGGTGAGAGAGGAAGGAATTCTGCTGCAATGCTTTTCATCAATCCTCGGAAATAAAAAATAGTTGAGCTGGGGATTCGAAACAGTGACCCCTTGTTCTCAAGTTTGGTCTCAAGTCCTGTACGCCACAGACTGTGCTAACGGGGCTCAGCCTAAGCAGGGAAAAAGAGGACCTCAATTATGCCACCAGTCGCTGGACACATACAACTTTTTATGTGCCAATAGTTTGTTGTATGATTGTATGGTGTTTAACGCCGTTTTCAACATTATTTCAGTTATATCATGTTGGCCAGTGCACCTATCCATGTTTTCCTGGAGTTCCTTTTTACCAGTACTCCGCACAATATTCTTTCCAAGCCACTGGCTGCTTTCCTACATAACCATTGTCAAAACAATGGTCAGCGGTGAGAGAGGAATGAATCCTGTCGTGATGACTATCATCAATCCTCGGAAAGAAACCGGCCAAGCCGGGGATCGAACCAGCGACCTCATGTTCTCAAGTCCTGTACGCTACCGACAGCTATAGAGGCTTGGCAGCAACAGTTTGTAGCCTTTGAAAACATACTGTTGGAAAGAAAATTGCCTGTAACAGGCTTTTGATCCTTTTCCTAGAATGTTTTCCCTCGCAATTAAAAGTGAAAATGTGTTCGTAAAGGTACTTTTCATTCATACGGCACTCTAAGAATTAAGCAGAAGGATGACAGAAACCACACCATGATATATCAAGTTCTGCAGGCCTTTGCCTAGTAGAGCTAACAAGAGAAGACCTTGTAAAAAAGCCTTAAGTAATCTGTGTTGATGTTGATGATAGACCTAAATTAGTGTTGAGCCACATCAAGTGGGATGTCAACCCTCACTTACCATAGGCTTTTCCAGGGTTTTATATCGGTACTAGGCCACAGTGGAGCCTTGTCATCAACCCTTTACCACACAATTACGAGTTTTAACGACCTGGTAACTAGCATTTTCTCCTTTTCCCACAATGTTTTCTGACCTCTAGAGACAAATCTCATCATTCAAGTCTGCAAATGCTTTCAGTTTAGACCAGTCTAAAATTTTGATGTGTGGCAAAGGGTTCTTTACCACACCCAACAATTCTGCATTAGCCTATATTAAAAGCATTTGTAGACTACAAACTAAATGTGGCTCAAATGATTGTACAAGTGGTGATTGATGGCCTGAGGCAGGGAGAAGCAGTTTGACCTCAATATTTTCATTTATTTTCCAATGTAGTCACCTTGCAAGCTTACACACTTTGTCCAACGGTGTTGGAGCATTTGGATACCTTCCTTGTAGAAGGTGGCATCTTGGGCCTCAAGAAATGCTTCAACAGCTTGTTCGACGTCATCATCAGTGCGAAAATGGCGGCCGCCGAGTTCCTTCTTCATCTTGGGGAATAGGTAATAGTCAGAGGGTGCTAAATCAGGCGAATATGGTGGATGCTCAACCAGTTGGAAACCACATTCCTGAATGGCAGCCATGGCAACAGTGGACTTGTGTGCTGGAGCATTGTCCTGATGGAAGAGCACACATAATGCAGCTTGCCACGCCTTGTCTCCTTGATTTTTTCACGAAGCTGCCTCATGAGGTCAGCATAATACCTTCCGGTCATAGTGTGACCTCTTTCAAGATAATCCACTAGCAGCACACCTTTCGCATCCCAGAAAACTGTGGCCATCACCTTCCCAGCGGATGTTGTCGACTTGGCTTTTTTCGGGGGTGGTGATCCTGGGTGTTTCCACTGTTTTGACTCAGGTTCAAAGTGGTGAACCCGTTTTTCATCAACAGTTACAAACTGCTTGAGAAACTTCTCCGGACCCCGCTCAAACATGGCAAGGTTTTCCCTGGAAACGTTGCACCAAGCTCGTTTCTGGTTGAGACTCAGAATTTTTGGGACCCATCTGGCAGAAACCTTTGTCATTTGCAAATCATTATGGATAATTGCATGGACTCATTCCTGTGAGATACTCAGCAGTGTACCAATGTACCGCTGTGTAATTCGCCAATCTACCATAATCATATCATGGATTTTATTGATGGTGTCCTTTGAGGTGACAGTTGGTGGCCTGCCAGGACAGGGATCATCATCAAGACTCTCTCTACTGCGTTTAAATTGAGCGGCCCATTTCTTCACCATGCTATAAGATGGGGCATGCTCCCCTAATGTTGCTACCATGTCCTCATGAATCTCCTTAGGTGTTAAGCTTTTGAGGCCAAGGTATTGAATAACCGCACGATGGCCAACATTGTCCATTTGCTTAGAAGTGCTCATAGTAAGTAGCTTTGAGAATCACATTCTGGCAAGCAACAGAGAGAAAAAAATTCTTCTGTCTCTGCAGAGTGTTTATAAGTGGTCTGTTTCTACCCCAGGCCATGGACTTATCAGTCACCCCTCGTATTTGTCTCTGAAAGAGTAGAAAACATTGTGGCAAAAGAAGAAAATGTTGATTACCAGCATTTTCTCCTTTTCAACAATGTTTTCAAATACCCTCTTTCTCAGGGTCATTAAAACTCGTGACTCTGTGGCCAGGAGTTAACTCTTCACCAAACGACAAAAATGTGGACTTTTGCAGATGACAATTAAAATGTTATTGAATAGATAGAATTAGCCTGATAGGTCAGAAAACATTGTGGAAAAAGGAGAAAATTATGGTTATCGTTATTTTCTTCTTTTCACTCAATGTTTTTTGAAAGGCTTCTTCCTCAGGGTAGTTAAACCCGAGAATGTTTGGTAGAGGGTTAATCAAATGTACAGGACTAAAACTATCAAAGCTGTTACAGATGATATTCCTACAATAGTGCTGAGCCTCTTTCAGTGGTATTTTAACCCTATACCACACAATCCCGACTTTTAACTACCCTAAAAAGGAAGCCTTTTGAAAACATTGTGGGAAAAGGAGAAAATGCTGGTAACCAGCATTTTCTCCTTTTCCCACAATGTTTTCTACCCAATCAGAGACCTTTAGCTCATTTGTACCAATTTTGAATTTGTTGTCTGCAGATGTTTTGAATTTGAAAGAGTCTGAAATTTGTCATTTGGGAAAGGGTTGAAGTCCCTTTTCAAAGAGCATGGCTCAACTGTATTTATATTCAATGGGTAACAATAAGAAACATACAATGATAAAAAACACCCTCAATTCTTTTTACCTTGCATACATGTGCCTCAGTAAAGGGGAAAAAAAAAAGGCCAGAGAAAAAAAATGTAATGGGACTTCTTACAGACTAAAGAAAAAAATCTCTGGCAATTAACTCACACCTGTTTATTTATATGATGATGGTTGACATACATACACATAAATGTACCAGAATGTACAGTGAAGTTTCATAAAACACCCTTTATCAAGTCACTGACAGGAAATATAGAATGGTAGGCAACAGCCAGGATTCTTTATCTTGCATGGAAAGCTGAATAAACAAGGAAAACAAGGCCAGAGGGAAAAAAAGTTGTCACAACAATGCAAGCAGAAAAACTCTGGCAACATGATGATGTATAGGCTTCCTTCTTTTGTCCAAGCCTCTTTTGATGCTGGGGAAAAAAAAAACAAGAGGGCTTTGATGGCCCTGTATCGCTCCACTGGCTTATAAATATAAACCATATAGAGAAGTCTTCACTATATAAGCCCTTATAAAACTTTGACCCCAGGGCTACAGTCGGATTAATTGGGGAATATGTGTATTAGAAGAATAATATGCCAAATTTGGGAGTTGTTAGCCTTATGGCAAGTAACAAGATGGTTTCTGAAGTTTTCACTCCATAAACCCATGTAAAACTTGTGACCCCTGGTGCAGGGCCCAACTTGATCCTAGGGCTGTAACTTGGGCCCTCTTTGTAGTTATTCACTAGATAATGCTATAATTATGCAAAATTTGGTAGCCCTAAGCCTTATGGCTATGTACACCAAAAAGTTTTCCCTATGTAAGCCCATGTAAATCTTGTGAACCTCCCCCCCACCCCCCCACATGGGGCCAAATTGACCCCAGGACTGTAATTTGAGCACTTTTAGTAGACCCCCACTGGATCAAGCTAAATGCAAAATTTGGTAGCTCTAGGCCTTATGGCTAGGTACAGGAAGATTTTTACAGTTTTCTCTATATAAGCCTATGTAAAACTTGTGACCCCTGGGGCAGAGCCAGTTTTGACCACAGGGCTATAATTTGAAGAAACATGATAGAGGTCTACTACATAAAGCTACATGCCAAATTTGGTAGCCGTATGCCTTATGGTTTCAGACAAGAAGATTTTTAAAGATTTCCAATACTTTTCAGTTTTGTTGCCATGGCAACCAGAGTTTTTGAAGGAATCAAATTCTTTCAAAAAATTCTAAAGAGGACCATGGCATTTCTGTGAAGTTTCATGAAAATTGGATGGGTAGTTTCAGAGAAGAAGATGTTTGAAATAAAAGTTAACGCACGGATGGACGGACGCACGTCGGACACCGGGCCATGACATAAGCCGGCTGGCCTTTGGCCAGTGGAGTTAAAAATGAAGGTAAAACAATCATGAAAATATGTATGCACTGCCAACAAAGGAAAAAAAAAACAGGTTTTTTTAGATACTAGTTTTCATTTTCACATCTTATTTGTATGAAAATTCTCTGCAAAAGGATAACTTGCTCTTAACTTTTTTGCACACGAAAAAAAAGTAGACTTGTCCAAATTGAAAGCATTTGCAGACAACAATTTAAATGTGGCTCAAATGATGGAATTTGTCTTGGGTAAGTTTTTTGTTAGTTTTGAGGCAAAATATAGGAGTTTTCCAAACCAAAATCATTTCATTCAAAGGCATTTAATCAATGATCAAAATCTACCTTAAAGTAACCATTCACTTCAACAGCATCACAAACAACGCAGAGAGCTGCTGGTTACCAGCATTTTCTCCTTTTCCCACAATGTTTTCAAAAGGCCTCTTTCTATGAGTTGTTAAACCTCGGGATTGTGTGGTAAAGGGTTAAAACATGATTTCTCTGATTTTTTTCTTCACAATGCTTACACATGTGCATGTATTCATGCCTTGAGACCTCAAATATGTGGATCATGCATTATTTACTGGCAAGTTTCAAAAGTTGTCTGTTGCATTAAGTTTCTATAACCTTCTATGAAACAATCTGGAATTTTTGCTACCCGGTATCTTGCAGAAAAATGCATCTGGAAATATAACAGGAAGTGGAGAAAATGCTAATAACTAGCATTCTCTTATCTTTTGAAGAAAAGTCCCATCTCTTGAACCACATTGAATTTTGTTACATGTAAATGCAAATTAGCTTATGTCTAAAGTAAAATTCTGTCATCTGAGAAAGAATTAACTCTTTCAGACAACAAAATTTTAGATCAGTCTAAATTGAAAACATTTTACATACAACAAAAGTTACATGAGGCTCAAATGATGGGATTTGTCTTTGAAAGAGTAGCAAACATTATGGGAAAAGTAGAGAATGCTGGTCACCAAGATTTTCTCCTTTTTTTCCACAATGGAAACAAAAAGCTTCATGCTCAGGGTCATTACAACATCAGATTGTCTGGTAAAGGGTTAACCTTTTACCCTACAATTCAAGTTTTGACAACCCTGATAGAGAAGCCTTTAGAAAAGATTGTGAGAAACGGAGAAAAAGCTGGTAACCAGTATTTTCTCCTTTTCCCACATTTCTTTACCCTTTCAAAAACACTTTCTTTTACAAAAGCCAAATCGTGTTTGTTATCTGCGAGAGCTTTCAATTTGTACAGGTCGCACAAAATGAGAGTATGACCCTTTACCACACAGTTGCAACTTTTAACGACCCTAAGAGAATTCGCTTTTGAAAACATTGTGGGAAAAGGAGAAAATGCTGATAACCAGCATTTTCTCCTTTTCCCACAATGTTTTCGACCCTTCCCAAAACAAATTTCAATTTTTGAATCACATTTGAATTGTTTTCTGCAAATGCTCTCTATTTGGACCAGTCTAAAATTTTGTCGTTTGTCAGAGATAAACATTTGCAATTTCAAGCCTGTTACAGTCAGTATTACATGTTCTCACAAGGAAAAGAAAAGGGCACTGCATGTGGATGCCAACACTTGGCTGCAGTGGCTTGATTTTCATAGAAAAATATATGTTGACAAAGGGGCATAACTGCATCAAAAATGCTTTGATGTTTACTTTCCCTTGTTGTATGGGTTCCCCTTTTGATAGTTAATAAATTATCCAAGTTTGAAGTTAATATCTTCAGTAACAAGAGATACTGTAAAATGTCAAAGTGTCTGCTCGATGATACAGACATGGTAGACATGGTTAACAGGGCTACAACAATAACTCAACGTTTTCTTCAAAAACAGCCATGCTAAAAATCAGGCAACATATCCTGAGCTGACTGATTTTAATCTATACTACTCATATTATGAAAACAAGAGGGCCATTGGCCCTAAAGCACTCACCTGAGTAAAGTCATCTGCAGCTGTTAAAGCTGAAGAGAGCCTGCTTTTAATGATGTACAACACATGAGTGTAAGTGCCCTACTTTTTGAACAAATGTGACCCAATTTCAAAATTGTCCAAGGTATCACTGAGAGAAATATTGTGACCAAGTTTAATGAGTATCAGGCTGAAAATGTGGCCCCTAGGATGCACACAAGGTTTTTCTAAGATTTTTCCCAGTGACCTACTTTTTGACCAGACAAGACCCACCTTTGAACTTATCCAAGATATCATCAAGCCAAACATTCTGACCAAGTTTCAAGAGTATCAGCCTGAAAATGTGGCTTCTAAAGTGCATACAAGATTTTTCCAAGATTTACCCTATGACCTACTTTTTGACCCAACATGACCCAATTTCACACTTGTCCAAGATATAACCAAGACGGACAATCTGACAAAGTTCCATGAGTATCAGGCTGAATAAGTGGCCTCTAGAGTGCACATAAAGTTTTTCAAGGAGTTTGTCTAGTGACCTTTTTTTGACCCGACATGACCCAATTTCAAACTTGTATGAGATTTCATCAAGCCAAACATTCTGACCAAGTTTCCAGAGTAACCGGCTAAAAATGTAGTCTCTGGAGTGCACACAATGTTTTCTATGATATAGCCCAGAGACCTACTTTTTGACCCGACATGACCCAATTTCACACTTGTCTGAGATTTTATCAAGACAAACCTTCTGACCAAGTTTCAAGAGTATCAGGCTAGAAATTTGGCCTCTAGAATGCATACAAGGTTTTCTTAGATTTAGCCCAGTGACCTACTTTTTGAGCTGACATGACACAATTCCAAACTTGTCCAACATATCATCAAGACAAACATTCTGACCAAGTTTCAAGAGTATCAGGCTGAAAATGTGGTCTCTAGAGTGCACACTAGGTTTTCTAAGATTTAGCCTAGTGACCTACTCTTTGACCCGACATGACCCAATTTCAATCTTGTCCGAGATTTTATCAAGACAAACCTTCTGACCAAGTTTCACGAGTATCTGACTAAAAATGCGGCCTCTAGAATGCACACAAGGTAGGTGTTGATGACCGCACGACAGACAACGCATGACGGACGCCGGACACAGCATGATTACAACAGCTCACCTTGAGCACTTCATGCTCAGGTGAGCTAAAAAGTCCTGTCGGTGTATCTAATATGATGGAATGGCATTTTCCACTATTTGCAACATTATTTCAGTTAATTCAAATAAACAGTGAGCTGATCTGAGAAAAACCAAGTGCTCCCAGTGAGGCTTGAACCCGGGGCCTCTGTGTTAGGAGTTCTACACTTTACCACTGAGAGACACAGGACCCTTGTCTAATATGAAAAGTACAGATCAATATAATTTTGTTCTAAAACATTTGCAAACTTATGACAATAAATTTAACTTTCACAAAAAAAATTACTTACTTTTGAGCTTTTGTCACATAATATAGCAATATAACTATTATGTTGATCTACCATCTGCGACAGAAAAGGAGAGTATGCGTGCTGGAAGAAAATGCCTACAAAAAAAAAAAGATCGATATTTTAGTGGCTAAATCTTTTACCAAGCAATCAAGAGTTTTAAATACTGTACAGACAACTTTTGAATACATTGTGAAAAAAGGCGAAAATGCAGGTGATGGCATATGATAACTATACTTGTCACAAACAATGACTGAACATTTCAGCCCCGACTTTGGTAGAGGAAGCACACAAAACTTTACATGGTTAACTCTTTACCACACAATCCCAAGTTTTAACGACCCTGATGAAGTAACCGTTTGAAAACTTTATGACAAAAGGAGAAAATGCTGGTAACCAGCATTTTCCCACAATGTTTTCTTCCCTATCCAAGACAAATTCCATCATTTGAGCCACATTTAAATTGTCGTCTGCAAATGTTTTGAATTTGGACAAGTCTACATATTTGTAGTGTGGTAAAAAGTTAACAGCATTTTCTCCTTCAAACACTGTTTTCAAAAGCCTTCCTCAGGGTAATTTAAACAGGAGATTGTTGGGTGAAGTGATTAATATGGACATGTATATTGATAGGACTGGTCAAGTCTGTGTGTCTATCCTTCCATGAAAATTTGTTGCCCAAATGCTTTAACATGTTACCAAACGACAATATTTTAGAATACACCAAATTGAAAACACTTGCAGACAACAAATTGAGTGTAAATCAAGTGGTGGAATTTTCCTTTGAAATGTCAGAAAACATTAACCCTTTACCAAACAATCCCGAGTTTTAATGATCCTAAAGAAGTAGACTTTTGAAAAGGAAAAGATGGGGAAAAGGAGAAAATGCAGGTAACCAGCATTTTCTCCTTCTCCCAGTCTGTTTTGTACCCTTCCCAAAACAAATTAAGTAAGTCAATAAAGATGAAAATTGAAATTTGTTTTTGGTTGGGCAGAAAACATTATGCAAAAAAAGGAGGAAATGCTGGTTACTAGCACTTCCTCCTTTATCAACCATGTTTCTAAAAAGCCTTTTTTTCAGTGTCGTTAAAACTCATGATTGTGTGATAAAGGGTTAACTCTTTACCAGTTGAAAATTCTTCTAGACTTTTCAAAACTGAAAGCCTTTGTAGACAACAAAAGTAAATGCATATGGCTCAAAAGATGGATTGTCTTAAATAGGAAAGAAAACATTGTAGGAAAAGGAGAAAATGCTGGCTATCAGTATTTTCTTCTTTTCCCTCAATGTTTTCCAAAGCCTTTTTTTCCAAGCATTTTCAAATCTCATGATTATAATTATGTAGGTAAAGGTTAAAACAACAAAATTTTAGACCACTCCAAATTGAAAGCATTTGCAGACAACAAAATAAGTGTGACTCAAAATTTGAAATTCATTATGGGAAGAGTAGAAAACATTGTGGGAAAAGGAGAAAATGCTGGTTACCAGCATTTTCTCCTTTTCCCACAATGTTTTCAAAAGGCTTGTTCCTCAGGGTCGTTAAAAGTCGGGATTGTGTGGTAAAGAGTTAAATGAAACTTTCAAGCCGGTTGTAAAAACACGAATAATGATATTTATTTTTAGGAAACGTAATCTCTATCAGACAGTGTAGATCTAAGATCAGACTGTACATTCTGTGCTGTGTGACCTTAATCTACACTGTCCACTAAAGGTCAGTGAGTCCTGCTTAGCAGCCAAAGGGTTAACAAAACGACACAATAAATTTCAACTCTTTACCAAACAACAAAATTTTAGACTTGTCCAAGTTGACAGCATTTGCAGCTAAAAGTTTAAATGATGGGACTTTTCTATGAAAGGTTAGAAAACATAGTTGGAAAAATAGAAAATGCTGGTTACCAGAATTTTCTCCTTTTCCTACAATAGTTTTTAAAGCATTTTTCGCCAGAGTTGCTAAAATCTGGGACTGTGTTGTAAAGGGTTAAACGATGGACTTATAATTGCAGTCATATAACAGCAGGCTTTTCCTGGGTTTTACCAATTCTATGCTGGGACTCGCTGAGCCTGGCAACACAGTCTGTTATGTATAAGGCTTGACAGGTTCCCAGGTTTGAAACACCAGCTCTGTAAATTTCTTTTGGAGTTGATGAAGTCATTGTGACAGAGTTTATTACTCTTGCACCTCTGATCATGTTTTCTGCGACTGGTTATGTGGGAAAACAGCAAGTGGCTTGGGAAGAATATTGTGCGAAGTACATGTACTGGTAAAGAAAACTAGAAGAAAGCATGGATGGGTGAACTGGCTGCCACAATATAACTGAAATAATGTCAAAAATGGTGTTAACCCTTTACCGCACAATGCCGCCTTTTGATGCCCCTGGGAAAGAAGCCTTTTGAAAACATTGAGGGAAAAGGAGAAAATGCTGGTAACCAGACACATTTTTTAACAAGAGGGCCATTGGCCCTAAAGTGCTCACCTGAGTAAAGTCATTTAGGGCTGATAAAGCTGAAGAGATCCTGGCTGTAATGATGTAAAACATATGAGGGTTCGTGACCTTTTTTTTTTTGACCTCCTAGACCTATTTTTCAACTTGTCAGAGATATGATCAAGACAAATATTCTGATGATATTTCCTGAGTATCGAACAGAAAATGTCGCCCCCAGATTGCACACAAGATTTTTCTAAGATTTGTCCAACTGACCTACTTTTTTACTCTACATGACCCAAATTTCAACTTCTCTGATATATGATCAAGACAAACATTCAAACCAACTTTCATTAGAACTAATCTGAAAACATGGCCTCTAGAGTGCTAACAAGTTTTTTCCTAAGATTTGGCCAAATGACCTACTTTTTGACCTGACATGATGGACAATGTTGAACTTGTGGTAGATTTCATCAAGAAAAACATTCTGACCAAGTTTCATGGGTATTGGAAGGAAAGTCTTACCTCTAGGGTTGGTTGGTTGGTTGTATTGGGGTTTAACGCCACTTTAACAGCTAAGGTCATATCATGGCGGTCGGTGACGCACATGTGTTTCCTGGCTTTCTCACACCAGTACTAACACAACTTTCTTTCCAAAGCCACCGACTACTTTTCTCACATGCTTCAGCAGAGACGAGAGGCGAAAATACGCCGGAAAGAAAGTTCGCCTCAACCGGGTATCGAACTCACAACCACCAGGTCATGAGTCCGACGCGCTCACCACTGAGCCACCCAGGCGGGCTACCTCTAGGGTGCACACAACGTTTTTCTAGAATTTGGCAGAGTGACTTACTTTTTGACCCGACATGACCCAATTTCAGACTTGTCAGAGATATCATCAAGACAAATACTGTATGTTTCATGAGTTTCTGGCTGAAAATGTGGCCTCTACAGTGCTCACAAGGGTTTTCTAAGATTTGTCCCAGTGACCTACTGTTAGACCCAAAAGGACTCAGTTTCAATCTCATCTGAGATATTATCCAGACAAACATTCTGACCATCTTTCATAAGTTTTACACTGAAAATGTGGCCTCAAGAGAGCACACAAGGTTTTTCTAAAATTTGACCTGGTGACCTACTTTCTGACCCAACACAACCCTATTTCAAAATTATCTGAGATATTATCAAGGCAGACATTCTGACCATGTTTCATGTGTATTGGACTAAAAATGTGGCCCCCTAGAGTGCACACAAGGTAATTGGTGATGCCTGGACATCGGATGACACACAACACATGACAGACGTTGGACACAGCATGATCATAGAAGCTCATCTTGAGCACTTCATGCTCACGTGAGCTAAAAAAGCAAGCTTCAAAATCAGGCTTAATCTCACGTGACCGTCTGAAATAAGAAAGTTTACTTATCTTTGTTTTTCTTCCATCTATGAATACATGTTTATCATAAAAAAACACCTATAACAAATTTATCCGCTGTTTTTATGTTTGTTGAATTCCATCAGAATGATTTCCCCTTCTAGAGAGATTAATTCACTCAGAGGTCTGTACTTTTCCCACTATGTTTTCGATCTTAGCGCCTACAAATCTTACCATCCGATGATTATTTGTGTTTATCAGAGGTCTGCACTTTTCCCACTATGTTTTCGATCTTAGCGCCTACAAATCTTACCATCCGATGATTATTTGTGTTTATCAGAATATGTGACAACTTAGCCGACAATGTAGATCCGAGATCAAACAACATGTTCTCTGCAGTCTGATCTTAATCTACATTTTCCACTAAAGCAAGTTAGTTGGTTCCAGTGCTTTTTGGATGCACGCTGCAACATTTTAAACTCTGCGTGGTCCTGCAGAGCACAGTGGCAAAGGGATAGGATTCAAAATCTTGTGGTGCAGGGTTTGAACCTCATAAAAAGCACTTGGGTTCTTTTGTGGGAATGTCCTTAGTCAAGCCCTATCCCAGTACTGATGAAACCTAGGGCTTTAGTAAATAGGAAGCTGTGTCTGATATGACTAAAATGATGTAAAAAAACAACATAAAATACCCTTCAATCAATCACTCAATCTTTGTGGTATTTAACTGTAGTCATCTTTAAAAAAATGGAAATGGTCAAAACCCTATTATTCAGATAAAGGGTGAAGAGGGTAAGTGTTTACAGTGTGAGTATTAGGTGTGAAATCTTTCTTCAGGTTTTGGGCCTGGATTAGTCCTTCTTGTTACATAATATGATTTGGATTTGACCTTGACCACAAACCATGGAAACACACACACACTTAAAATGATCAGCTGAGCTGTGATATACATGTATATCCAGATTTATACATCCATTATTTTGTGATCCTGAGCAGGTAGCCCTGAAAGGTTGTAAGCAAGTAAGTTTAGCTGGATTTTTTTAGAACTCTTCTTTGTTTAAACAAAAGTATGGACATAAAACACATATCTTTTGTGACAGTTATCATAATCATTTTACGGTATAGTCATATTTTCTCCCTTTTTGAATCTTCAGTAATTAAGTATTATAGATAATTAATTAAATGGATTCCTGGGTGGCTCAGTAGAAAAGTATAGGTCTAGTAACCTGGTGGCCCTAAGCCTCACTGGAGCACTGGATTTTTCATGGGAGTGTCCTTGGGCAAGATACTTCATGGCCCTGGCCTAACACTGGTGAAACTTGATATACACAAGAGTAAGTGCAATGTCACTGTAATATGATTGATTTAATGTTGAAAGCAGGGTAAAACAGTAAAAACACCATTCAATCAAGTAATTAATTAAATCTTTATTATTGGGAACTTTACAAGATGCTCTGTCAAATACACTGCAGCTTTAAAATTGCCCCTTCCCATTTCTTTCAAACTTTAAAGCCCCTTTCAATACTATAGCTGCCTTAACTGCCGGTGTAGATAAAGTTCAGACTGCACAAACATGCAGTCTGATCTTTGATCTACACTGTCCACTTTGCTGATTCAGTACAGACAAAAGGCAGCCACTAATTTGCAATTATCTTGGTCTTATTGTAGAATGAAAATGTCCATTGGGTTTATTTGGCCCATCTAAGGGTTAATCTCTAGCATCAATTGACTTCTTGAGAACAAAATTTTAGGCTTGTCTTAAGTCAAGCATCAAAATTTCAGACACCTAAATTGAAAGCCATTGCAGACAACAATTTAGAGTGGGTTTACCTATTACCAAACACCTAAGCAGCATTTTTGACTATTCGTTAATACAATCACCTAGACTGAACTGCTTGTTGCCTATGGCAACATCAATGCATACTGCACATTTTTATCGTATATCAATGCCAGTACATGACATTTTACTGTAGATATGCGCTTCGGAAAGCCCAGTGTAAATGGTTGCAATTGTGAAAGATGGTTTTAAATCCAAACATGAGCATTTATAATTCAGAACAGTAACTGTTTTTTAAGAGAATAACGCTTACGGTCAGAAATAAAAACCACTCAATGTTAGTTATATATATCTAAATCAAGTTGTGAAACTTCGTTTTGATCAAATTCTTCAATGTAATTTCCAAAAGAAACTTATATGAGTTCAGCATTTTAAGTGGTTGTATTGACGAACAGTCAAAATACAGTTTAGGAGTTCGGTGATAAGCAAACCCACTTATGTCTGCATTTACTAGCAAAAGTAAACATGAACGTTAATGTAGATTGAAGCCACACTTTTAAATCAAAATTACTGCTCTGTAGCTCCACTGTAATAAGGTCACTACCAAGAACATTAACGTTGGAAATAAAACCCAAAAGAAAAATAGTAGTTCAAATTCCACCCCCACCCCGCTGTATTGCACTAAATATTATGTTTGGGCCTTGAGGGCACCTTAGACTTCGTGAGAGCAACGTCAAAACATCTGTAAAAATGGTTGACAACTGAAAACAAGAGGGCCATGATGGCCCTGTATCACTCCACTGGCTTATAAACCATAAATACTAAACATTTCAATTCTGAGCCAAATGGTTTCATAATGAAGACTTACAAAGTTTTCTCTGTAAAAGCCCATGTGAATGTTGAGACCTGCAGGGCAAAGCCATTTTTGATCCCAGAGCTATAATTACTTGAACCCTGGTAGAGGTCCACAAGATAAAGCCACATGCCAAAATAATACAAGTCTATGCTCTATGGTTATAAATAAGCTGATTTTCAGGTTTAGTCCATATGAAGCCTCTGTAAGACATAAGACCCCTGATGCAAGGCTAATTTCAAAAAAAAAATCAAAACAGGAAGATTTCTTAAGTTGTCACTGTGTAAGCCCATGTAAAACTTGTGACCCCTGCGGTGGGGCCAATTTTGACCCAAGGGCTAAAATTTTGGCCTACTTGGTAGAGGCCCACTAGATATAGCTACATGCAAAATTTGGTAGCTCTAGGCCTTATGGCTAGGTAGAGGAAGATTTTTAAAGTTTTCTCTATATAAGCCTATGTAAAACTTGTGACCCCTGGGGCAGAGCCAATTTTGACCCCAGGGCTATAATTTGAAGAAACTTGATAGAGGTCTACTACATAAAGCTACATGCCAAATTTGGTAGCCCTATGCCTTATGGTTTCAGACAAGAAGATTTTTAAAGATTTCCAATATTTTTCAGTTTTGTTGCCATGGCAACCAGAGTTTTTGAAGGAATCAAATTCTTTCAAGAAATTCTGAAGAGGACCATGGCAGGATCATTTCTGTGAAGTTTCATGAAAATTGGATGGGTAGTTTCAGAGAAGAAGATGTTTGAAATAAAAGTTAACGCACGGACGGACGGACGCACGGACGGATGGACGGACGCACGGACGCACGGACGCACGACGGACACCGGGCCATGACATAAGCCCGCTGGCCTTTGGCCAGTGGAGCTAAAAAGGTCAAATTGTACCAAATCACTGCCAAGAACATTAACGTTGGAAATAAAACCCCAAAGAATCAAAGCGTTGAAAGTACTGGTGTGGCATTTGTCAAGGGAGCCATTGTATGGAATTAATAATTTGAAAAATAAACCACAGAAATAGTTTCAAAATATTCGCTTCAACGTCAACCTGTTATATAGTCATGCACAATCTATTAAATAGAGTAGCATGCAATCTTGTGGGATGAACAAGTCCTGGCGAACAAGTCCAGGAACGAATAAGCCCAGGAACGAACTGGTTTGGAACGGAATCAGGCGGTCAGAAAACAAAAGATTGTATGTATCATTACGCTAATATAGAAGACGATAGCAGATCAAGCTATTTTGGATAAAAGAAGAAGTATTTCCATGATCGATGGTCTAATCCAATTTATTTTATTATGCCATTTTCATTTTCATATCTGAGTGCTATCAAAACACTTATTTATCTCGGAAAAAATGAGTTTAATTAGGTTTACTTCCTTCGGTTTTGCACAAAATACGATACACGATTTTCAAAATGCAGTATTGAACTCAGAGTGGCATTGTCTTCGACAAATGCCACAAAAATAGTAGTTCAAATTCCACCCCCACCCCGCTGTATTGCACTAAATATTATGTTTGGGCCTTGAGGGCACCTTAGACTTTGTGAGAACAACGTCAAAACATCTGTAAAAATGGTTGACAATTGAAAAAAAAAAAAAAAAGTCACCGAGCAAGAAGAACCTTATGAAATGTGCACAGTAATATTGCGTATTGCGAAATTTTACTTACAGTGATAGTCTAAATTGAAAATTTAGATTAGAAGTCTGCTACGAAGAGTGTAACACCAAATAAAATGGTGATGTCGAGAAGGATCAATACCTGATGTCACACGTCTGACATTATAAGATAAGGCTTATAGATGATATTCTGGAAATATTGTGAGGTCTTTAAAAAATCATTCGGATTTAGAAGTTGTTCGGAATTATGTTCACCTCCTCTATATGTAGCTCAAATGATGAATTCTGACTTTGATAGGGTAGAAAACATTGTGGGAAAAGGAGAAAATGCTGCTTACCAGCATTTTCTCCTTCCCAAATATTGTTTTTAAAAGGTTTCTTTCTCAGGGTTGTTACAACTCGGGATTGTGTGGGAAGGGGTTAATTCAAAGCACTTGCAGATGGCAAAGTAAAAAGCTCTACTAATAAAAGTTATCAAAGAAAAAAGGTAGAAAACAGAAATGGAGAAATTTATGGTTACAAGCATTTTTAAGCCTTTGCCACATAACAAAATTATACACTTGTCCAAATTGAAAGCATTTGCAGATTAGAAATTTGATAATGGCTCACATGGTAGGATTTGTCTGTAAAAGGACAGAAAACATTGTGAAAAAAGGGAAAAATGCTTTTTCTCCTTTTCAAACAATGTTTTCAAAAGATGTCTTTCTCTGGGTCATTAAAACTCGGGACTGTGTGGTAAAGGGTTAAATGGTTAACCCTTACCCGAGCTACAAATAATAATAATTCAACCACAAATGCCGACTTTATTGCATAAACAAGAAATGTAAATTTTCAACTTTAAAAATGGCTATTTTTGCCGCACTGATTGTTGGACTTTTGTCATGGACACATGAAAAACCTAAAACATTCATGAGTGCAAGAGCATTGCAATATTTTTGTGCGTCTTGTGCAAGAAAATTTTGCAAATATTTACAACCATTCTACAACAGTCTTCTATATTTGAATGCTGCCATATGGCCATATTGAATTGGTATGAAATAGTAGTATTCTGCCACTTTCAAGCTGCAAACAATGTGTGATCCGTGACACAGCTGTGTGTGCATTGCACTGCTCCTTGCAGTACTTTAGACCACTGCTAAGTTTGGTGGAAGTTTTGAGAATTTGTCTAAACTTTGTCTACGACCTTAATGGCCTTCAAAATCATATGAACAAAAAATTCACATAAGTGAAGTGAAGAAGGCTTTACCAGACAGCAAACCTGAGATTTGTTGTCTAGAAACCGTTTGCAGACAAAATATTGAATGTAGCACAAATAAAGGAATAGGTCTTAGTGGAAAAGGAGAAAATACTTTTAATGAGCATTTTCTCCTTTTCCCAAAATCTGTGCAAGAGCTATTCCTGTCAGGGTTGTTTTCATTCCGGATTACATGGTAAAGTAAAAGAGTTAACCCTTTACTAAACAATCCCGAGTTTTAACCACCTTGTAAGAGAAAGCCTCTGAAAACATGGTTGGAAAAGGAGAAAATGCTGGTAACCAGCATTTTCTCCTTTTCTCACAATGTTTTCTATTCTATCAGAGTACTTGAGGATGTTTGTACCAATTTTGAATTTATCATTATGCAGTTGTTTTCAATTCGGACGAGTCCAAAATTTGTCATAAAAGAAAGGTTTTACAAGAATTACCTTACTAGTTGTCTGGTCAGATGACAGGGCACTTGGAAACCTGTTCACAGCTGTGGCATATCATGTCACCCTGAGCCAAAGGCAAGGTGGCGACATGATTCGCCACTGCTGTGAACAAGTTTCCAAGTGCCCTGCCACCTGACCGGACAACACATTTATTATACTGCAAAGTTTTACCATTCCAGTGTGTATGCTAGTGAAATTTCCCTGTATTATGGTCTCGAGAATCAAGTATGCTTTCGAAATCGAATTCTCTGAGTGCCCCAACTCACTGAAAACTGATGTCACTGAAACCTAGGTAACTCATGCAGTTTCGTGCACTGAAGTCGCTGCGATAGACATTCAATGTATTTTTATTTAAACATGGACTTAAACATCTCTAAGGAAAGTAAATATTCATTTTATGATTTGTTGGCAAAAGAAAACAACCATTATTTGTTACATACTACCATTAGTTTATTGTTTAACGTTACAATGTATGACCTAAGACACTACATGATTTGTTTACATGACAAAGGGATGGCTCATTTCAAACTTGTGTATTTGTTTAAGAATGACAGCAAAGTTCTCGATAGTAGGTTTAACCATATTCATTTATTTTTTAAAATAATTCTTTCTTTCCACTTTAATGATAACCATTAATGGAAACTAGTAATATTATGGTGTATTTGTCTTGTGGGCGACTTGTATTGATCGACGCCGTCATTTTGGGTTAAAGTAAGTGTCAATGCCCCCCCCCCCGACAGGGAAGCTGTGCTGTTCCCTGGGAGCTGCCAGTGTACAGCAATGTATATTCAGAGCATATTAACCAATCAGATTGGAAGAAATTTCTTTACTGTATAATAATGTCAATTTGACCAAATTGAAATATACCAAGAAAACCAAACGTGGGGAAAGGACACTCTAAACGTCCATCTAGATTACTGTAAAATATGGACAATCAGGGTGAGATCAGGTCAAATACATGAGTATCGTTGAAACTATTGTGGTGAAAGGAGAAATTGCTGGATACAAACATTCTTTTTGTTTTTGCTTGCTTTTTAGAATGTTATTTTCCTATTTCTGTAAGTTCTTAATCACCTTAAAATCAAAGTAAATCAAAATCTATGAAGTTCATCATATCAATGGTAGAAAATAAGGTTAACTGACTTATTTTCTTCACTAAGAAAAAGCACAATTAAAACATAGGCAGAATTTCTAAGTATGGCAAGTCCAACTGACCTTTGCAACAGTCTTTATATTATTTTTCAGATTAGATGACCAACAGACACAAGGGAGGGAACTGGGCTGTCAACATTACCGTCAAGAAGCCAAACACTGTGCAGTTTCCTGACTGAAAAGGTATTTATTGATGTTGACAATTTCCTTCACAATTTTGTATTTCTCATCACTAATCAAAACTGATGTACTCCATAGTATTGAATGAATAAATGTTGTTTTATGGTGCATCAACAGCTTTTGTCATTTAGCGTGCATATCTGTGTTAAAGGAATGGTCAAGGTGGAATTTTTTAGCTACGAAAGATTTGAAAAAAATGCTGACAGTAAAAGAATTTAAGTAAGAAGGATTATGTGTGATCTTGGTATGAATAAAAGATATTACAGAGTGCTGTTCCATAGTAGCTTGGATCAATGAATATATATAAAAAGTATATCAGTGGTAGAAAATGGAAATAACTGGCACATATTTTTTTCACCAAAAAAAAAAAGTGTTATATAAAATTTGAAGACAGACACAATTTCTAATTATGTCAAGTTAAACTGACCTTGGCAATATTATCTGTGCTCATTTTCAGACTTTATGACCAATAGACAGAAGTGAGGAGCTTGGCTACCGAGAGGACCACAGTGATACCACCAAAAACCCAAAGTTTCCTAATGGAAAAAGGTAATTAATATGCTTTGTTTGGTGCTAAACCCCATTTCTAACATAACTGAAGTGAAACAGCTGCTGCACCTATCTATGCATTCCTGGAATTTCTGAATTATGTTGTGCTAACATCTGCCTGTGATACGCATTCCATGGATTGAGTGGGTTAGAGGAGTTTAACTACTATCCATGTCCTACTACCTGGTAGGGTATATATGTTTTTTTTTACAATTCCAATCACAAAGTTATGATTTCAGATTCTTTAATAATACGTCTACTGCTGTGATCTTGCTTAGAATTATAGGAATATCACTATCAACCCAAAAAGTACCAGATAAACATAACGCACATCTTAAATCTGGTAAAAAGGACCCTAACGTTTAAATTTGCATAAAACCTGAGTTTCTCAACCTAGGTGCAGTATAGATCAAAGATCAGATTTTTGTGCTGTCTGATCTTGATCAACCCTGACCCACAAAACTAAGCGAAAATGTAGTTATTCAAAAATTAATTGTAGAGAATGGAAACTTCCTTCTGTCATTATCAGATACTCTTCAAAGGAAGCTCCAGGTTAATCAGGAACTTTTCTATTGCATGGGTTTAACCATTTACCAGACAATCTCGAGTTTTAATGACCCTGTGGGAGACACCTTTTGAAAACATCGTGGGAAAAGGAGAAAATGCTAGTTACTAGCATTTTCTCCTTTTCCCACACTGTTTTTAACCAGTCAAAGACAAGTTCCATCATTTTAGTCACATTTGAACTGCCTTCTGCAAATGCTTTAAATTTGGACAAGTCATTTTTGTCGTTTGGTAAAGAGTTCAAAAGTATAGCAGAGTTCCAGATAGAGGGAGCAGTGGTTCTGAAATATTTTGAAAGTCTGCTTGTCCACGGACAAGTGATGATCACAAATTGAGTTGTCCGTATCAAAAACCCACTTGTCCGTACTTTGAAGTTAAACATAAAAGGATCAGATGCACACAATACCAATATAACAGTAAATAGGCTGCCCTTTAAATAACCCACTACTCTGGTCCGCTAAAAGCGGAAACTGCTGGAGTGATTTTTGTTTCAAAATTGAAAATGTTAGTTATTCTCCACTAAACCCTATGTTAAAAGTACTCATTAGAATTGTCTCATCGAGACAATTCTAATGAGTACACACAACATAGGGTTTGAAAGAGAAATAATGGATTTAGAATACCATCACTCCCTCTTATCTGGACCTCTGGTATAGGCCAACTTTCTAGTTATGTCAATTAAAAAAGATTTTTAAAATTTGTTTTCTATCCTATTAGATAACATTTAATGACCCTTGGGAAGAGCCCTTTTGAAAACATTGTGGGAAAAGGAGAGAATGATGGTAATCAGCATTTTCTCCTTTTACCACAGTGCTTTTTAACCAATCAAAGACAAGTTCCATCATTAGAGTCACATTTGAATTGTAGTATGCAAATGCTTTCAATTTTGACATTTTTTTCGTTTGGTAAAGACTTAAAAAGTATGGGCCAACTTTCTAGTTATGTCAAGTAAAAAAGATATTTAAAACATGTATGAGGTACAGTTGAAAAGTTCCAGGATTGCTTTTCTTACATCGGCATGTCCTGAAGCAGCACTTTTATATATTAGTCTGATAGGAAAAATTTTTCTACACATCAACATATAACTTACAGCCGTTTGTACAGGTATAAACTATATTTAACATCCCAAATGATTACAAGCTTATGCTGTATGGAGCACTTTGATATCAGAAATCGTCCTACTTGAGCACAGCATCAAAAAAGACAACCATTATGGTTCTATCTGCTGCACTTTTTCCCTTGCATTCAATACACTTTTAAAGGCAGTCTACCCAGTTGTGGAAAACACTTTTGTGCCATGCTTTTTCAAGCTACCGTAGGGGTCCTGTGTGGCTAAGTTGTAAAGTGTAGAACTCGTGACCTGGAGGCCACGGGTTCGAGCCTCACTGGATCCGCTGGGTTTTTTGTGGGAGTATCCTTGGGCAAGACACTTCTGAGCCCTAGACTAGTACTGGAGAAACCCAGGAAGTACATGAATATCTAAAAGCTGTCGCCATAATACGACTGAAGCAGCGTAAAATACAATTCAAGCAATGAGTTTCAAAGCTTCCCACTGTGGATCGAACAGCAAATCAAATCGGCAACTCTTTCTTGCATGCTTTCTGAAGTTAATAACCTATCAAGCAGACACCCTTATCATTTCCAAATCTTGCATAAGCATTTTATGCACAGTTGTGTGGCCAAGTCCTGGGGTATCGGCTATTTCGTCCACTGATTTTTGCAAGTCTGACAAAACAAGGCACTCCACTCTCGACTCCACTGGCATATTTTGTTCTTCCAACTCTAGCATTACCCTTTATGTCCCAAAACCCTTCCATAAAATCTCTATGCCACTCAAACACAACACTTTAGGACACTTTCTGTGCAACTTTCCCCTGATTTGTGAATTTCCGTGCGTCCGTGGGCTTTACTCCGTCGCTTTAAGACTGCACGCTGCTCCATCTGATAATTTGATGTTGTTGTTTCACTGTCCGGAATTTCTTCCATTGCTAACAAAAGTACTTGTCAAATGAAACATCAACCGATCACACTTACTCTTCAGAATTGTCTTGAAATACACATGTAATATTTGTGTGATGACATGCAAAATTTCACGACGTTATGGCGCCATTTAATCAAACTTGTTATCTTTGTTTGAGATCAAGAAATATTCACAAGCTAAGATTTTTAAAGTGCTCCGTAACTAAGCACATATTTATTGTTTAGCATCTTTTACATACGAATTACCTTGTAAAATTTGTTAAAACATATGCAGACAATAACGACAGGGTGACATTGATAATTATGTGTAGCAAATTAGAGCATGATCGGGAGTCTACCTTGCTTGTAAATGGACTAGTCTGGGAACGTTCCGACTGCACCGCATACTATCTTTTTTTTGTTCCATTAGCTGACCCACAGACAGAAGGGAGGGACTGGGCTAATATCATTTCCAGAAGTCCCCAAACTGTGCAGTTTCCCAAAGGTATTCTTGCATTTTGATACTTTCTTCCGCAGTACAGTGTTTTGCAATATGGTGTTTTCCGACATTCTCTTTAAAGAATGATCCATTTCGCTGTAATTCCACTGGACAACATACAAAACAAGAGGGCCATGATGGCCCTGTATCGCTCCACTGGCTTATAAATTTAAACCATAAAGAGAAGTCTTCACTATATAAGCCCTTATAAAACTTCGACCCCAGGGCTACAGTCGGACTAAATAGGGAATATGTGTATTAGAAGAATAACATGCCAAATTTGGGAGTTCTTGGTCTTATGGCTAGTAACAAGACGGTTTCTGAACTTTTCACTCCATAAACCCATGTAAAACTTGTGACCCCTGGTGCAGGGCCAAACTTGATCCTAGGGCTGTAACTTGGGCCCTCTTTGTAGTTGTCCACTAGATAATGCTATAATTATGCAAAATTTGGTAGCCCTAAGCCTTATGGCTATGTACACCAAGATTTAAAAGTTTTCCCTATGTAAGCCCATGTAAATCTTGTGACCCTCCCCCCACCCCCCAGCATGAGGCCAAATTGAAATGACCCCAGGACTGTTCTTTGGGCACTTTTGGTAGACCCCAACTAGATCAAGTTAAATGCAAAATTTGGTAGCTCTAGGCCTTATGGCTAGGTACAGGAAGATTTTTAAAGTTTTCTCTATATAAGCCTATGTAAAACTTGTGACCCCTGGGGCAGAGCCAATTTTGACCCCAGGGCTATAATTTGAAGAAACATGATAAAGGTCTACTACATAAAGCTACATGCCAAATTTGGTAGCCCTATGCCTTATGGTTTCAGACAAGAAGATTTTTAGAGATTTCCAATATTTTTCAGTTTTGTTGCCATGGCGACCAGAGTTTTTGAAGGAATCAAATTCTTTCAAGAAATTGTGAAGAGGACCATGGCAGGATCATTTCTGTGAAGTTTCATGAAAATTGGATGGGTAGTTTCAGAGAAGAAGATGTTTGAAATAAAAGTTAATGCATGGATGCACGCACGCACACACGGACGGGCGGACGGACGGACGCACGACGGACACCGGGCCATGACATAAGCCTGCTGGCCTTTGGCCAGTGGAGCTAAAAATTATCAATGGTGAAAAAGAGAGATAACTTACATTTTTTGTTTGGTGTGAAAAAAACCCTGTTCTATTCAGTTTGAAAATGCGCAGAATTTCTACTAATGTCATGTCTAACAGATCTTGGTAACTTTTACCTTGCTATATTTAGATCATATGACCCAAAGACAGAAGTGAGGAGCTGGGCTACCAAAAAGACCACCAAGATGCCCAGAAATAATGCAGTTTCCTTATGGAAAAGGTACTCTTGACATGCTCTTTGGTGCTTAACCCCAAATTCAATAGTGTTCAAGAAAGGCAGCTGCTGCTCAAATCTATGCTTTTCTTGATTTCTTTTAACAGTACTTGGTAGAATATTCTTTACATACCACTGGATGCCTTCCCAATTGTAACACTTGCAAGTGCAATTTAGATCAGAGATCAGACTGCTATTCTGTGTGCATTGATCTTGATCAACAGTGACCACTAAAGGGACTAAAAAGGTGCTAGGTAAACATAACAGTTAAATGTCAAGGGAAGAAACTTCTGTTTCTCCAAAGCAGACCCTTTATGGAAAAGCTCAAATTTGGTTCAGAAAATCTCTCGTTTGGGTGTGCATAAAAGAGGCAGTGTTGTTTACATTGAGCATACCATAATACTGGCTTGTGAAATTCAATTAGCCCCATGATCTGGATCAGACTGAAACAATTGTGGTCATTCTATTAAAAAATGAAAAACGAAAAACGAAGTATATAGTTGATAAATTGATTAGACTAAGAAATATTTGTTCAAGGATATAACAGTGTATGAAAAAATAAAAGGAACACCCACTAAATGCAAGGAATTTACCATCAGAAGAGTCGCGATATGTGATTTTCATGACTTTTCATTGAGAGCAAAGATTGGTAACTGTATCCAATCAACATCATTCTTGTTTCATTTAAAAGTTGATGACCTACCGAGGAAGAGGGAAAACAGACTACCGAGGAAACAGACTACCCAAGATGAGGCTGGAGGATAATGGTTACCAGATAAGGGTGAAGGTGTTTCATATATTGAGTCAGTTTCTTCAATGTTATACCGTATAATACATGTGCCTTCAGGGAGATCTGCTTATACGTGGGAGTAAAAGAAAGGAAATAAATCAAGACATGCATTTTCACACAAGCTTACCACTGTAACAGTGGCACTATTGACACAAAAGGTGTGGAGTGAGCTCTTAACCTCTTCCTGGTCAGTTGTTAAGTGAGTTCATATACCATCCTTGCTGTAATCCAGTTTGGGTGTTCCATACTTTCTTGTGTCTTTAGTTGCTTTGGTCTGAAAATGAGTGCTGTCACTAAGGTTAAGTGATCAGATGCTGAGAGATTAAGAAGTGTTCAGATGTAAACTGTTAAGTCCATAATGTATGTAAAATTAATGTTGCCAACGCCCACGCATCCAGTAAGTCTTGAGTTTGTTGTTTTAAAAAAAGTGACTACAGTCTCTAAGGATAAGAGAACATATGCTGTGAGATAAAGAAAAAAATGCTGAATACTGTACTGTGTTACGTCCATAATATGTGTATGTCAAATTCTTGCAGTTAAGTCCCGCCCAACCTGTTTGTCTTAAGTTTCTTGGTCTGAAAATGACTGCAGTCCTCAAGGACAAGAGAACAGGTGATGTTCAGCCCATAATATGTGTATGTCTAATTCAAGTTAGCAAGACCCCAACATTCTGTCTGTCTGAGTTTGTTTTGGGTATGAAAATGACTGCAATCTCTGGTTCAGTGAGAAGTTCCTGAGAGATGAACAAGTCCAACATGTTTTTGAATCACATTTTCATAAAACTTAGCATGGGTATATGTTACAGCTAGAAACATGATTGCATGCCCAGGGTAGTCAAATATGTGCAAATTTGACTTGCTGTTGTATCACAGAACTGGTCAGAAATAATGTTCGCTTTATGGGCCAACAGTAAAGGAAGGGATATAGGGCCTTAAGCTCTTTCTTTTGCATTTCAAGGAATGTAGAGTTAGGTTGTGCTACACAACTGCCTATGATATGCAGCCCATGTATAAACTAAGTCACGATTGTTCTGCAACTTTCTTATGCAGAAAAACAGAAGGTAAATTCTGATGAAATGGCTTCAAAGCTCTTGTGGCAAGGTAGTAATTGGGGTTTTTATTTTTATTTTTTGTTTCCTCTTTCTCTTATTTTTGTTTGTTTGTGTCCTACGGGGCACTCTGAGTGGGGGGGAAGCGATTTGTTTCTTTCTAATTTCAGAGTTGATGAACCACTGATGATTGTGTGTCAACAGACTACCGATGTGCTTGAAAGATGGGCTACTGACGAAAGCGTGAAGAGGCAGCAGAGAAACGGAAAAACAGCAATGATTGCCATTGGTGCTCTTATTTACGTCTATGACTAACATTTTCATATAAATCCGCCTCGTAGTTTAGTTCTACGACTGTGTTACAGTCCAAATAACTAAATATCCCGGTTGTTTACCATATCATTTCTCCCTAAGAAGTTTGAAGTTCAAATAGGTTGACTGCAAAAAATAATCCAGGGGTCACAAGTCCATGATTAGTTTCCAACAACAAATCTGAAACTTTTTTTTCAATCTTTCGGGCCACATACACATTGCTAGTTTATTGATTTAACCGCAAATAGCCAAATTTTGTATATTGGGTTATAATGGACTGAGAATTAATGCTATAGTATCTTTAAAAGATCAGGGAAACATTATTTTGTTACAGAAGACGACGTACAGACGGAGTGGGGAACAGGGCTGTTAACATTACCATCAAGGAGCCCAAACACTGTGCAGTTTCCTAACTGAAAAAGTAATTATGCATGCCTATATAAATTTTGAATTAGACACTTAATGTTGACTCACTTTTGGCTTTTAGCTAGGCAAGATGCATCGGAATGCATACAATAAATAAATAATAAATCAAGACATGCATTTTCACACAAGCTTTCCACTTTAACAGTGGCACTATTGACACAAAAGGTGTGGAGTGAGCTCTTAACCTTTTCCTGGTCAGTTGTTAAGTATGAGTTCATATACCATTCTTGCTGTAAACCAGTTTGGGTGTTCCATACTTTCTTGTGTCTTTAGTTGCTTTGAGTGCTGTCACTAAGGTTAAGTGATCAGATGCTGAGAGATTAAGAAGTGTTCAGATGTAAACTGTTAAGTCCATAATGTATGTAAAATTAATGTTGCCAACACCCACGCATCCAGTAAGTGTCGAGTTTGCTGTTTTGAAAATGACTGCAGTCTCTAAGGATAAGAGAACATATGCTGTGAGATAAAGAAAAAAATGCTGAATACTGTGTTACGTCCATAATATGTGTATGTCAAATTCTTGCTGTTAAGTCCCGCCCAACCTGTTTGTCTTCTTTGATCTGAAAATGACTGCAGTCCTTAAGGACATGAGAACAGGTGATGTTCAGCATATAATATGTGTATGTAAAATTCAAGTTAGCAAGACCCCAACATTCTGTCTGTCTGAGTTCGTTTTGGGTATGAAAATGACTGCAATCTCTGGTTCAGTGAGAAGTTCCTGAGAGATGAACAAGTCCAACATGTTTTTGAAGCACATTTTCAAAAAACTTAGCATGGGTATATGTTACAGCTAGAAACATGATTGCATGCCCAGGGTAGTCAAGTATGTGCAAATTTGACTTGCTGTTGTATCACAGAACTGGTTAGAAATAATGTTCGCTTTATGGGTCAACAGTAAAGGAAGGGATATAGGGCCTTAAGCTCTTTCTTTTGCATTTCAAGGAATGTAGAGTTAGGTTGTGCTACACATCTGCCTATGATATGCAGCCCATGTATTAAGTAAGTCACGATTGATCTGCAACTTTCTCATGCAGAAAAACAGAAGGTAAATTCTGATAAAATGGCTTCAAAGCTCTTATGGCAAGGCAGTAATTGAGTTTTTTTTACTTTTTTTGTTTCCTCTTTCTCCTATTTTTGTTTGTTTGTTTGTTTGCTACGGGGCACTCTGAGGGTGCCGGGGGGGTAGCAATTTATTTCTTTCTAATTTCAGAGTTGATGAACCACTGACGATCGTGTCAACAGACTACCGTTGTGCTTAAAAAAGGGGCTACTGACGAAAGCGTGAAGAGGCGGCAGAGAAACGGAAAAACAGCAATGATTGCCATTGGCGAAGGTAAGGTTCTCTTATTTACATCTATGACTTAAATTTTCATATATATCTGCTTCGTAGTTGTTTACCTCTACGACTATGTTAAAGTCCAAATAACTAAATATCCTGGTTGTTTACCATATCATTTCTTCCTAAGAAGTTTGAAGTTCAAATAGGTTGACTGCAAAAAATAATCCAGGGGTCACAAGTCCACGATAAGTTTCCAACAACAAATCTGAAACTTTCTTTTCAATCTTTCGGGCCATAAGCACATTGCTAGTTTATTGATTTAAACGGAAATAGCCAAATTTTGTATATTGGGTTATAATGGACTGAGAATTAATGCTATAGTATCTTTAAAAGATCAGGGAAACATTATTTTGTTACAGAAGACGACCTACAGACGGAGTGGGGAACTGGGCTGTTAACATTACCTTCCGATACTTTCTTCCGCAGTACAGTATTTTGCAATATAGTGTTTTCCGACATTTTCTTTAAAGAATGATCCATTTTGCTGTAATTGCACTGGACAACATACAAAAAATTATCAACGGTTGAAAAAGAGAGATAACTAACATTTTTTGTTTGATGTGAAAAAAAGCTGTTCTATTTAGTTTAAACATGCGCAAAATTTCTACTAATGTCATGTCCAACAGATCTTGGTAACTTTTACCTTGCTATATTTAGATCATATGACCCAAAGACAGAAGTGAGGAGCTGGGCTACCAAGAAGACCAACAAGATGCCCAGAAACAATGCAGTTTCCTAATGGAAAAGGTACTCTTGACATGCTCGTTGGCGCTTAACCCCAAATTCAATATTATTCAAGAAAGGCAGCTGCTGCTCAAATCTATGCCTTTCTTGATTTCTTTTAACAGTACTTGGTAGAATATTCTTTACATACCACTGGATGCCTTCCGAATTGTAACACTTGCAAGTGCAATTAAGATCAGAGATCAGACTGCTACTCTGTGTGCATTTATCTTTATCAACGGAGACCACTAAAGGGACTAAAAAGGTGCTAGGTAACATAACAGTTAAATGTCAAGGGAAGAAACTCCTGTTTCTCCAAAGCAGACTCTTTATGGAAAAGCTCAAATTTGGTTCAGAAAATCTCTCGTTTGGGTGTATATTAAAAGAGGCAGTGTTGTTTACATTATGTAGAGCATAACATAATATTGGCTAGTGAAATTCAATTAGCCCTATGACCTGGATCTGACTGAAAAAAATTGTGATCATTCTATCTAAAAATGAAAAATGAAGTATATAGTTGATAAATTGCTTAGACTAAGAAACATTTGTTCAAGGATATAACAGTGTATGAAAAAATAAAAGGAACACCCAATAAATGCAAGGAATTTACCATCAGAAGAGTCGCGATATGTGATTTTCATGCCTTTTCATTGAGAGCAAAGATTGGTAACTGTATCCAATCAACATCATTCTTGTTTCATTTAAAAAGTTGATGACCTACCGAGGAAGAGGGAAAACAGACTACCGAGGAAACAGACTACCCAAGATGAGGCTGGAGGATAATGGTTACCAGATAAGGGTGAATGTATTTCATATATTGAGTCAGTTTCTTCAATGTTATACCCTATAATGCATGTGCCTTCAGGGAGATCTGCTTATACGTGGGAGTAAAAGAAAGGAAATAAATCAAGACATGCATTTTCACACAAGCTTTCCACTTTAACAATGGCACTATTGACACAAAAGGTGTGGAGTGAGCTCTTAACCTCTTCCTGGTCAGTTGTTACGTGAGTTCATATACCATCCTTGCTGTAATCCAGTTTGGATGTTCCATACTTTCTTGTGTCTTTAGTTGCTTTGGTCTTAAAATGAGTGCTGTCACTAAGGTTAAGTGATCAGATGCTGAGAGATTAAGAAGTGTTCCGATTCAAGTTAGTAAGACCCCAACATTCAGTCTGTCTGAGTTTGTTGTGGGTATGAAAATGACCGCAATCTCTGGTTCAGTGAGAAGTTCCTGAGAGATGAACAAGTCCAACATGTTTTTGAAGCACATTTCCAAAAAACTTAGCATGGGTATATGTTACAGCTAGAAACATGATTGCATGCCCCGGGTAGTCAAGTATGTGCAAATTTGACTTGCTGTTGTATCACAGAACTGGTCAGAAATAATGTTCGCTATTGGGTAAACAGTAAAGGAAGGGATATATGGCCTTAAGCTCTTTCTTTTGCATTTCAAGGAATGTAGAGTTAGGTTGTGCTACACATCTGCCTATGATATGCAGCCCATGTATTAAGCAAGTCACGATTGTTCTGCAACTTTCTCATTCAGAAAAACAGAAGGTAAATTCTGATGAAATGGCTTCAAAGCTCAAGGTAGTAATTGGGGGATTTTATTTATTTTTTTTGTTTCCTCTTTCTCATATTTTTGTTTGTGTTTTTGGTACGGGGCGCTCTGAGGGGGGGGGGGGGGGCGGGAGCGATTTGTTTCTTTCTAATTTTAGAGTTGATGAACCACTGATGATCGTGTGTAAACAGACTACCGATGTGCCTGAAAAAGGGGCTACTGACGAAAGCGTGAAGAGGCGGCAGAGAAACGGAGAAACAGCAATGATTGCCATTGGCGAAGGTAAGGTGCTCTTATTTACATCTATGACTTACATTTTCATATACATGTATATCCGCTTTGTAGTTTAGTTCTACGACTGTGTTACAGTCCAAATAACTAAACATCCTGGTTGTTTACCATATCATTTCTCCCTAAGAAGTTTAAAGTTCAAATAGGTTGACTGCAAAAAATAATCCAGGGGTCACAAGTCCATGATTAGTTTCCAACAACAAATCTGAAACTTTGTTTTCAATCTTTCGGGCCATAAACACATTGCTAGTTTATTGATTTAAACGGAAATAGCCAAATTTTGTATATTGGGTTATAATGGACTGAGAATTAATGCTATAGTATCTTTAAAAGATCAGGGAAACATTATTTTGTTACAGAAGACGACCTACAGACGGAGTGGGGAACTGGGCTGTTAACATTACCATCAAGGAGCCCAAACACTGTGCAGTTTCCTAACTGAAAAAGTAATTATGCATGCCTATATAAATTTTAAATTGGACACTTAATGTTGACTCACTTTTAGCTTTTAGCTAGGCAAGATGCATCTGAATGCATAAAATATGATCAACCTTTAGAATTCAAGATATTCACACATAGATTCCATTGACCTTTCACCTGTCTCTGAAAACATGGTAGGAAAAGGAGAAAATTCTGGTAACCAGCTTTTTCTCCTTTTTCCACAATATTTCCTATCCTATCAGATAATCTTAGATAAATGACCCAGGGGAAGAAGCCTTTTGAAAACATGGTGGGAAAAGGAGAAAATGCTGGTAACCAACATTTTCTCCTTCTCCCACTATGGTTTTCGTCCTATCAGATAAGTTTTACTGACCTTGGAGAAGAGCCCTTTTGAAAACATGGTGGGAAAAGGAGAAAATTCTTGTAATGTTTTTCCTCCTATCAGATGACTTTTAATGACCCTTGGAAACTATCTTTTTGAAAAGATAGTGGGGAAAGGAGAAAATACTGGTAACCGGCATTTTCTCCTTTTCCCAAAATGTTTTCTATCCTATCAGATGATTTTTAATGCCCCTTGGGAAAAGCCCTTTTCAAAACATTGTGGGGAAAGGAGAAAATGCTGGTAATCAGCATTTTCTCCTTTTACCACAATGCTTTTTAACCAATCAAAGGCAAGTTGCACCATTTGAGTCAGTTTTCCACCGGAAACGGTATTGTTGCATTTTGATACTTTCTTTCGCAGTACAGTGTTTTGCAATATAGTGTTTTCCGACATTTTCTTTAAAGAATGATCCATTTTGCTGTAATTGCACTGGACAACATACAAAAAATTATCAACGGTTGAAAAAGAGAGATAACTAACATCTTTTGTTTGATGTGGAAAAAAGCTGTTCTATTTAGTTTGAACATGCGCAGAATTTCTACTAATGTCATGTCCAACAGATCTTGGTAACTTTTACCTTGCTATATTTAGATCATATGACCCAAAGACAGAAGTGAGGAGCTGGGCTACCAAGAAGACCAACAAGATGCCCAGAAACAATGCAGTTTCCTAATGGAAATGGTACTCTTGACATGCTCGTTGGCGCTTAACCCCAAATTCAATATTATTCAAGAAAGGCAGCTGCTGCTTAAATCTATGCCTTTCTTGATTTCTTTTAACAGTACTTGGTAGAATATTCTTTACATACCACTGGATGCCTTCCCAATTGCAAGTAACACTTGCAAGTGCAATTAAGATCAGAGATCAGACTGCTACTCTGTGTGCATTGATCTTTATCAACGGTGACGAGTAAAGGGACTAAAAAGGTTCTAGGTAACATAACAATTAAATGTCAAGGGAAGAAACTTCTGTTTCTCCAAAACAGACCCTTTATGGAAAAGCTCAAATTTGGTTCAGAAAATCTCTCGTTTGGGTGTACATAAAAGAGGCAGTGTTGTTTAAATTGTAGAGCATAACATAATATTGGCTAGTGAAATTCAATTAGCCCCATGACCTGGATCAGAATGAAAAAAATTGTGGTCATTCTATCAAAAAATGAAATATATAGTTGATAAATTGCTTAGACTAAGAAACATTTGTTCAAGGATATAACAGCGTATGAAAAAATAAAAGGAACACCCACTAAATGCAAGGAATTTACCATCAGAAGAGTCGCGATATGTGATTTTCATGCCTTTTCATTGAGAGCAAAGATTGGTAACTGTATCCAATCAACATCATTCTTGTTTCATTTAAAAAGTTGATGACCTACCGAGGAAGAGGGAAAACAGACTACCGAGGAAACAGACTACCCAAGATGAGGCTGGAGGATAATGGTTACCAGATAAGGGTGAAGGTATTTCATATATTGAGTCAGTTTCTTCGATGTTATACCCTATAATGCATGTGCCTTCAGATAGATCTGCTTATACGTGGGAGTAAAAGAAAGGAAATAAATCAAGACATGCATTTTCACACAAGCTTTCCACATTAACAATGGCACTATTGACACAAAAGGTGTGGAGTGAGCTCTTAACCTCTTCCTGGTCAGTTGTTAAGTATGAGTTCATATACCGTCCTTGCTGTAATCCAGTTTGGGTGTTCCATACTTTCTTGTGTCTTTAGTTGCTTTGGTCTGAAAATGAGTGCTGTCACTAAGGTTAAGTGATCAGATGCTGAGAGATTAAGAAGTGTTCAGATTCAAGTTAGTAAGACCCCAACATTCAGTCTGTCTGAGTTTGTTGTGGGTATGAAAATGAACGCAATCTCTGGTTCAGTGAGAAGTTCCTGAGAGATGAACAAGTCCAACATGTTTTTGAAGCACATTTCCAAAAGACTTAGCATGGGTATATGTTACAGCTAAAAACATGATTGCATGCCCAGAGTAGTCAAGTATGTGCAAATTTGACTTGCTGTTGTATCACAGAACTGGTCAGAAATAATGTTCGCTTTATGGGTCAACAGTAAAGGAAGGGATATATTGCCTTAAGCTCTTTCTTTTGCATTTCAAGAAATGTAGAGTTAGGTTGTGCTACAGATCTGCCTATGATATGCAGCCCATGTATTAAGCAAGTCATGATTATTCTGCAACTTTCTCATGCAGAAAAACAGAAGGTAAATTCTGATGAAATGGCTTCAAAGCTCTTGTATCAAGGTAGTAATTGGGGGATTTTATTTATTTTTTTTTGTTTCCTCTTTCTCCTATTTTTGTTTGGTTTTTTTTTGGTACGGGGCACTCGGGGGGGGGGGGGGGGGGAGGAGCGATTTGTTTCTTTCTAATTTTAGAGTTGATGAACCACTGATGATCGTGCGTCAACAGACTACCGATGTGCCTGAAAAAGGGGCTACTGACGAAAGCGTGAAGAGGCGGCAGAGAAACGGAGAAACAGCAATGATTGCCATTGGCGAAGGTAAGGTGCTCTTATTTACATCTATGACTTACATTTTCATATATATCCGCTTCGTAGTTTAGTTCTACGACTGTGTTACAGTCCAAATAACTAAACATCCTGGTTGTTTACCATATCATTTCTTCCTAAGAAGTTTAAAGTTCAAATAGGTTGACTGCAAAAAATAATCCAGGGGTCACAAGTCCATGATTAGTTTCCAACAACAAATCTGAAACTTTCTTTTCAATCTTTCGCGGAATAAACACATTGCTAGTTCATTGATTTAAACGCAAATAGCCAAATTTTGCATATTGGGTTATAATGGACTGAGAATTAATGCTATAGTATCTTTAAAAGATCAGGGAAACATTATTTTGTTACAGAAGACGACCTACAGACGGAATGGGGAACTGGGCTGTTAACATTACCATCAAGGAGCCCAAACACTGTGCAGTTTCCTAACTGAAAAAGTAATTATGCATGCCTATATAAATTTTAAATTGGACACTTAATGTTGACTCACTTTTAGCTTTTAGCTAGGCAAGATGCATCTGAATGCATAAAATATGATCAACCTTTAGAATTCAACATATTTACACATAGATCCCATTGACCTTTCACCTGTCTCTGAAAACATGGTAGGAAAAGGAGAAAATTCTGGTAACCAGCATTTTCTCCTTTTTCTACAATTTTTTCTATCCTATCAGATAAACTTAGATAAATGACCTAGGGGAAGAAGCCTTTTTGAAACATGATGGGAAAAGGAGAACCAGCATTTTCTCCTTCTCCCACAATGTTTTTCGTCCTATCAGATAAGCTTTACTGACCCTGGGGAAGAGCCCTTTTGAAAACATGGTGGGAAAAGGAGAAAATGCTGGTAATGTTTTTCCTCCTATCAGATGCCTTTTAATGACCCTTGGAAAGAATCCTTTTGAAAAGATAGTGGGGAAAGGAGAAAATACTGGTAACCAGCATTTTCTCCTTTTCCCAAAATGTTTTCTATCTTATCAGATGATTTTTGACGCCCCTTGGGAAAAGCCCTTTTCAAAACATTGTGGGGAAAGGAGAAAATGCTGGTTATCAGCATTTTCTCCTTTTACCACAATGTTTTTTAACCAATCAAAGGCAAGTTGCACCATTTGAGTCAGTTTTCCACCGGAAACGGTATTGTTGCATTTTGATACTTTCTTTCGCAGTACAGTGTTTTGCAATATAGTGTTTTCCGACATTTTCTTTAAAGAATGATCCATTTTGCTGTAATTGCACTGGACAACATACAAAAAATTATCAACGGTTGAAAAAGAGAGATAACTAACATCTTTTGTTTGATGTGGAAAAAAGCTGTTCTATGTAGTTTGAACATGCGCAGAATTTCTACTAATACATGTCCAACAGATCTTGGTAACTTTTACCTTACTATATTTAGATCATATGACCCAAAGACAGAAGTGAGGAGCTGGGCTACCAAGAAGACCAACAAGATGCCCAGAAACAATGCAGTTTCCTAATGGAAATGGTACTCTTGACATGCTCGTTGGCGCTTAACCCCAAATTCAATATTATTCAAGAAAGGCAGCTGCTGCTCAAATCTATGCCTTTCTTGATTTCTTTTAACAGTACTTGGTAGAATATTCTTTACATACCACTGGATGCCTTCCCAAATGTAACACTTGCAAGTGCAATTAAGATCAGAGATCAGACTGCTACTCTGTGTGCATTGATCTTTATCAACGGTGACCACTAAAGGGACTAAAAAGGTGCTAGGTAACATAACAGTTAAATGTCAAGGGAAGAAACTTCTGTTTCTTCAAGGCAGACCCTTTATGGAAAAGCTCAAATTTGGTTTAGAAAAAAATCTCTCGTTTGGGTGTATATTAAAAGAGGCAGTGTTGTTTACATTGTGTAGAGCATAACATAATATTGGCTAGTGAAATTCAATCAGCCCTATGACCTGGATCAGACTGAAAAAAATTGTGGTCATTCTATCAAAAAATGAAAAATGAAGTATATAGTTGATAAATTGCTTAGACTAAGAAACATTTGTTCAAGAATATAACAGTGTATGAAAAAATAAAAGGAACACCCACTAAATGCAAGGAATTTACCATCAGAAGAGTCGCGATATGTGATTTTCATGACTTTTCATAGAGAGCAAAGATTGGTAACTGTATCCAATCAACATCATTCTTGTTTCATTTAAAAAGTTGATGACCTACTGAGGAAGAGGGAAAACAGACTACCGAGGAAACAGACTACTCAAGATGAGGCTGGAGGATAATGGTTACCAGATAAGGGTGAATGTATTTCATAAATTGAGTCATTTTCTTCAATGTTATACCCTATAATGCATGTGCCTTCAGGGAGATCTGCTTATACGTGGGAGTAAAAGAAAGGAAATAAATCAAGACATGCATTTTCACACAAGCTTTCCACTTTAACAGTGGCACTATTGACACAAAAGGTGTGGAGTGAGCTCTTAACCTCTTCCTGGTCAGTTGTTAAGCGAGTTCATATACCATCCTTGCTGTAATCCAGTTTGGGTGTTCCATACTTTCTTGTGTCTTTAGTTGCTTTGGTCTGAAAATGAGTGCTGTCACTAAGGTTAAGTGATCAGATGCTGAGAGATTAAGAAGTGTTCAGATTCAAGTTAGTGAGACCCCAACATTCAGTCTGTCTGAGTTTGTTGTGGGTATGAAAATGACCGCAATCTCTGGTTCAGTGAGAAGTTCCTGAGAGATGCATTTCAAGGAATGTAGAGTTAGGTTGTGCTACAAATCTGCCTATGATATGCAGCCCATGTATTAAGCAAGTCACGATTGTTCTGCAACTTTCTCATTCAGAAAAACAGAAGGTAAATGCTGATGAAATGGCTTCAAAGCTCTTGTGGCAAGGTAGTAATTGGGGGATTTTATTTATTTTTTTTGTTTCCTCTTTCTCATATTTTTGTTTGTTTTTTTGGTACGGGGCACTCTGAGGGGGAGGGGCGGGAGCGATTTAATTCTTTCTAATTTCAGAGTTGATGAACCACTGATGATCGTGTGTCAACAGACTACCGATGTGCCTGAAAATGGGGCTACTGACGAAAGCGTGAAGAGGCGGCAGAGAAACGGAGAAACAGCAATGATTGCCATTGGCGAAGGTAAGGTGCTCTTATTTACATCTATGACTTACATTTTCATATATATCCGCTTCGTAGTTTAGTTCTACGACTGTGTTACAGTCCAAATAACTAAACATCCTGGTTGTTTACCATATCATTTCTCGCTTAGAATTTAAAGTTCAAATAGGTTGACTGCAAAAAATAATCCAGGGGTCACAAGTCCATGATTAGTTTCCAACAACAAATCTGAAACTTTCTTTTCAATCTTTCGGGCCATAAACACATTGCTAGTTTATTGATTTAAACGCAAATAGCCAAGTTTTGTATATTGGGTTATAATGGACTGAGAATTAATGCTATAGTATCTTTAAAAGATCAGGGAAACATTATTTTGTTACAGAAGACGACCGACAGACGGAGTGGGGAACTGGGCTGTTAACATTACCATCAAGGAGCCCAAACACTGTGCAGTTTCCTAACTGAAAAAGTAATTATGCATGCCTATAAAAATTTTAAATTAGACACTTAATGTTGACTCACTTTTAGCTTTTAGCTAGGCAAGATGCATCTGAATGCATTAAATATGATCAACCTTTAGAATTCAAGATATTCACACATAGATTCCATTGACCTTTCAACTGTCTCTGAAAACATGGTAGGAAAAGGAGAAAATTCTGGTAACCAGCATTTTCTCCTTTTTCCACAATATTTCCTATCCTATCAGATAATCTTAGAAAAATGACCCAGGGGAAGAAGCCTTTTGAAAACGTGGTTGGAAAAGGAGAAAATGCTGGTAACCAGCATTTTCTCCTTGTCCCACTATGTTTTTCGTCCTATCAGATAAGTTTTACTGACCCTGGGGAAGAGCCCTTTTGAAAACATGGTGGGAAAAGGAGAAAATGCTGGTAATGTTTTTCCTCCTATCAGATGCCTTTTAATGACCCTTGGAAAGAAGCTTTTTGAAAAGACAATGGGGAAAGGAGAAAATACTGGTAACCAGCATTTTCTCCTTTTCCCAAAATGTTTTCTATCCTATCAGATGATTTTTAATGCCCCTTGGGAAAAGCCCTTTTCAAGACATTGTGGGGAAAGGAGAAAATGCTGGTAATCAGGATTTTCTCCTTTACCAAGATGTTTTTTAACCAATCAAAGGCAAGTTGCACCATTTGAGTCAGTTTTCCACCGGAAAAGGTATTGTTGCATTTTGATACTTTCTTCCGCAGTACAGTATTTTGCAATATAGTGTTTTCCGACATTTTCTTTAAAGAATGATCCATTTTGCTGTAATTGCACTGGACAACATACAAAAAATTATCAACGGTTGAAAAAGAGAGATAACTAACATTTTTTGTTTGATGTGAAAAAAAGCTGTTCTATGTAGTTTGAACATGCGCAGAATTTCTACTAATGTCATGTCCAACAGATCTTGGTAACTTTTACCTTGCTATATTTAGATCATATGACCCAAAGACAGAAGTGAGGAGCTGGGCTACCAAGAAGACCAACAAGATGCCCAGAAACAATGCAGTTTCCTAATGGAAAAGGTACTCTTGACATGCTCGTTGGCGCTTAACCCCAAATTCAATATTATTCAAGAAAGGCAGCTGCTGCTCAAATCTATGCCTTTCTTGATTTCTTTTAACAGTACTTGGTAGAATATTCTTTACATACCACTGGATGCCTTCCGAATTGTAACACTTGCAAGTGCAATTAAGATCAGAGATCAGACTGCTACTCTGTGTGCATTTATCTTTATCAACGGAGACCACTAAAGGGACTAAAAAGGTGCTAGGTAACATAACAGTTAAATGTCAAGGGAAGAAACTCCTGTTTCTCCAAAGCAGACTCTTTATGGAAAAGCTCAAATTTGGTTCAGAAAATCTCTCGTTTGGGTGTATATTAAAAGAGGCAGTGTTGTTTACATTATGTAGAGCATAACATAATATTGGCTAGTGAAATTCAATTAGCCCTATGACCTGGATCTGACTGAAAAAAATTGTGATCATTCTATCTAAAAATGAAAAATGAAGTATATAGTTGATAAATTGCTTAGACTAAGAAACATTTGTTCAAGGATATAACAGTGTATGAAAAAATAAAAGGAACACCCAATAAATGCAAGGAATTTACCATCAGAAGAGTCGCGATATGTGATTTTCATGCCTTTTCATTGAGAGCAAAGATTGGTAACTGTATCCAATCAACATAATTCTTGTTTCATTTAAAAAGTTGATGACCTACCGAGGAAGAGGGAAAACAGACTACCGAGGAAACAGACTACCCAAGATGAGGCTGGAGGATAATGGTTACCAGATAAGGGTGAATGTATTTCATATATTGAGTCAGTTTCTTCAATGTTATACCCTATAATGCATGTGCCTTCAGGGAGATCTGCTTATACGTGGGAGTAAAAGAAAGGAAATAAATCAAGACATGCATTTTCACACAAGCTTTCCACTTTAACAATGGCACTATTGACACAAAAGGTGTGGAGTGAGCTCTTAACCTCTTCCTGGTCAGTTGTTACGTGAGTTCATATACCATCCTTGCTGTAATCCAGTTTGGATGTTCCATACTTTCTTGTGTCTTTAGTTGCTTTGGTCTTAAAATGAGTGCTGTCACTAAGGTTAAGTGATCAGATGCTGAGAGATTAAGAAGTGTTCCGATTCAAGTTAGTAAGACCCCAACATTCAGTCTGTCTGAGTTTGTTGTGGGTATGAAAATGACCGCAATCTCTGGTTCAGTGAGAAGTTCCTGAGAGATGAACAAGTCCAACATGTTTTTGAAGCACATTTCCAAAAAACTTAGCATGGGTATATGTTACAGCTAGAAACATGATTGCATGCCCCGGGTAGTCAAGTATGTGCAAATTTGACTTGCTGTTGTATCACAGAACTGGTCAGAAATAATGTTCGCTATTGGGTAAACAGTAAAGGAAGGGATATATGGCCTTAAGCTCTTTCTTTTGCATTTCAAGGAATGTAGAGTTAGGTTGTGCTACACATCTGCCTATGATATGCAGCCCATGTATTAAGCAAGTCACGATTGTTCTGCAACTTTCTCATTCAGAAAAACAGAAGGTAAATTCTGATGAAATGGCTTCAAAGCTCAAGGTAGTAATTGGGGGATTTTATTTATTTTTTTTGTTTCCTCTTTCTCATATTTTTGTTTGTGTTTTTGGTACGGGGCGCTCTGAGGGGGGGGGGGGGGGGGCGGGAGCGATTTGTTTCTTTCTAATTTTAGAGTTGATGAACCACTGATGATCGTGTGTAAACAGACTACCGATGTGCCTGAAAAAGGGGCTACTGACGAAAGCGTGAAGAGGCGGCAGAGAAACGGAGAAACAGCAATGATTGCCATTGGCGAAGGTAAGGTGCTCTTATTTACATCTATGACTTACATTTTCATATACATGTATATCCGCTTTGTAGTTTAGTTCTACGACTGTGTTACAGTCCAAATAACTAAACATCCTGGTTGTTTACCATATCATTTCTCCCTAAGAAGTTTAAAGTTCAAATAGGTTGACTGCAAAAAATAATCCAGGGGTCACAAGTCCATGATTAGTTTCCAACAACAAATCTGAAACTTTGTTTTCAATCTTTCGGGCCATAAACACATTGCTAGTTTATTGATTTAAACGCAAATAGCCAAATTTTGTATATTGGGTTATAATGGACTGAGAATTAATGCTATAGTATCTTTAAAAGATCAGGGAAACATTATTTTGTTACAGAAGACGACCTACAGACGGAGTGGGGAACTGGGCTGTTAACATTACCATCAAGGAGCCCAAACACTGTGCAGTTTCCTAACTGAAAAAGTAATTATGCATGCCTATATAAATTTTAAATTGGACACTTAATGTTGACTCACTTTTGGCTTTTAGCTAGGCAAGATGCATCTGAATGCATAAAATATGATCAACCTTTAGAATTCAAGATATTCACACATAGATTCCATTGACCTTTCACCTGTCTCTGAAAACATGGTAGGAAAAGGAGAAAATTCTGGTAACCAGCATTTTCTCCTTTTTCCACAATATTTCCTATCCTATCAGATAATCTTAGAAAAATGACCCAGGGGAAGAAGCCTTTTGAAAACATGGTGGGAAAAGGAGAAAATGCTGGTTACCTAAGATCAGATACGTTTTACTGACCCTGGGGAAGAGCCCTTTTGAAAACATGGTGGGAAAAGGAGAAAATGCTGGTAATGTTTTTCCTCCTATCAGATGCCTTTTAATGACCCTTGGAAAGAAGCTTTTTGAAAAGATAGTGGGGAAAGGAGAAAATACTGGTAACCAGCATTTTCTCCTTTTCCCAAAATGTTTTCTATCCTATCAGATGATTTTTAATGCCCCTTGGGAAAGCCCTTTTCAAAACATTGTGGGGAAAGAAGAAAATGCTGGTAATCAGCATTTTCTCCTTTTACCACAATGTTTTTTAACCAATCAAAGGCAAGTATCACAATTTGAGTCAGTTTTCCACCGGAAAAGGTATTGTTGCATTTTGATACTTTCTTCCGCAGTACAGTGTTTTGCAATATAGTGTTTTCCGACATTTTCTTTAAAGAATGATCTATTTTGCTGTAATTGCACCGGACAACATACAAAAAATTATCAACGGTTGAAAAAGAGAGATAACTAACATCTTTTGTTTGATGTGAAAAAAAGCTGCTCTATTTAGTTTGAACATGCGCAGAATTTCTACTAATGTCATGTCCAACAGATCTTGGTAACTTTTACCTTGCTATATTTAGATCATATGACCCAAAGACAGAAGTGAGGAGCTGGGCTACCAAGAAGACCAACAAGATGCCCAGAAACAATGCAGTTTCCTAATGGAAAAGGTACTCTTGACATGCTCGTTGGCGCTTAACCCCAAATTCAATATTATTCAAGAAAGGCAGCTGCTGCTCAAATCTATGCTTTTCTTGATTTCTTTTAACAGTACTTGGTAGAATATTCTTTACATACCACTGGATGCCTTCCGAATTGTAACACTTGCAAGTGCAGTTAAGATCAGAGATCAGACTGCTACTCTGTGTGCGTTGATCTTTATCAACGGTGACCACTAAAGGGACTAAAAAGGTGCTAGGTAACATAATAGTTAAATGTCAAGGGAAGAAACTACTGTTTCTCCAAAGCAGACCCTTTATGCAAAAGCTCAAATTTGGTTCAGAAAATCTCTCGTTTGGGTGTATATTAAAAGAGGCAGTGTTGTTTACATTGTGTCGAGCATAACATAATATTGGCTAGTGAAATTCAATTAGCTCTATGACCTGGATCAGACTGAAAAAAATTGTGGTCATTCTATCAAAAAATGAAAATTGAAGTATATAGTTGATAAATTGCTTAGACTAAGAAACATTTGTTCAAGGATATGACAGTGTATGAAAAAATAAAAGGAACACCCACTAAATGCAAGGAATTTACCATCGAAAGAGTCGCGATATGTGATTTTCATGCCTTTTCATTGAGAGCAAAGATTGGTAACTGTATCCAATCAACATCATTCTAGTTTCATTTAAAAAGTTGATGACCTACCGAGGAAGAGGGAAAACAGACTACCGAGGAAACAGACTACCCAAGATGAGGCTGGAGGATAATGGTTACCAGATGAGGGTGAAGGTATTTCATATATTGAGTCAGTTTCTTCAATGTTATACCCTATAATGCATGTGCCTTCAGGGAGATCTGCTTATACGTGGGAGTAAAGGAAAGGAAATAAATCAAGACATGCATTTTCACACAAGCTTTCCACTTTAACAATGGCACTATTGACACAAAAGATGTGGAGTGAGCTCTTAACCTCTCCTGGTCAGTTGTTAAGTGAGTTCATATACCATCCTTGCTGTAATCCAGTTTGGGTGTTCCATACTTTCTTGTGTCTTTAGTTGCTTTGGTCTGAAAATGAGTGCTGTCACTAAGGTTAAGTGATCAGATGCTGAGAGATTAAGAAGTGTTCAGATCCAAGTTAGTAAGACCCCAACATTCAGTCTGTTTGAGTTTGTCGTGGGTATGAAAATGACCGCAATCTCTGGTTCAGTGAGAAGTTCCTGAGAGATGAACAAGTCCAACATGTTTTTGAAGCACATTTCCAAAAAACTTAGCATGGGTATATGTTACAGGTAGAAACATGATTGCATGCCCAGGGTAGTCAAGTATGTGCAAATTTGACTTGCTGTTGTATCACAGAACTGGTCAGAAATAATGTTCGCTTTATGGGTCAACAGTAAAGGAAGGGATATATGGCCTTAAGCTCTTTCCTTTGCTTTTCAAGGAATGTAGAGTTAGGTTGTGCTACACATCTGCCTATGATATGCAGCCTATGTATTAAGCAAGTCACGATTGTTCTGCAACTTTCTCATGCAGAAAAATGGAAGGTAAATTCTGATAAAATGGCTTCAAAGCTCTTGTGGCAAGGTAGTATTGGGGGATTTTATTTATTTTTTTTGTTTCCTCTTTCTCATATTTTTGTTTGTTTTTTTGGTACGGGGCACTCTGAGGGGGAGGGGCGGGAGCGATTTGTTTCTTTCTAATTTCAGAGTTGATGAACCACTGGTGATCGTATGTCAACAGACTACCGATGTGCCTGAAAAAGGGGCTACTGACGAAAGCGTGAAGAGGCGGCAGAGAAACGGAGAAACAGCAATGATTGCCATTGGCAAAGGTAAGGTGCTCTTATTTACATCTATGACTTACATTTTCATATATATCCGCTTCGTAGTTTAGTTCTACGACTGTGTTACAGTCCAAATAACTAAACATCCTGGTTGTTTACCATATCATTTCTCCCTAAGAAGTTTAAAGTTCAAATAGGTTGACTGCAAAAAATAATCCAGGGGTCACAAGTCCATGATTAGTTTCCAACAACAAATCTGAAACTTTGTTTTCAATCTTTCGGGCCATAAACACATTGCTAGTTTATTGATTTAAACGCAAATAGCCAAATTTTGTATATTGGGTTATAATGGACTGAGAATTAATGCTATAGTATCTTTAAAAGATCAGGGAAACATTATTTTGTTACAGAAGACGACCTACAGACGGAGTGGGGAACTGGGCTGTTAACATTACCATCAAGGAGCCCAAACACTGTGCAGTTTCCTAACTGAAAAAGTAATTATGCATGCCTATATAAATTTTAAATTGGACACTTAATGTTGACTCACTTTTAGCTTTTAGCTAGGCAAGATGCATCTGAATGCATAAAATATGATCAACCTTTAGAATTCAAGATATTCACACATAGATTCCATTGACCTTTCACCTGTCTCTGAAAACATGGTAGGAAAAGGAGAAAATTCTGGTAACCAGCTTTTTCTCCTTTTTCCACAATATTTCCTATCCTATCAGATAATCTTAGATAAATGACCCAGGGGAAGAAGCCTTTTGAAAACATGGTGGGAAAAGGAGAAAATGCTGGTAACCAACATTTTCTCCTTCTCCCACTATGGTTTTCGTCCTATCAGATAAGTTTTACTGACCTTGGAGAAGAGCCCTTTTGAAAACATGGTGGGAAAAGGAGAAAATTCTTGTAATGTTTTTCCTCCTATCAGATGACTTTTAATGACCCTTGGAAACTATCTTTTTGAAAAGATAGTGGGGAAAGGAGAAAATACTGGTAACCGGCATTTTCTCCTTTTCCCAAAATGTTTTCTATCCTATCAGATGATTTTTAATGCCCCTTGGGAAAAGCCCTTTTCAAAACATTGTGGGGAAAGGAGAAAATGCTGGTAATCAGCATTTTCTCCTTTTACCACAATGCTTTTTAACCAATCAAAGGCAAGTTGCACCATTTGAGTCAGTTTTCCACCGGAAACGGTATTGTTGCATTTTGATACTTTCTTTCGCAGTACAGTGTTTTGCAATATAGTGTTTTCCGACATTTTCTTTAAAGAATGATCCATTTTGCTGTAATTGCACTGGACAACATACAAAAAATTATCAACGGTTGAAAAAGAGAGATAACTAACATCTTTTGTTTGATGTGGAAAAAAGCTGTTCTATTTAGTTTGAACATGCGCAGAATTTCTACTAATGTCATGTCCAACAGATCTTGGTAACTTTTACCTTGCTATATTTAGATCATATGACCCAAAGACAGAAGTGAGGAGCTGGGCTACCAAGAAGACCAACAAGATGCCCAGAAACAATGCAGTTTCCTAATGGAAATGGTACTCTTGACATGCTCGTTGGCGCTTAACCCCAAATTCAATATTATTCAAGAAAGGCAGCTGCTGCTTAAATCTATGCCTTTCTTGATTTCTTTTAACAGTACTTGGTAGAATATTCTTTACATACCACTGGATGCCTTCCCAATTGCAAGTAACACTTGCAAGTGCAATTAAGATCAGAGATCAGACTGCTACTCTGTGTGCATTGATCTTTATCAACGGTGACGAGTAAAGGGACTAAAAAGGTTCTAGGTAACATAACAATTAAATGTCAAGGGAAGAAACTTCTGTTTCTCCAAAACAGACCCTTTATGGAAAAGCTCAAATTTGGTTCAGAAAATCTCTCGTTTGGGTGTACATAAAAGAGGCAGTGTTGTTTAAATTGTAGAGCATAACATAATATTGGCTAGTGAAATTCAATTAGCCCCATGACCTGGATCAGAATGAAAAAAATTGTGGTCATTCTATCAAAAAATGAAATATATAGTTGATAAATTGCTTAGACTAAGAAACATTTGTTCAAGGATATAACAGCGTATGAAAAAATAAAAGGAACACCCACTAAATGCAAGGAATTTACCATCAGAAGAGTCGCGATATGTGATTTTCATGCCTTTTCATTGAGAGCAAAGATTGGTAACTGTATCCAATCAACATCATTCTTGTTTCATTTAAAAAGTTGATGACCTACCGAGGAAGAGGGAAAACAGACTACCGAGGAAACAGACTACCCAAGATGAGGCTGGAGGATAATGGTTACCAGATAAGGGTGAAGGTATTTCATATATTGAGTCAGTTTCTTCGATGTTATACCCTATAATGCATGTGCCTTCAGATAGATCTGCTTATACGTGGGAGTAAAAGAAAGGAAATAAATCAAGACATGCATTTTCACACAAGCTTTCCACATTAACAATGGCACTATTGACACAAAAGGTGTGGAGTGAGCTCTTAACCTCTTCCTGGTCAGTTGTTAAGTATGAGTTCATATACCGTCCTTGCTGTAATCCAGTTTTGGTGTTCCATACTTTCTTGTGTCTTTAGTTGCTTTGGTCTGAAAATGAGTGCTGTCACTAAGGTTAAGTGATCAGATGCTGAGAGATTAAGAAGTGTTCAGATTCAAGTTAGTAAGACCCCAACATTCAGTCTGTCTGAGTTTGTTGTGGGTATGAAAATGAACGCAATCTCTGGTTCAGTGAGAAGTTCCTGAGAGATGAACAAGTCCAACATGTTTTTGAAGCACATTTCCAAAAGACTTAGCATGGGTATATGTTACAGCTAAAAACATGATTGCATGCCCAGAGTAGTCAAGTATGTGCAAATTTGACTTGCTGTTGTATCACAGAACTGGTCAGAAATAATGTTCGCTTTATGGGTCAACAGTAAAGGAAGGGATATATTGCCTTAAGCTCTTTCTTTTGCATTTCAAGAAATGTAGAGTTAGGTTGTGCTACAGATCTGCCTATGATATGCAGCCCATGTATTAAGCAAGTCATGATTATTCTGCAACTTTCTCATGCAGAAAAACAGAAGGTAAATTCTGATGAAATGGCTTCAAAGCTCTTGTATCAAGGTAGTAATTGGGGGATTTTATTTATTTTTTTTTGTTTCCTCTTTCTCCTATTTTTGTTTGGTTTTTTTTTTGGTACGGGGCACTCGGGGGGGGGGGGGGAGGAGCGATTTGTTTCTTTCTAATTTTAGAGTTGATGAACCACTGATGATCGTGCGTCAACAGACTACCGATGTGCCTGAAAAAGGGGCTACTGACGAAAGCGTGAAGAGGCGGCAGAGAAACGGAGAAACAGCAATGATTGCCATTGGCGAAGGTAAGGTGCTCTTATTTACATCTATGACTTACATTTTCATATATATCCGCTTCGTAGTTTAGTTCTACGACTGTGTTACAGTCCAAATAACTAAACATCCTGGTTGTTTACCATATCATTTCTTCCTAAGAAGTTTAAAGTTCAAATAGGTTGACTGCAAAAAATAATCCAGGGGTCACAAGTCCATGATTAGTTTCCAACAACAAATCTGAAACTTTCTTTTCAATCTTTCGCGGAATAAACACATTGCTAGTTCATTGATTTAAACGCAAATAGCCAAATTTTGCATATTGGGTTATAATGGACTGAGAATTAATGCTATAGTATCTTTAAAAGATCAGGGAAACATTATTTTGTTACAGAAGACGACCTACAGACGGAATGGGGAACTGGGCTGTTAACATTACCATCAAGGAGCCCAAACACTGTGCAGTTTCCTAACTGAAAAAGTAATTATGCATGCCTATATAAATTTTAAATTGGACACTTAATGTTGACTCACTTTTAGCTTTTAGCTAGGCAAGATGCATCTGAATGCATAAAATATGATCAACCTTTAGAATTCAACATATTTACACATAGATCCCATTGACCTTTCACCTGTCTCTGAAAACATGGTAGGAAAAGGAGAAAATTCTGGTAACCAGCATTTTCTCCTTTTTCTACAATTTTTTCTATCCTATCAGATAAACTTAGATAAATGACGTAGGGGAAGAAGCCTTTTTGAAACATGATGGGAAAAGGAGAACCAGCATTTTCTCCTTCTCCCACAATGTTTTTCGTCCTATCAGATAAGCTTTACTGACCCTGGGGAAGAGCCCTTTTGAAAACATGGTGGGAAAAGGAGAAAATGCTGGTAATGTTTTTCCTCCTATCAGATGCCTTTTAATGACCCTTGGAAAGAATCCTTTTGAAAAGATAGTGGGGAAAGGAGAAAATACTGGTAACCAGCATTTTCTCCTTTTCCCAAAATGTTTTCTATCTTATCAGATGATTTTTGACGCCCCTTGGGAAAAGCCCTTTTCAAAACATTGTGGGGAAAGGAGAAAATGCTGGTTATCAGCATTTTCTCCTTTTACCACAATGTTTTTTAACCAATCAAAGGCAAGTTGCACCATTTGAGTCAGTTTTCCACCGGAAACGGTATTGTTGCATTTTGATACTTTCTTTCGCAGTACAGTGTTTTGCAATATAGTGTTTTCCGACATTTTCTTTAAAGAATGATCCATTTTGCTGTAATTGCACTGGACAACATACAAAAAATTATCAACGGTTGAAAAAGAGAGATAACTAACATCTTTTGTTTGATGTGGAAAAAAGCTGCTCTATTTAGTTTGAACATGCGCAGAATTTCTACTAATGTCATGTCCAACAGATCTTGGTAACTTTTACCTCGCTATATTTAGATCATATGACCCAAAGACAGAAGTGAGGAGCTGGGCTACCAAGAAGACCAACAAGATGCCCAGAAACAATGCAGTTTCCTAATGGAAAAGGTACTCTTGACATGCTCGTTGGCGCTTAACCCCAAATTCAATATTATTCAAGAAAGGCAGCTGCTGCTCAAATCTATGCTGTTCTTGATTTCTTTTAACAGTACTTGGTAGAATATTCTTTACATACCACTGGATGCCTTCCCAAATGTAACACTTCCAAGTGCAATTAAGATCAGAGATCAGACTGCTACTCTGTGTGCATTGATCTTTATCAACGGTGACCACTAAAGGGACTAAAAAGGTGCTAGGTAACATAACAGTTAAATGTCAAGGGAAGAAACTTCTGTTTCTTCAAGGCAGACCCTTTATGGAAAAGCTCAAATTTGGTTTAGAAAAAAATCTCTCGTTTGGGTGTATATTAAAAGAGGCAGTGTTGTTTACATTGTGTAGAGCATAACATAATATTGGCTAGTGAAATTCAATCAGCCCTATGACCTGGATCAGACTGAAAAAAATTGTGGTCATTCTATCAAAAAATGAAAAATGAAGTATATAGTTGATAAATTGCTTAGACTAAGAAACATTTGTTCAAGAATATAACAGTGTATGAAAAAATAAAAGGAACACCCACTAAATGCAAGGAATTTACCATCAGAAGAGTCGCGATATGTGATTTTCATGACTTTTCATAGAGAGCAAAGATTGGTAACTGTATCCAATCAACATCATTCTTGTTTCATTTAAAAAGTTGATGACCTACTGAGGAAGAGGGAAAACAGACTACCGAGGAAACAGACTACCCAAGATGAGGCTGGAGGATAATGGTTACCAGATAAGGGTGAATGTATTTCATAAATTGAGTCATTTTCTTCAATGTTATACCCTATAATGCATGTGCCTTCAGGGAGATCTGCTTATACGTGGGAGTAAAAGAAAGGAAATAAATCAAGACATGCATTTTCACACAAGCTTTCCACTTTAACAATGGCACTATTGACACAAAAGGTGTGGAGTGAGCTCTTAACCTCTTCCTGGTCAGTTGTTAAGCGAGTTCATATACCATCCTTGCTGTAATCCAGTTTGGGTGTTCCATACTTTCTTGTGTCTTTAGTTGCTTTGGTCTGAAAATGAGTGCTGTCACTAAGGTTAAGTGATCAGATGCTGAGAGATTAAGAAGTGTTCAGATTCAAGTTAGTGAGACCCCAACATTCAGTCTGTCTGAGTTTGTTGTGGGTATGAAAATGACCGCAATCTCTGGTTCAGTGAGAAGTTCCTGAGAGATGCATTTCAAGGAATGTAGAGTTAGGTTGTGCTACAAATCTGCCTATGATATGCAGCCCATGTATTAAGCAAGTCACGATTGTTCTGCAACTTTCTCATTCAGAAAAACAGAAGGTAAATGCTGATGAAATGGCTTCAAAGCTCTTGTGGCAAGGTAGTAATTGGGGGATTTTATTTATTTTTTTTGTTTCCTCTTTCTCATATTTTTGTTTGTTTTTTTGGTACGGGGCACTCTGAGGGGGAGGGGCGGGAGCGATTTAATTCTTTCTAATTTCAGAGTTGATGAACCACTGATGATCGTGTGTCAACAGACTACCGATGTGCCTGAAAATGGGGCTACTGACGAAAGCGTGAAGAGGCGGCAGAGAAACGGAGAAACAGCAATGATTGCCATTGGCGAAGGTAAGGTGCTCTTATTTACATCTATGACTTACATTTTCATATATATCCGCTTCGTAGTTTAGTTCTACGACTGTGTTACAGTCCAAATAACTAAACATCCTGGTTGTTTACCATATCATTTCTCGCTTAGAAGTTTAAAGTTCAAATAGGTTGACTGCAAAAAATAATCCAGGGGTCACAAGTCCATGATTAGTTTCCAACAACAAATCTGAAACTTTCTTTTCAATCTTTCGGGCCATAAACACATTGCTAGTTTATTGATTTAAACGCAAATAGCCAAGTTTTGTATATTGGGTTATAATGGACTGAGAATTAATGCTATAGTATCTTTAAAAGATCAGGGAAACATTATTTTGTTACAGAAGACGACCGACAGACGGAGTGGGGAACTGGGCTGTTAACATTACCATCAAGGAGCCCAAACACTGTGCAGTTTCCTAACTGAAAAAGTAATTATGCATGCCTATATAAATTTTAAATTAGACACTTAATGTTGACTCACTTTTAGCTTTTAGCTAGGCAAGATGCATCTGAATGCATTAAATATGATCAACCTTTAGAATTCAAGATATTCACACATAGATTCCATTGACCTTTCAACTGTCTCTGAAAACATGGTAGGAAAAGGAGAAAATTCTGGTAACCAGCATTTTCTCCTTTTTCCACAATATTTCCTATCCTATCAGATAATCTTAGAAAAATGACCCAGGGGAAGAAGCCTTTTGAAAACGTGGTTGGAAAAGGAGAAAATGCTGGTAACCAGCATTTTCTCCTTGTCCCACTATGTTTTTCGTCCTATCAGATAAGTTTTACTGACCCTGGGGAAGAGCCCTTTTGAAAACATGGTGGGAAAAGGAGAAAATGCTGGTAATGTTTTTCCTCCTATCAGATGCCTTTTAATGACCCTTGGAAAGAAGCTTTTTGAAAAGACAATGGGGAAAGGAGAAAATACTGGTAACCAGCATTTTCTCCTTTTCCCAAAATGTTTTCTATCCTATCAGATGATTTTTAATGCCCCTTGGGAAAAGCCCTTTTCAAGACATTGTGGGGAAAGGAGAAAATGCTGGTAATCAGGATTTTCTCCTTTACCAAGATGTTTTTTAACCAATCAAAGGCAAGTTGCACCATTTGAGTCAGTTTTCCACCGGAAAAGGTATTGTTGCATTTTGATACTTTCTTCCGCAGTACAGTATTTTGCAATATAGTGTTTTCCGACATTTTCTTTAAAGAATGATCCATTTTGCTGTAATTGCACTGGACAACATACAAAAAATTATCAACGGTTGAAAAAGAGAGATAACTAACATTTTTTGTTTGATGTGAAAAAAAGCTGTTCTATTTAGTTTAAACATGCGCAAAATTTCTACTAATGTCATGTCCAACAGATCTTGGTAACTTTTACCTTGCTATATTTAGATCATATGACCCAAAGACAGAAGTGAGGAGCTGGGCTACCAAGAAGACCAACAAGATGCCCAGAAACAATGCAGTTTCCTAATGGAAAAGGTACTCTTGACATGCTCGTTGGCGCTTAACCCCAAATTCAATATTATTCAAGAAAGGCAGCTGCTGCTCAAATCTATGCCTTTCTTGATTTCTTTTAACAGTACTTGGTAGAATATTCTTTACATACCACTGGATGCCTTCCGAATTGTAACACTTGCAAGTGCAATTAAGATCAGAGATCAGACTGCTACTCTGTGTGCATTTATCTTTATCAACGGAGACCACTAAAGGGACTAAAAAGGTGCTAGGTAACATAACAGTTAAATGTCAAGGGAAGAAACTCCTGTTTCTCCAAAGCAGACTCTTTATGGAAAAGCTCAAATTTGGTTCAGAAAATCTCTCGTTTGGGTGTATATTAAAAGAGGCAGTGTTGTTTACATTATGTAGAGCATAACATAATATTGGCTAGTGAAATTCAATTAGCCCTATGACCTGGATCTGACTGAAAAAAATTGTGATCATTCTATCTAAAAATGAAAAATGAAGTATATAGTTGATAAATTGCTTAGACTAAGAAACATTTGTTCAAGGATATAACAGTGTATGAAAAAATAAAAGGAACACCCAATAAATGCAAGGAATTTACCATCAGAAGAGTCGCGATATGTGATTTTCATGCCTTTTCATTGAGAGCAAAGATTGGTAACTGTATCCAATCAACATCATTCTTGTTTCATTTAAAAAGTTGATGACCTACCGAGGAAGAGGGAAAACAGACTACCGAGGAAACAGACTACCCAAGATGAGGCTGGAGGATAATGGTTACCAGATAAGGGTGAATGTATTTCATATATTGAGTCAGTTTCTTCAATGTTATACCCTATAATGCATGTGCCTTCAGGGAGATCTGCTTATACGTGGGAGTAAAAGAAAGGAAATAAATCAAGACATGCATTTTCACACAAGCTTTCCACTTTAACAATGGCACTATTGACACAAAAGGTGTGGAGTGAGCTCTTAACCTCTTCCTGGTCAGTTGTTACGTGAGTTCATATACCATCCTTGCTGTAATCCAGTTTGGATGTTCCATACTTTCTTGTGTCTTTAGTTGCTTTGGTCTTAAAATGAGTGCTGTCACTAAGGTTAAGTGATCAGATGCTGAGAGATTAAGAAGTGTTCCGATTCAAGTTAGTAAGACCCCAACATTCAGTCTGTCTGAGTTTGTTGTGGGTATGAAAATGACCGCAATCTCTGGTTCAGTGAGAAGTTCCTGAGAGATGAACAAGTCCAACATGTTTTTGAAGCACATTTCCAAAAAACTTAGCATGGGTATATGTTACAGCTAGAAACATGATTGCATGCCCCGGGTAGTCAAGTATGTGCAAATTTGACTTGCTGTTGTATCACAGAACTGGTCAGAAATAATGTTCGCTATTGGGTAAACAGTAAAGGAAGGGATATATGGCCTTAAGCTCTTTCTTTTGCATTTCAAGGAATGTAGAGTTAGGTTGTGCTACACATCTGCCTATGATATGCAGCCCATGTATTAAGCAAGTCACGATTGTTCTGCAACTTTCTCATTCAGAAAAACAGAAGGTAAATTCTGATGAAATGGCTTCAAAGCTCAAGGTAGTAATTGGGGGATTTTATTTATTTTTTTTGTTTCCTCTTTCTCATATTTTTGTTTGTGATTTTGGTACGGGGCGCTCTGAGGGGGGGGGGGGGGGGCGGGGGCGATTTGTTTCTTTCTAATTTTAGAGTTGATGAACCACTGATGATCGTGTGTAAACAGACTACCGATGTGCCTGAAAAAGGGGCTACTGACGAAAGCGTGAAGAGGCGGCAGAGAAACGGAGAAACAGCAATGATTGCCATTGGCGAAGGTAAGGTGCTCTTATTTACATCTATGACTTACATTTTCATATACATGTATATCCGCTTTGTAGTTTAGTTCTACGACTGTGTTACAGTCCAAATAACTAAACATCCTGGTTGTTTACCATATCATTTCTCCCTAAGAAGTTTAAAGTTCAAATAGGTTGACTGCAAAAAATAATCCAGGGGTCACAAGTCCATGATTAGTTTCCAACAACAAATCTGAAACTTTGTTTTCAATCTTTCGGGCCATAAACACATTGCTAGTTTATTGATTTAAACGCAAATAGCCAAATTTTGTATATTGGGTTATAATGGACTGAGAATTAATGCTATAGTATCTTTAAAAGATCAGGGAAACATTATTTTGTTACAGAAGACGACCTACAGACGGAGTGGGGAACTGGGCTGTTAACATTACCATCAAGGAGCCCAAACACTGTGCAGTTTCCTAACTGAAAAAGTAATTATGCATGCCTATATAAATTTTAAATTGGACACTTAATGTTGACTCGCTTTTGGCTTTTAGCTAGGCAAGATGCATCTGAATGCATAAAATATGATCAACCTTTAGAATTCAAGATATTCACACATAGATTCCATTGACCTTTCACCTGTCTCTGAAAACATGGTAGGAAAAGGAGAAAATTCTGGTAACCAGCATTTTCTCCTTTTTCCACAATATTTCCTATCCTATCAGATAATCTTAGATAAATGACCCAGGGGAAGAAGCCTTTTGAAAACATGGTGGGAAAAGGAGAAAATGCTGGTTACCTAAGATCAGATACGTTTTACTGACCCTGGGGAAGAGCCCTTTTGAAAACATGGTGGGAAAAGGAGAAAATGCTGGTAATGTTTTTCCTCCTATCAGATGCCTTTTAATGACCCTTGGAAAGAAGCTTTTTGAAAAGATAGTGGGGAAAGGAGAAAATACTGGTAACCAGCATTTTCTCCTTTTCCCAAAATGTTTTCTATCCTATCAGATGATTTTTAATGCCCCTTGGGAAAGCCCTTTTCAAAACATTGTGGGGAAAGAAGAAAATGCTGGTAATCAGCATTTTCTCCTTTTACCACAATGTTTTTTAACCAATCAAAGGCAAGTATCACAATTTGAGTCAGTTTTCCACCGGAAAAGGTATTGTTGCATTTTGATACTTTCTTTCGCAGTACAGTGTTTTGCAATATAGTGTTTTCCGACATTTTCTTTAAAGAATGATCTATTTTGCTGTAATTGCACCGGACAACATACAAAAAATTATCAACGGTTGAAAAAGAGAGATAACTAACATCTTTTGTTTGATGTGAAAAAAAGCTGCTCTATTTAGTTTGAACATGCGCAGAATTTCTACTAATGTCATGTCCAACAGATCTTGGTAACTTTTACCTTGCTATATTTAGATCATATGACCCAAAGACAGAAGTGAGGAGCTGGGCTACCAAGAAGACCAACATGATGCCCAGAAACAATGCAGTTTCCTAATGGAAAAGGTACTCTTGACATGCTCGTTGGCGCTTAACCCCAAATTCAATATTATTCAAGAAAGGCAGCTGCTGCTCAAATCTATGCTTTTCTTGATTTCTTTTAACAGTACTTGGTAGAATATTCTTTACATACCACTGGATGCCTTCCCAATTGTAACACTTGCAAGTGCAGTTAAGATCAGAGATCAGACTGCTACTCTGTGTGCATTGATCTTTATCAACGGTGACCACTAAAGGGACTAAAAAGGTGCTAGGTAACATAACAGTTAAATGTCAAGGGAAGAAACTTCTGTTTCTTCAAGGCAGACCCTTTATGGAAAAGCTCAAATTTGGTTTAGAAAAAAATCTCTCGTTTGGGTGTATATTAAAAGAGGCAGTGTTGTTTACATTGTGTAGAGCATAACATAATATTGGCTAGTGAAATTCAATCAGCCCTATGACCTGGATCAGACTGAAAAAAATTGTGGTCATTCTATCAAAAAATGAAAAATGAAGTATATAGTTGATAAATTGCTTAGACTAAGAAACATTTGTTCAAGAATATAACAGTGTATGAAAAAATAAAAGGAACACCCACTAAATGCAAGGAATTTACCATCAGAAGAGTCGCGATATGTGATTTTCATGACTTTTCATAGAGAGCAAAGATTGGTAACTGTATCCAATCAACATCATTCTTGTTTCATTTAAAAAGTTGATGACCTACTGAGGAAGAGGGAAAACAGACTACCGAGGAAACAGACTACCCAAGATGAGGCTGGAGGATAATGGTTACCAGATAAGGGTGAATGTATTTCATAAATTGAGTCATTTTCTTCAATGTTATACCCTATAATGCATGTGCCTTCAGGGAGATCTGCTTATACGTGGGAGTAAAAGAAAGGAAATAAATCAAGACATGCATTTTCACACAAGCTTTCCACTTTAACAATGGCACTATTGACACAAAAGGTGTGGAGTGAGCTCTTAACCTCTTCCTGGTCAGTTGTTAAGCGAGTTCATATACCATCCTTGCTGTAATCCAGTTTGGGTGTTCCATACTTTCTTGTGTCTTTAGTTGCTTTGGTCTGAAAATGAGTGCTGTCACTAAGGTTAAGTGATCAGATGCTGAGAGATTAAGAAGTGTTCAGATTCAAGTTAGTGAGACCCCAACATTCAGTCTGTCTGAGTTTGTTGTGGGTATGAAAATGACCGCAATCTCTGGTTCAGTGAGAAGTTCCTGAGAGATGCATTTCAAGGAATGTAGAGTTAGGTTGTGCTACAAATCTGCCTATGATATGCAGCCCATGTATTAAGCAAGTCACGATTGTTCTGCAACTTTCTCATTCAGAAAAACAGAAGGTAAATGCTGATGAAATGGCTTCAAAGCTCTTGTGGCAAGGTAGTAATTGGGGGATTTTATTTATTTTTTTTGTTTCCTCTTTCTCATATTTTTGTTTGTTTTTTTGGTACGGGGCACTCTGAGGGGGAGGGGCGGGAGCGATTTAATTCTTTCTAATTTCAGAGTTGATGAACCACTGATGATCGTGTGTCAACAGACTACCGATGTGCCTGAAAATGGGGCTACTGACGAAAGCGTGAAGAGGCGGCAGAGAAACGGAGAAACAGCAATGATTGCCATTGGCGAAGGTAAGGTGCTCTTATTTACATCTATGACTTACATTTTCATATATATCCGCTTCGTAGTTTAGTTCTACGACTGTGTTACAGTCCAAATAACTAAACATCCTGGTTGTTTACCATATCATTTCTCGCTTAGAAGTTTAAAGTTCAAATAGGTTGACTGCAAAAAATAATCCAGGGGTCACAAGTCCATGATTAGTTTCCAACAACAAATCTGAAACTTTCTTTTCAATCTTTCGGGCCATAAACACATTGCTAGTTTATTGATTTAAACGCAAATAGCCAAGTTTTGTATATTGGGTTATAATGGACTGAGAATTAATGCTATAGTATCTTTAAAAGATCAGGGAAACATTATTTTGTTACAGAAGACGACCGACAGACGGAGTGGGGAACTGGGCTGTTAACATTACCATCAAGGAGCCCAAACACTGTGCAGTTTCCTAACTGAAAAAGTAATTATGCATGCCTATATAAATTTTAAATTAGACACTTAATGTTGACTCACTTTTAGCTTTTAGCTAGGCAAGATGCATCTGAATGCATTAAATATGATCAACCTTTAGAATTCAAGATATTCACACATAGATTCCATTGACCTTTCAACTGTCTCTGAAAACATGGTAGGAAAAGGAGAAAATTCTGGTAACCAGCATTTTCTCCTTTTTCCACAATATTTCCTATCCTATCAGATAATCTTAGAAAAATGACCCAGGGGAAGAAGCCTTTTGAAAACGTGGTTGGAAAAGGAGAAAATGCTGGTAACCAGCATTTTCTCCTTGTCCCACTATGTTTTTCGTCCTATCAGATAAGTTTTACTGACCCTGGGGAAGAGCCCTTTTGAAAACATGGTGGGAAAAGGAGAAAATGCTGGTAATGTTTTTCCTCCTATCAGATGCCTTTTAATGACCCTTGGAAAGAAGCTTTTTGAAAAGACAATGGGGAAAGGAGAAAATACTGGTAACCAGCATTTTCTCCTTTTCCCAAAATGTTTTCTATCCTATCAGATGATTTTTAATGCCCCTTGGGAAAAGCCCTTTTCAAGACATTGTGGGGAAAGGAGAAAATGCTGGTAATCAGGATTTTCTCCTTTACCAAGATGTTTTTTAACCAATCAAAGGCAAGTTGCACCATTTGAGTCAGTTTTCCACCGGAAAAGGTATTGTTGCATTTTGATACTTTCTTCCGCAGTACAGTATTTTGCAATATAGTGTTTTCCGACATTTTCTTTAAAGAATGATCCATTTTGCTGTAATTGCACTGGACAACATACAAAAAATTATCAACGGTTGAAAAAGAGAGATAACTAACATTTTTTGTTTGATGTGAAAAAAAGCTGTTCTATTTAGTTTAAACATGCGCAAAATTTCTACTAATGTCATGTCCAACAGATCTTGGTAACTTTTACCTTGCTATATTTAGATCATATGACCCAAAGACAGAAGTGAGGAGCTGGGCTACCAAGAAGACCAACAAGATGCCCAGAAACAATGCAGTTTCCTAATGGAAATGGTACTCTTGACATGCTCGTTGGCGCTTAACCCCAAATTCAATATTATTCAAGAAAGGCAGCTGCTGCTCAAATCTATGCCTTTCTTGATTTCTTTTAACAGTACTTGGTAGAATATTCTTTACATACCACTGGATGCCTTCCGAATTGTAACACTTGCAAGTGCAATTAAGATCAGAGATCAGACTGCTACTCTGTGTGCATTTATCTTTATCAACGGAGACCACTAAAGGGACTAAAAAGGTGCTAGGTAACATAACAGTTAAATGTCAAGGGAAGAAACTCCTGTTTCTCCAAAGCAGACTCTTTATGGAAAAGCTCAAATTTGGTTCAGAAAATCTCTCGTTTGGGTGTATATTAAAAGAGGCAGTGTTGTTTACATTATGTAGAGCATAACATAATATTGGCTAGTGAAATTCAATTAGCCCTATGACCTGGATCTGACTGAAAAAAATTGTGATCATTCTATCTAAAAATGAAAAATGAAGTATATAGTTGATAAATTGCTTAGACTAAGAAACATTTGTTCAAGGATATAACAGTGTATGAAAAAATAAAAGGAACACCCAATAAATGCAAGGAATTTACCATCAGAAGAGTCGCGATATGTGATTTTCATGCCTTTTCATTGAGAGCAAAGATTGGTAACTGTATCCAATCAACATCATTCTTGTTTCATTTAAAAAGTTGATGACCTACCGAGGAAGAGGGAAAACAGACTACCGAGGAAACAGACTACCCAAGATGAGGCTGGAGGATAATGGTTACCAGATAAGGGTGAATGTATTTCATATATTGAGTCAGTTTCTTCAATGTTATACCCTATAATGCATGTGCCTTCAGGGAGATCTGCTTATACGTGGGAGTAAAAGAAAGGAAATAAATCAAGACATGCATTTTCACACAAGCTTTCCACTTTAACAATGGCACTATTGACACAAAAGGTGTGGAGTGAGCTCTTAACCTCTTCCTGGTCAGTTGTTACGTGAGTTCATATACCATCCTTGCTGTAATCCAGTTTGGATGTTCCATACTTTCTTGTGTCTTTAGTTGCTTTGGTCTTAAAATGAGTGCTGTCACTAAGGTTAAGTGATCAGATGCTGAGAGATTAAGAAGTGTTCCGATTCAAGTTAGTAAGACCCCAACATTCAGTCTGTCTGAGTTTGTTGTGGGTATGAAAATGACCGCAATCTCTGGTTCAGTGAGAAGTTCCTGAGAGATGAACAAGTCCAACATGTTTTTGAAGCACATTTCCAAAAAACTTAGCATGGGTATATGTTACAGCTAGAAACATGATTGCATGCCCCGGGTAGTCAAGTATGTGCAAATTTGACTTGCTGTTGTATCACAGAACTGGTCAGAAATAATGTTCGCTATTGGGTAAACAGTAAAGGAAGGGATATATGGCCTTAAGCTCTTTCTTTTGCATTTCAAGGAATGTAGAGTTAGGTTGTGCTACACATCTGCCTATGATATGCAGCCCATGTATTAAGCAAGTCACGATTGTTCTGCAACTTTCTCATTCAGAAAAACAGAAGGTAAATTCTGATGAAATGGCTTCAAAGCTCAAGGTAGTAATTGGGGGATTTTATTTATTTTTTTTGTTTCCTCTTTCTCATATTTTTGTTTGTGTTTTTGGTACGGGGCGCTCTGAGGGGGGGGGGGGGCGGGAGCGATTTGTTTCTTTCTAATTTTAGAGTTGATGAACCACTGATGATCGTGTGTAAACAGACTACCGATGTGCCTGAAAAAGGGGCTACTGACGAAAGCGTGAAGAGGCGGCAGAGAAACGGAGAAACAGCAATGATTGCCATTGGCGAAGGTAAGGTGCTCTTATTTACATCTATGACTTACATTTTCATATACATGTATATCCGCTTTGTAGTTTAGTTCTACGACTGTGTTACAGTCCAAATAACTAAACATCCTGGTTGTTTACCATATCATTTCTCCCTAAGAAGTTTAAAGTTCAAATAGGTTGACTGCAAAAAATAATCCAGGGGTCACAAGTCCATGATTAGTTTCCAACAACAAATCTGAAACTTTGTTTTCAATCTTTCGGGCCATAAACACATTGCTAGTTTATTGATTTAAACGCAAATAGCCAAATTTTGTATATTGGGTTATAATGGACTGAGAATTAATGCTATAGTATCTTTAAAAGATCAGGGAAACATTATTTTGTTACAGAAGACGACCTACAGACGGAGTGGGGAACTGGGCTGTTAACATTACCATCAAGGAGCCCAAACACTGTGCAGTTTCCTAACTGAAAAAGTAATTATGCATGCCTATATAAATTTTAAATTGGACACTTAATGTTGACTCACTTTTAGCTTTTAGCTAGGCAAGATGCATCTGAATGCATAAAATATGATCAACCTTTAGAATTCAAGATATTCACACATAGATTCCATTGACCTTTCACCTGTCTCTGAAAACATGGTAGGAAAAGGAGAAAATTCTGGTAACCAGCATTTTCTCCTTTTTCCACAATATTTCCTATCCTATCAGATAATCTTAGAAAAATGACCCAGGGGAAGAAGCCTTTTGAAAACATGGTGGGAAAAGGAGAAAATGCTGGTTACCTAAGATCAGATACGTTTTACTGACCCTGGGGAAGAGCCCTTTTGAAAACATGGTGGGAAAAGGAGAAAATGCTGGTAATGTTTTTCCTCCTATCAGATGCCTTTTAATGACCCTTGGAAAGAAGCTTTTTGAAAAGATAGTGGGGAAAGGAGAAAATACTGGTAACCAGCATTTTCTCCTTTTCCCAAAATGTTTTCTATCCTATCAGATGATTTTTAATGCCCCTTGGGAAAGCCCTTTTCAAAACATTGTGGGGAAAGAAGAAAATGCTGGTAATCAGCATTTTCTCCTTTTACCACAATGTTTTTTAACCAATCAAAGGCAAGTATCACAATTTGAGTCAGTTTTCCACCGGAAAAGGTATTGTTGCATTTTGATACTTTCTTCCGCAGTACAGTGTTTTGCAATATAGTGTTTTCCGACATTTTCTTTAAAGAATGATCTATTTTGCTGTAATTGCACCGGACAACATACAAAAAATTATCAACGGTTGAAAAAGAGAGATAACTAACATCTTTTGTTTGATGTGAAAAAAAGCTGCTCTATTTAGTTTGAACATGCGCAGAATTTCTACTAATGTCATGTCCAACAGATCTTGGTAACTTTTACCTTGCTATATTTAGATCATATGACCCAAAGACAGAAGTGAGGAGCTGGGCTACCAAGAAGACCAACAAGATGCCCAGAAACAATGCAGTTTCCTAATGGAAAAGGTACTCTTGACATGCTCGTTGGCGCTTAACCCCAAATTCAATATTATTCAAGAAAGGCAGCTGCTGCTCAAATCTATGCCTTTCTTGATTTCTTTTAACAGTACTTGGTAGAATATTCTTTACATACCACTGGATGCCTTCCCAATTGTAACACTTGCAAGTGCAGTTAAGATCAGAGATCAGACTGCTACTCTGTGTGCGTTGATCTTTATCAACGGTGACCACTAAAGGGACTAAAAAGGTGCTAGGTAACATAATAGTTAAATGTCAAGGGAAGAAACTACTGTTTCTCCAAAGCAGACCCTTTATGCAAAAGCTCAAATTTGGTTCAGAAAATCTCTCGTTTGGGTGTATATTAAAAGAGGCAGTGTTGTTTACATTGTGTCGAGCATAACATAATATTGGCTAGTGAAATTCAATTAGCTCTATGACCTGGATCAGACTGAAAAAAATTGTGGTCATTCTATCAAAAAATGAAAATTGAAGTATATAGTTGATAAATTGCTTAGACTAAGAAACATTTGTTCAAGGATATGACAGTGTATGAAAAAATAAAAGGAACACCCACTAAATGCAAGGAATTTACCATCGAAAGAGTCGCGATATGTGATTTTCATGCCTTTTCATTGAGAGCAAAGATTGGTAACTGTATCCAATCAACATCATTCTAGTTTCATTTAAAAAGTTGATGACCTACCGAGGAAGAGGGAAAACAGACTACCGAGGAAACAGACTACCCAAGATGAGGCTGGAGGATAATGGTTACCAGATGAGGGTGAAGGTATTTCATATATTGAGTCAGTTTCTTCAATGTTATACCCTATAATGCATGTGCCTTCAGGGAGATCTGCTTATACGTGGGAGTAAAGGAAAGGAAATAAATCAAGACATGCATTTTCACACAAGCTTTCCACTTTAACAATGGCACTATTGACACAAAAGATGTGGAGTGAGCTCTTAACCTCTCCTGGTCAGTTGTTAAGTGAGTTCATATACCATCCTTGCTGTAATCCAGTTTGGGTGTTCCATACTTTCTTGTGTCTTTAGTTGCTTTGGTCTGAAAATGAGTGCTGTCACTAAGGTTAAGTGATCAGATGCTGAGAGATTAAGAAGTGTTCAGATCCAAGTTAGTAAGACCCCAACATTCAGTCTGTTTGAGTTTGTCGTGGGTATGAAAATGACCGCAGTCTCTGGTTCAGTGAGAAGTTCCTGAGAGATGAACAAGTCCAACATGTTTTTGAAGCACATTTCCAAAAAACTTAGCATGGGTATATGTTACAGGTAGAAACATGATTGCATGCCCAGGGTAGTCAAGTATGTGCAAATTTGACTTGCTGTTGTATCACAGAACTGGTCAGAAATAATGTTCGCTTTATGGGTCAACAGTAAAGGAAGGGATATATGGCCTTAAGCTCTTTCCTTTGCTTTTCAAGGAATGTAGAGTTAGGTTGTGCTACACATCTGCCTATGATATGCAGCCTATGTATTAAGCAAGTCACGATTGTTCTGCAACTTTCTCATGCAGAAAAATGGAAGGTAAATTCTGATAAAATGGCTTCAAAGCTCTTGTGGCAAGGTAGTATTGGGGGATTTTATTTATTTTTTTTGTTTCCTCTTTCTCATATTTTTGTTTGTTTTTTTGGTACGGGGCACTCTGAGGGGGAGGGGCGGGAGCGATTTGTTTCTTTCTAATTTCAGAGTTGATGAACCACTGGTGATCGTATGTCAACAGACTACCGATGTGCCTGAAAAAGGGGCTACTGACGAAAGCGTGAAGAGGCGGCAGAGAAACGGAGAAACAGCAATGATTGCCATTGGCAAAGGTAAGGTGCTCTTATTTACATCTATGACTTACATTTTCATATATATCCGCTTCGTAGTTTAGTTCTACGACTGTGTTACAGTCCAAATAACTAAACATCCTGGTTGTTTACCATATCATTTCTCCCTAAGAAGTTTAAAGTTCAAATAGGTTGACTGCAAAAAATAATCCAGGGGTCACAAGTCCATGATTAGTTTCCAACAACAAATCTGAAACTTTGTTTTCAATCTTTCGGGCCATAAACACATTGCTAGTTTATTGATTTAAACGGAAATAGCCAAATTTTGTATATTGGGTTATAATGGACTGAGAATTAATGCTATAGTATCTTTAAAAGATCAGGGAAACATTATTTTGTTACAGAAGACGACCTACAGACGGAGTGGGGAACTGGGCTGTTAACATTACCATCAAGGAGCCCAAACACTGTGCAGTTTCCTAACTGAAAAAGTAATTATGCATGCCTATATAAATTTTAAATTGGACACTTAATGTTGACTCACTTTTAGCTTTTAGCTAGGCAAGATGCATCTGAATGCATAAAATATGATCAACCTTTAGAATTCAAGATATTCACACATAGATTCCATTGACCTTTCACCTGTCTCTGAAAACATGGTAGGAAAAGGAGAAAATTCTGGTAACCAGCTTTTTCTCCTTTTTCCACAATATTTCCTATCCTATCAGATAATCTTAGATAAATGACCCAGGGGAAGAAGCCTTTTGAAAACATGGTGGGAAAAGGAGAAAATGCTGGTAACCAACATTTTCTCCTTCTCCCACTATGGTTTTCGTCCTATCAGATAAGTTTTACTGACCTTGGAGAAGAGCCCTTTTGAAAACATGGTGGGAAAAGGAGAAAATTCTTGTAATGTTTTTCCTCCTATCAGATGACTTTTAATGACCCTTGGAAACTATCTTTTTGAAAAGATAGTGGGGAAAGGAGAAAATACTGGTAACCGGCATTTTCTCCTTTTCCCAAAATGTTTTCTATCCTATCAGATGATTTTTAATGCCCCTTGGGAAAAGCCCTTTTCAAAACATTGTGGGGAAAGGAGAAAATGCTGGTAATCAGCATTTTCTCCTTTTACCACAATGCTTTTTAACCAATCAAAGGCAAGTTGCACCATTTGAGTCAGTTTTCCACCGGAAACGGTATTGTTGCATTTTGATACTTTCTTTCGCAGTACAGTGTTTTGCAATATAGTGTTTTCCGACATTTTCTTTAAAGAATGATCCATTTTGCTGTAATTGCACTGGACAACATACAAAAAATTATCAACGGTTGAAAAAGAGAGATAACTAACATCTTTTGTTTGATGTGGAAAAAAGCTGTTCTATTTAGTTTGAACATGCGCAGAATTTCTACTAATGTCATGTCCAACAGATCTTGGTAACTTTTACCTTGCTATATTTAGATCATATGACCCAAAGACAGAAGTGAGGAGCTGGGCTACCAAGAAGACCAACAAGATGCCCAGAAACAATGCAGTTTCCTAATGGAAATGGTACTCTTGACAAGCTCGTTGGCGCTTAACCCCAAATTCAATATTATTCAAGAAAGGCAGCTGCTGCTTAAATCTATGCCTTTCTTGATTTCTTTTAACAGTACTTGGTAGAATATTCTTTACATACCACTGGATGCCTTCCCAATTGCAAGTAACACTTGCAAGTGCAATTAAGATCAGAGATCAGACTGCTACTCTGTGTGCATTGATCTTTATCAACGGTGACGAGTAAAGGGACTAAAAAGGTTCTAGGTAACATAACAATTAAATATCAAGGGAAGAAACTTCTGTTTCTCCAAAACAGACCCTTTATGGAAAAGCTCAAATTTGGTTCAGAAAATCTCTCGTTTGGGTGTACATAAAAGAGGCAGTGTTGTTTAAATTGTAGAGCATAACATAATATTGGCTAGTGAAATTCAATTAGCCCCATGACCTGGATCAGAATGAAAAAAATTGTGGTCATTCTATCAAAAAATGAAATATATAGTTGATAAATTGCTTAGACTAAGAAACATTTGTTCAAGGATATAACAGCGTATGAAAAAATAAAAGGAACACCCACTAAATGCAAGGAATTTACCATCAGAAGAGTCGCGATATGTGATTTTCATGCCTTTTCATTGAGAGCAAAGATTGGTAACTGTATCCAATCAACATCATTCTTGTTTCATTTAAAAAGTTGATGACCTACCGAGGAAGAGGGAAAACAGACTACCGAGGAAACAGACTACCCAAGATGAGGCTGGAGGATAATGGTTACCAGATAAGGGTGAAGGTATTTCATATATTGAGTCAGTTTCTTCGATGTTATACCCTATAATGCATGTGCCTTCAGATAGATCTGCTTATACGTGGGAGTAAAAGAAAGGAAATAAATCAAGACATGCATTTTCACACAAGCTTTCCACATTAACAATGGCACTATTGACACAAAAGGTGTGGAGTGAGCTCTTAACCTCTTCCTGGTCAGTTGTTAAGTATGAGTTCATATACCGTCCTTGCTGTAATCCAGTTTTGGTGTTCCATACTTTCTTGTGTCTTTAGTTGCTTTGGTCTGAAAATGAGTGCTGTCACTAAGGTTAAGTGATCAGATGCTGAGAGATTAAGAAGTGTTCAGATTCAAGTTAGTAAGACCCCAACATTCAGTCTGTCTGAGTTTGTTGTGGGTATGAAAATGAACGCAATCTCTGGTTCAGTGAGAAGTTCCTGAGAGATGAACAAGTCCAACATGTTTTTGAAGCACATTTCCAAAAGACTTAGCATGGGTATATGTTACAGCTAAAAACATGATTGCATGCCCAGAGTAGTCAAGTATGTGCAAATTTGACTTGCTGTTGTATCACAGAACTGGTCAGAAATAATGTTCGCTTTATGGGTCAACAGTAAAGGAAGGGATATATTGCCTTAAGCTCTTTCTTTTGCATTTCAAGAAATGTAGAGTTAGGTTGTGCTACAGATCTGCCTATGATATGCAGCCCATGTATTAAGCAAGTCATGATTATTCTGCAACTTTCTCATGCAGAAAAACAGAAGGTAAATTCTGATGAAATGGCTTCAAAGCTCTTGTATCAAGGTAGTAATTGGGGGATTTTATTTATTTTTTTTTGTTTCCTCTTTCTCCTATTTTTGTTTGGTTTTTTTTTTGGTACGGGGCACTCGGGGGGGGGGGAGGAGCGATTTGTTTCTTTCTAATTTTAGAGTTGATGAACCACTGATGATCGTGCGTCAACAGACTACCGATGTGCCTGAAAAAGGGGCTACTGACGAAAGCGTGAAGAGGCGGCAGAGAAACGGAGAAACAGCAATGATTGCCATTGGCGAAGGTAAGGTGCTCTTATTTACATCTATGACTTACATTTTCATATATATCCGCTTCGTAGTTTAGTTCTACGACTGTGTTACAGTCCAAATAACTAAACATCCTGGTTGTTTACCATATCATTTCTTCCTAAGAAGTTTAAAGTTCAAATAGGTTGACTGCAAAAAATAATCCAGGGGTCACAAGTCCATGATTAGTTTCCAACAACAAATCTGAAACTTTCTTTTCAATCTTTCGCGGAATAAACACATTGCTAGTTCATTGATTTAAACGCAAATAGCCAAATTTTGCATATTGGGTTATAATGGACTGAGAATTAATGCTATAGTATCTTTAAAAGATCAGGGAAACATTATTTTGTTACAGAAGACGACCTACAGACGGAATGGGGAACTGGGCTGTTAACATTACCATCAAGGAGCCCAAACACTGTGCAGTTTCCTAACTGAAAAAGTAATTATGCATGCCTATATAAATTTTAAATTGGACACTTAATGTTGACTCACTTTTAGCTTTTAGCTAGGCAAGATGCATCTGAATGCATAAAATATGATCAACCTTTAGAATTCAACATATTTACACATAGATCCCATTGACCTTTCACCTGTCTCTGAAAACATGGTAGGAAAAGGAGAAAATTCTGGTAACCAGCATTTTCTCCTTTTTCTACAATTTTTTCTATCCTATCAGATAAACTTAGATAAATGACGTAGGGGAAGAAGCCTTTTTGAAACATGATGGGAAAAGGAGAACCAGCATTTTCTCCTTCTCCCACAATGTTTTTCGTCCTATCAGATAAGCTTTACTGACCCTGGGGAAGAGCCCTTTTGAAAACATGGTGGGAAAAGGAGAAAATGCTGGTAATGTTTTTCCTCCTATCAGATGCCTTTTAATGACCCTTGGAAAGAATCCTTTTGAAAAGATAGTGGGGAAAGGAGAAAATACTGGTAACCAGCATTTTCTCCTTTTCCCAAAATGTTTTCTATCTTATCAGATGATTTTTGACGCCCCTTGGGAAAAGCCCTTTTCAAAACATTGTGGGGAAAGGAGAAAATGCTGGTTATCAGCATTTTCTCCTTTTACCACAATGTTTTTTAACCAATCAAAGGCAAGTTGCACCATTTGAGTCAGTTTTCCACCGGAAACGGTATTGTTGCATTTTGATACTTTCTTTCGCAGTACAGTGTTTTGCAATATAGTGTTTTCCGACATTTTCTTTAAAGAATGATCCATTTTGCTGTAATTGCACTGGACAACATACAAAAAATTATCAACGGTTGAAAAAGAGAGATAACTAACATCTTTTGTTTGATGTGGAAAAAAGCTGCTCTATTTAGTTTGAACATGCGCAGAATTTCTACTAATGTCATGTCCAACAGATCTTGGTAACTTTTACCTCGCTATATTTAGATCATATGACCCAAAGACAGAAGTGAGGAGCTGGGCTACCAAGAAGACCAACAAGATGCCCAGAAACAATGCAGTTTCCTAATGGAAAAGGTACTCTTGACATGCTCGTTGGCGCTTAACCCCAAATTCAATATTATTCAAGAAAGGCAGCTGCTGCTCAAATCTATGCTGTTCTTGATTTCTTTTAACAGTACTTGGTAGAATATTCTTTACATACCACTGGATGCCTTCCCAAATGTAACACTTCCAAGTGCAATTAAGATCAGAGATCAGACTGCTACTCTGTGTGCATTGATCTTTATCAACGGTGACCACTAAAGGGACTAAAAAGGTGCTAGGTAACATAACAGTTAAATGTCAAGGGAAGAAACTTCTGTTTCTTCAAGGCAGACCCTTTATGGAAAAGCTCAAATTTGGTTTAGAAAAAAATCTCTCGTTTGGGTGTATATTAAAAGAGGCAGTGTTGTTTACATTGTGTAGAGCATAACATAATATTGGCTAGTGAAATTCAATCAGCCCTATGACCTGGATCAGACTGAAAAAAATTGTGGTCATTCTATCAAAAAATGAAAAATGAAGTATATAGTTGATAAATTGCTTAGACTAAGAAACATTTGTTCAAGAATATAACAGTGTATGAAAAAATAAAAGGAACACCCACTAAATGCAAGGAATTTACCATCAGAAGAGTCGCGATATGTGATTTTCATGACTTTTCATAGAGAGCAAAGATTGGTAACTGTATCCAATCAACATCATTCTTGTTTCATTTAAAAAGTTGATGACCTACTGAGGAAGAGGGAAAACAGACTACCGAGGAAACAGACTACCCAAGATGAGGCTGGAGGATAATGGTTACCAGATAAGGGTGAATGTATTTCATAAATTGAGTCATTTTCTTCAATGTTATACCCTATAATGCATGTGCCTTCAGGGAGATCTGCTTATACGTGGGAGTAAAAGAAAGGAAATAAATCAAGACATGCATTTTCACACAAGCTTTCCACTTTAACAATGGCACTATTGACACAAAAGGTGTGGAGTGAGCTCTTAACCTCTTCCTGGTCAGTTGTTAAGCGAGTTCATATACCATCCTTGCTGTAATCCAGTTTGGGTGTTCCATACTTTCTTGTGTCTTTAGTTGCTTTGGTCTGAAAATGAGTGCTGTCACTAAGGTTAAGTGATCAGATGCTGAGAGATTAAGAAGTGTTCAGATTCAAGTTAGTGAGACCCCAACATTCAGTCTGTCTGAGTTTGTTGTGGGTATGAAAATGACCGCAATCTCTGGTTCAGTGAGAAGTTCCTGAGAGATGCATTTCAAGGAATGTAGAGTTAGGTTGTGCTACAAATCTGCCTATGATATGCAGCCCATGTATTAAGCAAGTCACGATTGTTCTGCAACTTTCTCATTCAGAAAAACAGAAGGTAAATGCTGATGAAATGGCTTCAAAGCTCTTGTGGCAAGGTAGTAATTGGGGGATTTTATTTATTTTTTTTGTTTCCTCTTTCTCATATTTTTGTTTGTTTTTTTGGTACGGGGCACTCTGAGGGGGAGGGGCGGGAGCGATTTAATTCTTTCTAATTTCAGAGTTGATGAACCACTGATGATCGTGTGTCAACAGACTACCGATGTGCCTGAAAATGGGGCTACTGACGAAAGCGTGAAGAGGCGGCAGAGAAACGGAGAAACAGCAATGATTGCCATTGGCGAAGGTAAGGTGCTCTTATTTACATCTATGACTTACATTTTCATATATATCCGCTTCGTAGTTTAGTTCTACGACTGTGTTACAGTCCAAATAACTAAACATCCTGGTTGTTTACCATATCATTTCTCGCTTAGAAGTTTAAAGTTCAAATAGGTTGACTGCAAAAAATAATCCAGGGGTCACAAGTCCATGATTAGTTTCCAACAACAAATCTGAAACTTTCTTTTCAATCTTTCGGGCCATAAACACATTGCTAGTTTATTGATTTAAACGCAAATAGCCAAGTTTTGTATATTGGGTTATAATGGACTGAGAATTAATGCTATAGTATCTTTAAAAGATCAGGGAAACATTATTTTGTTACAGAAGACGACCGACAGACGGAGTGGGGAACTGGGCTGTTAACATTACCATCAAGGAGCCCAAACACTGTGCAGTTTCCTAACTGAAAAAGTAATTATGCATGCCTATATAAATTTTAAATTAGACACTTAATGTTGACTCACTTTTAGCTTTTAGCTAGGCAAGATGCATCTGAATGCATTAAATATGATCAACCTTTAGAATTCAAGATATTCACACATAGATTCCATTGACCTTTCAACTGTCTCTGAAAACATGGTAGGAAAAGGAGAAAATTCTGGTAACCAGCATTTTCTCCTTTTTCCACAATATTTCCTATCCTATCAGATAATCTTAGAAAAATGACCCAGGGGAAGAAGCCTTTTGAAAACGTGGTTGGAAAAGGAGAAAATGCTGGTAACCAGCATTTTCTCCTTGTCCCACTATGTTTTTCGTCCTATCAGATAAGTTTTACTGACCCTGGGGAAGAGCCCTTTTGAAAACATGGTGGGAAAAGGAGAAAATGCTGGTAATGTTTTTCCTCCTATCAGATGCCTTTTAATGACCCTTGGAAAGAAGCTTTTTGAAAAGACAATGGGGAAAGGAGAAAATACTGGTAACCAGCATTTTCTCCTTTTCCCAAAATGTTTTCTATCCTATCAGATGATTTTTAATGCCCCTTGGGAAAAGCCCTTTTCAAGACATTGTGGGGAAAGGAGAAAATGCTGGTAATCAGGATTTTCTCCTTTACCAAGATGTTTTTTAACCAATCAAAGGCAAGTTGCACCATTTGAGTCAGTTTTCCACCGGAAAAGGTATTGTTGCATTTTGATACTTTCTTCCGCAGTACAGTATTTTGCAATATAGTGTTTTCCGACATTTTCTTTAAAGAATGATCCATTTTGCTGTAATTGCACTGGACAACATACAAAAAATTATCAACGGTTGAAAAAGAGAGATAACTAACATTTTTTGTTTGATGTGAAAAAAAGCTGTTCTATTTAGTTTAAACATGCGCAAAATTTCTACTAATGTCATGTCCAACAGATCTTGGTAACTTTTACCTTGCTATATTTAGATCATATGACCCAAAGACAGAAGTGAGGAGCTGGGCTACCAAGAAGACCAACAAGATGCCCAGAAACAATGCAGTTTCCTAATGGAAATGGTACTCTTGACATGCTCGTTGGCGCTTAACCCCAAATTCAATATTATTCAAGAAAGGCAGCTGCTGCTCAAATCTATGCCTTTCTTGATTTCTTTTAACAGTACTTGGTAGAATATTCTTTACATACCACTGGATGCCTTCCGAATTGTAACACTTGCAAGTGCAATTAAGATCAGAGATCAGACTGCTACTCTGTGTGCATTTATCTTTATCAACGGAGACCACTAAAGGGACTAAAAAGGTGCTAGGTAACATAACAGTTAAATGTCAAGGGAAGAAACTCCTGTTTCTCCAAAGCAGACTCTTTATGGAAAAGCTCAAATTTGGTTCAGAAAATCTCTCGTTTGGGTGTATATTAAAAGAGGCAGTGTTGTTTACATTATGTAGAGCATAACATAATATTGGCTAGTGAAATTCAATTAGCCCTATGACCTGGATCTGACTGAAAAAAATTGTGATCATTCTATCTAAAAATGAAAAATGAAGTATATAGTTGATAAATTGCTTAGACTAAGAAACATTTGTTCAAGGATATAACAGTGTATGAAAAAATAAAAGGAACACCCAATAAATGCAAGGAATTTACCATCAGAAGAGTCGCGATATGTGATTTTCATGCCTTTTCATTGAGAGCAAAGATTGGTAACTGTATCCAATCAACATCATTCTTGTTTCATTTAAAAAGTTGATGACCTACCGAGGAAGAGGGAAAACAGACTACCGAGGAAACAGACTACCCAAGATGAGGCTGGAGGATAATGGTTACCAGATAAGGGTGAATGTATTTCATATATTGAGTCAGTTTCTTCAATGTTATACCCTATAATGCATGTGCCTTCAGGGAGATCTGCTTATACGTGGGAGTAAAAGAAAGGAAATAAATCAAGACATGCATTTTCACACAAGCTTTCCACATTAACAATGGCACTATTGACACAAAAGGTGTGGAGTGAGCTCTTAACCTCTTCCTGGTCAGTTGTTACGTGAGTTCATATACCATCCTTGCTGTAATCCAGTTTGGATGTTCCATACTTTCTTGTGTCTTTAGTTGCTTTGGTCTTAAAATGAGTGCTGTCACTAAGGTTAAGTGATCAGATGCTGAGAGATTAAGAAGTGTTCCGATTCAAGTTAGTAAGACCCCAACATTCAGTCTGTCTGAGTTTGTTGTGGGTATGAAAATGACCGCAATCTCTGGTTCAGTGAGAAGTTCCTGAGAGATGAACAAGTCCAACATGTTTTTGAAGCACATTTCCAAAAAACTTAGCATGGGTATATGTTACAGCTAGAAGCATGATTGCATGCCCCGGGTAGTCAAGTATGTGCAAATTTGACTTGCTGTTGTATCACAGAACTGGTCAGAAATAATGTTCGCTATTGGGTAAACAGTAAAGGAAGGGATATATGGCCTTAAGCTCTTTCTTTTGCATTTCAAGGAATGTAGAGTTAGGTTGTGCTACACATCTGCCTATGATATGCAGCCCATGTATTAAGCAAGTCACGATTGTTCTGCAACTTTCTCATTCAGAAAAACAGAAGGTAAATTCTGATGAAATGGCTTCAAAGCTCAAGGTAGTAATTGGGGGATTTTATTTATTTTTTTTGTTTCCTCTTTCTCATATTTTTGTTTGTGATTTTGGTACGGGGCGCTCTGAGGGGGGGGGGGGGGCGGGGGCGGGAGCGATTTGTTTCTTTCTAATTTTAGAGTTGATGAACCACTGATGATCGTGTGTAAACAGACTACCGATGTGCCTGAAAAAGGGGCTACTGACGAAAGCGTGAAGAGGCGGCAGAGAAACGGAGAAACAGCAATGATTGCCATTGGCGAAGGTAAGGTGCTCTTATTTACATCTATGACTTACATTTTCATATACATGTATATCCGCTTTGTAGTTTAGTTCTACGACTGTGTTACAGTCCAAATAACTAAACATCCTGGTTGTTTACCATATCATTTCTCCCTAAGAAGTTTAAAGTTCAAATAGGTTGACTGCAAAAAATAATCCAGGGGTCACAAGTCCATGATTAGTTTCCAACAACAAATCTGAAACTTTGTTTTCAATCTTTCGGGCCATAAACACATTGCTAGTTTATTGATTTAAACGCAAATAGCCAAATTTTGTATATTGGGTTATAATGGACTGAGAATTAATGCTATAGTATCTTTAAAAGATCAGGGAAACATTATTTTGTTACAGAAGACGACCTACAGACGGAGTGGGGAACTGGGCTGTTAACATTACCATCAAGGAGCCCAAACACTGTGCAGTTTCCTAACTGAAAAAGTAATTATGCATGCCTATATAAATTTTAAATTGGACACTTAATGTTGACTCGCTTTTGGCTTTTAGCTAGGCAAGATGCATCTGAATGCATAAAATATGATCAACCTTTAGAATTCAAGATATTCACACATAGATTCCATTGACCTTTCACCTGTCTCTGAAAACATGGTAGGAAAAGGAGAAAATTCTGGTAACCAGCATTTTCTCCTTTTTCCACAATATTTCCTATCCTATCAGATAATCTTAGATAAATGACCCAGGGGAAGAAGCCTTTTGAAAACATGGTGGGAAAAGGAGAAAATGCTGGTTACCTAAGATCAGATACGTTTTACTGACCCTGGGGAAGAGCCCTTTTGAAAACATGGTGGGAAAAGGAGAAAATGCTGGTAATGTTTTTCCTCCTATCAGATGCCTTTTAATGACCCTTGGAAAGAAGCTTTTTGAAAAGATAGTGGGGAAAGGAGAAAATACTGGTAACCAGCATTTTCTCCTTTTCCCAAAATGTTTTCTATCCTATCAGATGATTTTTAATGCCCCTTGGGAAAGCCCTTTTCAAAACATTGTGGGGAAAGAAGAAAATGCTGGTAATCAGCATTTTCTCCTTTTACCACAATGTTTTTTAACCAATCAAAGGCAAGTATCACAATTTGAGTCAGTTTTCCACCGGAAAAGGTATTGTTGCATTTTGATACTTTCTTTCGCAGTACAGTGTTTTGCAATATAGTGTTTTCCGACATTTTCTTTAAAGAATGATCTATTTTGCTGTAATTGCACCGGACAACATACAAAAAATTATCAACGGTTGAAAAAGAGAGATAACTAACATCTTTTGTTTGATGTGAAAAAAAGCTGCTCTATTTAGTTTGAACATGCGCAGAATTTCTACTAATGTCATGTCCAACAGATCTTGGTAACTTTTACCTTGCTATATTTAGATCATATGACCCAAAGACAGAAGTGAGGAGCTGGGCTACCAAGAAGACCAACAAGATGCCCAGAAACAATGCAGTTTCCTAATGGAAATGGTACTCTTGACATGCTCGTTGGCGCTTAACCCCAAATTCAATATTATTCAAGAAAGGCAGCTGCTGCTCAAATCTATGCTTTTCTTGATTTCTTTTAACAGTACTTGGTAGAATATTCTTTACATACCACTGGATGCCTTCCCAATTGTAACACTTGCAAGTGCAGTTAAGATCAGAGATCAGACTGCTACTCTGTGTGCATTGATCTTTATCAACGGTGACCACTAAAGGGACTAAAAAGGTGCTAGGTAACATAACAGTTAAATGTCAAGGGAAGAAACTTCTGTTTCTTCAAGGCAGACCCTTTATGGAAAAGCTCAAATTTGGTTTAGAAAAAAATCTCTCGTTTGGGTGTATATTAAAAGAGGCAGTGTTGTTTACATTGTGTAGAGCATAACATAATATTGGCTAGTGAAATTCAATCAGCCCTATGACCTGGATCAGACTGAAAAAAATTGTGGTCATTCTATCAAAAAATGAAAAATGAAGTATATAGTTGATAAATTGCTTAGACTAAGAAACATTTGTTCAAGAATATAACAGTGTATGAAAAAATAAAAGGAACACCCACTAAATGCAAGGAATTTACCATCAGAAGAGTCGCGATATGTGATTTTCATGACTTTTCATAGAGAGCAAAGATTGGTAACTGTATCCAATCAACATCATTCTTGTTTCATTTAAAAAGTTGATGACCTACTGAGGAAGAGGGAAAACAGACTACCGAGGAAACAGACTACCCAAGATGAGGCTGGAGGATAATGGTTACCAGATAAGGGTGAATGTATTTCATAAATTGAGTCATTTTCTTCAATGTTATACCCTATAATGCATGTGCCTTCAGGGAGATCTGCTTATACGTGGGAGTAAAAGAAAGGAAATAAATCAAGACATGCATTTTCACACAAGCTTTCCACTTTAACAATGGCACTATTGACACAAAAGGTGTGGAGTGAGCTCTTAACCTCTTCCTGGTCAGTTGTTAAGCGAGTTCATATACCATCCTTGCTGTAATCCAGTTTGGGTGTTCCATACTTTCTTGTGTCTTTAGTTGCTTTGGTCTGAAAATGAGTGCTGTCACTAAGGTTAAGTGATCAGATGCTGAGAGATTAAGAAGTGTTCAGATTCAAGTTAGTGAGACCCCAACATTCAGTCTGTCTGAGTTTGTTGTGGGTATGAAAATGACCGCAATCTCTGGTTCAGTGAGAAGTTCCTGAGAGATGCATTTCAAGGAATGTAGAGTTAGGTTGTGCTACAAATCTGCCTATGATATGCAGCCCATGTATTAAGCAAGTCACGATTGTTCTGCAACTTTCTCATTCAGAAAAACAGAAGGTAAATGCTGATGAAATGGCTTCAAAGCTCTTGTGGCAAGGTAGTAATTGGGGGATTTTATTTATTTTTTTTGTTTCCTCTTTCTCATATTTTTGTTTGTTTTTTTGGTACGGGGCACTCTGAGGGGGAGGGGCGGGAGCGATTTAATTCTTTCTAATTTCAGAGTTGATGAACCACTGATGATCGTGTGTCAACAGACTACCGATGTGCCTGAAAATGGGGCTACTGACGAAAGCGTGAAGAGGCGGCAGAGAAACGGAGAAACAGCAATGATTGCCATTGGCGAAGGTAAGGTGCTCTTATTTACATCTATGACTTACATTTTCATATATATCCGCTTCGTAGTTTAGTTCTACGACTGTGTTACAGTCCAAATAACTAAACATCCTGGTTGTTTACCATATCATTTCTCGCTTAGAAGTTTAAAGTTCAAATAGGTTGACTGCAAAAAATAATCCAGGGGTCACAAGTCCATGATTAGTTTCCAACAACAAATCTGAAACTTTCTTTTCAATCTTTCGGGCCATAAACACATTGCTAGTTTATTGATTTAAACGCAAATAGCCAAGTTTTGTATATTGGGTTATAATGGACTGAGAATTAATGCTATAGTATCTTTAAAAGATCAGGGAAACATTATTTTGTTACAGAAGACGACCGACAGACGGAGTGGGGAACTGGGCTGTTAACATTACCATCAAGGAGCCCAAACACTGTGCAGTTTCCTAACTGAAAAAGTAATTATGCATGCCTATATAAATTTTAAATTAGACACTTAATGTTGACTCACTTTTAGCTTTTAGCTAGGCAAGATGCATCTGAATGCATTAAATATGATCAACCTTTAGAATTCAAGATATTCACACATAGATTCCATTGACCTTTCAACTGTCTCTGAAAACATGGTAGGAAAAGGAGAAAATTCTGGTAACCAGCATTTTCTCCTTTTTCCACAATATTTCCTATCCTATCAGATAATCTTAGAAAAATGACCCAGGGGAAGAAGCCTTTTGAAAACGTGGTTGGAAAAGGAGAAAATGCTGGTAACCAGCATTTTCTCCTTGTCCCACTATGTTTTTCGTCCTATCAGATAAGTTTTACTGACCCTGGGGAAGAGCCCTTTTGAAAACATGGTGGGAAAAGGAGAAAATGCTGGTAATGTTTTTCCTCCTATCAGATGCCTTTTAATGACCCTTGGAAAGAAGCTTTTTGAAAAGACAATGGGGAAAGGAGAAAATACTGGTAACCAGCATTTTCTCCTTTTCCCAAAATGTTTTCTATCCTATCAGATGATTTTTAATGCCCCTTGGGAAAAGCCCTTTTCAAGACATTGTGGGGAAAGGAGAAAATGCTGGTAATCAGGATTTTCTCCTTTACCAAGATGTTTTTTAACCAATCAAAGGCAAGTTGCACCATTTGAGTCAGTTTTCCACCGGAAAAGGTATTGTTGCATTTTGATACTTTCTTCCGCAGTACAGTATTTTGCAATATAGTGTTTTCCGACATTTTCTTTAAAGAATGATCCATTTTGCTGTAATTGCACTGGACAACATACAAAAAATTATCAACGGTTGAAAAAGAGAGATAACTAACATTTTTTGTTTGATGTGAAAAAAAGCTGTTCTATTTAGTTTAAACATGCGCAAAATTTCTACTAATGTCATGTCCAACAGATCTTGGTAACTTTTACCTTGCTATATTTAGATCATATGACCCAAAGACAGAAGTGAGGAGCTGGGCTACCAAGAAGACCAACAAGATGCCCAGAAACAATGCAGTTTCCTAATGGAAAAGGTACTCTTGACATGCTCGTTGGCGCTTAACCCCAAATTCAATATTATTCAAGAAAGGCAGCTGCTGCTCAAATCTATGCTGTTCTTGATTTCTTTTAACAGTACTTGGTAGAATATTCTTTACATACCACTGGATGCCTTCCGAATTGTAACACTTGCAAGTGCAATTAAGATCAGAGATCAGACTGCTACTCTGTGTGCATTTATCTTTATCAACGGAGACCACTAAAGGGACTAAAAAGGTGCTAGGTAACATAACAGTTAAATGTCAAGGGAAGAAACTCCTGTTTCTCCAAAGCAGACTCTTTATGGAAAAGCTCAAATTTGGTTCAGAAAATCTCTCGTTTGGGTGTATATTAAAAGAGGCAGTGTTGTTTACATTATGTAGAGCATAACATAATATTGGCTAGTGAAATTCAATTAGCCCTATGACCTGGATCTGACTGAAAAAAATTGTGATCATTCTATCTAAAAATGAAAAATGAAGTATATAGTTGATAAATTGCTTAGACTAAGAAACATTTGTTCAAGGATATAACAGTGTATGAAAAAATAAAAGGAACACCCAATAAATGCAAGGAATTTACCATCAGAAGAGTCGCGATATGTGATTTTCATGCCTTTTCATTGAGAGCAAAGATTGGTAACTGTATCCAATCAACATCATTCTTGTTTCATTTAAAAAGTTGATGACCTACCGAGGAAGAGGGAAAACAGACTACCGAAGAAACAGACTACCCAAGATGAGGCTGGAGGATAATGGTTACCAGATAAGGGTGAATGTATTTCATATATTGAGTCAGTTTCTTCAATGTTATACCCTATAATGCATGTGCCTTCAGGGAGATCTGCTTATACGTGGGAGTAAAAGAAAGGAAATAAATCAAGACATGCATTTTCACACAAGCTTTCCACTTTAACAATGGCACTATTGACACAAAAGGTGTGGAGTGAGCTCTTAACCTCTTCCTGGTCAGTTGTTACGTGAGTTCATATACCATCCTTGCTGTAATCCAGTTTGGATGTTCCATACTTTCTTGTGTCTTTAGTTGCTTTGGTCTTAAAATGAGTGCTGTCACTAAGGTTAAGTGATCAGATGCTGAGAGATTAAGAAGTGTTCCGATTCAAGTTAGTAAGACCCCAACATTCAGTCTGTCTGAGTTTGTTGTGGGTATGAAAATGACCGCAATCTCTGGTTCAGTGAGAAGTTCCTGAGAGATGAACAAGTCCAACATGTTTTTGAAGCACATTTCCAAAAAACTTAGCATGGGTATATGTTACAGCTAGAAACATGATTGCATGCCCCGGGTAGTCAAGTATGTGCAAATTTGACTTGCTGTTGTATCACAGAACTGGTCAGAAATAATGTTCGCTATTGGGTAAACAGTAAAGGAAGGGATATATGGCCTTAAGCTCTTTCTTTTGCATTTCAAGGAATGTAGAGTTAGGTTGTGCTACACATCTGCCTATGATATGCAGCCCATGTATTAAGCAAGTCACGATTGTTCTGCAACTTTCTCATTCAGAAAAACAGAAGGTAAATTCTGATGAAATGGCTTCAAAGCTCAAGGTAGTAATTGGGGGATTTTATTTATTTTTTTTGTTTCCTCTTTCTCATATTTTTGTTTGTGTTTTTGGTACGGGGCGCTCTGAGGGGGGGGGGGGGGGGGGCGGGAGCGATTTGTTTCTTTCTAATTTTAGAGTTGATGAACCACTGATGATCGTGTGTAAACAGACTACCGATGTGCCTGAAAAAGGGGCTACTGACGAAAGCGTGAAGAGGCGGCAGAGAAACGGAGAAACAGCAATGATTGCCATTGGCGAAGGTAAGGTGCTCTTATTTACATCTATGACTTACATTTTCATATACATGTATATCCGCTTTGTAGTTTAGTTCTACGACTGTGTTACAGTCCAAATAACTAAACATCCTGGTTGTTTACCATATCATTTCTCCCTAAGAAGTTTAAAGTTCAAATAGGTTGACTGCAAAAAATAATCCAGGGGTCACAAGTCCATGATTAGTTTCCAACAACAAATCTGAAACTTTGTTTTCAATCTTTCGGGCCATAAACACATTGCTAGTTTATTGATTTAAACGGAAATAGCCAAATTTTGTATATTGGGTTATAATGGACTGAGAATTAATGCTATAGTATCTTTAAAAGATCAGGGAAACATTATTTTGTTACAGAAGACGACCTACAGACGGAGTGGGGAACTGGGCTGTTAACATTACCATCAAGGAGCCCAAACACTGTGCAGTTTCCTAACTGAAAAAGTAATTATGCATGCCTATATAAATTTTAAATTGGACACTTAATGTTGACTCACTTTTGGCTTTTAGCTAGGCAAGATGCATCTGAATGCATAAAATATGATCAACCTTTAGAATTCAAGATATTCACACATAGATTCCATTGACCTTTCACCTGTCTCTGAAAACATGGTAGGAAAAGGAGAAAATTCTGGTAACCAGCATTTTCTCCTTTTTCCACAATATTTCCTATCCTATCAGATAATCTTAGAAAAATGACCCAGGGGAAGAAGCCTTTTGAAAACATGGTGGGAAAAGGAGAAAATGCTGGTTACCTAAGATCAGATACGTTTTACTGACCCTGGGGAAGAGCCCTTTTGAAAACATGGTGGGAAAAGGAGAAAATGCTGGTAATGTTTTTCCTCCTATCAGATGCCTTTTAATGACCCTTGGAAAGAAGCTTTTTGAAAAGATAGTGGGGAAAGGAGAAAATACTGGTAACCAGCATTTTCTCCTTTTCCCAAAATGTTTTCTATCCTATCAGATGATTTTTAATGCCCCTTGGGAAAGCCCTTTTCAAAACATTGTGGGGAAAGAAGAAAATGCTGGTAATCAGCATTTTCTCCTTTTACCACAATGTTTTTTAACCAATCAAAGGCAAGTATCACAATTTGAGTCAGTTTTCCACCGGAAAAGGTATTGTTGCATTTTGATACTTTCTTCCGCAGTACAGTGTTTTGCAATATAGTGTTTTCCGACATTTTCTTTAAAGAATGATCTATTTTGCTGTAATTGCACCGGACAACATACAAAAAATTATCAACGGTTGAAAAAGAGAGATAACTAACATCTTTTGTTTGATGTGAAAAAAAGCTGCTCTATTTAGTTTGAACATGCGCAGAATTTCTACTAATGTCATGTCCAACAGATCTTGGTAACTTTTACCTTGCTATATTTAGATCATATGACCCAAAGACAGAAGTGAGGAGCTGGGCTACCAAGAAGACCAACAAGATGCCCAGAAACAATGCAGTTTCCTAATGGAAAAGGTACTCTTGACATGCTCGTTGGCGCTTAACCCCAAATTCAATATTATTCAAGAAAGGCAGCTGCTGCTCAAATCTATGCCTTTCTTGATTTCTTTTAACAGTACTTGGTAGAATATTCTTTACATACCACTGGATGCCTTCCCAATTGTAACACTTGCAAGTGCAGTTAAGATCAGAGATCAGACTGCTACTCTGTGTGCGTTGATCTTTATCAACGGTGACCACTAAAGGGACTAAAAAGGTGCTAGGTAACATAATAGTTAAATGTCAAGGGAAGAAACTACTGTTTCTCCAAAGCAGACCCTTTATGCAAAAGCTCAAATTTGGTTCAGAAAATCTCTCGTTTGGGTGTATATTAAAAGAGGCAGTGTTGTTTACATTGTGTCGAGCATAACATAATATTGGCTAGTGAAATTCAATTAGCTCTATGACCTGGATCAGACTGAAAAAAATTGTGGTCATTCTATCAAAAAATGAAAATTGAAGTATATAGTTGATAAATTGCTTAGACTAAGAAACATTTGTTCAAGGATATGACAGTGTATGAAAAAATAAAAGGAACACCCACTAAATGCAAGGAATTTACCATCGAAAGAGTCGCGATATGTGATTTTCATGCCTTTTCATTGAGAGCAAAGATTGGTAACTGTATCCAATCAACATCATTCTAGTTTCATTTAAAAAGTTGATGACCTACCGAGGAAGAGGGAAAACAGACTACCGAGGAAACAGACTACCCAAGATGAGGCTGGAGGATAATGGTTACCAGATGAGGGTGAAGGTATTTCATATATTGAGTCAGTTTCTTCAATGTTATACCCTATAATGCATGTGCCTTCAGGGAGATCTGCTTATACGTGGGAGTAAAGGAAAGGAAATAAATCAAGACATGCATTTTCACACAAGCTTTCCACTTTAACAATGGCACTATTGACACAAAAGATGTGGAGTGAGCTCTTAACCTCTCCTGGTCAGTTGTTAAGTGAGTTCATATACCATCCTTGCTGTAATCCAGTTTGGGTGTTCCATACTTTCTTGTGTCTTTAGTTGCTTTGGTCTGAAAATGAGTGCTGTCACTAAGGTTAAGTGATCAGATGCTGAGAGATTAAGAAGTGTTCAGATCCAAGTTAGTAAGACCCCAACATTCAGTCTGTTTGAGTTTGTCGTGGGTATGAAAATGACCGCAGTCTCTGGTTCAGTGAGAAGTTCCTGAGAGATGAACAAGTCCAACATGTTTTTGAAGCACATTTCCAAAAAACTTAGCATGGGTATATGTTACAGGTAGAAACATGATTGCATGCCCAGGGTAGTCAAGTATGTGCAAATTTGACTTGCTGTTGTATCACAGAACTGGTCAGAAATAATGTTCGCTTTATGGGTCAACAGTAAAGGAAGGGATATATGGCCTTAAGCTCTTTCCTTTGCTTTTCAAGGAATGTAGAGTTAGGTTGTGCTACACATCTGCCTATGATATGCAGCCTATGTATTAAGCAAGTCACGATTGTTCTGCAACTTTCTCATGCAGAAAAATGGAAGGTAAATTCTGATAAAATGGCTTCAAAGCTCTTGTGGCAAGGTAGTATTGGGGGATTTTATTTATTTTTTTTGTTTCCTCTTTCTCATATTTTTGTTTGTTTTTTTGGTACGGGGCACTCTGAGGGGGAGGGGCGGGAGCGATTTGTTTCTTTCTAATTTCAGAGTTGATGAACCACTGGTGATCGTATGTCAACAGACTACCGATGTGCCTGAAAAAGGGGCTACTGACGAAAGCGTGAAGAGGCGGCAGAGAAACGGAGAAACAGCAATGATTGCCATTGGCAAAGGTAAGGTGCTCTTATTTACATCTATGACTTACATTTTCATATATATCCGCTTCGTAGTTTAGTTCTACGACTGTGTTACAGTCCAAATAACTAAACATCCTGGTTGTTTACCATATCATTTCTCCCTAAGAAGTTTAAAGTTCAAATAGGTTGACTGCAAAAAATAATCCAGGGGTCACAAGTCCATGATTAGTTTCCAACAACAAATCTGAAACTTTGTTTTCAATCTTTCGGGCCATAAACACATTGCTAGTTTATTGATTTAAACGGAAATAGCCAAATTTTGTATATTGGGTTATAATGGACTGAGAATTAATGCTATAGTATCTTTAAAAGATCAGGGAAACATTATTTTGTTACAGAAGACGACCTACAGACGGAGTGGGGAACTGGGCTGTTAACATTACCATCAAGGAGCCCAAACACTGTGCAGTTTCCTAACTGAAAAAGTAATTATGCATGCCTATATAAATTTTAAATTGGACACTTAATGTTGACTCACTTTTAGCTTTTAGCTAGGCAAGATGCATCTGAATGCATAAAATATGATCAACCTTTAGAATTCAAGATATTCACACATAGATTCCATTGACCTTTCACCTGTCTCTGAAAACATGGTAGGAAAAGGAGAAAATTCTGGTAACCAGCTTTTTCTCCTTTTTCCACAATATTTCCTATCCTATCAGATAATCTTAGATAAATGACCCAGGGGAAGAAGCCTTTTGAAAACATGGTGGGAAAAGGAGAAAATGCTGGTAACCAACATTTTCTCCTTCTCCCACTATGGTTTTCGTCCTATCAGATAAGTTTTACTGACCTTGGAGAAGAGCCCTTTTGAAAACATGGTGGGAAAAGGAGAAAATTCTTGTAATGTTTTTCCTCCTATCAGATGACTTTTAATGACCCTTGGAAACTATCTTTTTGAAAAGATAGTGGGGAAAGGAGAAAATACTGGTAACCGGCATTTTCTCCTTTTCCCAAAATGTTTTCTATCCTATCAGATGATTTTTAATGCCCCTTGGGAAAAGCCCTTTTCAAAACATTGTGGGGAAAGGAGAAAATGCTGGTAATCAGCATTTTCTCCTTTTACCACAATGCTTTTTAACCAATCAAAGGCAAGTTGCACCATTTGAGTCAGTTTTCCACCGGAAACGGTATTGTTGCATTTTGATACTTTCTTTCGCAGTACAGTGTTTTGCAATATAGTGTTTTCCGACATTTTCTTTAAAGAATGATCCATTTTGCTGTAATTGCACTGGACAACATACAAAAAATTATCAACGGTTGAAAAAGAGAGATAACTAACATCTTTTGTTTGATGTGGAAAAAAGCTGTTCTATTTAGTTTGAACATGCGCAGAATTTCTACTAATGTCATGTCCAACAGATCTTGGTAACTTTTACCTTGCTATATTTAGATCATATGACCCAAAGACAGAAGTGAGGAGCTGGGCTACCAAGAAGACCAACAAGATGCCCAGAAACAATGCAGTTTCCTAATGGAAATGGTACTCTTGACATGCTCGTTGGCGCTTAACCCCAAATTCAATATTATTCAAGAAAGGCAGCTGCTGCTCAAATCTATGCTTTTCTTGATTTCTTTTAACAGTACTTGGTAGAATATTCTTTACATACCACTGGATGCCTTCCCGATTGTAACACTTGCAAGTGCAATTAAGATCAGAGATCAGACTGCTACTCTGTGTGCATTGATCTTTATCAACGGTGACGAGTAAAGGGACTAAAAAGGTTCTAGGTAACATAACAATTAAATGTCAAGGGAAGAAACTTCTGTTTCTCCAAAACAGACCCTTTATGGAAAAGCTCAAATTTGGTTCAGAAAATCTCTCGTTTGGGTGTACATAAAAGAGGCAGTGTTGTTTAAATTGTAGAGCATAACATAATATTGGCTGGTGAAATTCAATTAGCCCCATGACCTGGATCAGAATGAAAAAAATTGTGGTCATTCTATCAAAAAATGAAATATATAGTTGATAAATTGCTTAGACTAAGAAACATTTGTTCAAGGATATAACAGCGTATGAAAAAATAAAAGGAACACCCACTAAATGCAAGGAATTTACCATCAGAAGAGTCGCGATATGTGATTTTCATGCCTTTTCATTGAGAGCAAAGATTGGTAACTGTATCCAATCAACATCATTCTTGTTTCATTTAAAAAGTTGATGACCTACCGAGGAAGAGGGAAAACAGACTACCGAGGAAACAGACTACCCAAGATGAGGCTGGAGGATAATGGTTACCAGATAAGGGTGAAGGTATTTCATATATTGAGTCAGTTTCTTCGATGTTATACCCTATAATGCATGTGCCTTCAGATAGATCTGCTTATACGTGGGAGTAAAAGAAAGGAAATAAATCAAGACATGCATTTTCACACAAGCTTTCCACATTAACAATGGCACTATTGACACAAAAGGTGTGGAGTGAGCTCTTAACCTCTTCCTGGTCAGTTGTTAAGTATGAGTTCATATACCGTCCTTGCTGTAATCCAGTTTGGGTGTTCCATACTTTCTTGTGTCTTTAGTTGCTTTGGTCTGAAAATGAGTGCTGTCACTAAGGTTAAGTGATCAGATGCTGAGAGATTAAGAAGTGTTCAGATTCAAGTTAGTAAGACCCCAACATTCAGTCTGTCTGAGTTTGTTGTGGGTATGAAAATGAACGCAATCTCTGGTTCAGTGAGAAGTTCCTGAGAGATGAACAAGTCCAACATGTTTTTGAAGCACATTTCCAAAAGACTTAGCATGGGTATATGTTACAGCTAAAAACATGATTGCATGCCCAGAGTAGTCAAGTATGTGCAAATTTGACTTGCTGTTGTATCACAGAACTGGTCAGAAATAATGTTCGCTTTATGGGTCAACAGTAAAGGAAGGGATATATTGCCTTAAGCTCTTTCTTTTGCATTTCAAGAAATGTAGAGTTAGGTTGTGCTACAGATCTGCCTATGATATGCAGCCCATGTATTAAGCAAGTCATGATTATTCTGCAACTTTCTCATGCAGAAAAACAGAAGGTAAATTCTGATGAAATGGCTTCAAAGCTCTTGTATCAAGGTAGTAATTGGGGGATTTTATTTATTTTTTTTTGTTTCCTCTTTCTCCTATTTTTGTTTGGTTTTTTTTTGGTACGGGGCACTCGGGGGGGGGGGGGGGGAGGAGCGATTTGTTTCTTTCTAATTTTAGAGTTGATGAACCACTGATGATCGTGCGTCAACAGACTACCGATGTGCCTGAAAAAGGGGCTACTGACGAAAGCGTGAAGAGGCGGCAGAGAAACGGAGAAACAGCAATGATTGCCATTGGCGAAGGTAAGGTGCTCTTATTTACATCTATGACTTACATTTTCATATATATCCGCTTCGTAGTTTAGTTCTACGACTGTGTTACAGTCCAAATAACTAAACATCCTGGTTGTTTACCATATCATTTCTTCCTAAGAAGTTTAAAGTTCAAATAGGTTGACTGCAAAAAATAATCCAGGGGTCACAAGTCCATGATTAGTTTCCAACAACAAATCTGAAACTTTCTTTTCAATCTTTCGCGGAATAAACACATTGCTAGTTCATTGATTTAAACGCAAATAGCCAAATTTTGCATATTGGGTTATAATGGACTGAGAATTAATGCTATAGTATCTTTAAAAGATCAGGGAAACATTATTTTGTTACAGAAGACGACCTACAGACGGAATGGGGAACTGGGCTGTTAACATTACCATCAAGGAGCCCAAACACTGTGCAGTTTCCTAACTGAAAAAGTAATTATGCATGCCTATATAAATTTTAAATTGGACACTTAATGTTGACTCACTTTTAGCTTTTAGCTAGGCAAGATGCATCTGAATGCATAAAATATGATCAACCTTTAGAATTCAACATATTTACACATAGATCCCATTGACCTTTCACCTGTCTCTGAAAACATGGTAGGAAAAGGAGAAAATTCTGGTAACCAGCATTTTCTCCTTTTTCTACAATTTTTTCTATCCTATCAGATAAACTTAGATAAATGACCTAGGGGAAGAAGCCTTTTTGAAACATGATGGGAAAAGGAGAACCAGCATTTTCTCCTTCTCCCACAATGTTTTTCGTCCTATCAGATAAGCTTTACTGACCCTGGGGAAGAGCCCTTTTGAAAACATGGTGGGAAAAGGAGAAAATGCTGGTAATGTTTTTCCTCCTATCAGATGCCTTTTAATGACCCTTGGAAAGAATCCTTTTGAAAAGATAGTGGGGAAAGGAGAAAATACTGGTAACCAGCATTTTCTCCTTTTCCCAAAATGTTTTCTATCTTATCAGATGATTTTTGACGCCCCTTGGGAAAAGCCCTTTTCAAAACATTGTGGGGAAAGGAGAAAATGCTGGTTATCAGCATTTTCTCCTTTTACCACAATGTTTTTTAACCAATCAAAGGCAAGTTGCACCATTTGAGTCAGTTTTCCACCGGAAACGGTATTGTTGCATTTTGATACTTTCTTTCGCAGTACAGTGTTTTGCAATATAGTGTTTTCCGACATTTTCTTTAAAGAATGATCCATTTTGCTGTAATTGCACTGGACAACATACAAAAAATTATCAACGGTTGAAAAAGAGAGATAACTAACATCTTTTGTTTGATGTGGAAAAAAGCTGTTCTATTTAGTTTGAACATGCGCAGAATTTCTACTAATGTCATGTCCAACAGATCTTGGTAACTTTTACCTTGCTATATTTAGATCATATGACCCAAAGACAGAAGTGAGGAGCTGGGCTACCAAGAAGACCAACAAGATGCCCAGAAACAATGCAGTTTCCTAATGGAAAAGGTACTCTTGACATGCTCGTTGGCGCTTAACCCCAAATTCAATATTATTCAAGAAAGGCAGCTGCTGCTCAAATCTATGCCTTTCTTGATTTCTTTTAACAGTACTTGGTAGAATATTCTTTACATACCACTGGATGCCTTCCCAAATGTAACACTTCCAAGTGCAATTAAGATCAGAGATCAGACTGCTACTCTGTGTGCATTGATCTTTATCAACGGTGACCACTAAAGGGACTAAAAAGGTGCTAGGTAACATAACAGTTAAATGTCAAGGGAAGAAACTTCTGTTTCTTCAAGGCAGACCCTTTATGGAAAAGCTCAAATTTGGTTTAGAAAAAAATCTCTCGTTTGGGTGTATATTAAAAGAGGCAGTGTTGTTTACATTGTGTAGAGCATAACATAATATTGGCTAGTGAAATTCAATCAGCCCTATGACCTGGATCAGACTGAAAAAAATTGTGGTCATTCTATCAAAAAATGAAAAATGAAGTATATAGTTGATAAATTGCTTAGACTAAGAAACATTTGTTCAAGAATATAACAGTGTATGAAAAAATAAAAGGAACACCCACTAAATGCAAGGAATTTACCATCAGAAGAGTCGCGATATGTGATTTTCATGACTTTTCATAGAGAGCAAAGATTGGTAACTGTATCCAATCAACATCATTCTTGTTTCATTTAAAAAGTTGATGACCTACTGAGGAAGAGGGAAAACAGACTACCGAGGAAACAGACTACCCAAGATGAGGCTGGAGGATAATGGTTACCAGATAAGGGTGAATGTATTTCATAAATTGAGTCATTTTCTTCAATGTTATACCCTATAATGCATGTGCCTTCAGGGAGATCTGCTTATACGTGGGAGTAAAAGAAAGGAAATAAATCAAGACATGCATTTTCACACAAGCTTTCCACTTTAACAGTGGCACTATTGACACAAAAGGTGTGGAGTGAGCTCTTAACCTCTTCCTGGTCAGTTGTTAAGCGAGTTCATATACCATCCTTGCTGTAATCCAGTTTGGGTGTTCCATACTTTCTTGTGTCTTTAGTTGCTTTGGTCTGAAAATGAGTGCTGTCACTAAGGTTAAGTGATCAGATGCTGAGAGATTAAGAAGTGTTCAGATTCAAGTTAGTGAGACCCCAACATTCAGTCTGTCTGAGTTTGTTGTGGGTATGAAAATGACCGCAATCTCTGGTTCAGTGAGAAGTTCCTGAGAGATGCATTTCAAGGAATGTAGAGTTAGGTTGTGCTACAAATCTGCCTATGATATGCAGCCCATGTATTAAGCAAGTCACGATTGTTCTGCAACTTTCTCATTCAGAAAAACAGAAGGTAAATGCTGATGAAATGGCTTCAAAGCTCTTGTGGCAAGGTAGTAATTGGGGGATTTTATTTATTTTTTTTGTTTCCTCTTTCTCATATTTTTGTTTGTTTTTTTGGTACGGGGCACTCTGAGGGGGAGGGGCGGGAGCGATTTAATTCTTTCTAATTTCAGAGTTGATGAACCACTGATGATCGTGTGTCAACAGACTACCGATGTGCCTGAAAATGGGGCTACTGACGAAAGCGTGAAGAGGCGGCAGAGAAACGGAGAAACAGCAATGATTGCCATTGGCGAAGGTAAGGTGCTCTTATTTACATCTATGACTTACATTTTCATATATATCCGCTTCGTAGTTTAGTTCTACGACTGTGTTACAGTCCAAATAACTAAACATCCTGGTTGTTTACCATATCATTTCTCGCTTAGAAGTTTAAAGTTCAAATAGGTTGACTGCAAAAAATAATCCAGGGGTCACAAGTCCATGATTAGTTTCCAACAACAAATCTGAAACTTTCTTTTCAATCTTTCGGGCCATAAACACATTGCTAGTTTATTGATTTAAACGCAAATAGCCAAGTTTTGTATATTGGGTTATAATGGACTGAGAATTAATGCTATAGTATCTTTAAAAGATCAGGGAAACATTATTTTGTTACAGAAGACGACCGACAGACGGAGTGGGGAACTGGGCTGTTAACATTACCATCAAGGAGCCCAAACACTGTGCAGTTTCCTAACTGAAAAAGTAATTATGCATGCCTATATAAATTTTAAATTAGACACTTAATGTTGACTCACTTTTAGCTTTTAGCTAGGCAAGATGCATCTGAATGCATTAAATATGATCAACCTTTAGAATTCAAGATATTCACACATAGATTCCATTGACCTTTCAACTGTCTCTGAAAACATGGTAGGAAAAGGAGAAAATTCTGGTAACCAGCATTTTCTCCTTTTTCCACAATATTTCCTATCCTATCAGATAATCTTAGAAAAATGACCCAGGGGAAGAAGCCTTTTGAAAACGTGGTTGGAAAAGGAGAAAATGCTGGTAACCAGCATTTTCTCCTTGTCCCACTATGTTTTTCGTCCTATCAGATAAGTTTTACTGACCCTGGGGAAGAGCCCTTTTGAAAACATGGTGGGAAAAGGAGAAAATGCTGGTAATGTTTTTCCTCCTATCAGATGCCTTTTAATGACCCTTGGAAAGAAGCTTTTTGAAAAGACAATGGGGAAAGGAGAAAATACTGGTAACCAGCATTTTCTCCTTTTCCCAAAATGTTTTCTATCCTATCAGATGATTTTTAATGCCCCTTGGGAAAAGCCCTTTTCAAGACATTGTGGGGAAAGGAGAAAATGCTGGTAATCAGGATTTTCTCCTTTACCAAGATGTTTTTTAACCAATCAAAGGCAAGTTGCACCATTTGAGTCAGTTTTCCACCGGAAAAGGTATTGTTGCATTTTGATACTTTCTTCCGCAGTACAGTATTTTGCAATATAGTGTTTTCCGACATTTTCTTTAAAGAATGATCCATTTTGCTGTAATTGCACTGGACAACATACAAAAAATTATCAACGGTTGAAAAAGAGAGATAACTAACATTTTTTGTTTGATGTGAAAAAAAGCTGTTCTATTTAGTTTAAACATGCGCAAAATTTCTACTAATGTCATGTCCAACAGATCTTGGTAACTTTTACCTTGCTATATTTAGATCATATGACCCAAAGACAGAAGTGAGGAGCTGGGCTACCAAGAAGACCAACAAGATGCCCAGAAACAATGCAGTTTCCTAATGGAAAAGGTACTCTTGACATGCTCGTTGGCGCTTAACCCCAAATTCAATATTATTCAAGAAAGGCAGCTGCTGCTCAAATCTATGCCTTTCTTGATTTCTTTTAACAGTACTTGGTAGAATATTCTTTACATACCACTGGATGCCTTCCGAATTGTAACACTTGCAAGTGCAATTAAGATCAGAGATCAGACTGCTACTCTGTGTGCATTTATCTTTATCAACGGAGACCACTAAAGGGACTAAAAAGGTGCTAGGTAACATAACAGTTAAATGTCAAGGGAAGAAACTCCTGTTTCTCCAAAGCAGACTCTTTATGGAAAAGCTCAAATTTGGTTCAGAAAATCTCTCGTTTGGGTGTATATTAAAAGAGGCAGTGTTGTTTACATTATGTAGAGCATAACATAATATTGGCTAGTGAAATTCAATTAGCCCTATGACCTGGATCTGACTGAAAAAAATTGTGATCATTCTATCTAAAAATGAAAAATGAAGTATATAGTTGATAAATTGCTTAGACTAAGAAACATTTGTTCAAGGATATAACAGTGTATGAAAAAATAAAAGGAACACCCAATAAATGCAAGGAATTTACCATCAGAAGAGTCGCGATATGTGATTTTCATGCCTTTTCATTGAGAGCAAAGATTGGTAACTGTATCCAATCAACATCATTCTTGTTTCATTTAAAAAGTTGATGACCTACCGAGGAAGAGGGAAAACAGACTACCGAGGAAACAGACTACCCAAGATGAGGCTGGAGGATAATGGTTACCAGATAAGGGTGAATGTATTTCATATATTGAGTCAGTTTCTTCAATGTTATACCCTATAATGCATGTGCCTTCAGGGAGATCTGCTTATACGTGGGAGTAAAAGAAAGGAAATAAATCAAGACATGCATTTTCACACAAGCTTTCCACTTTAACAATGGCACTATTGACACAAAAGGTGTGGAGTGAGCTCTTAACCTCTTCCTGGTCAGTTGTTACGTGAGTTCATATACCATCCTTGCTGTAATCCAGTTTGGATGTTCCATACTTTCTTGTGTCTTTAGTTGCTTTGGTCTTAAAATGAGTGCTGTCACTAAGGTTAAGTGATCAGATGCTGAGAGATTAAGAAGTGTTCCGATTCAAGTTAGTAAGACCCCAACATTCAGTCTGTCTGAGTTTGTTGTGGGTATGAAAATGACCGCAATCTCTGGTTCAGTGAGAAGTTCCTGAGAGATGAACAAGTCCAACATGTTTTTGAAGCACATTTCCAAAAAACTTAGCATGGGTATATGTTACAGCTAGAAACATGATTGCATGCCCCGGGTAGTCAAGTATGTGCAAATTTGACTTGCTGTTGTATCACAGAACTGGTCAGAAATAATGTTCGCTATTGGGTAAACAGTAAAGGAAGGGATATATGGCCTTAAGCTCTTTCTTTTGCATTTCAAGGAATGTAGAGTTAGGTTGTGCTACACATCTGCCTATGATATGCAGCCCATGTATTAAGCAAGTCACGATTGTTCTGCAACTTTCTCATTCAGAAAAACAGAAGGTAAATTCTGATGAAATGGCTTCAAAGCTCAAGGTAGTAATTGGGGGATTTTATTTATTTTTTTTGTTTCCTCTTTCTCATATTTTTGTTTGTGTTTTTGGTACGGGGCGCTCTGAGGGGGGGGGGGGGGGCGGGAGCGATTTGTTTCTTTCTAATTTTAGAGTTGATGAACCACTGATGATCGTGTGTAAACAGACTACCGATGTGCCTGAAAAAGGGGCTACTGACGAAAGCGTGAAGAGGCGGCAGAGAAACGGAGAAACAGCAATGATTGCCATTGGCGAAGGTAAGGTGCTCTTATTTACATCTATGACTTACATTTTCATATACATGTATATCCGCTTTGTAGTTTAGTTCTACGACTGTGTTACAGTCCAAATAACTAAACATCCTGGTTGTTTACCATATCATTTCTCCCTAAGAAGTTTAAAGTTCAAATAGGTTGACTGCAAAAAATAATCCAGGGGTCACAAGTCCATGATTAGTTTCCAACAACAAATCTGAAACTTTGTTTTCAATCTTTCGGGCCATAAACACATTGCTAGTTTATTGATTTAAACGGAAATAGCCAAATTTTGTATATTGGGTTATAATGGACTGAGAATTAATGCTATAGTATCTTTAAAAGATCAGGGAAACATTATTTTGTTACAGAAGACGACCTACAGACGGAGTGGGGAACTGGGCTGTTAACATTACCATCAAGGAGCCCAAACACTGTGCAGTTTCCTAACTGAAAAAGTAATTATGCATGCCTATATAAATTTTAAATTGGACACTTAATGTTGACTCACTTTTGGCTTTTAGCTAGGCAAGATGCATCTGAATGCATAAAATATGATCAACCTTTAGAATTCAAGATATTCACACATAGATTCCATTGACCTTTCACCTGTCTCTGAAAACATGGTAGGAAAAGGAGAAAATTCTGGTAACCAGTATTTTCTCCTTTTTCCACAATATTTCCTATCCTATCAGATAATCTTAGAAAAATGACCCAGGGGAAGAAGCCTTTTGAAAACATGGTGGGAAAAGGAGAAAATGCTGGTTACCTAAGATCAGATACGTTTTACTGACCCTGGGGAAGAGCCCTTTTGAAAACATGGTGGGAAAAGGAGAAAATGCTGGTAATGTTTTTCCTCCTATCAGATGCCTTTTAATGACCCTTGGAAAGAAGCTTTTTGAAAAGATAGTGGGGAAAGGAGAAAATACTGGTAACCAGCATTTTCTCCTTTTCCCAAAATGTTTTCTATCCTATCAGATGATTTTTAATGCCCCTTGGGAAAGCCCTTTTCAAAACATTGTGGGGAAAGAAGAAAATGCTGGTAATCAGCATTTTCTCCTTTTACCACAATGTTTTTTAACCAATCAAAGGCAAGTATCACAATTTGAGTCAGTTTTCCACCGGAAAAGGTATTGTTGCATTTTGATACTTTCTTCCGCAGTACAGTGTTTTGCAATATAGTGTTTTCCGACATTTTCTTTAAAGAATGATCTATTTTGCTGTAATTGCACCGGACAACATACAAAAAATTATCAACGGTTGAAAAAGAGAGATAACTAACATCTTTTGTTTGATGTGAAAAAAAGCTGCTCTATTTAGTTTGAACATGCGCAGAATTTCTACTAATGTCATGTCCAACAGATCTTGGTAACTTTTACCTTGCTATATTTAGATCATATGACCCAAAGACAGAAGTGAGGAGCTGGGCTACCAAGAAGACCAACAAGATGCCCAGAAACAATGCAGTTTCCTAATGGAAAAGGTACTCTTGACATGCTCGTTGGCGCTTAACCCCAAATTCAATATTATTCAAGAAAGGCAGCTGCTGCTCAAATCTATGCCTTTCTTGATTTCTTTTAACAGTACTTGGTAGAATATTCTTTACATACCACTGGATGCCTTCCCAATTGCAAGTAACACTTGCAAGTGCAATTAAGATCAGAGATCAGACTGCTACTCTGTGTGCATTGATCTTTATCAACGGTGACCACTAAAGGGACTAAAAAGGTGCTAGGTAACATAACAGTTAAATGTCAAGGGAAGAAACTCCTGTTTCTCCAAAACAGACTCTTTATGGAAAAGCTCAAATTTGGTTCAGAAAATCTCTCGTTTGGGTGTATATTAAAAGAGGCAGTGTTGTTTACATTGTGTCGAGCATAACATAATATTGGCTAGTGAAATTCAATTAGCTCTATGACCTGGATCAGACTGAAAAAAATTGTGGTCATTCTATCAAAAAATGAAAATTGAAGTATATAGTTGATAAATTGCTTAGACTAAGAAACATTTGTTCAAGGATATGACAGTGTATGAAAAAATAAAAGGAACACCCACTAAATGCAAGGAATTTACCATCGAAAGAGTCGCGATATGTGATTTTCATGCCTTTTCATTGAGAGCAAAGATTGGTAACTGTATCCAATCAACATCATTCTAGTTTCATTTAAAAAGTTGATGACCTACCGAGGAAGAGGGAAAACAGACTACCGAGGAAACAGACTACCCAAGATGAGGCTGGAGGATAATGGTTACCAGATGAGGGTGAAGGTATTTCATATATTGAGTCAGTTTCTTCAATGTTATACCCTATAATGCATGTGCCTTCAGGGAGATCTGCTTATACGTGGGAGTAAAGGAAAGGAAATAAATCAAGACATGCATTTTCACACAAGCTTTCCACTTTAACAATGGCACTATTGACACAAAAGATGTGGAGTGAGCTCTTAACCTCTCCTGGTCAGTTGTTAAGTGAGTTCATATACCATCCTTGCTGTAATCCAGTTTGGGTGTTCCATACTTTCTTGTGTCTTTAGTTGCTTTGGTCTGAAAATGAGTGCTGTCACTAAGGTTAAGTGATCAGATGCTGAGAGATTAAGAAGTGTTCAGATCCAAGTTAGTAAGACCCCAACATTCAGTCTGTTTGAGTTTGTCGTGGGTATGAAAATGACCGCAATCTCTGGTTCAGTGAGAAGTTCCTGAGAGATGAACAAGTCCAACATGTTTTTGAAGCACATTTCCAAAAAACTTAGCATGGGTATATGTTACAGGTAGAAACATGATTGCATGCCCAGGGTAGTCAAGTATGTGCAAATTTGACTTGCTGTTGTATCACAGAACTGGTCAGAAATAATGTTCGCTTTATGGGTCAACAGTAAAGGAAGGGATATATGGCCTTAAGCTCTTTCCTTTGCTTTTCAAGGAATGTAGAGTTAGGTTGTGCTACACATCTGCCTATGATATGCAGCCTATGTATTAAGCAAGTCACGATTGTTCTGCAACTTTCTCATGCAGAAAAATGGAAGGTAAATTCTGATAAAATGGCTTCAAAGCTCTTGTGGCAAGGTAGTATTGGGGGATTTTATTTATTTTTTTTGTTTCCTCTTTCTCATATTTTTGTTTGTTTTTTTGGTACGGGGCACTCTGAGGGGGAGGGGCGGGAGCGATTTGTTTCTTTCTAATTTCAGAGTTGATGAACCACTGGTGATCGTATGTCAACAGACTACCGATGTGCCTGAAAAAGGGGCTACTGACGAAAGCGTGAAGAGGCGGCAGAGAAACGGAGAAACAGCAATGATTGCCATTGGCGAAGGTAAGGTGCTCTTATTTACATCTATGACTTACATTTTCATATATATCCGCTTCGTAGTTTAGTTCTACGACTGTGTTACAGTCCAAATAACTAAACATCCTGGTTGTTTACCATATCATTTCTCCCTAAGAAGTTTAAAGTTCAAATAGGTTGACTGCAAAAAATAATCCAGGGGTCACAAGTCCATGATTAGTTTCCAACAACAAATCTGAAACTTTGTTTTCAATCTTTCGGGCCATAAACACATTGCTAGTTTATTGATTTAAACGGAAATAGCCAAATTTTGTATATTGGGTTATAATGGACTGAGAATTAATGCTATAGTATCTTTAAAAGATCAGGGAAACATTATTTTGTTACAGAAGACGACCTACAGACGGAGTGGGGAACTGGGCTGTTAACATTACCATCAAGGAGCCCAAACACTGTGCAGTTTCCTAACTGAAAAAGTAATTATGCATGCCTATATAAATTTTAAATTGGACACTTAATGTTGACTCACTTTTGGCTTTTAGCTAGGCAAGATGCATCTGAATGCATAAAATATGATCAACCTTTAGAATTCAAGATATTCACACATAGATTCCATTGACCTTTCACCTGTCTCTGAAAACATGGTAGGAAAAGGAGAAAATTCTGGTAACCAGTATTTTCTCCTTTTTCCACAATATTTCCTATCCTATCAGATAATCTTAGAAAAATGACCCAGGGGAAGAAGCCTTTTGAAAACATGGTGGGAAAAGGAGAAAATGCTGGTTACCTAAGATCAGATACGTTTTACTGACCCTGGGGAAGAGCCCTTTTGAAAACATGGTGGGAAAAGGAGAAAATGCTGGTAATGTTTTTCCTCCTATCAGATGCCTTTTAATGACCCTTGGAAAGAAGCTTTTTGAAAAGATAGTGGGGAAAGGAGAAAATACTGGTAACCAGCATTTTCTCCTTTTCCCAAAATGTTTTCTATCCTATCAGATGATTTTTAATGCCCCTTGGGAAAGCCCTTTTCAAAACATTGTGGGGAAAGAAGAAAATGCTGGTAATCAGCATTTTCTCCTTTTACCACAATGTTTTTTAACCAATCAAAGGCAAGTATCACAATTTGAGTCAGTTTTCCACCGGAAAAGGTATTGTTGCATTTTGATACTTTCTTCCGCAGTACAGTGTTTTGCAATATAGTGTTTTCCGACATTTTCTTTAAAGAATGATCTATTTTGCTGTAATTGCACCGGACAACATACAAAAAATTATCAACGGTTGAAAAAGAGAGATAACTAACATCTTTTGTTTGATGTGAAAAAAAGCTGCTCTATTTAGTTTGAACATGCGCAGAATTTCTACTAATGTCATGTCCAACAGATCTTGGTAACTTTTACCTTGCTATATTTAGATCATATGACCCAAAGACAGAAGTGAGGAGCTGGGCTACCAAGAAGACCAACAAGATGCCCAGAAACAATGCAGTTTCCTAATGGAAAAGGTACTCTTGACATGCTCGTTGGCGCTTAACCCCAAATTCAATATTATTCAAGAAAGGCAGCTGCTGCTCAAATCTATGCCTTTCTTGATTTCTTTTAACAGTACTTGGTAGAATATTCTTTACATACCACTGGATGCCTTCCCAATTGCAAGTAACACTTGCAAGTGCAATTAAGATCAGAGATCAGACTGCTACTCTGTGTGCATTGATCTTTATCAACGGTGACCACTAAAGGGACTAAAAAGGTGCTAGGTAACATAACAGTTAAATGTCAAGGGAAGAAACTCCTGTTTCTCCAAAACAGACTCTTTATGGAAAAGCTCAAATTTGGTTCAGAAAATCTCTCGTTTGGGTGTATATTAAAAGAGGCAGTGTTGTTTACATTGTGTCGAGCATAACATAATATTGGCTAGTGAAATTCAATTAGCTCTATGACCTGGATCAGACTGAAAAAAATTGTGGTCATTCTATCAAAAAATGAAAATTGAAGTATATAGTTGATAAATTGCTTAGACTAAGAAACATTTGTTCAAGGATATGACAGTGTATGAAAAAATAAAAGGAACACCCACTAAATGCAAGGAATTTACCATCGAAAGAGTCGCGATATGTGATTTTCATGCCTTTTCATTGAGAGCAAAGATTGGTAACTGTATCCAATCAACATCATTCTAGTTTCATTTAAAAAGTTGATGACCTACCGAGGAAGAGGGAAAACAGACTACCGAGGAAACAGACTACCCAAGATGAGGCTGGAGGATAATGGTTACCAGATGAGGGTGAAGGTATTTCATATATTGAGTCAGTTTCTTCAATGTTATACCCTATAATGCATGTGCCTTCAGGGAGATCTGCTTATACGTGGGAGTAAAGGAAAGGAAATAAATCAAGACATGCATTTTCACACAAGCTTTCCACTTTAACAATGGCACTATTGACACAAAAGATGTGGAGTGAGCTCTTAACCTCTCCTGGTCAGTTGTTAAGTGAGTTCATATACCATCCTTGCTGTAATCCAGTTTGGGTGTTCCATACTTTCTTGTGTCTTTAGTTGCTTTGGTCTGAAAATGAGTGCTGTCACTAAGGTTAAGTGATCAGATGCTGAGAGATTAAGAAGTGTTCAGATCCAAGTTAGTAAGACCCCAACATTCAGTCTGTTTGAGTTTGTCGTGGGTATGAAAATGACCGCAATCTCTGGTTCAGTGAGAAGTTCCTGAGAGATGAACAAGTCCAACATGTTTTTGAAGCACATTTCCAAAAAACTTAGCATGGGTATATGTTACAGGTAGAAACATGATTGCATGCCCAGGGTAGTCAAGTATGTGCAAATTTGACTTGCTGTTGTATCACAGAACTGGTCAGAAATAATGTTCGCTTTATGGGTCAACAGTAAAGGAAGGGATATATGGCCTTAAGCTCTTTCCTTTGCTTTTCAAGGAATGTAGAGTTAGGTTGTGCTACACATCTGCCTATGATATGCAGCCTATGTATTAAGCAAGTCACGATTGTTCTGCAACTTTCTCATGCAGAAAAATGGAAGGTAAATTCTGATAAAATGGCTTCAAAGCTCTTGTGGCAAGGTAGTATTGGGGGATTTTATTTATTTTTTTTGTTTCCTCTTTCTCATATTTTTGTTTGTTTTTTTGGTACGGGGCACTCTGAGGGGGAGGGGCGGGAGCGATTTGTTTCTTTCTAATTTCAGAGTTGATGAACCACTGGTGATCGTATGTCAACAGACTACCGATGTGCCTGAAAAAGGGGCTACTGACGAAAGCGTGAAGAGGCGGCAGAGAAACGGAGAAACAGCAATGATTGCCATTGGCGAAGGTAAGGTGCTCTTATTTACATCTATGACTTACATTTTCATATATATCCGCTTCGTAGTTTAGTTCTACGACTGTGTTACAGTCCAAATAACTAAACATCCTGGTTGTTTACCATATCATTTCTCCCTAAGAAGTTTAAAGTTCAAATAGGTTGACTGCAAAAAATAATCCAGGGGTCACAAGTCCATGATTAGTTTCCAACAACAAATCTGAAACTTTGTTTTCAATCTTTCGGGCCATAAACACATTGCTAGTTTATTGATTTAAACGGAAATAGCCAAATTTTGTATATTGGGTTATAATGGACTGAGAATTAATGCTATAGTATCTTTAAAAGATCAGGGAAACATTATTTTGTTACAGAAGACGACCTACAGACGGAGTGGGGAACTGGGCTGTTAACATTACCATCAAGGAGCCCAAACACTGTGCAGTTTCCTAACTGAAAAAGTAATTATGCATGCCTATATAAATTTTAAATTGGACACTTAATGTTGACTCACTTTTAGCTTTTAGCTAGGCAAGATGCATCTGAATGCATAAAATATGATCAACCTTTAGAATTCAAGATATTCACACATAGATTCCATTGACCTTTCACCTGTCTCTGAAAACATGGTAGGAAAAGGAGAAAATTCTGGTAACCAGCTTTTTCTCCTTTTTCCACAATATTTCCTATCCTATCAGATAATCTTAGATAAATGACCCAGGGGAAGAAGCCTTTTGAAAACATGGTGGGAAAAGGAGAAAATGCTGGTAACCAACATTTTCTCCTTCTCCCACTATGGTTTTCGTCCTATCAGATAAGTTTTACTGACCTTGGAGAAGAGCCCTTTTGAAAACATGGTGGGAAAAGGAGAAAATTCTTGTAATGTTTTTCCTCCTATCAGATGACTTTTAATGACCCTTGGAAACTATCTTTTTGAAAAGATAGTGGGGAAAGGAGAAAATACTGGTAACCGGCATTTTCTCCTTTTCCCAAAATGTTTTCTATCCTATCAGATGATTTTTAATGCCCCTTGGGAAAAGCCCTTTTCAAAACATTGTGGGGAAAGGAGAAAATGCTGGTAATCAGCATTTTCTCCTTTTACCACAATGCTTTTTAACCAATCAAAGGCAAGTTGCACCATTTGAGTCAGTTTTCCACCGGAAACGGTATTGTTGCATTTTGATACTTTCTTTCGCAGTACAGTGTTTTGCAATATAGTGTTTTCCGACATTTTCTTTAAAGAATGATCCATTTTGCTGTAATTGCACTGGACAACATACAAAAAATTATCAACGGTTGAAAAAGAGAGATAACTAACATCTTTTGTTTGATGTGGAAAAAAGCTGTTCTATTTAGTTTGAACATGCGCAGAATTTCTACTAATGTCATGTCCAACAGATCTTGGTAACTTTTACCTCGCTATATTTAGATCATATGACCCAAAGACAGAAGTGAGGAGCTGGGCTACCAAGAAGACCAACAAGATGCCCAGAAACAATGCAGTTTCCTAATGGAAATGGTACTCTTGACATGCTCGTTGGCGCTTAACCCCAAATTCAATATTATTCAAGAAAGGCAGCTGCTGCTTAAATCTATGCCTTTCTTGATTTCTTTTAACAGTACTTGGTAGAATATTCTTTACATACCACTGGATGCCTTCCCAATTGCAAGTAACACTTGCAAGTGCAATTAAGATCAGAGATCAGACTGCTACTCTGTGTGCATTGATCTTTATCAACGGTGACGAGTAAAGGGACTAAAAAGGTTCTAGGTAACATAACAATTAAATGTCAAGGGAAGAAACTTCTGTTTCTCCAAAACAGACCCTTTATGGAAAAGCTCAAATTTGGTTCAGAAAATCTCTCGTTTGGGTGTACATAAAAGAGGCAGTGTTGTTTAAATTGTAGAGCATAACATAATATTGGCTAGTGAAATTCAATTAGCCCCATGACCTGGATCAGAATGAAAAAAATTGTGGTCATTCTATCAAAAAATGAAATATATAGTTGATAAATTGCTTAGACTAAGAAACATTTGTTCAAGGATATAACAGCGTATGAAAAAATAAAAGGAACACCCACTAAATGCAAGGAATTTACCATCAGAAGAGTCGCGATATGTGATTTTCATGCCTTTTCATTGAGAGCAAAGATTGGTAACTGTATCCAATCAACATCATTCTTGTTTCATTTAAAAAGTTGATGACCTACCGAGGAAGAGGGAAAACAGACTACCGAGGAAACAGACTACCCAAGATGAGGCTGGAGGATAATGGTTACCAGATAAGGGTGAAGGTATTTCATATATTGAGTCAGTTTCTTCGATGTTATACCCTATAATGCATGTGCCTTCAGATAGATCTGCTTATACGTGGGAGTAAAAGAAAGGAAATAAATCAAGACATGCATTTTCACACAAGCTTTCCACATTAACAATGGCACTATTGACACAAAAGGTGTGGAGTGAGCTCTTAACCTCTTCCTGGTCAGTTGTTAAGTATGAGTTCATATACCGTCCTTGCTGTAATCCAGTTTGGGTGTTCCATACTTTCTTGTGTCTTTAGTTGCTTTGGTCTGAAAATGAGTGCTGTCACTAAGGTTAAGTGATCAGATGCTGAGAGATTAAGAAGTGTTCAGATTCAAGTTAGTAAGACCCCAACATTCAGTCTGTCTGAGTTTGTTGTGGGTATGAAAATGAACGCAATCTCTGGTTCAGTGAGAAGTTCCTGAGAGATGAACAAGTCCAACATGTTTTTGAAGCACATTTCCAAAAGACTTAGCATGGGTATATGTTACAGCTAAAAACATGATTGCATGCCCAGAGTAGTCAAGTATGTGCAAATTTGACTTGCTGTTGTATCACAGAACTGGTCAGAAATAATGTTCGCTTTATGGGTCAACAGTAAAGGAAGGGATATATTGCCTTAAGCTCTTTCTTTTGCATTTCAAGAAATGTAGAGTTAGGTTGTGCTACAGATCTGCCTATGATATGCAGCCCATGTATTAAGCAAGTCATGATTATTCTGCAACTTTCTCATGCAGAAAAACAGAAGGTAAATTCTGATGAAATGGCTTCAAAGCTCTTGTATCAAGGTAGTAATTGGGGGATTTTATTTATTTTTTTTTGTTTCCTCTTTCTCCTATTTTTGTTTGGTTTTTTTTTGGTACGGGGCACTCGGGGGGGGGGGGAGGAGCGATTTGTTTCTTTCTAATTTTAGAGTTGATGAACCACTGATGATCGTGCGTCAACAGACTACCGATGTGCCTGAAAAAGGGGCTACTGACGAAAGCGTGAAGAGGCGGCAGAGAAACGGAGAAACAGCAATGATTGCCATTGGCGAAGGTAAGGTGCTCTTATTTACATCTATGACTTACATTTTCATATATATCCGCTTCGTAGTTTAGTTCTACGACTGTGTTACAGTCCAAATAACTAAACATCCTGGTTGTTTACCATATCATTTCTTCCTAAGAAGTTTAAAGTTCAAATAGGTTGACTGCAAAAAATAATCCAGGGGTCACAAGTCCATGATTAGTTTCCAACAACAAATCTGAAACTTTCTTTTCAATCTTTCGCGGAATAAACACATTGCTAGTTCATTGATTTAAACGCAAATAGCCAAATTTTGCATATTGGGTTATAATGGACTGAGAATTAATGCTATAGTATCTTTAAAAGATCAGGGAAACATTATTTTGTTACAGAAGACGACCTACAGACGGAATGGGGAACTGGGCTGTTAACATTACCATCAAGGAGCCCAAACACTGTGCAGTTTCCTAACTGAAAAAGTAATTATGCATGCCTATATAAATTTTAAATTGGACACTTAATGTTGACTCACTTTTAGCTTTTAGCTAGGCAAGATGCATCTGAATGCATAAAATATGATCAACCTTTAGAATTCAACATATTTACACATAGATCCCATTGACCTTTCACCTGTCTCTGAAAACATGGTAGGAAAAGGAGAAAATTCTGGTAACCAGCATTTTCTCCTTTTTCTACAATTTTTTCTATCCTATCAGATAAACTTAGATAAATGACCTAGGGGAAGAAGCCTTTTTGAAACATGATGGGAAAAGGAGAACCAGCATTTTCTCCTTCTCCCACAATGTTTTTCGTCCTATCAGATAAGCTTTACTGACCCTGGGGAAGAGCCCTTTTGAAAACATGGTGGGAAAAGGAGAAAATGCTGGTAATGTTTTTCCTCCTATCAGATGCCTTTTAATGACCCTTGGAAAGAATCCTTTTGAAAAGATAGTGGGGAAAGGAGAAAATACTGGTAACCAGCATTTTCTCCTTTTCCCAAAATGTTTTCTATCTTATCAGATGATTTTTGACGCCCCTTGGGAAAAGCCCTTTTCAAAACATTGTGGGGAAAGGAGAAAATGCTGGTTATCAGCATTTTCTCCTTTTACCACAATGTTTTTTAACCAATCAAAGGCAAGTTGCACCATTTGAGTCAGTTTTCCACCGGAAAAGGTATTGTTGCATTTTGATACTTTCTTCCGCAGTACAGTGTTTTGCAATATAGTGTTTTCCGACATTTTCTTTAAAGAATGATCGATTTTGCTGTAATTGCACCGGACAACATACAAAAAATTATCAACGGTTGAAAAAGAGAGATAACTAACATTTTTTGTTTGATGTGAAAAAAAGCTGTTCTATTTAGTTTGAACATGCGCAGAATTTCTACTAATGTCATGTCCAACAGATCTTGGTAACTTTTACCTTGCTATATTTAGATCATATGACCCAAAGACAGAAGTGAGGAGCTGGGCTACCAAGAAGACCAACAAGATGCCCAGAAACAATGCAGTTTCCTAATGGAAATGGTACTCTTGACATGCTCGTTGGCGCTTAACCCCAAATTCAATATTATTCAAGAAAGGCAGCTGCTGCTCAAATCTATGCCTTTCTTGATTTCTTTTAACAGTACTTGGTAGAATATTCTTTACATACCACTGGATGCCTTCCCAATTGTAACACTTGCAAGTGCAATTAAGATCAGAGATCGGACTGCTACTCTGTGTGCATTGATCTTTATCAACGGTGACCACTAAAGGGACTAAAAAGGTCTAGGTAACATAATAGTTAAATGTCAAGGGAAGAAACTCCTGTTTCTACAAAACAGAGCCTTTATGGAAAAGCTCAAATTTGGTTCGGAAAATCTCTCGTTTGGGTGTACATAAAAGAGGCAGTGTTGTTTACATTGTGTAGAGCATAACATAATATTGGCTAGTGAAATTCAGTTAGCCCTATGACCTGGATCAGACTGAAAAAATTGTGGTCATTCTATCAAAAAAGTGAAAACTGAAGTATATAGTTGATAAATTGCTTAGACTAAGAAACATTTGTTCAAGGATATAACAGTGTATGAAAAAATAAAAGGAACATCCACTAAATGCAAGGAATTTACCATCAGAAGAGTCGCGATATGTGATTTTCATGCCTTTTCATTGAGAGCAAAGATTGGTAACTGTATCCAATCAACATCATTCTTGTTTCATTTAAAAAGTTGATGAGCTACCGAGGAAGAGGGAAAACAGACTACCGAGGAAACAGACTACCCAAGATGAGGTTGGAGGATAATGGTTACCAGATAAGGGTGAATGTATTTCATAAATTGAGTCATTTTCTTCAATGTTATACCCTATAATGCATGTGCCTTCAGGGAGATCTGCTTATACGTGGGAGTAAAAGAAAGGAAATAAATCAAGACATGCATTTTCACACAAGCTTTCCACTTTAACAATGGCACTATTGACACAAAAGGTGTGGAGTGAGCTCTTAACCTCTTCCTGGTCAGTTGTTAAGTGAGTTCATATACCATCCTCGCTGTAATCCAGTTTAGGTGTTCCATACTTTCTTGTGTCTTTAGTTGCTTTGGTCTGAAAATGAGTGCTGTCACTAAGATTAAGTGATCAGATGCTGAGTCATTAAGAAGTGTTCAGATGTTAACTGTTAAGTCCATAATGTACGTAAAATTAATGTTATCAACACCCACGCATCCAGTAAGTGTTGCGTTTGTTGTTTTGAAAATGACTGCAGTCTCTAAGTATAAGAGAACATATGCTGTGAGATGAAGAAAAAAATGCTGAATACTGTGTTACGTCCATAATATGTGTATGTCAAATTCCTGCTGTTAAGTCCCGCCCAACCTGTTTGTCTTAAGTTTCTTGGTCTGAAAATGACTGCAGTCCTCAAGGACAAGAGAACAGGTGATGTTCAGCCCATAATATGTGTATGTCAAATTCAAGTTAGCAAGACCCCCAACATTCTGTCTGTCTGAGTTTGTTTTGGGTATGAAAATGACTGCAATTTCTGGTTCAGTGAGAAGTTCCTGAAAGATGAACAAGTCCAACATGTTTTTGAAGCACATTTTCAAAAAACTTAGCATGGGTATATGTTACAGCTAGAAACATGATTGCATGCCCAGGGTAGTCAAGTATGTGCAAATTTGACTTGCTGTTGTATCACAGAACTGGTCAGAAATAATGTTCGCTTTATGGGTCAACAGTAAAGGAAGGGATATATGGCCTTAAGCTCTTTCTTTTGCATTTCAAGGAATGTAGAGTTAGGTTGTGCTACACATCTGCCTATGATATGCAGCCCATGTATTAAGTAAGTCACGATTGTTCTGTAACTTTCTCATGCAGAAAAACAGAAGGTAAATTCTGATGAAATGGCTTCAAAGCTCTTATGGCAAGGCAGTAATTGGGTTTTTTTTTATTTTTTTTTTTTGTTTCCTCTTTCTCTTATATTTGTTTGTTTGTGTGCTACGGGGCACTCTGAGGGTGGGGGGGTAGCGATTTGTTTCTTTCTGAGTTCAGAGTTGATGAACAACTGATGATCGTGTGTCAACAGACTACCGATGTGCTTGAAAGATGGGCTAATGACGAAAGCATGAAGAGGCGGCAGAGAAACGGAAAAACAGCAATGATTGCCATTGGCGAAGGTAAGGTGCTCTTATTTACATCAATGACTTACATTTTCATATATATCCGCTTCGTAGTTGTTTACCTCTACGACTATGTTAAAGTCCAAATAACTAAATACCCTGGTTGTTTACCATATCATTTCTCCCTAAGAAGTTTGAAGTTTAAAGAGGTTGACTGTAAAAAATTAATCCAGGGGTCACAAGTCCATGATTAGTTTCCAACAACAAATCTGAAACTTTCTTTTCAATCTTTCGGGCCATAAACACATTGCTAGTTCATTGATTTAAACGGAAATAGCCAAATTTGGTATATTAGGTTATAATGGACTGAGGATTAATGCTATAGTATCTTTAAAAGATCAGGGAAACATTATTTTGTTACAGAGGACGACCTACAGACGGAGTGGGGAACTGGGCTGTTAACATTACCATCAAGGAGCCCAAACACTGTGCAGTTTCCTAACTGAAAAAGTAATTATGCATGCCTATATAAATTTTAAATTGGACACTTAATGTTGACTCACTTTTGGCTTTTAGCTAGGCAAGATGCATCTGAATGCATAAAATATGATCAACCTTTAGAATTCAACATATTCACACATAGATTCCACTGACCTTTCACCTGTCTCTGAAAACATGGTAGGAAAAGGAGAAAATTCTGGTAACCAGCATTTTCTCCTTTTTCCACAATATTTCCTATCCTATCAGATAATCTTAGATAAATGACCCAGGGGAAGAAGCCTTTTGAAAACATAATGGGAAAAGGAGAAAATGCTGGTGACCAGCATTTTCTCCTTCTCCCACTATGTTTTTCGTCCCATCAGATAAGTTTTACTGACCCTGGGGAAGAGCCCTTTTGAAAACATGGTGGGAAAAGGAAAAAATGCTGGTAATGTTTTTCCTCCTATCAGATGCCTTTTAATGACCCTTGGAAAGAAGTCTTTTGAAAAGATAGTGGGGAAAGGAGAAAATACTGGTAACCAGCATTTTCTCCTTTTCCTAAAATGTTTTCTATCCTATCAGATGATTTTTAATGCCCCTTGGGAAAAGCCCTTTTCAAGACATTGTGGGGAAAGGAGAAAATGCTAGGAATCAGCATTTTCTCCTTTTACCACAATGTTTTTTAACCAATCAAAGGCAAGTTGCACCATTTGAGTCAGTTTTCCACCGGAAAAGGTATTCTTGCATTTTGATACTTTCTTCCGCAGTACAGTGTTTTGCAATATAGTGTTTTCCGACATTTTCTTTAAAGAATGATCCATTTTTCTGTAATTGCACTGGACAACATACAAACAAGAGGGCCATGATGGCCCTGTATCACTCCACTGGCTTATAAATATAAACCATAAATACTAAGCATTTCAATACTGAGCCAAATGGTTTCAAAATGAAGACTTACATAGTTTTCGCTGGAAAAGCCCATGTGAAAGTTGAGACCCGCAGGGCAAAGCCATTTTTTGATCCCAGAGCTATCATTACTTGAACCCAAGTAGAGGTCCACATGATAAAGCCACATGCCAAAGTAATACAAGTCTATGCTGTATGGTTATAAATAAGGTGATTTTTAAGTTTCGTCCACATGAAGCCTCTGTAAAACATAAGACCCCTGATGCAAGGCTAATTTCAAAAAAAAAAAAAAAAAAAAAAAACTAAAGTGATCCAGATTTGGTAGCCCTTGGGTTTGCGGTTAGGAGCAAAAAGATTTTTTGAATTTTCACGCTATAAGCACATGTTTATGACCCATGAGATAGGACTAATTTTGACATAACTTGAATAACTTTGGAAAAGGTTATTTAGATTACACTCATACAATATTACAGCTGTAACTCAAGGTAAGGAACAAGAAGACCTTTTAAGTTCTCACTATATTAGCCTATGTAAAGCTTGTGACTTATTGGGTGAAGCAGTTTCAGAGACGATAAGCTTGATGGCCTTAGGCCTGTGGAGCTAAAAAGCCGTATCTTTTTCATGATCTACAATGACGTTAGTAAATACAAGTTTTTGGAAAAGATTTTTAAATGTTTTTCAATACTTTTCAGTTTTGTAGCCATAGCAACCATAGCTTTTAGCAGAACTTGATTCTTTGAAGACATTTTGAAGAACATCATGGCAAGATGATATCTGTAAAGTTTGGTCAAAATTAGAAGAGTGGTTTCAATGAAAAAGATGGAAAAATCTTGGTAGAAGTCTACAATATGAATCGGCATGCCAAAGTTTTATAGCCCTAGGCCTTACAGTAAGGATAAAAAAAAGATATCTTAAGTTTTCACTATGTAAACCTATCTAAAATTCGTGAACCCTGGAGTGGGCCAAATTTTGATCCCAAGGCTCAAAACATGCCAAATTTGTTAGTACTATGCTTTATGGTTAGAAACAAGAAGATTGTCGAGAAGTCTTCACTATATAAGCCCTTATAAAACTTTGACCCCAGGGCTACAGTCGGACTACATGGGGAATACGTGTATTAGAAGAATAACATGCCAAATTTGGGAGTTCTTGGCCTTTCGGCTAGTAACAAGACGGTTTCTGAAGTTTTCACTCCATAAACCCATGTAAAACTTGTGACCCCTGGTGCAGGGCCAAACTTGATCCTAGGGCTGTAACTTGGGCCCTCTTTGTAGTTGTCCACTAGATAATGCTATAATTATGCAAAATTTGGTAGTCCTAAGCCTTATGGCTATGTACACCAAGATTTAAAAGTTTTCCCTATATAAGCCCATTTAAATCTTGTGAACCTCCCCCCCACCCCCCAGCATAAGGCCAAATTGACCCCAGGACTGTAATTAGGGCACTTTGGTAGACCCCCACTAGATCAAGCTAAATGCAGAATTTGGTAGCTCTAGGCCTTATGGCTACGTACAGGAAGATTTCTTAAGTTGTCACTATGTAAGCCCATGTAAAACTTGTGACCCGTGCGGGCGGGCCAATTTTGACCCCTGGGCTAAAATTTTGGCCCCCTTGGTAAAGGCCCACTAGATATAGCTACATGCAAAATTTGGTAGCTCTAGGCCTTATGGCTAGGTACAGGAAGATTTTTAAAGTTTTCTCTATATAAGCCTATGTAAAACTTGTGACCCCTGGGGCAGAGCCAATTTTGAACCCAGGGCTATAATTTGAAGAAACATGATAGAGGTCTACTACATAAAGCTACATACCAAATTTGGTAGCCCTATGTCATATGGTTTCAGACAAGAAGATTTTTAAAGATTTCCAATGTTTTTCAGTTTTGTTGCCATGGCAACCGGAGTTTTTGAAGGAATCGAATTCTTTCAAGAAATTCTGAAGAGGACCATGGCAGGATCATTTCAGTGAAGTTTCATGAAAATTGGATGGGTAGTTTCAGAGAAGAAGATGTTTGAAATAAATGGACGGACGGACTGACGGACGGACGGACGCACGGACGGACGGACGCACGACGGACACCGGGCCATGACATAAGCCCGCTGGCCTTCGGCCAGTGGAGCTAAAAATTATCAACGGTTGAAAAATAGAGATAAGTAACATTTTTTGTTTGATGTGAAAAAAAGCTGTTCTATTTTGTTTGAACATGCGGAGAATTTCTACTAATGTCATGTCCAACAGATCTTGGTAACTTTTACCTTGCTATATTTAGATCATATGACCCAAAGACAGAAGTGAGGAGCTGGGCTACCAAGAAGACCAACAAGATGCCCAGAAACAATGCAGTTTCCTAATGGAAATGGTACTCTTGACATGCTCGTTGGCGCTTAACCCCAAATTCAATATTATTCAAGAAAGGCAGCTGCTGCTCAAATCTATGCCTTTCTTGATTTCTTTTAACAGTACTTGGTAGAATATTCTTTACATACCACTGGATGCCTTCCCAATTGTAACACTTGCAAGTGCAATTTAGATCAGAGATCAGACTGCTACTCTGTGTGCATTGATCTTTATCAACGGTGACCACTAAAGGACTAAAAAGGTGCTAGGTAACATAACAGTTAAATGTCAAGGGAAGAAACTTCTGTTTCTCCAAAGCAGACCCTTTATGGAAAAGCTCAAATTTGGTTCAGAAAATCTCTCGTTTGGGTGTACATAAAAGAGGCAGTGTTGTTTACATTGTGTAGATCATAACATAATATTGGCTAAAGAAATTCAATTGGCCCTATGACCTGGATCAGACTGAAAAAATTGTGGTCATTCTATCAAAAAATGAAAAATGAAGTATATAGTTGATAAATTGCTTAGACTAAGAAACATTTGTTCAAGGATATAACAGTGTATGAAAAAATAAAAGGAACACCCACTAAATGCAAGGAATTCACCATCAGAAGAGTTGCGATATGTGATTTTCATGCCTTTTCATTGAGAGCAAAGATTGGTAACTGTATCCAATCAACATCATTCTTGTTTCATTTAAAAAGTTGATGACCTACCGAGGAAGAGGGAAAACAGACTACCGAGGAAACAGACTACTCAAGATGAGGCTGGAGGATAATGGTTACCAGATGAGGGTGAAGGTATTTCATGTATTGAGTCAGTTTCTTCAATGTTATACCCTATAATGCATGTGCCTTCAGGGAGATCTGCTTATATGTGGTAGTAAAAGAAAGGAAATAAATCAAGACATGCATTTTCACACAAGCTTTCCACTTTAACAATGGCACTATTGACACAAAAGGTGTGGAGTGAGCTCTTAACCTCTTCCTGGTCAGTTGTTAAGTGAGTTCATATACCATCCTCGCTGTAATCCAGTTTGGGTGTTCCTTACTTTCTTGTGTCTTTAGTTGCTTTGGTCTGAAAACGAGTGCTGTCACTAAGATTAAGTGATCAGATGCTGAGTCATTAAGAAGTGTTCAGATGTTAACTGTTAGGTCCATAATGTATGTAAAATTAATGTTATCAACACCCACGCATCCAGTAAGTGTTGCGTTTGTTGTTTTGAAAATGACTGCAGTCTCTAAGTATAAGAGAACATATGCTGTGAGATGAAGAAAAAAATGCTGAATACTGTGTTACGTCCATAATATGTGTATGTCAAATTCCTGCTGTTAAGTCCCGCCCAACCTGTTTGTCTTAAGTTTCTTGGTCTGAAAATGACTGCAGTCCTCAAGGACAAGAGAACAGGTGATGTTCAGCCCATAATATGTGTATGTCAAATTCAAGTTAGCAAGACCCCCAACATTCTGTCTGTCTGAGTTTGTTTTGGGTATGAAAATGACTGCAATTTCTGGTTCAGTGAGAAGTTCCTGAAAGATGAACAAGTCCAACATGTTTTTGAATCACATTTCCAAAAAACTTAGCATGGGTATATGTTACAGGCAGAAACATGATTGCATGCCCAGGGTAGTCAAGTATGTGCAAATTTGACTTGCTGTTGTATCACAGAACTGATCAGAAATAATGTTCGCTTTATGGGTCAACAGTAAAGGAAGGGATATATGGCCTTAAGCTCTTTCTTTTGCATTTCAAGGAATGTAGAGTTAGGTTGTGCTACATATCTGCCTATGATATGCAGCCCATGTATTAAGTAAGTCAAAATTGTTCTGCAACTTTCTCATGCAGAAAAACAGAAGGTAAATTCTGATGAAATGGCTTCAAAGCTCTTATGGCAAGGCAGTAATTGGGTTTTTTTTAATTTTTTTTTTGTTTCCTCTTTCTCTTATATTTGTTTGTTTGTGTGCTACGGGGCACTCTGAGGGTGGGGGGGTAGCGATTTGTTTCTTTCTAATTTCAGAGTTGATGAACCACTGACGATCGTGTGTCAACAGACTACCGATGTGCTTGAAAGATGGGCTAATGACGAAAGCGTGAAGAGGCGGCAGAGAAACGGAAAAACAGCAATGATTGCCATTGGCGAAGGTAAGGTGCTCTTATTTACATCTATGACTTACATTTTCATATGTATCCGCTTCGTAGTTGTTTAGCTGTACGACTTTGTTAAAGTCCAAATAACTAAATATCCTGGTTGTTTACCATATCATTTCTCCCTAAGAAGTTTGGAGTTTAAATAGGTTGACTGTAAAAAATTAATCCAGGGGTCACAAGTCCATGATTAGTTTCCAACAACAAATCTGAAACTTTCTTTTCAATCTTTCGGGCCATAAACACATTGCTAGTTCATTGATTTAAACGGAAATAGCCAAATTTGGTATATTAGGTTATAATGGACTGAGGATTAATGCTATAGTATCTTTAAAAGATCAGGGAAACATTATTTTGTTACAGAAGACGACCTACAGACGGAGTGGGGAAGTGGGCTGTTAACATTACCATCAAGGAGCCCAAACACTGTGCAGTTTCCTAACTGAAAAAGTAATTATGCATGCCTATATAAATTTTAAATTGGACACTTGATGTTGACTCACTTTTGGCTTTTAGCTAGGCAAGATGCATCTGAATGCATAAAATATGATCAACCTTTAGAATTCAACATATTCACACATAGATTCCATTGACCTTTCACCTGTCTCTGAAAACATGGTAGGAAAAGGAGAAAATTCTGGTAACCAGCATTTTCTCCTTTTTCCACAATATTTCCTATCCTATCAGATAATCTTAGATAAATGACCCAGGGGAAGAAGCCTTTTGAAAACATGGTGGGAAAAGGAGAAAATGCTGGTAACCAGCATTTTCTGCTTCTCCCACTGTGGTTTTCGTCCTATCAGATAAGTTTTACTGACCCTGGGGAAGAGCCCTTTTGAAAACATGGTGGGAAAAGGAAAAAATGCTGGTAATGTTTTTCCTCCTATCAGATGCCTTTTAATGACCCTTGGAAAGAATCCTTTTGAAAAGATAGTGGGGAAAGGAGAAAATACTGGTAACCAGCATTTTCTCCTTTTCCCAAAATGTTTTCTATCCTATCAGATGATTTTTAATGCCCCTTGGGAACAACCCTTTTCAAAACATTGTGGGGAAAGGAGAAAATACTGGTAATCAGCATTTTCTCCTTTTACCACAATGTTTTTTAACCAATCAAAGGCAAGTTGCACCATTTGAGTCAGTTTTCCACCGGAAAAGGTATTCTTTCATTTTGATACTTTCTTCCGCAGTACAGTGTTTTGCAATATAGTGTTTTCCGACATTTTCTTTAAAGAATGATCCATTTTGCTGTAATTGCACTGGACAGCATACAAACAAGAGGGCCATGACGGCCCTGTATCGCTCCACTGGCTTATAAATATAAACCATAAATACTAAGCATTTCAATACTGAGCCAAATGGTTTCAAAATGAAGACTTACATAGTTTTCGCTGGAAAAGCCCATGTGAAAGTTGAGACCCGCAGGGCAAAGCCATTTTTTGACCCCAGAGCTATCATTACTTGAACCCTAGTAGAGGTCCACAAGATAAAGCCACATGCCAAAATAATACAAGTCTATGCTGTATGGTTATAAATAAGGTGATTTTTAAGTTTCGTCCACATGAAGCCTCTGTAAAACATAAGACCCCTGATGCAAGGCTAATTTCAAAAAAAAAAAAAAAAAAGTGATCCAGATTTGGTAGCCCTTGGGTTTGCGGTTAGGAGCAAAAAGATTTTTTGAATTTTCACGCTATAAGCACATGTTTATGACCCATGAGATAGGACTAATTTTGACATAACTTGAATAACTTTGGAAAAGGTTATTTAGATTACACTCATACAATATTACAGCTGTAACTCAAGGTAAGGAACAAGAAGACCTTTTAAGTTCTCACTATATTAGCCTATGTAAAGCTTGTGACTTATTGGGTGAAGCAGTTTCAGAGACGATAAGCTTGATGGCCTGAGGCCTGTGGAGCTAAAAAGCCGTATCTTTTTCATGATCTACAATGACGTTGGTACAATATGAATCGGCATGCCAAATTTTTATAGCCCTAGGCCTTAGAGTAAGGATAAAAAAAGATATCTTAAGTTTTCACTATGTAAACCTATCTAAAATTCGTGAACCCTGGAGTGGGCCAAATTTTGATCCCAAGGCTCAAAACATGCCAAATTTGTTAGTACTATGCTTTATGGTTAGAAACAAGAAGATTGTCGAGAAGTCTTCACTATATAAGCCCTTATAAAACTTTGACCCCAGGGCTACAGTCGGACTACATGGGGAATACGTGTATTAGAAGAATAACATGCCAAATTTGGGAGTTCTTGGCCTTACGGCTAGTAACAAGACGGTTTCTGAAGTTTTCACTCCATAAACCCATGTAAAACTTGTGACCCCTGGTGCAGGGCCAAACTTGATCCTAGGGCTGTAACTTGGGCCCTCTTTGTAGTTGTCCACTAGATAATGCTATAATTATGCAAAATTTGGTAGTCCTAAGCCTTATGGCTGTGTACACCAAGATTTAAAAGTTTTCCCTATATAAGCCCATGTAAATCTTGTGAACCTCACCCCCAACCTCCAGGATAAGGCCAAATTGACCCCAGGACTGTAATTTGGGCACTTTGGTAGACCCCCACTAGATCAAGCTAAATGCAGAATTTGGTAGCGCTAGGCCTTATGGCTACGTACAGGAAGATTTCTTAAGTTGTCACTATGTAAGCCCATGTAAAACTTGTGACCCGTGCGGGCGGGCCAATTTTGACCCCTGGGCTAAAATTTTGGCCCCCTTGGTAAAGGCCCACTAGATATAGCTACATGCAAAATTTGGTAGCTCTAGGCCTTATGGCTAGGTACAGGAAGATTTTTAAAGTTTTCTCTATATAAGCCTATGTAAAACTTGTGACCCCTGGGGCAGAGCCAATTTTGAACCCAGGGCTATAATTTGAAGAAACATGATAGAGGTCTACTACATAAAGCTACATACCAAATTTGGTAGCCCTATGCCTTATGGTTTCAGACAAGAAGATTTTTAAAGATTTCCAATATTTTTCAGTTTTGTTGCCATGGCAACCAGAGTTTTTGAAGGAATCGAATTCTTTCAAGAAATTCTGAAGAGGACCATGGCAGGATCATTTCTGTGAAGTTTCGTGAAAATTGGATGGGTAGTTTCAGAGAAGAAGATGTTTGAAATAAAAGTTAACGCATGGACGGACGGACGCACGGACGGACGGACGGACGCACGGACGGACGCATGACGACACCGGGCCATGACATAAGCCCGCTGGCCTTCGGCTGGTGGAGCTAAAGATCATCAACGGTTGAAAAAGAGAGATAAGTAACATTTTTTGTTTGATGTGAAAAAAAGCTGTTCTATTTATTTTGAACACGCGCAGAATTTCTACTAATGTCATGTCCAACAGATCTTGGTAAACTTTTACCTTGCTATATTTAGATCATATGACCCAAAGACAGAAGTGAGGAGCTGGGCTACCAAGAAGACCACCAAGATGCCCAGAAACAATGCAGTTTCCTAATGGAAAAGGTACTCTTGACATGCTCGTTGGCGCTTAACCCCAAATTCAGTATTATTCAAGAAAGGCAGCTGCTGCTCAAATCTATGCCTTTCTTGATTTCTTTTAACAGTACTTGGTAGAATATTCTTTACATACCACTGGATGCCTTCCCAATTGTAACACTTGCAAGTGCAATTTAGATCAGAGATCAGACTGCTACTCTGTGTGCATTGATCTTTATCAACGGTGACCACTAAAGGGACTAAAAAGGTGCCAGGTAACATAACAGTTAAATGTCAAGGGAAGAAACTTCTGTTTCTCCAAAGCAGACCCTTTATGGAAAAGCTCAAATTTGGTTTAGAAAAAAATCTCTCGTTTGGGTGTATATTAAAAGAGGCAGTGTTGTTTACATTGTGTAGAGCATAACACAATATTGGCTAGTGAAATTCAATTAGCCCTATGACCTGGATCGGACTGAAAGAAATGTGGTCATTCTATCAAAAAATGAAAAATGAAGTATATAGTTGATAAATTGCTTAGACTAAGAAACATTTGTTCAAGGATATAACAGTGTATGAAAAAATAAAAGAACACCCACTAAATGCAAGGAATTCACCATCAGAAGAGTTGCGATATGTGATTTTCATGCCTTTTCATTGAGAGCAAAGATTGGTAACTGTATCCAATCAACATCATTCTTGTTTCATTTAAAAAGTTGATGACCTACCGAGGAAGAGGGAAAACAGACTACAGAGGAAACAGACTACCCAAGATGGGGCTGGAGGATAATGGTTACCAGATAAGGGTGAAGGTATTTCATATATTGAGTCAGTTTCTTCAATGTTATACCCTATAATGCATGTGCCTTTAGGGAGATCTGCTTATATGTGGGAGTTAAAGAAAGGAAATAAGTCAAGACATGCATTTTCACATAAGCTTTCCACTTTAACAATGGCACTATTGACACAAAAGGTGTGGAGTGAGCTCTTAACCTCTTCCTGGTCAGTTGTTAAGTATGAGTTCATATACCATCCTTGCTGTAATCCAGTTTGGGTGTTCCTTACTTTCTTGTGTCTTTAGTTGCTTTGGTCTGAAAATGAGTGCTGTCACTAAGGTTAAGTGATCAGATGCTGAGTCATTAAGAAGTGTTCAGATGTAAACTGATAAGTCCATAATGTACGTAAAATTAATGTTATCAACACCCACGCATCCAGTAAGTGTTGAGTTTGTTGTTTTGAAAATGACTGCAGTCTCTAAGTATGAGAGAACATATGCTGTGAGATGAAGAAAAAAATGCTGAATACTGTGTTACGTCCATAATATGTGTATGTCAAATTCCTGCTGTTAAGTCCCGCCCAACCTGTTTGTCTTAAGTTTCTTGGTCTGAAAATGACTGCAGTCCTCAAGGACAAGAGAACAGGTGATGTTCAGCCCATAATATGTGTATGTCAAATTCAAGTTAGCAAGACCCCAACATTCTGTCTGTCTGATTTGTTTTGGGTATGAAAATGACTGCAATTTCTGGTTCAGTGAGAAGTTCCTGAAAGATGAACAAGTCCAACATGTTTTTGAATCACATTTCCAAAAAACTTAGCATGGGTATATGTTACAGCTAGAAACATGATTGCATGCCCAGGGTAGTCAAGTATGTGCAAATTTGACTTGACGTTGTATCACAGAACTGGTCAGAAATAATGTTCGCTTTATGGGTCAACAGTAAAGGAAGGGATATGGCCTTAAGGTCTTTCTTTTGCATTTCAAGGAATGTAGAGTTAGGTTGTGCTACACATCTGCCTATGATATGCAGCCCATGTATTAAGTAAGTCACGATTGTTCTGCAACTTTCTCATGCAGAAAAACAGAAGGTAAATTCTGATGAAATGGCTTCAAAGCTCTTATGGCAAGGCAGTAATTGGTTTTTTTTTTTTGTTTTTTGTTTTTGTTTCCTCTTTCTCTTATATTTGTTTGTTTGTGTGCTACGGGGCACTCTGAGGGTGGGGAGGGTAGCGATTTGTTTCTTTCTGATTTCAGAGTTGATGAACAACTGATGATCGTGTGTTAACAGACTACCGATGTGCTTGAAAGATGGGCTAATGACGAAAGCGTGAAGAGGCGGCAGAGAAACGGAAAAACAGCAATGATTGCCATTGGCGAAGGTAAGGTGCTCTTATTTACACCAATGACTTACATTTTCATATATATCCGCTTCGTAGTTGTTTACCTCTACGACTATGTTAAAGTCCAAATAACTAAATATCTTGGTTCTTTACCATATCATTTCTCCCTAAGAAGTTTGAAGTTCAAATAGATTGACTGTAAAAAATTAATCCAGGGGTCACAAGTCCATGATTAGTTTCCAACAACAAATCTGAAACTTTCTTTTCAATCTTTCGGGCCATAAACACATTGCTAGTTTATTGATTTAAACGCAAATAGCCAAATTTTGTATATTGGGTTATAATGGACTGAGAATTAAATCTATAGCATCTTTCAAAGATCAGGGAAACATTATTTTGTTACAGAAGACGACCTACAGACGGAGTGGGGAACTGGGCTGTTAACATTACCATCAAGGATCCCAAACACTGTGCAGTTTCCTACCTGAAAAAGTAATTATGCATGCCTATATAAATTTTAAACTGGCCACTTAATGTTGACTCACTTTTGGCTTTTAGCTAGGCAAGATGCATCTGAATGCATAAAATATGATCAACCTTTAGAATTCAACATATTCACACATAGATTCCATTGACCTTTCACCTGTCTCTGAAAACATGGTAGGAAAAGGAGAAAATTCTGGTAACCAGCATTTTCTCCTTTTTCCACAATATTTCCTATCCTATCAGATAAACTTAGATAAATGACCCAGGAGAAGAAGCCTTTTGAAAACATGGTGGGAAAAGGAGAAAATGCTGGTAACCAGCATTTTCTCCTTCTCCCACTATGTCTTTCGTCCTATCAGATAAGTTTTACTGACCCTGGGGAAGAGCCCTTTTGAAAACATGGTGGGAAAAGGAGAAAATGCTGGTAATGTTTTTCCTCCTATCAGATGCCTTTTAATGACCCTTGCACAGAAGCCTTTTGAAAAGATAGTGGGGAAAGGAGAAAATACTGGTAACCAGCATTTTCTCCTTTTCCCAAAATGTTTTCTATCCTATCAGATGATTTTTAATGCCCCTTGGGAACAACCCTTTTCAAAACATTGTGGGGAAAGGAGAAAATGCTGGTAACCAGCATTTTCTCCTTTTACCACAATGTTTTCTAACCAATCAAAGGCAAGTTGCACCATTTGAGTCAGTTTTCCACCGGAAAAGGTATTCTTGCATTTTGATACTTTCTTCCGCAGTACAGTCTTTTGGAATATAGTGTTTTCCGACATTTTCTTTAAAGAATGATTTATTTTGCTGTAATTGCACTGGACAACATACAAAAAATTATCAACGGTTGAAAAAGAGAGATAACTAACATTTTTTGTTTGATGTGAAAAAAAGCTGTTTTATTTAGTTTGAACATGCGCAGAATTTCTACTAATGTCATGTCCAACAGATCTTGGTAACTTTTACCTTGCTATATTTAGATCATATGACCCAAAGACAGAAGTGAGGAGCTGGGCTACCAAGAAGACCAACAAGATGCCCAGAAACAATGCAGTTTCCTAATGGAAAAGGTACTCTTGACATGCTCGTTGGCGCTTAACCCCAAATTCAATATTATTCAAGAAAGGCAGCTGCTGCTTAAATCTATGCCTTTCTTGATTTCTTTTAACAGTACTTGGTAGAATATTCTTTACATACCACTGGATGCCTTCCCAATTGTAACACTTGCAAGTGCAATTAAGATCAGAGATCGACTGCTACTCTGTGTGCATTGATCCTTATCAACGGTGACCACTAAAGGGACTAAAAAGGTGCTAGGTAACATAACAGTTAAATGTCAAGGGAAGAAACTTCTGTTTCTCCAGAGCCTTTATGGAAAAGCTCAAATTTGGTTCAGAAAATCTCTCGTTTGGGTGTATATGAAAAGAGGCAGTGTTGTTTAAATTGTGTAGAGTATAACATAATATTGGCTAGTGAAATTCAATTAGCCCTATGACCTGGATCAGACTGAAAAAATTGTGGTCATTCTATCAAAAAATGAAAAATGAAGTATATAATTGTTAAATTGCTTAGACAAAGAAACATTTGTTCAAGGATATAACAGTGTATGAAAAAATAAAAGAACACCCACTAAATGCAAGGAATTCACCATCAGAAGAGTTGCGATATGTGATTTTCATGCCTTTTCATTGAGAGTAAAGATTGGTAACTGTATCCAATCAACATCATTCTTGTTTCATTTAAAAAGTTGATGACCTACCGAGGAAGAGGGAAAACAGACTACCGAGGAAACAGACTACCCAAGATGAGGCTGGAGGATAATGGTTACCAGATGAGGGTGAAGGTATTTCATGTATTGAGTCAGTTTCTTCAATGTTATACCGTATAATGCGTATGCCTTGAGGGAGATCTGCTTATATGTGGGAGTTAAAGAAAGTTGATAAATTGCTTAGACTAAGAAACATTTGTTCAAGGATATAGCTGTGTATGAAAAAATAAAAGGAACATCCACTAAATGCAAGGAATTTACCATCAGAAGAGTCACGATATGTGAGTTTCATGCTTTTTCATTGAGAGCAAAGATTGGTAACTGTGTCCAATCAACATCATTTTTGTTTCATTTAAAAAGTTGATGACCTATCGAGGAAGAGGGAAAACAGACTACCGAGGAAACAGACTACCCAAGATGAGGCTGGAGGATAATGGTTACCAGATGTGGGTGAAGGTATTTCATAAATTGAGTCATTTTCTTCAATGTTATACCCTATAATGCATGTGCCTTCAGGGAGATCTGCTTATAGTTAAAGAAAGGAAATAAATCAAGACATGCATTTTCACACAAGCTTTCCACTTTAACAATGGCACTATTGACACAAAAGGTGTGGAGTGAGCTCTTAACCTCTTCCTGGTCAGTTGTTAAGTGTGAGTTCATATACCATCCATTCTGTAATCCAGTTTGGGTGTTCCATACTTTCTTGTGTCTTTAGTCTGAAAATGAGTGCTGTCACTAAGGTTAAGTGATCAGATGTTGAGTCATTAAGAAGCGTTCAGGTGTAAACTGTTAAGTCCATAACGTATGTAAAATTAATGTTACCAACACCCACGCATCCAGGAAGTGTGGAGTTTGTTGTTTCGAAAATGACTGCAGTCTCTAAGTATAAGAGAACATACGCTGTGAGATGAAGAAAAAAATGCTGAATACTGTATTACGTCCATAATATGTGTATGTCAAATTCCTGCTGTTAAGTCCCGCCCAACCTGTTTGTCTCAAGTTTCTTGGTCTGAAAATGACTGCAGTCCTCAAGGACAAGAGAACAGGTGATGTTCAGCCCATAATATGTGTATGTCAAATTCTTCAAGTTAGCAAGACCCCAACATTCTGTCTGTCTGAGTTTGTTATGGGTATGAAAATGACTGCAATTTCTGGTTCAATGAGAAGTTCCTGAGAGATAAAGAAGTCCACCATGTTTTTGAAGCACATTTCAAAAAAACTTAGCATGGGTATATGTTACAGCTAGAAACATGATTGCATGCCCAGGGTAGTCAAGTATGTGCAAATTTGACTTGCTGTTGTATCACAGAACTGGTCAGAAATAATGTTCGCTTTATGGGTCAACAGTAAAGGAAGGGATATAGGGCCTTAAGGTCTTTCTTTTGCATTTCAAGGAATGTAGAGTTAGGTTGTGCTACACATCTGCCTATGATATGCAGCTCATGTATTAAGTAAGTCACGATTGTTCTGCAACTTTCTCATGCAGAAAAACAGAAGGTAAATTCTGATGAAATGGCTTCAAAGCTCTTGTGGCAAGGTAGTAATTGGGGGATTTTATTATTTATTTCCCCTTGGGAAAAGCCCTTATAAAACATTGTGGGGAAAGGAGAAAATGCTGGTAATCAGCATTTTCTCCTTTTACCACAATGTTTTTTAACCAATCAAAGGCAAGTATCACAATTTGAGTCAGTTTTCCACCGGAAAAGGTATTGTTGCATTTTGATACTTTCTTCCGCAGTACAGTATTTTGCAATATAGTGTTTTCCGACATTTTCTTTAAAGAATGATCCATTTTGCTGTAATTGCACTGGACAACATACAAAAAATTATCAACGGTTGAAAAAGAGAGATAACTAACATCTTTTGTTTGATGTGAAAAAAAGCTGCTCTATTTAGTTTGAACATGCGCAGAATTTCTACTAATGTCATGTCCAACAGATCTTGGTAACTTTTACCTTGCTATATTTAGATCATATGACCCAAAGACAGAAGTGAGGAGCTGGGCTACCAAGAAGACCAACAAGATGCCCAGAAACAATGCAGTTTCCTAATGGAAAAGGTACTCTTGACATGCTCGTTGGCGCTTAACCCCAAATTCAATATTATTCAAGAAAGGCAGCTGCTGCTTAAATCTATGCCTTTCTTGATTTCTTTTAACAGTACTTGGTAGAATATTCTTTACATACCACTGGATGCCTTCCCAATTGTAACACTTGCAAGTGCAAGTTAGATCAGAGATCAGACTGCTACTCTGTGTGCATTGATCTTTATCAACGATGACCACTAAAGGGACTAAAAAGGTGCTAGGTAACATAACAGTTAAATGTCAAGGGAAGAAACTTCTGTTTCTCCAAAGCAGATCCTTTATGGAAAAGCTCAAATTTGGTTCAGAAAATCTCTTATTTGGGTGTATATAAAAGAGGCAGTGTTGTTTACATTGTGTAGAGCATAACATAACATTGGCTAGTGAAATTCAATTAGCCCTATGACCTGGATCAGACTGAAAAAATTGTGGTCATTCTATCAAAAAATGAAAAATGAAGTATATAGTTGATAAATTGCTTAGACTAAGAAACATTTGTTCAAGGATATAACAGTGTATGAAAAAATAAAAGGAACACCCACTAAATGCAAGGTACAATACAGTCCATGCGTTTTTTTCTTAAGTCAGCGAGACGCTGCGCACCAATTTGTCCGCGGCAAAATCTACGGCAAAGGTGTAAGTCCGCGAGTCGCGGCGGACTTGACACCGCGGACTGATAAATATTGGGAAGCTTCTCAGCGGGAGACAATCGCGGTGGATCGCGGCGAACTGCGAGAGATCGCGGGGGAATCATGACGGATCACGGTGGAGTTATATTTATGAAAATCTGTGTATTTTCTAAACAGTTTTAGAGAAATATCGGGAACCAAGACCTAATCATTGCATTCCGACCGCAACATTTTCACACCATTAAATCATGTAAATTTTAGGTTTTTTGCCTAGATCTATAGGGATTATATTACCTAACGTTATATATTTGATTACTTTCAGCAGGGATCGTATATTACATGTAATATACGATCCTTGCTTTCAGCTACACTCTGAATTACAAAATTTTATTGCACTTCAAGTTGTAGTGATCTAAAATGTGAAAGCAGTAGTGCCGAATTTATGGTTCACAGAGCAATTTCATACTTGATTCCATAAAACAAAAACAAAGGTAATACTTCCTGACTTAAAAACACATTTTAGTATTTCTGAATAAAATTGAATTCTGACTAACATAAATTTGCAGTCCTAAAATTTATGTTGAAGTTATTAATAGCCTATTGAAATATGTTGTTTGTGACTCATCAACGTGTATATGAAAAATGAAAGAAGACATTATTTGAATTTGAATAAGTAAGTTATTCTAAAGAGCGCCGAAAAGGCCTAACATGCACTTTCATAGGAAGAAAAATAATGGACCCGAGTAAATGCATTTTCAAGGTTGCTTTCGTCTAGAATGTCTCACCAAAGCGCTTGCAGAGTGTGGACCAAAGATCATTCGGTGCAGTCTGATCTTGATCTACACAGATCGCAAAGGCAACTACAGTTGTGAAAGCCGCTATCAGGGTTACACTGAAGTGAACAATGTGTAATGTAGCATTGTCAGAAATTTCCCACTACACGCACGGTCTTCAATTACGCTATGAAAAAAAAAACTAAAATTAAATGTTATTATTTACCCTGATACTTTACTTTTACTGTTTATAGCCCCCATGTACAAATGATAACAAGAGGGCCATGATGGCCCTGGATCGCTCACCTCATTCAACAGGCGAAATTTCACTCCAGGGTCATAATGACCCAATTTAAAACTCATCTGAGATATTATTAAGACAAACGTTCTGCCCAATTGTCAGGTCAGATGAGCTGAAAATGTGGCTTCCGGAGTGTCCAAAATGTCTTTCTTCAATTTAACCTAGTGGCCTAGTTTATGACCCTATGTGACCATATTTCAAACTCATCCGAAACATCAAAACAACCTTGTTGACCAAGGTTCAGGTGATTTGGGCAAGAATTGCCGCCTCTAGAGTGCCCACAAGGTATTTCTGTAATTTGACCTAGTGACCTAGATTATGACCCTATGTGACCCAATTTCAAATCCATTCAAGATATCATCAACTTAAACATGCTGACAAATTTTCAGGTCAGTTGAGCAAAAACTGTGGCCTTTACAGTGCCCACAATACATTTCTTTAATTTGACCCAGTGACCTAGTTTATGACCCTATGAGACCCAATTTCCAATTAATCCGAGATATCAAGTCAAATATGTAGACCAATTTTCAGGTCAATTTAGCTAGAATTATGGCCTCCAGAGTGCCCACAAGGTATTTCTTCAATGTGACACAGTGACATTGTTTATGACCCTATGTGACCCAATTTTGAACTCATCCGAGATATCATCAAGACAAAAAATGTGGCCTCTAGAGTGCCCACAAAGTATTCTTTAATTTGACCTTGTGACCTACTTTATGATCCCAGATGACCCAATTTCAATCTCATCCGAGATTTAACTAAAGCAAACATTCTGATAAATGTTCAAGCCAATTGAGCAAATAATGTGGCCTCTAGAGTGCCCACAAGGCATTTCTTTAATTTGACCTAGTGACCTAGTTTAGGACCCTAGGTGACCCAAATTCGAACTCATCCAAGATTTTATCAAGACAAAGATTCTGACCAATTTTCAGGTCAATTAAGTAAGAAATGGGCCTCTAGAGTGTCCACAAGGTATTTATTTGATTTGACCTAGTGACTTAGTTTATGACCCCAGGTGACCACATTTCAAACTCAGCCAAGATTTAATTAAGACAAACGTTTTTAACCAGTTTTCAGGTCAATTGAGTGACAAAGGTGGCCTCTAGAGTGTCCACAAGGTATTTCTTTAATTTGACCTAGTGACCTACTTAATGACCCATGTTGACCCAATTTCCAAGTTATCTAAGAATTAATAAAGAAAAACATTCTAACTAATTTTCAAGTCAATTGAGCGAAAAATGTGGCCTCGAGTGCCCACATGGTATTTCTTTAATTTGACCTAGTGACCAAGTTTTTGACCCCAGGTGACCCAATTTCGAACTCATCCGAGCTTTTATCAAGACAAACATTCTGACCAAGTTTCATGAGTATCAGTCTGAAAAGGTGGCCTCTAGAGCGCACACAAGGTTTTTCTAAGATTCGGCCCAGTGACCTAGATTTGACCCCACATGACCCAATTTCAAACTTGTCCTAGATTTTATCAAGACAAACATTCTGACCAAGTTTCACAAGTATCTGACTGGAAATGTGGCCTCTAGAGCGCACACAAGGTTTTTCTAAGATTTGACCTGGTGACCTAGTTTTTGATCCCACATGACCCAATTTCGAACTCGGCTGAGATTTTATCAAGGCAAACATTCTGACCAAGTTTCACAAGTATCTGAAAATGTGGCCTCTAGAGCGCACACAAGGTTTTTCTAAGATTTGACCTAGTGACCTAGTTTTTGACCCACATGACCCAATTTCGAACTCGTCCGAGATTTTTTCAAGACAAACATTCTGACCAAATTTCACAAGTATCTAGAGCGTACACAAGGTTTTTCTAAGATTTGACCTAGTGACCTAGTTTTTGACCGCACATAATCCAATTTCGAACTAGTCCGAGATTTTATGAAGACAAACATTTTGACCAAATTTCACAAGTATCTGACTGATAATGTGGCCTCTAGAGCGTACACAAGGTTTTTCTAAGATTTGACCTAGTGACCTAGTTTTTGACCCCAGGTGACCCAATTTCGAATTCGTCCGAGATTTTATCATGACAAACATTCTGACCAAGTTTCATGAGGATCGGACTGAAAATGTGGCCTCTAGAGCGTACAGAGGGTAAAAAGTTGACGACGCACGACAGACGACGGACGCCGGACACAGCACGATCACAATAGCTCACCATGAGGACTTTGTGCTCAGATGAGCTAAAAAAATGGGAAAATGTTCTAGAAAAATACCATTACCAATAATAGTCTGGTATTTAATCCTTTACCACACAGTTTCGATTTATAACGATCCTAAGAGAGAAAGCATTTAAAAACATTGTGGAAAAAAGATTAAATACTGGTTACCACTATTTTCTCCTCCTTTCACAGTGTTCTCTACAACTCCGATACTAATTTCATAATTTGAGCCACTCTTGATTTGTCGTCTGCAACTGCCTTTGAGTTTGGAGTGGCCTGATATTTTGTCGTTTGGCAAATTGCTAAAAAACTTAGCAGTGCAGAATAAAAAAAAAAAAAGGGTTTCTTCCATGTAGACACATTTATATGATATCACACACTCTTTCCAATAATTCATTAGCGGTTACAAACATTGCAATTATTAGTCCCTTTGTTCTGTATTGTATTAATAAATACAAACTGAAAGACAATGCTACAAAATATGCTACCCTGTATATTACCATGCTGTTTTCGCCCCACATTTCTCCGTCTCTTGAGGTTAGGAAATCACAGTTTAATGAATAAAACTGCTTTATATTACTAGCCCTTTCAAATTACAGGTTGGATCGTAGAAAAAAAAAGCATCAGTCCAAATTCTAAATTAGATATTCCTATTAAAATCTACAACACAAGTCCGTTCTTTTCATTTCTACTCAAACAACGTATGCGTATATCCAAACTTTACACAAACGAGGGGGAAGGGTTAACTCGGTATTCCTTTGATGTTGGTATAGCACTGCGGCAGTGTGAAGTACTGTCCCAGTTGTTAGTTCCACACGCACGTGTCATATGAAACTGACACTTTTTTATACGACCTAATCTAACCTTTTTTGATAATTTGTGACTCAGATACCGATGTTGGATTACCCGTTCATTCGGTAAGACAAAACATCTTTGTATCTGTTTATTTTCTGCAAGAAACTATTTTAAAAACATTCCCAATAGCAGCGAATTTCTAGATGTTTATAAATGTGCCCCTCGAAAATGTGTGGAAAATTGTCTCCTCTTTCACCACAGTATATTAATTCTAAAAAAAATGCATCTCTCTCTCTCTGTCTCATCTTGCTGCCATTAATTAGGCCTATATTGGCGGATCCTATTCCATCTACAATTGCTTAAATATACATCTTTACTTATTTTCAGCCAGTTTTTAACCCATTTCGTCATTAATTTATGGAATTATAATTATACTTGTATCTTCATGCCAAATTTTTCCCCAGGCGGCTGCAAGGTTGCACAGATTACGACAGACAGAAAATGCATTTTTTTTTTTTTGATGCTTTCAAAGAAATCACTGTTGTCGTTTCTAGTTTTAAATGAGGACAAATCTGTTGAGTTTCTGTATCCCTTACACCATGTTTTCTGGTAAATTATCTATGTTTACACAATTTACACAGTTAACCAAATTCTGAGCCATTCTACACACGTTCAAGTTTAAATAGCGTTTCTTATCTCTGGCTGTAAGGATGCATCTTTAAGTCTATAATTTGGACACACGAAGGTTATATCGGATGTCTCGAGTCTCTCAAAGTATTAGGATGTTTCGTACCAAACAGGGATGGATGTAACTTTCGACAGAATCTTGATCTTCAGTGTCTGCTGCTTTTCCTTAATGATCTGACAGGTGCTTAATTTGTTCTTATTTTCAATACTGTATGAGATGTTACCAGTAATGGCTACATTATTAAACCCCCTTCCCCCAATCTTTTCTATTGCGTTATCGATTTCGGAAAAACCGATATGACATTTGAAAGTAAATAGCATTTATTTAATATAAGAAAAAGAAACACACCTTTATTCAAAAAAAAAAAAGTCGTTTCACTTCAAATTGATAACTGGCTGGCCTTTGAGAACAAATAAACATTTATTTCCCGTTGAGTGCAACATACATGAACCGTGCTCTAACAAATGGGATTTTAATACATATCCGAGATGCACAGCATACCACGCAAGTCATCACCAAAAATCCATTTCGTCTAACAACCGACTGAGCCATGACTCATGATGAAGAATCGTCCTTTGACATGCAGAAAATTAACCAAAATCAAAGGTTTCGATACTGGTCAGCCTGCGCGGTCTCCGTCGATACTTTTTTGTATATGCATTAAACCACTTCACAGAGCATGGCGCAGATAGAATCGACATCATCCATAGGAAAGAATTACAAAATTAGATCGGGTAACTCACTAGTATGCTGAAACTGGACAGATCAGATATCGCGTAATTCATAGTTTGAACCCAATCCATGATATCTGTAAAAATTCTGACAGCAACTCTAAATTTAAGTAACAATTGCGGTTGACTGTGTTCTGAGTGCCTAAAAGTAACAAGAGGTGCTTAAGGAGACAACGCTTGTGTTAAAATGGTTTTAACTTTAAAATCACATCATCTAAAAATTATTGAGAAGATGACAATCTGTTATTGTGCGATCGGTCCAGAGTGTAAGTCGCTGGCAAAGAAATTAATTTAAAAATTAGCTTAAAAGTTGCCAGGTCACTCTATCTTTTGCTTACGTTTTGCTTGACTTTGAAATCTTTTTTCTGCCTGCAGCTTACATCTGGACCGATCACACAGGTTGTCATACTCGGAATATTTTTTACCATGCATCCAAGTGTTATGATTTAAATTAAAATGCTTTTTAACTCCTTCCTTTCTAAAAAATTCTTTTTGTCACGATCGGGCCTTTATACTGACATTTTTTTCATTTTCCCACGATGTTTTCAAAACCTTTTTCCTCTGGCTCTTTTAAACCGGGGATTGTTGGTACCTACAAGGGCTACAAAAAAGCATGTAATTCCTATAATCAAAGAACCAAGAATTGGCTATCTTAAAGGTTGTCTCGACTTGAGTACCTCACAGAGTGTATACAGTAGCAGAAGACTGCAATTTAACATGCAGCTTGATCTTGATCTACATAGTCTGTAAACGTGACTGAAGGAATAAATTTGCACTCGCCGTCTTCACCGTTTACCAACCTTTACTATTCGGCTTTTGAAAACATCGAGGGAAAAGGAGAAAAATGCAGGTAGCAAGCAATTTCTGTATTTCCAACAAAGTTTTTTTTTCCCCTAAATGACAAATCGCATTTCAAATTATTGACGAACTTAGAAGTTTGTCCTGTCCAACAAAGCTTTTTTTCCCCTAAATGACAAATCGCATTTCAAATTATTGACGAACTTAGAAGTTTGTCCTGTGGTAAATAATCGATGCTTAGATCGCAAAGCTTAACAATGCAGACCAAGATCAGACAACATGCTGTCCGATGTTAGATCCTCTCTGACATGTCGAAACAATATTGAAAAGTTCATAATCTTCATCTTTTTTACAGACATCTTTCAGCTCCATTTATTCATTGCTGTACGGGTTAAGGGTGAAAGCTTATCTACACCTCGACCACCAAATGTGGCAATAAATACAGAGGAAGGTTGTCCTGATATCATTAACCCTTTACCAAATAATCCCAAGTTTTAAGGGCCCCGAGATAGTAGGCTTTGGAGGCCAGTGTGGGAGAAGAAAATGTGCTGCTTATAAGCAGTTTCTCTTTTTCCAACATTGTTTTCTGCCACTAGAAAGACAAATTTCAGTGTTTGAATTACTCGTACATTTAGTCTTTCATCTGCAAATGTTAAAAATTTGGACATGAGTTAGATTTTGTCGTCTAGTGAAGAGTTAACAATACAAGTGTCATTTGTTTATGGAACCCTTATAACCCTATATTCTTTAGAAAATGACTAAATATTCTCTCGTAGACAAGACAAAAGATAATAGGTCGCGATATAATAGAAATCTATATCAGTCTTTAGAATCGAAAACAATCATCACGTTCATTTTTCATTTTATCACATATACGAGGCTTTTATTAAAGATACATCCTTACAGCTAGACAGTATAGAACGCACTTAAAACTTGACAGTGTGTAGAATGGCTCCGAATTTAGTCAGCTGTGTAAACATAGATAAATTACCAATACATATGATGTAGGGATAGATAAAACTCAAGGGATGTGCCCTCATTTAAAACCGGATACGATAGCAGTGATCTCTTTGGAGGCCTTCAGAAAATGAAATGTATTTTCAGTTTCACGTAATCTCTGCAACCATACAGCCGTCAGGGGCAGCATTTGGCATGAAGATACAAGAATTATTATAGCTTCAATAAGTAAAGATGAAAAGGGTTAAAAACTGGCTGAGAACGAGTATAGATGTATCTAAAAAAAAAACTAGTAAGTAACGAGAGTTACATTGCACAAATGGATATTTTTTTCCCCCATTGGTAAACCCATTACCTCACAATCCCGAGTTTTTGACCCGCAGAAGCCTTCGGGAAACATTGCAGGAAAAGGAAAAAAAATGCTGGTAAATTTTCCCCAAGTGTATTCTACCCTTTCTGAGACAAATTCATTCATTTGGGCCATATTCACTTTGTCCTCTGCAAATGCTTTCAATATTGAGTTTAAAATTTGTCGTCTGTTCATGGGCCAATGGTCAATTTTATCTACCGGTATCTTCCTACTTTAGAATAAGATCAGCCAAATTCGGAGGGTGGTAGTCTTTATCTTGCCATTTCAATGTCTCTTGTTAATCAAACCCTTATTACCCTTCACACTTTGGAAAGTTTAATGCGCTAAGCTTTAGTTCGTTACAAACTTGACACTTTAACCACTGATCTTCGTAAGTCCCTTCCATGATATTTCAGAACGTGATATTCGATCTTGAATTTGCCGAGTATGTTAGCTGGCTAGAAATGCAGGGTTGTGACGTCGAATCCCAGCTTAGCAAAACTCTTGTCGAGGATTGATATTGGTCCTTGCGACAGGATTCATTCTTCGTCACAACTGAGTATTTTTTCTTCCTTAGCAATCAGTGTCTTGCAAAATAATTTTACAAAGTACTGGAAAAGAGATGCGGATACACTAGATGGCAGCCTTGAGATGACTGGAATCATGTTGAGATTGGTGCTCAACACTATATTGATATTGGATAGAAACAGGCTGACAATGTGTGAAATATTCTGACCCATATCAGGCCTTACTTTGCAATATTTTGGCGTTTTTTCTCTATTGCCTTCTAAAAAGCTATTTTATTAATGAAAATCGTTTGTAAGTTAATGGTTAATTTACAGAGAGATTTGCTCACACTTATGTACAGCTGATTTATTACGAGTCTAAAAATAATAAAAGTTGTGTTTGACATGGCATGGTGCGGATATTCCAGTGCGCTGATTACTTATTAGCTTCACCGGGCAAAAAAAAAAAACAATCGTATTTAAAAAAATGTACTGAACATCCGAAAAAAAAAAGGTTCCAAATCAATAATTTTAGTGTCAAAAATTAAGCATGTAGGATGTCAGATTTTATGGAAAGGGTGAAGTTTGAGCGGCATATCTTTGATGTCGACATCTAAGAAGAATTGTGCACACAACGTCTGTGTGATGTACTGTAGAAATTTATGCTGGCAGGTCGTGTACACTTTATACCCTTTCTTCCCCAGTTTCATCAACTAGTGCATTCTGATGTAAAATTTTCACTCTTTACCACATGAAGACATTGTGAGGAAAGGAGAAATCGATAGTAACCTGCATTTCCTCCTTGTTCCACAATGTTTTCTACCCGGTCAAAGGCAAATGGCACGTTTACTGCATTTAAGTTGTCGACCGGATATGCTTTCAGTTTGGACAAGTCTACATTTTTGTGCATTCGTAAGGAATCAAAGACTATGTGCAAATATATCAATATCTAAAAATTACAGATTGTTTAGAAGTGATCATTACATTCTTTATAAACGAGGGGTGACACTAGTATTTGAATATATCGGCACACACACACACACACACACACACACACAAATGACTATTTTAGTTTTTTCAGAAGATCGGAATATGCAATTTTACTTCTTGTTAATTATAATAGTTACAAGAAAGAAAAACACCCACAATGTCATACATATACAAATAGACGGAGAGATGGCCAGGCTACAGATGTTTAAAAGCCAATACATATATATTTTAACCATTTACCGAACAATCCCGACTTTTAAGGACCTCAGAAAGAAGGCTTTTGAAAACATTGTGAGAAAAGTAGAAAATGCTGGGAACCAGCATTTTCTTTTTTCCCCCCACAATTCTTCTACCTTTGAAAGACAAATTGTATGTTTGAGTATGATTCAAAATGTCGTTTGCAAATGCTTTTTTTTTAAATTTTGACAAGTCGTAAATTTTGTCGTCTGATAAAGAGTTAAACAAAAATGAACATCACTCGCAATCATCGAAGAGTGTTTGTCTAAGTCAGGAAAGCACATTCAGAGTATGTTTTGTGCAGCACTGTGGTGATACAAGATCAGACGTGGGTTCAACAATTAACCAAACGCCAGCTATCAATCAAAAAAATAAGCCAATCAGCGATCAGTATTTTTCCATCCAGAGCGGAAGCCGTCTTGCCGTTATAAAACCTAGACATTCTGAATCATTAGGAGTTATAACTATATATGAATGTATAGTATATTGATGAGAAAAAACTGATGAATAACTTTAAACTTGATATCCTTTATTAATCCTTACGACTGCAATTTCAAGATGCAGAGTTACACCAGGTACAACTATTGTTGCAGAAGACAAATTCAGATTTAAAAGGAGAAAAATAAATGAATACTTATTGTTAACATGCTTTTTTATTGTCATAAATTTTCCAGAATTTCAATCTTGGCAACAGATTCCTGTTTCTTTACTAAAAGAAATGTATAGATAATATTTTAGACAACTGATTGGATTTTATCATGTTCACTTATTTATTCTCCTTTACCTTATTTTTCATTTAAATATATACACGGTAATTCATTTTCTTACCAAATTGAGTTGACTTGTTATTTTGAATGCTGGTTACATCTCTTTTATTGAATCTTTTCCCCCCTCGCAAATTATCCTTAGTAGACAATAAAATACCCGAGCTGGGCCAAACCCTTTAGCCAAGCCAACGCTTAACCCAACGCTTAACAAAATAGCCCAACGCTTAACAGCAACCCCCCCTAAAGATAATTAGCTAACCCTTATGAATTGGCTAACTTATGAATTGGCTAACTTATGAATTGGCTAACTTATGAATTGATTAACTTATGTATTGGCTAACCCTTACGCATTAGCTAACCCTTATGCTTGACTAACACACTTAACAATCACACAATGCTTTAAGTAATTTCATAAGCACAACCACGCTTATAAAATTCATGCGTCACTCATATAACAACCCACCAACAAAATAACTTAACCTCCTCTCTTAAACGTTTTAACTTAAATTCAATTTTAAAAAAAAATTCTAAAAAATTTTTGTTTTAGGCTAACCCAGCTAACCCAGCTAACCGGCTAACCCAGCTAACCGGCTAACCCAGCTAACCCAGCTAACCAATCAACCGCCTAGCCGTTTGTTCCCCCCATCAAACAACGCATTGGCTAACCAGCTAACCACATGAAAAATAAAAATTTGAATTTTTGTTGGTTAAGTAATTTTAAAATATTATAAAAATGTATGTGTTAAATAAACTAACTGTTGAGTTTAAAGAAAATTTAAAAGAAACGTTAGAAGACAAACTAGATTTTAAATGTAAGGGGTTCATGCTAAAAAAAAATTAAAATTAGCAAAATATGATATAAATTATTTTAAAGTTTTAACTGATTTAGAAGCAAAATTACTATATGTATTTAGCAAAGCAAAAAAAGAGCTTAATGATAATGATATTAAATGGCTTAAATTGGGAATATTTATTGATTGGTGTGATGAAGATGGTTTTTATAAAAGAACTTCTAAATCCATTAGTTTTACTAATAACAATATTTTAGGAAAATATTATAGTTTGTTAGAGTGTTTAAATTATGATAGAATTTTTTTAAAAAAAGATTCACACCGTAAAATATGTTTTATAGTTTATGAAGGATATATAGAATATGTAGAAAATGAAGAAGATGAAGAAGATGCAGAAAATGAAGAAGATGAAGAAGATGAAGAAGAAGATGTAGAAGAACAATCAAACAGAAAAATTAACGCAATGGAATCCTTTCAGTCAGAAGATTGTGTGATTTGCATGAGTGAAAAACCAAATATACTTTTTTGTAATTGCGGTCATATACCTATATGCGTAAATTGTGATAATTTAAACAAAAATTCAAACAAATGTCCAGTTTGTAAAACTGAAAGTAATATTAAACGAAAAGTATAAATATTTAACCTTTTTACCAGGTTAAATATTTTAAATTTTATGATGTCCCCAAGCTAGAGTGTTTATATTATCCTCTAATACAAACCTTTTGTCATCAGCAGAACTTAATGCTTTTATGTATAACTCTTCAGTATATATTTCATGTTCATGACTTCTTAACACACTCATAATTCTATAATAGTCTTTCCCTGAAAACAAACAATCTTTATAATTCTCTAAATTTAGTTCATTTTTAACAACAGACGTTTTTACCCCTTTACATCTCCGGTCTTCACCATCACCTTCCCCTATCAATTTTCCATTTTCATCTATTTTTATATCTAATTTTTTATAAGCATACAATTTAGCACCCAAACCAACATACTCAGTCATAACACCACCATTTAATTCATCTTTAAACATTCCCAACACCTTTTTGTTCTTTTGACTATGCAACTCATGCTCTTGAGGATAACCACTCATATCATACATTGTGTCAGCATCACGAGCGATATCCTTATACAAATCATCAGTTTCTATTTCAAGAATAAAACTATCAGTATCAGTATAACACATCCTTACTTTTTCACCATACTTCGCTTTAAAGTAATTATAATAGGTTTTATGCATAAGTGTTTTACTAATATCTAATATGCTCATACCTAAATAAACGGGCTTGTTATATTTTATTTCCGTTTTCTTCATATGAACAGCAACTAAATTTTCGTCAAATATTGTAGTATGTTGATAGTTTGGCTTAGCTGTAAGTTTTTTATAACGATAACTAGTAACATTATTAACTAATTGTATATTTACTCTATTTCTTAAGTTTTCCATAGTCTTACCAAAAACTGAATTCATCATCAACTTAAAAAAATCTTTTTCAAAATCATTTTTCGCATTTTTTCTCAGTTCAATATTTAAATCAATATATTTTTTAATAGCAGAACTTTCCTCGAACTTAATTCCACGATGTATTTTTTTAATTTTTAAACCTAACTCTAAAACCTCATGATGTATAACATAATTTTCTTTATCGTTTAAATTAGGAATTAACTTTTCTACCTTTTCTATTTTTAAACGTTCAGCTGCTAAAGGAAAATCGTTGTGTAAATCATGTAATTCTTTAGGATATTCTAAATCAACCTCTAAAAAACAAGGTATATTTTTCCACCCTTCTAATTCTTCTTCATTCATCCATTCAAAACCACAAGTAGGTAATGGCTGACTCATAGCCCAAGGGTAAAGACTGTTTGCATCTATATATATTAAATATTTTGTTGGTTTATTTGCATCATATTCTTTCATATATTTATTATTAGCCTTAGAATACCTTTTACTACACATAGATATACCTCCTCTGATACCTTTTTCAATCATTAAAAGCATATCAATATCTGATAAAAGTTCAAGCTTTACTCCCGTTTTTTTTAGCATTGCATCATATGCTAACCCAGGTGCAGTATAATACCAACAGGGGTCTAATTCATAGTGTTTATGACAAACATCCCTAAAGTTTTCAAATACATCCGCTAAAAGCAAAACGTCTATTTTGTTGTAAAGTTCTAAATAATCCTTAAACGTTTTCATGTTAAAAGCATTCCAAACATTTTTTGCATGTTCATAATCTTCATCTTCAATATGTTCTTTGTTTAAACTTGAATAAAATATTTCTTTAGGTGGTAAGCTTGTTTCCTCCAACTTTCAAGAGAATCTAAGTAATCATAAGGAAAAACTCCCTTTCTTCTAATAATGGTAAATGTTCTCTCGAAAAATACCTCGATAAAATATTTAACTGGTCTTCGTTTAAATTACTTGAAAGTTTATCCAAACTGGAACTCATAAACTTAAAGCTATCAAGAAACCTAATTTTATGGTATGTATTTTTTCCTACCAAAATAGTTTTACTAAAGCTAATATATTTTTCCTCATTGTTTGGGATACAATCAATGTAACCACTAGTTGAACCAAGAAGCTTAATAAAAAGATGAGCATCATAACCACTTAAATTATGAAAGAAAACAGGTGTAAAGTTAGGAATTTTTGCTGTAAGATTACAGTTTAAATGAGCAGCTCCTCTATATTTTACCAGTAAAATGACAATGGTCTTTTACTTTATAATTTTTGTGAGTAAATTCTTCATTACAAATATAGCATTGTGTTTCTCTTTTATGTTTTCTTTTTTCCTCTTCAGTTATTTTAATTGGAACTGGGTTTTGATAATATTTTTGATGAATTTCTTTGATATCATTGGTTAGCATTTCTATAAATTTTTTATCAGCATCTTCTCCAATATATCTTCTTTCTATAGGTTGACTTACTTCATCATCAAAAAATTTTATAATGTAGTAAAAACTACAAGGAACATGCTTTTGCCGTTTTATAGTATAACTTTTTTCTTGACTTGGTTGGCAAGTTTCTATAGGCATCAGTATGCTTTCAAAATCAGCATATATGGTGACCGGAAACTTAATATTTCTATCATGATTTATAAATTGTAATATGCTTCCCTTGTTAGGCATTTTTAAATTAACAGCTTCATGGTCAGAGCAATTTTTCATATGATTTTCTAAAAGTTTTTTACTACCAAAATGATTCATACAAAGCATACAATACTCAATACCGCTATTGTCGCTTACTTGTGTTCTCAATAACGCATTAACATTTTTTAGTAAAACATAATGTATTTTTTTACCATCATCAATAAAAAGGTTTATATGTTTTTTTCTTAAACTTTTAGTAGCTCTAATACGAGTAATTTGTTTGTTGTCTGAATACTCAAAAATATTAACACCAATTTCCGGATTTTGTTTTTCAAACTTATCCATATCATGAAATGTAACAGGATATTCTATTCCTTTCATATTTAAGCTATTTTCCTTTGATTTTAAATCACCATCAATTCTTTCGGGATGGTTATCTTTAGGATTTAGTTCCCTTAAAGTACACCATAAAAAGCATTTATTGTCTTCATTTTTCATATTGATGCATGCTTTTTTGTTACTAATCCATTCAGGTAGCTTTATATATCCCGAAGCTCTTAAAGGTTCATAAACAACTGTATGCAACTTTAAATGTATTACACTATGAAACACCCACCCGCTACCCCTTCTTAAAAAAGCAGTATAATTTTCTAAAATTCTTCCTACCATAATATTATATAATTCAGCTACATCGGTTCCCTTTAAATTAATCTCATTTATATCAGAAGAAAAATTAACTTCTATTGGTTTATCAACCTCTTCATATCTATACATATAGCATTGAAGAACCATTTTTACTTTGGTTCCCCTTTTACTTTTTAAAACATTTATTATAGATGGTCTTGTAAGCTCTAAAAACTCATCAGGTGAAGAAACTTGTATTCCAGGTATTTTATGTTCTTCCGCCCACATTTTAAGAGCTGAACGATTCTTTTCAACAACTATTTGATTTACTTTACTATATAATTTTTTAATTTTCTTTTTAAGAGCATTTAGTTCAGGTGAAATACTTTTAGGAACTTCTTTAACTTTTTCTAAACTTATTAATAAATCCTCAACTGTTTGTTGTTGTGTAGGTGGTGTGGCTAGTGTTGGTGGTAGTGCAATTGTTGGTTGTAAAACTGGAATCGCTATATTTCCAATATCTGTATCTAATATTGGCGACCCAGGATTACTTAAAAGCTCAATTAATTGAGCTCTCCTAAGTCTTGAGTATCCTCTGATACCCCTTGACTTAGCTAAATTTTTTAGTCCTTTTACTGTAAGGTTTTTAAATTCAGCATTCATATTTTTTTATAAAAATTAAATTTTTTAAGTCAATTTTATTATGAATTTTCTCTTCATAATAAAATTTATTGAACGTTAATTTTATATGTTTTGTTCCAAACTCTTCCATCCCAGTTTTCAATTGTTTGAGGACATTTATCTATAAATTTACCTGCTTTGTTATTACAGGTTATATTGGGGTTTAACGCCACTTTAACAGCTAAGGTCATATCATGGCGGTGGGTGACGCACATGTGTTTCCTGGCTTTCTCACACCAGTACTAACACAACTTTCTTTCCAAAGCCACCGACTACTTTTCTCACATGCTTCAGCAGAGGTGAGAGGCGAAAATACGCCGGAAAGAAAGTTCGCCTCAACCGGGTATCGAACTCACAACCACCAGGTCATGAGTCCGACACGCTCACCACTGAGCCACCCAGGCGGGCCTTACCTGCTTTGTAAATTGATGGAAAGGTTGTGGTTTCTCCTGTTTCAACATCCTCTAAAATAACTTGTCTTGGGTTTTTTGAAATCGTCTTTAATCTTTCATAATTAGGAACTTTATTACTTTTTCTTTTTTTCTTTGGTTTAATTTCCCCCTCAGGATATAAACCATGTTCTTTTGTCACTTCGACTAATTTCTTTTTAGTCCAGTAAGAGTAAAACTTTATACCGCTATCTTTCAATTTTTTTTTTAAATCAGCTGTCTTTATCATTTTTATATAAACAAAAATTACTTAATGCACTACACTCATTTTATTACCGTCACTCTGGAAGTTAATCAACCTATCACTAAGTAAAACCGCATATGCCTCAGTATTTGCAGGAGGATTTGCAGTAAATGTTACCTTAATATGAATATCAGTTACAGAATACTTTAACCTTTCACTTTGCTTTGATACGTCAAACAAAAACAAAGGAAAGAGAGTTTTATAATTTGAAGGAGTAATATTAGGGTTTGATACTAATTCATCCGTGTTAAAAAACTTTTTTCTAAACAAAGCAGCTTCACTATATATTCTACTAAATTGATTAGCAGTAAAATTTATATCAAAATCATATGCTGGGTATTTTTTGAACCTAACATTACATGAATATTTTTAACATTTAAGTTATCAAATATAGATGGGTTTTGTTCTTGGTCACCACTTTTACCAGTTTGGAAACCAACAATTAAAAAACGCGGCACCTCAGGAGATGATTTAGATGATAGCCTCCAAGTAAAGCCTGTTGCCGCCTGTGGAACCGCAATGTTGTCGCTTTGTATCATTCTATACCCAACTGGAAATTTTTCTTTTTTTTTTTTCAATAAATTTTAAAAGCTCAAACTTATTACCATCTTCAGGCGTCACATGAGGTATAAACCAAGATACTTTCAGTAAATTAACTCAGCCAGCATCGACACCAACAGCTCTAAAAATTGCGTCATTATTATCATTTCTTGTTAAGGTAAGAGTTTGTTTCATACCATATATAACTTTGTTGTAATCTTCACAAAAACCAAATATATGTTTTAAAGGTACCTTAAAATCAAAGGTTCCAACTGGATTTGAACTAAAAATATAATCTCTTCTTATTCTAAAACCAGTATTATTAGCACTGTCTGCATTGCCTGTGGTATCCTTATACCATAATTGGTTTAACCCTTGTGATTTAGAAAAGTCATCCGGGTATTTTAACAGTCCAAGCATTGTGGTAGCCTGACCGGGGTAATTAATGGATTCTATCTCTTGCCCACTAAGTTGGTATCTGATATTTTTAAACAGATGCATCAGACCATTGTTTGTTATGGTAACATTATTAGCTGCACCATAAACGGTTCCATCATTTTTTACTAATTCGCCTATAATTCGTAAATAAGACTCAGAAGGATGATAAAAAATATCCTGAGTTTCAATATCAATTCTTATATTTCCCCCAGAGTTGTTTAGATTGGTTCCTGTAATAGGTTCATACTCAAAATATTCATATTCATCAATACTATCATCTTTTAAAATTGGTGATTTAATGTCTAAAATGTCCATTTTTTATATGCAATTATAATTTTTAAATTAAAATTATAATTGAGTTGAGTTTAATACTCTATCCAGAGTTGAGGGAATGATTTGTTTTCATTATTAACAAACACACCTTTTAGTTTAATTGTTTTCATTTTTTTTATTGGTAAAGAGCTTTTCACTTTAGGAAAGACCCTATTTCCATAAACAATGGTTACATTTGGCACATCATTTTCTTCTAAATGATCATTTACCTCTTTTTCAAAACAATTCATGATATCAACTTTTTCAGGAGATAATTTTATATCAACCTTTTTATAATTATAATCTGTGTCAATGACTCCAAGAACCTCACAATCTTCATCTAGTTTAAAGTATGCATAAAAGACGGTAACTTTTTTTGTATTGTATTTTTTGTACTCTGATATTTTAAATTTTAGCTTTGACATTCTTTTTTGTTTAATGACATAAATTACTTAAATTAAATTGTTTTAATCCCCGAACCGCTATTTAATTTCTTAACTAAATCCTGAATTTTAATTGCACTACCATCTATCAAAGTATTAATATTTTGCGTTGCAGGTTGTGTTGTTGTAGGCTTTGGAGTATATTTTTCTAAAATCTTTTTAGATTTTGGTGTTAAAGCCTTTTCAACTAACTTTTTTCCTGCATCAACCGCAGCACTCTTTCCAACTTCTAATACCTTCTTTGCTCCTTCCTTAGCAACACTCTTACCAACATCAAGGGCAGAAGATGCAATTTGTTTTGCGGCATTACTTGTAAAGAGTCTTGCTAAAAAATTAGCTATGCTATCAAAGATTCCGGCACCTCCATATGAAGAGTTTCTTTTAAATCCTGTCTTTCTTGATGTAATCATTTTATAATATAGACATTAAATTTTTATAACTCCTTGATTTTAATACACCTTGCCTTTTTAATTCATCACATATGCTTACCAACTCATTTTCTACACCTGTGTTACCAGCTTCTTTACTTGCCATTAAGAGGTCAAGTCTTCCTAACAATGCGTTGGGGTCAGATGGGATAATGGTAATTCCATCTCCACTTATTTTTCCTTTTCTTAAACTCGCTGCTTTTGTAGTCCTTTCCCAAATAGGTTTAACAAATTTCCATTTATCCCCCTTGTTGGCTTTGGGATAAGGGTTTGCTGGGTTATTACCACGGTGTAGGGTACTAGTTTGTTTCAAGATTTCAACATAATTTGAATAATCTTTAGCAGAATAGGTATTACTTTTTGGGTTGTTCGATGTAATAAGTTCCCATAATCCACCCGTTGCTTCATATTTTTTATCGCCAATAATAAAATAATTATTGTTTGAATCATAAACAAATTGTTCATTACCAATATATTTTTTTCCTCCTTCATAAATACCAAATGTTGTATCTTTTTCTTTTCCTAATGGTATAAACTCCATTTCCTCAAAATCTTCAGAATCTTCAAGTTCTCCAAGGATTGATAGTGTTGGTTGAGGTAACTCTTTAGGTAACTGTTCGATACCCTTTTTAATAGGTTTAAGTTCTTCAGCAATTTTTGCTGCTGATTCTTTTTGTGTTTCTGTAATAGGCTTAAAAACTTTGATAGGTCTGCTTGTAATTCAATTTCACCTGTTCTCTCTGCAAGTTGACTATCCCTAATTCTTTTTTTTATAGCAAGATGGGTCTTTTATCTTTAAAAACGACATTTTATATTACAAACATAATTTTTTATATCGTTTTCATCGTAGTTTTAATTGCTATTTTTAATTTCACATGCGCAAGAACATTTAAATTTAATCCGTGGTACGATTTTTTTCCACCAACCTCCGAAAGGACTCACGCGCTTCTTGCCTCCCTTTTTCAATCAATGATTCTTCATTTTCAGCTGTTATCTTTTTTTTAGATTTAGTTCTTATCTCATTCTTCATAGCTTTGTATTTCTCCAATTCTTCCATAATTAATTTAAATTCATCGTCAGATATATGATTGTCAAGTAATGCTTTAGATATATGTGTGGATATTGTGTTAAATTTGCTATCAGCGATCATTTTTATTTTTTGGTGTTTTTCACCTTTACTTCTTGTGGTTCTTACGGCATATTTACCAACAACACTCATTAAACCAGTAACAAGGGCTGACGCTTCTAGTGCTATTACCACGGGTATCGCAACTACAGTTGATAACAAACCAATTCCTCCAGCACCACTTACCATTGCCATGGTAATTAAAACTGTATCAATATTATCCACTATATTAGCGGTTCTAAAATATTTTTTTGCAAGAGCATCTCTTTGTTGAACTTCACTTTCAAGAAAAGATTGAACTTCTGATATCTTTTTTAAACGGTATGAATGGCCATTGTCATCGCTCATTAAGGTTAATTCAATAGGAGGTGCATTAGGTGTATTGCGTTCATTAGGTAAGCTCGGGTATATCTTTTCTTTCATCTCCATTTTTATTAGAGAGATATTTTTTTTTAAATTGTGTAACAAACGTGACACAAAAACTCATTCTCCTCAATTCCTAATAGCTTACTTGAGTTGTTTGTAATAGTAATGGCAATATCCTCGGTATCCCCAAGAATAACTTCATTTGATAAACTTAAGAGCTTTAATTTTAAATTATAAGACAAAGAGGTTAAAACAACACCCTTACTCATTAAAAAGCCAAAACCTAATGACAATGACATTGTTCCACCTGGATTTAGTATTAGGGTTTGTTGAGTAAAAATTTCCCAAAGAACAGGATTAACTTTTTTAGGAGGATGCTTAACTTTAAATGGTTTCCAAAAAATTGTTTTTGGTTGAACCATTTTAGGTTTTGCTCCAAATTTATAAACGTTCATATTTTAAATTTTATAATATTGCTCCCAATATAGGAATATTAGCAAATGGACTATTAGGTCCTAAAAGAAACCCTTTTCCATCATAAATTTTTGAACCTTGTTTTAAATACAATCCATCACCAACAGATTTCAATCCTTTACCTTTAGCTGGTCCAAGGTAAAGACCTTTTCCATCAGTTTCTACTTGACATACACATCCACCTTTTTTAAGGTAAAGACCTGACCCGATTGCTTTTTGTACTCCTGATGAGGCTAACCCGGATAAAGCACCAACGCCTAAAGCTGGTAAAACGGTTCTTGCTAATGTAGGTAGAACTGATGACGCTAATCCTGCTAACATTCCAAGAAAACCACCTACTTTCATGTTGTGTCTAAGCTGTTTTTCTGTCATTTTAATTGTGGTTCCTCTACCAGCTTCATAAGCTTTTGCTATTTTTTTCGCTTGACTTTGGGTTATAGCTAAAACATCGTTACCTTGTAAATCACTATGATTTAAACGAATACTTACAGGACATTTGTTTTTAGCTCTACTGGCTGAAAGCCAGCAGAGCTTATGTCATGGCGGGGTTTCCGTCGTCCGTCCGTCCGTCTGTCTGTCCGTCTGTCCGTCCGTCCGTCTGTCCGTCCGTTAGTCTTTTTCTTGTTTACGCGATAAAGTCTGCATTTGTTGCCGGATTTTCATGAAACTTGCACGGTTTGTTTATCTCATCAATAGCTTCAACCCTATTGAATTTGAAAAAAATCCAACAAACAGAATGGGAAAAGTAGCCATTTCAAGTTGAAAATTTCCAGTTCCTGTTTACGCGATAAAGTCAGCAAATAACTTCAGATTTTCGTGAAACTTGCACAGTTTGTTTATTTCATCAATAGCTTCAACCCTATCGACTTTGAAAAAAATCCAACAAATAGTATGGGAAAAGTAGCCATTTAAAGTTGAAAATTTAAATTTTCTGTTCTTGTTTACGCAATAAAGTCTGTATTTCTGATCAGATTTTCATGAAAATCACACAGTTTGTTTATCTCATCAGTAGCTTCAACCCTATTGATTTTGAAAAAAAAAATCGAAGAAACAATGTGGGAAAAGTAGCCATTTCATGTTGAAAATTTCCAATTCTTGTTTACATGATAAAGTCTGCATTTGTAATCATTTTTTTGTGAAATTCACCCAGTGTTTTGTCTCATCAACAGCTTGAATCCTATTGATTTTGAAAAAAAAATCCAAGAAACAATGTGGGAAAAGTAGCCATTTTTTTTTGTTGAAAATTTGTCTTTTTGCATCATGAATTCATAATGTATGCTAGCATAAAAGCAAGATTTAATTCCCTGCCAGTAGAGCATATTCAGGCCCTTCAGGGCCTTCTAGTTTAAAGCATGTTTAAGTTTTTCTTTTTGTCCATCTGATATATTTAATTTTACTGTAGTATAGTTTGCCATTTTTTTTATTATCTTGATTCTCTTATATGAAATCTGATTGTTAAATTTTCGCCTCTAAGATTTAGTGAATTTCCATCTTGGTCTGTAATTGATACATTAAGCTTATCTATTACATCTAATGTTAATGGTAGATAAACCAAATTTACCGGATTTTCTATTATTTTATACCCTGGGGAAACATTTGGGAAAAATGAATAAATAGTGTTTTTAGTTGAGCCATTAACATAACTTCCTGAGATAATATCAATATTAACGAGCAAACTATTAATACTAAGAATATTTACTACATTTTCTGATTCGTGAAAACCTTGTATATATTTAGCGTGAGTAAATCCTAATACTTTAGAAATAGAATTTGGTTGATTAAAATCTACTTGATAGTTATTTTCAAGTGTAAGAACAGACTTTAAGGTGTTGGTGTTTGCAGAGATATTAATAAAATACACTTCATTAACTGCATCGTAATGACCTTTTTTCCTCATTTCTTGCTGAATAAAATCATTGATATCAACAAGGTCATAACTTCCTTCTGGTATTTTTATTTTTTCCCATGAAGCACCATTGTCTGGAGAATAAACAAAAGTGTCATTTTTAGAATCAATATTTGGAAAAGAGTAGTAAGTTTCAAGATTAACCAATGCTACTTCATATTCTTTATCCTTTTCTAATTGAAGCGGTGGAGTAAATCTTGTGTTAAAATTTGTTTTGCTGTTGCTTACTATAATTTGAAATGGTGTTTTGTGGTCAGTGTTTCTAAAAGTTCTTCCATTTTTTAATTACTAAAAAATTATTTATATGTGTAAAAATATATCCTTGGGGTAAGATATATTTTTTAAATTGTTTCGTCTGTAGTAAATTTTAATGTTCTTTCATTATAATAACTTACATAATTATTATGAGATTTTTTAAGGGTGTAAAAAGTTATAAAGTATATTTTTCTTATTTTATCCACATATGACATTATTTTTCGTCTTCGTCGTATATGTATTACATTAGTTCCGTCTTCCTCTTCTTTTTTAAAAATCTTTGCCAACCGATTTATATTAGAAAGTAATTCAGAAACATGGTTTTGAATAAAAAAAAATACATACATTTTTTTAATCCATACCTGTAAAACTTTTAGAATAAGAAAGAAACTCTTTTCTTAGACCTAGCACAATAAAAATGTTTCTAAAATACCTTACTGTACAATTTTCCTCGAATTGTCTTGGTAAAAATTCTTCTACTGCAATTTTCATTATATTTTCAATCTCATTTACACTATAACCATTTAAATTTTCTTCTTTAATCTCCTTATCAAGAGGTGCTTTTAGTAATTTTGCCATTTTATAATTATACTTAAAATCTTCTTAATTTATTTTCAAATTTTTAAAAATTAAAAAAAATTTTTAAAAAATTTATACTGACTTAGGTATATAAAAGTTATCAAATCCATTTCTATACTTACCATTATGTTTTTACTGGTTAAATCAATGATAACAAAACCATGCGGTCTCTCCCAAACTGTTTTACAAAATTCACGAAACTCATCCTTAGGCATATCATCACCTATATGGTCACTATAGATATGATTAAGATTTTTAAGGTCTTGTCTATGTAAACAAATAAAATTTGCGTTTTCTCTAATAGTTTGTCGAGGTTATCTAAAATAATTTTGTGATAAATAAAAACAATCAACATTACTATGCCTTCCTCGGATGTAATAACATTCACATTTGTTTTGTTTTTCTAAAAGTAAATCATCAAAAATCATTAAATTTTTGTTTTCTGAGTTTAACTCTCTTGGGTCAGGAACATCACTAGCATTTTCAAAAAATTCACAATTTATATCAGATTTTTTATTAACCGTTTTAGCCCACTCTTCAACTAACGCTGTAGGAGAAACATTTAAATCTTGAACTTTATCTCTAATATTAAACAACCTTAGGATAAGTTCTTTTGGTAATTTCTCTTCAAAAGCTTTTTTAAGTATGCGGTACTCCGGTTGAAACAAACTTTTACCAAAAACGCATAAGTTGTCATAATCAAGCCAATCAGGTCTTAGCAAAAGGTTAAGTAGAAGAGTTGTTTTACCACATCCTGATTTACCAACTATTACTCCCCTAATGCTTTTAGGTAAAAAAGGATGGTTAAATCTCTTTGTCATCACTTCATTCCATGATAAATTTGCGATTTCCATTTTTTATATTAAAAATTTTAATTTTAATATAAAATGTATTGCGTTAAATGTAAAAAACAAACTTACACAACTGATTTTGAATGTGTTGTAAGTAAAAATGGAAGAAATATGAAACGCGGTAAGTGTGTTGAATGTGGAACAACTAAAACACAATTTATTAAAAAACAAGAAGGTGGGTCGTTGTTAAACAAGGTTATCAATAACTTACCTGTTGAAATGCATTTACCTGGTCATAATTTTACGGGACCCGGTACCAAATTAAAGAAAAGACTCAATCCTGATTTAACACCGAAAAAATGGTCAAAACCCGTAAATCGTGTTGATAAAGCAGCATATAATCATGATATCTATTATCTCAAACATGATGATACAGCTACAAGAAATACTATTTGTGATAAAAATATGCTTAAAGAGTTAATGGGTATCTATAATCCTTCAATTAGGGAAAGAATGGAACGTGGATTAGTTTCATCATTAATTGGAACCAAGGCTAAATTTGGAATGGGAGTTAAAAAAAAATTTCGACATGTTGAATTTATCGGAAGAATTACACAAACCCGTAAAAAGAAAATTTAAGAAAAGGAGAGTTAGAGTAAATGGTATTGATAGGATATGGGCTGCAGATTTAGTAGATATGCAAGCATTTTCTAAATTTAATCGTGGTGTAAAATATCTTCTTGCTGTCATTGATATATTTTCAAAGTATGGATGGTTGATGCCATTAAAAGATAAAACTGGAAAATCTGTTTCTGTTGCATTGAAGAGTATTTTTAAGGAAAGAAAACCTGAAAAAATGTGGGTGGATAAAGGTAAAGAGTTTTATAACAAAGAAGTTAAAGACTTGGTTGAATTATATTCTACTGAAAATTAGGAAAAATCTAGCGTTGTTGAGAGATGGATTAGAACAATGAAAGAAAAAATGTGGAAATATTTTTCTGCTCACTCAACAAATGTTTATATTGATGTATTACAAGACCTTGTTAAAGAATATAACAACACAAGGCATTCTTCTATTAAGATGACGCCAGTTGATGCAAGTAAGAAGAAGAATGAAAATAAAGTTTGGAGAACATTGTATCCAGATTATAATAGAGTAAAAGAAGATATAAAACCAAAGTTTTCTGTTGGAGATAAAGTAAGGATAAGTAAAAAGAAAAAGACTTTTGAAAAAGGTTATACCACAAGATGGACTGAAGAGGTTTTTACAGTTTCAGAAGTAATACATACATCGCCTGTAACATATAAAATTAAAGATTTAAATGGAGAAGAAATAAAAGGTACCTTTTATGAACCTGAACTCCAAAAAACGAGACAAGAGTTGTATAGGATAGAAAAGGTTATTAAAAAAGGAAAAAAGAAATCTCTTGTAAAGTGGAAAGGTTACCCTGATGAGTTTAATTCATGGGTTGATAATAGTGCTATTGAAAATATTTAATATATAAAAAATGCAGGATATTTTAATTGATAACATAATTTTACCAAACAAACCTTTAAGCAATTTTGAACTTGAGGACGCAGTAAGAAAATTAAAAATAAAAAATTTTAGGGGAGTATTTTTAAGAGCTACCCTACCTAAAAAAGTAAAAAATAAAGAATGTGGTATATTAAATCTTGATGACTCGAGTGGACCTAGCACGCATTGGGTTGCTTGGTATAAAAATGGTAAAACTGAAATTTATTTTGACAGTTATGGTATTCAACCACCTATTGAAATTATTGATTACCTAAAAAGTCCATTACATTACAATAGTGACCAATTACAACAAGCAGGGCAAGTATTTTGTGGTCATTTATGTTTGTACATCCTTAAAGAGTTGGGTTTAGGTAATAAATTCCAAAATGTTTTAAATAAACTTTTTTAGCAATATAAAAAAATGCCTGTTGATAAATTTGGAAGAATGGATGAGGTTAAAACAAGCGGTGATGGTGTGTCACTCGCTTACATAAGTAATAATTTTTTACGTAAAGATGGAACAACCACCGTTACCGGTTCTATAAATATGAATGGTAACACATTAACGAGGGTTAGTAATCCAGTAAATCCTCAGGATGCTGCCACTGAGAGTTATGTTGATGGTAACTCAAGGCTGCTAGATGAAAACGGAGGATACATTATGACAGGATATTTAAACATGGGTTTTAATAAAATAAGAAACATACCTGAACCTGAGGAGCCGAATGAAGCTGCTAATAAGTTTTACGTTGATAATGGTGGCGCTATCAAAAAAATCCAGATAGAAGTTTTTCCGCTGTTGCGGATATAAATATGCGAGGATATACTTTAACGGATGTTTTAGACCCTGCAGAACCACAAGATGTTGCCACTAAAAATTATGTTGATGTTTCCAATCGAGCTTCTGTTTACGGAGCTGGAGGTTATATAGCGAGTAGTGACATTTCTATGGGTGGGAGAAGAATTTCCAACGTCGGAACACCTATAGAAAATCAACAAGTTGCAAATAAGTTTTACGTAGATACTGTTGTTGAGATAGCCACTGCAGGTGATAAGGCTTTAACAAAAAACCAAGATGGTTCCTTTTCAATGGATGGTAATATAGATATGGGTGGTAACTCGATTACTGGCTTACCAAATCCTATAGACCGCGACGCTGCTGCCAATAAAAATTACGTTGATAATGGCGGAGCTATCGTAAAAAATCCTGATGGAAGTTTTACAGCAGCGGCCAACATAAACCTCCTAGGTTATTTTTCTTTAAAAAATGCTGTGGAACCTGTAGAAGAAAGAGATTTAGCAACAAAATCCTACGTGGATAAAAAAGTAGGTCCTAAACCAATTATAAGCGTGTGTGCTGAGGAACAAGGTCCTTTAGGAGATGGTAATTACGAGTTTTCCTTTGGTAATGGAAGCTCTGGAACGAGCCATGGGATAGGAGGTTATTGTATGTCTGCTCCTGGTAGAATTATAAGAGGGACTTTAATGGTTGCTAAAGGTAATGGTATTCTAAAAGAAGAGGCAAAAGTCAATATAGGCATAAATGGAGTTGAACAGGTTGACTACTCCATAGTAAAAAAGAAAGGAGAAGGTTGTAGTTGTATAGTTTTCCCTCAACCTTTAGTAATAGACCAATGTGATGTTATAAACTTTATAACAAGGTCTAACAACCCCAACGCTAAAAATGCATATTTGACGATACTGATAGAGTTGGACTTATAAAAAATATTTAACCTGGTAAAAAAGGTTAAATATTTATATTTTTATTTTAATATCACTAAGAGTTCTACAAACTGGACATTGGTTTGAATTTCCGTTTAAATCATCACAATTTACGCATATAGGTATATGCCTACAATTACAAAAAAGTATATCGGGTTTTTCATCTATACAAATTACACATTTTTCTTAGTGGAAGCTTTCTAATGTGTTAATTTTTATGGTTGTTTGTTCTTCATCTTGTTCTTCTTCATCTTCTACATCAGAACGTATAGGAGGTCCATCATAACCTAAGTATATTTCTTCTAAATAATTTCTCATTTTTGTATAATCACATAATTCACCCCAATATTCACCATAATATTCAACAAAAGAAGTAAAATTAAAATACTCTGCAGGATGAATATTTTTAAATGTTAAAATCGGATATAATTTATAATTATCTGGCGCTGGCTCTCTATCATCATTTCTAGCTAATTCAAGTAAAACATTTTTATAAACACTAATAAAATTATCACTTTGGTTAAATGGTATTCTAATACCAGTAAAAATAGCGTTGCCAAAACAACGAAATGAATCCTCAAGGCTCATTGGTGGACGTATTCGCCGTAAATCAGGCCAACACATAAAAACAGTTGTGTCAAAACCAGATTCATTTAACTTATGCTTACTATGTAAATGATAAACAAAGGGTATTACTTTTGTAAGCATGCAAATAAAATCATTACTATTTTCAAACCAATTAAAATGCAATTGAAATAATTCTTTATCTGAATCATAATAATAGTAAGACATACATTTTTTATTTAATGTAGTCTCTATTAGCTTTATTCTAAAATCGTTTGGAATTGTATTTAACCCATGCATTTTTATAATATTTTAAAATTACTTAACCAACAAAAATTCAAATTTTTATTTTTCATGTGGTTAGCTGGTTAGCCAATGCGTTGTTTGATGTGAGGAACAAACGGCTAGGCGGTTGATTGGTTAGCTGGGTTAGCCGGTTAGCTGGGTTAGCTGGGTTAGCCTAAAACAAAAATTTTTTAGAAATTTTTTTAAAATTGAATTTAAGTTAAAACGTTTAAGAGAGGAGGTTAAGTTATTTTGTTGGTGGGTTGTTATATGAGTGACGCATGAATTTTATAAGCGTGGTTGTGCTTATGAAATTACTTAAAGCATTGTGTGATTGTTAAGTGTGTTAGTCAAGCATAAGGGTTAGCTAATGCGTAAGGGTTAGCCAATACATAAGTTAATCAATTCATAAGTTAGCCAATTCATAAGTTAGCCAATTCATAAGGGTTAGCTAATTATCTTTAGGGGGGCTTTGCTGTTAAGCGTTGGGCTATTTTGTTAAGCGTTGGCTTGGCTTAAGGGTTTGGCCCAGCTCGGGTATTTTATTGTCTACTATCCTTAAATAAAATTTGAGTCGACGAAATTCGGGTAAAAATGCTTTTCATATAGTCTTCATAGAAGTCAAACCTAAACAGCGCCCCCCCCCCCCCGCTTTTAAAGCAAATGCAATGTAGGCACAGTTTTGACATTTGTTTAAATTAAAAATAAATGCCATCTTCCTCCATCAGTAAACCATTAAAAACGTTGTTCCCATTGGTCTCTGTATTTTAACATATCTATGAATGCAAACTTAAAGCCTGTTAAATTAAAGACGATATGCCACCCTGTATATATAACCATCTTTCCCCTCCCTTTATTTTCAATCTTTTAAACTCCCTTAAACTATTATTTATTTATCGAAAATCAATTAGGCACCAATCAAGCCGTTTTCGTTTGATTTGTTGTACATGTTGCTACTTTTTACGCAAAACGTGGAGCAAGGGTTTATGCGGTATTCCTTTGATATCGGTATACCACCCCAAAAGCGTCTGTCCTACTTGTAAAATTACACACGCGTGTCATATCAGTCTGACTCTTTGTGACCGTCTATAACCCCTTTCAACGACTATTAGTGTTTGAAATTTGGATTATACATGTTCAATGTGTAAGTCAATTTATTTTTCTATTACTCTTACAGCATAGTATTTACCGGCGAATGCTTAGAAATATACTCTTGTTTTTATTCTTTTTATTCTTCTCCTCGGGTTTTTCCTTCAAACTTGAAAAAATCAATTTGGTAAACCTATCATTTGTTAATGTATCTTCTAATTTCAATTCAAACATCTGGTAATCATATTGCCCTGTTAAAAACATGTATATTTCATTTGGTAATGTAAAAGTCTTGCAATTTGTGGTGAAATTATTGAAGCATATATCACGGACTAAGTAATGGAAAAATCTCTGTAACTTTGAAAAAGCTTATTTTTGTCCAGGTAAAAGATGAATTGCATTTGAAGACCAATGACTTTAAGAAATATTTAGGAAGCACGAGTTATATGTACACGTATTGTACCTACATTATCAAACGTGAGTGGCGTAAGAGGTGTAAGTCAACTGACTTCGAAATAAACAGTCTCTATTTCAATTTTCACCTATAAAACTTTGAAAAACCTAAATCCAAAAGATGTAACTACCTTTTCTTAAATTATTCCCATGCTTATTTTATCTTGAACAATTATTTCATGTTAAAGTATCTTCTGGTAACTTGCATATGTCTCCTAGCTAAGCCCTCGTGTCTGGGTAATGTTTGTCTAGGTTTTTAGATTCGCGGGTCACGTGACATCAGTGGGAGGAGCGATCTATCGTCTGTCGTTTGGTTAATTCCACATGTCAAGAGATACTGTACTTGGAATATTTCAATTAAATTGATTATTATAACAATGGTGTAAGATAATGCTTGCGAATGCTCTATGATTAGAAAGCAAATTTCTAGCAACAAACTCTCTTCCTTAAAAAAAAAAAAAAAAAAAATCAGGACTCTACCCAATTTGCAGGCAACGAATTAGATGTGGCTCAGTTTGTGGAATTCGTGTGTGGCGGGGTGGATAAACAGTGTGATAAAAGGAAAAAATGCTGGTTACCAACATTTTCTCCGTTTCCTACATTGTTTTCAAAACGATTGTTCCTCACAGCACTCAAAACTCGGTATGTGTGGTAAAAGGTTTAAGTGTTTTGATTTTTATAACAAATAAAGGCCCGTATATTAATTAATTCGTTTGGCAATGATGACTACATATCATCTGTTATTTTCTTAATTAAAAAAGTAAAATGGAGCGTAATTTCGTTTTACTCAAGAGTCATCTACTAAACTGAAAAAAAGAATTTACCTGTCTGATCGCGGGGGAACCATCGCGGTCGTTATGATTGCGTAACCAGACCGTCGTGGTCCGCCAGGGATCGCCGCGTTTCACGGTGGTCCACGTTAGTCCGCGTTCACCTGTGTTCTAAAATCGCCGCGTTTGGTCCGCGCCAAGTCTACCGCGGAGAGCGAAATGAGAAAAAAAAAAAAAAAAACGCGTGGACGGTACTGTATTTACCATCAGAAGAGTCGCGATATTTGATTTCATGCCTTTTCATTGAGAGCAAAGATTGGTAACTGTATCCAATCAACATCATTCTTGTTTCATTTAAAAAGTTGATGACCTACCGAGGAAGAGGGAAAACAGACTATCGAGGAAACAGACTACCCAAGATGAGGCTGGAGGATAATGGGTACCAGATGAGGGTGAAGGTATTTCATATATTGAGTCAGTTTCTTCAATGTTATACCCTATAATGCATGTGCCTTCAGGGAGATCTGCTTATATGTGGGAGTTAAAGAAACGAAATAAATCATGACATGCATTTTCACACAAGCTTTCCACTTTAACAATGGCACTATTGACACAAAAGGTGTGGAGTGAGCTCTTAACCTCTTCCTGGTCAGTTCTTAAGAATGAGTTCATATACCATCCTTGCTGTAATCCAGTTTGGGTGTTCCATACTTTCTTGTGTCTTTAGTTGCTTTGGTCTGAAAATGAGTGCTGTCACTAAGGTTAAGTGATCAGATTCTGAGAGATTAAGAAGTGTTCAGATGTAAACTGTTAAGTCCAAAATGTATGCAAAATTAATGTTACCAACACCCACGCATCCTGTAAGTCTTGAGTTTGTTGTTTTGAAAATGACTGTAGTCTCTAAGGCTAAGAGAACATATGCTGTGAGATGAAGAAAAAAATGCTGAATACTGTGTTACGTCCATAATATGTGTATGTCAAATTCCTGCTGTTAAGTCCCGCCCAACCTGTTTGTCATAAGTTTCTTTGTCTGAAAATGACTGCAGTCCTCGAAGACAAGAGAACAGGTGATGTTCAGCCCATAATATGTGTATGTCAAATTCAAGTTAGCAAGACCCCAACATTCTGTCTGTCTGAGTTTGTTTTGGGTATGAAAATGACCGCAATCTCTGGTTCAGTGAGAAGTTCCTGAGAGATGAACAAGTCCAACATGTTTTTGAAGCACATTTTCAAAAAAACTTAGCATGGGTATATGTTACAGCTAGAAACATGATTGCATGCCCAGGGTAGTCAAGTATGTGCAAATTTGACTTGCTGTTGTATCACAGAACTGGTCAGAAATAATGTTCGCTTTTTGGGTCAACAGTAAAGGAAGGGATATAGGGCCTTAAGCTCTTTTTTTTGCATTTCAAGGAATGTAGAGTTAGGTTGTGCTACACATCTGCCTATGATATGTAAGCTCTTTCCTTTGCATTTCAAGGAATGTAGAGTTAGGTTGTGCTACACATCTGCCTATGATATGCAGCCCATGTAGTAAGTAAGTCACGATTGTTCTGCAACTTTCTCATGCAGAAAAACAGAAGGTAAATTCTGATGAAATGGCTTCAAAGCTCTTGTGGCAAGGTAGTAATTTAATTGTTTTTTTTTTGTTGTTAGTTTGTTTCCTCTTTCTCTTATTTTTGTTTGTTTGTGTGCTACAGCGCACTTGGGGCGGGGGGGGGGGAGCAATTTGTTTCTTTCTAATTTCAGAGCTGATGTAGCACTGACGATCGTGTGTGAACAGACTACCGATGTGCTTGAAAGATGGGCTACTGACGAAAGCATGAAGAGACGGCAGAGAAACAGAAAAACAGCAATGATTGCCATTGGCGAAGGTAAGGTGCGTAATCATACCCCTGGGCCCTCCAAGTACTTAGTTTACAGTAAAATATGCACAAACATAGTATTCATTTAATCCTTTACCAGACAGTCTTGAGTTTTAATGACCCTGAATTGGATTCATATCATTTCCAACTGTATAGCAGTTTAATTAGAGTAGCAGCAAAATTTTGTTCTCGGTCTCAACAGGTCTAGGTTGGGCTACAGTGCCTTGCTCAAGGATACTCCCTTACAGTCAGTAGTATAAACCCAGAGCCTCTGGATTTCAAACCCAATGCTGAACCACTGAGCTTATCCCATATTTTTGCAACCCTGAGGAAGATGGCTTTTGAGAATAATATGAGAAAAAAAGAAAATGCCATGAACCTACAATTATTGCTTTTCCCACAATGTTTTAAATTTTCAAAGACAAAACCCATCATCTGAGTTAACCCTTAAAGCACCTTTCACTACCATAGGTGCCTTTGCAGCTAGAGTAGATGAAGATCAGATAGTACAAAACATGCAGTCTGATCTTTGATCTCCACTGTTCGCATTCTGAACCACTGTAGACAAAAAGCAAACACAAAATTATCTGTCTTATTCTAGACTGGAAATGTCCATTGAGTTTAGTTGGGGCTTTAAGGGTTAAATTTTTGTTATCTGCAAATGCTTTCATTACAGACAAGAATAAAATTTTGCTTTTGGCAAAGAACTGTTAAGGACTAACCCTTTACCACCCCGCCCCCCCCCCCCCGAAAAAAAAAAAAAAAAAAAAATCTTTACACTTGTCCAAAAGCAAAGCATCTGCAGACAACAAATTCAGAGCGGATCAAATGATGGAAGTTGTCATTGCACGGGTAGAGAACATTTTAGCAAAAAGGAGAAAATTCCCACGAGATTCATGAGATTCCCTCAGCATGGTCAAATTCTTGATCGTTTGATGAAGAATTTATCATTGATAGACAGCTACATGTATCGCAAAGATATACAATCCAAAAGGGTTGGATGCATGTGCAAAAGTTATCAACCCAGGTCAGCCTGTGCAGTCTGTAGAGGCTGACCTGGGTCGAATGTTTTTGCTGTTGGTAAATTTTCTGCATGTTTACCCTTAAGCTGCGCAGCCAGACTTACTGTCCTTATGCAGACAGCATAGATCAAGATCAGACTGCACAGAACATGCAGTCTGATCTTGGATCTGCACTGTCCAATAAGGAAATGTTTTTCTTCAAACAATAAGCTTGATATATCATAGGTCGAGTTTCTACCATTGAATTGAAACTTCTGTTAACTTATTTAGCAGGATAAGGGTTAAAGGGCCATTCTTCTTCCCTCTAATTTATAGTTAAGCTGGTTCTTAGGTAAAATGTGTCCATTTCATGTGACAACTTGCTTGGTATGGTGTATTACAATGATGCATTAACCAGGGATATGCCTGTCAGACTAAAGCTATGAGAGAAAAATCCCATATAGATTTTTTTGATGAGATTTTTTTTAAAACAAGAGGGCCAAGATGGCCCTGGATCGCTCACCTGAATTTTTGAGAGGACCATAGCCAATTTTTTTTGAGGTATTGAAACTTTGGAAACAAAATCATTATTTTGCCAAGCAATTTTGAAAAGGTCACCTATAAAAGTCATTTCAAAATCTGTCACCACACCTACAATCATCACCACAGCAATGATTTTGATGAATCGGAATTCTGCAAATAATTTTTTGGATAGATCAACCAAGGACAATTTCTTGAAGAAGAGCACATGATCGATAGTGACTAAAAACGTAAGTCGAACATGAGCATCACAAATGGCTGTTGTTTTTTGACAGATAAAAATTTCCCGAACAATTTTTGAAAAGGGTCACCGTAGGAACATTTCTGTGAAATTATTTCAAAATCTGACCAGCCGTTCCAGAGAAGAAGAATTAAGAAATTCCTCTTCATGTCCCTATAGTGCAAATAGCCCCCACCACCACCACCAGAGCCATGTTTCCTGACAGATCACGATTTTGCGAACAACTTTTGAAAAGAGTCACCAAAGGAACATTTCTGTGAAATTATTTCAAAAATATGACCAGCCGTTTCAGAGAAGAAGAATTTTTAAGAATTTCTTCATATCCGTATAATTGTAGTATAAATAGCCCACAGCCATCAGAGCCATGTTTCTCGACGGATCAAAATTTTGCGAAAAAATTTTGAAAAGGGTCACCCAAGGAACATCTCTGTGAAATTATTTCAAAATCTGACCAGCCGTTTCAGAGAAGAAGAATTTTTAAGAATTTCTTCATAGCTGTATAGTGCAAGTAGCCCCCAGTCACCAGAGCCATGTTTCTCGACGGATCAAAGTTTCGCGAACAGTTTTTTAAAAGGGTCACCCAAGGAACATTCCTGTGAAATTATTTCAAAATCTGACCAGCTGTTTCAGAGAAGAAGAATTTTTAAGAATTTCTTCATAACTGTATAGTACAAGTAGCCCCCAGTCACCAGAGCCATGTTTCTCGACGGATCAAAATTTCGCGAACAATTTTTTAAAAGGGTCACCCAAGGAACATTCCTGTGAAATTATTTCAAAATCTGACCTGCGATTTCAGAGGAGAAGATTTTTAAAGAATTGCTTAGAAAATTCCATTTGGTTGCCATGGCAACCAGAGTTTTTGATGGAATCAAATTCTGTGAACAATTTTTTTAAGAGGACCTCCCAAGGAACATTCCTGCCAAGTTTGGTCCAAATTGGCTCAGCGGTTTAGGAGGAGAAGATGTTTAAAGAATTGTTGACGACGTACGACGAACAACGCACGACGCACGACGGACACCGGGTGATCCTAAAAGCTTCCCTTGAGCACGTTGTGCTCAGGTGAGCTAAAAATATCAGATAGTTGTTGTAAATGCAGATTTTCATACTAATTGCTCAAAGCAATCATCTCTTTAGACAATTAAAATGCACATTTCATGCATGCTTATATTCCTGCCAGTTCCCTAGGGTCAAGAAGAATTAAGAAATTCCTCTTCATGTCCCTACAGTGCAAATAACACCCCCCACCACCAGAGCCATGTTTCCTGACAGATCACGATTTTGCGAACAACTTTTGAAAAGTCACCAAAGGAACATTTCTGTGGAATTATTTCAAAATCTGACGAGCGGTTTCAGAGAAAAAGAATTTTTAAGAATTTCTTCATGTCCGTATAATTATAGTATAAATAGCCCACAGCCATCAGAGCCATGTTTCTTGATGGATCAAAATTTCTCCAACAATTTGCGAAAGGGTCACCCAAGGAACATTTCTGTGACATTATTTCAAAATCTGACCAGCCGTTTCGGCGAAGAAGAATTTTTAAGAATTTCTTCATTTCTGTATAGTGCAAGAAGCCCCCAGTCACCAGAGCCATGTTTCTCGACGGATCAAAATTTCGCGAACAGTTTTTGAAAAGGGTCACCCAAGGAACATCTCTGTGAAATTATTTCAAAATCTGACCAGCCGTTCCAGAGAAGAATTTTTAAGAATTTCTTCATATCTGTATAGTGCAAGTAGCCCCCAGACACCAGAGCCATGTTTCTCGACGGATCAAAGTTTCGCGAACAGTTTTTGAAAAGGGTTATCCAAGGCACATTCCTGTGAAATTATTTCAAAATCTGACCAGCGGTTCCAGAGGAGAAGATTTTTTAATTTCCATTTGGTTGCCATGGCAACTAGAGTTTTTTATGAAATCAGATTCTGTGAACAATTTGTAAAGAGGACCTCCCAAAGAACATTCCTGCCAAGTTTGGTCCAAATTGGCCCAGCGGTTTAGGAGGAGAAGATGTTTAAAGAATTGTTGACGACGCACGACGGTCACTGGGTGATCCTAAAAGCTCCCCTTGAGGACGTTGTGCTCAGGTGAGCTAAAAATATGAGATAGTTGTTGTAATTGCTGAAGTTCTTTTATCAAAAGGGATAAAAACTAGCTCAACGACTGAACTGAACATAAAGTCACGTCCCCATTCTACTATAAAGTTCTAACATATTCATCTAAATCTAAGATCTATCAAAGCCTATGACACAGACATAAACTTTGGGTATCAGAATAAAACTCGAGCAGATTTTCATACTAATTGCTCAAAGCAATCTCCTCTTTAGACAATTGAAATGCACATTTCATGCATGCTTATATTCCTGCCAATTCCCTAGGGTCAACTTTTTGACGGCAGTTTCAAAATATGAGCGCAATTTCGGGGTAGCCACAGCGTGTTTACGATCCTTACTTTAGAGATATGTTTAAATTGTTGTTTTCTTAAATTTGTTTGTCCTGATCGGTACTGTAAGGTGTTAGAACAGTGCAAATCCCGACAGCCAGTTTTACTGAAATTTTGGCCAGTCTTGAAAATCCAATTTTGCTTGTACAAGTGAATCGTTGCTTGAAGCCTCCGGGTTAGTCCTTATCATTTGGAGAATCAATTAATTGAACCTCAATTGGTGTCAACTTCCTTTTTAGTGGCAATTGAAAACTCTGCAAACTTGCAACACGAAAAATGCTTTACAGAATAAATACAAGCAGTTGTCCGGAAAGATTGTCAAAAGCGCGTAATGCAGCTAGACTCGGGCTTCTACATATCGATTTATATATATACACCAGTCTGAGTTACTTCCCCCTTGTTGACGATCGAAAATGAAGAGATAATCAATTTCTTATATTTTGGATGCGATTTTATTTTTCTCATGCATTTTGAGATTTTTAATGAGATTTCTCATTTTCTTTCTGCGATAGTATCGTGGAATCGTGGCGTTGGCTTATACCTGATTAACCCCCTTTTTGCAGAACGCACTACAATAAAATTTATCTCAATCATTCAGTCTAGGAAGATAAAGAGGGGGATTGGCCCTACAGTGCTCACCAGAGTAATGTCATCTAGAAGTAATAAAGCTGTGAAAATAATGGTTGTGATGATACAAAACACAAGTGTGACCTACTTTTTGACTGACTTGACTGTCTTTTTTTCAGAGATATCATAAAGACAAGCATTCTGACAAAGTTTCATAGGTATTAGGCTGAAAATGTGGCTTCCATAGTGCACATATTTTCTAAAATTTGACCCAGTGACCTAATTTAGGACCCATGAACCAATTTCACACTTCTCCCAGGTATATTAAAGACAATTATTCTGTCTGAGTTTCATGATATCTGGTTGAAAATGTGGCCTCTAAGAGTGCACACAAGCTTTTTATAAGATATGACCCACTGACCTACCTTTTGACCTGACATGACCCAGTATAATCAAGACAAACATTCTGATCAAGTTTCATTAGTACTAGGCTGAAAATGTGGCCTCTAGACTTCGCACAAGGTTTTTCTACGATTTGGCCCACTGTTTGACCCTAAGTGACTCAAATTTGTACTTGACCAAAATATTGTCAAGACAAACATTCTGATCAATTTTCATGAGGATCAAGCAAAAAATGTTGCCGCCAGAGGGCTTACCAGATTTTTCTGTGTTGTGTTGTATTGGGGTTTAACGCCATTTTAACAGCTTAGGTCATATCATGGCGGTCAGCGACGCACCTATGTGCTTCCTGGCTTTCTCACACCAGTACTGACACAACTTTCTCTCCAAAGCCACTGACTACTTTTCTCACATGCATCAGAGGTGAGAGGCGAAAAATCGCCGGAAAGAAAGTTTGCCTCAACCGGGTATCGAACTCGCAACCACTAGGTCACGAGTCCGACGCGCTAACCACTTAGCTACCCGGGCAGGCCCAGATTTTTCTAAGATTTGACCCAGTGACCTACTTTTTGAACCGACGTCACCCAATTTCACTCTTGTATGAGATATTATCCGAGACTGTGAGCACTCTAGAGTGCACACAATGTTTTTCTAAGATTTTGTTCAGTGACCTACCTTATGACCAACCATGACCCAATTTCAAACTTGTCTGAGTTCTTATCATGAAAAATATTTTGACCAAGTTTCATGAATATCAGGCTGAAAATGCAGCCTCCAAGAGTTCACACAAGGTGTATCTAAGGTTGGCCCAGTGACCTTCTTTTTTACCAATTTCAATCTGGTTCAAGGTTTTATATTGACAAACATTCTGACTAGTTTCATGAGTATTTGGCAGAAAATATGGCCTGTGAAGACCATGCAAGGTAAATATTGATGACTGCACATCATATGACAGACGACAGGCACAGCACAATCACAAAAGCTCACTTTATGCTCGTATGCGCTAAACAAGAGGGCCATTAGCCCTAAAGCCCTCACCTGAGTAAAGTCAACTGTCATCTACAGCTGATAAAGCTGAAGAGATCCTGGTTTTGATCATGTAAAACACATGAGTGTAAGTGACCTACTTCTGTACCCAACATGGCCAGATTTTGAACTTGTCCACGATATAATCAAGAAAACCTGATGACCAAGATTCATTAGTATCAGGCTGAAAATGTGGCCTCTACTATGCACACAATATTTATCTAAGATTTGGCCCAGTGACCTAGTTTTGACCTAATGTAACCCAATTTCAAAATTCTCCAAGATATCATCAAGACAAACATTCTGACTAAGTTTCAAGAGTATCTGGCTGAAAATGTGACCTCTATGGTGCACATAAGGTTTTTCTAAGATTTGGCCCAGTGACCTACTTTTTGACCTGATGTTACCAAGATTCATGAGTATCAGGCTGAAAATGTGGCCTCTACAATGCACATAATATTTATCTAAGATTTGGCCCAGTGACCTAGTTTTGACCTTATGTAACCCAATTTCAAAATTCTCCAAGATATCATCAAGACTAATATTCTGACTAAGTTTCAAGAGTATCTCACTGAAAATGTGACCTCTATGGTGCACATAAGGTTTTTCTAAGATTTGGCCCAGTGACCTACTTTTTGACCTGATGTTACCAAATTTTGAATTTGAGAAATAATCAAGAGATATAATCAAGACAAAGTTTCGTGAGTATCAGGCTAAAAATGTGGCCTCTACAGTACACACAAGATTTATCTAAGATGTCGCCCAGTGACCTACTTTTACACCCAATGTAACCCAATTTCAAACATGTCCAAGATGCGTTCAAGATAAATAACCTTACCAAGTTTCCAGAGTATCAGGCTGAAAATGTGATCTCTATGGTGCACATCAGGTTTTTTCCTAAGATTTGGCCCAGTGACCTACTTTTTGTACCCATGTAACTTAATTTCAAACCTGTCCAAGATATCATCAAGACAAACATTCTGACAAAGTTTTATGAGTATCAGGCTGAAATTGTGGCCTTTAGAGTGTACACAAGTTTTTCTTGGATTTGGCTCAGTGACCTACTTTTTGATCCAACATAAATCAATTTCACTCTTGTCAAAGATATCATCAAGACAAACATTCTCACCAAGTTTTATAAGTAATAGGCTCAAAATGTGGTCTCTAGAGTGCAGACAAGCTTTTTCTAAGATTTAGCCCAGTGACCTACATTTTGACTGACATGACCCAATTTCAAACCCATCTGAGATATCTACAAGACAAATTATCTGATCTATTTTCGTGAGTATCAGGCAAAAAATGTCACCTCTACAGTGCACACAAGGTTTTTCTAAAATCTGGCCCAGTGACCTTCTTTTTGGCCCAACATGACCCAATTTCAATCTTGTTTGAGATATAATCAAGAAAAATAACTTAACATAGTTTCATGAGTATCAGGCTAAAAAATGTGGCCTCTAGAGTGCACACAAGCTTTTTCTAAGATTTGACACAGTGACCTACTTTTTTACCCAACCTTATTTCAAACTTGTCCAAGATATCATTAAGACAAACATTCTGGCCAAGTTTCAAGAGCATTAGACTGAAAACGTAGCCTCTTCAGTGCACACAATGTTTTTCTAAGCCAGTGACCTACTTTTTGACCCAACGTGACCCAATTTTAAACTTGTTCAAGATTTTATCAAGACAAACATTCTGACCAAGTTTCGTAACTATCTGACCCATATTGTCACGACGCGCGACGGACCATGCAAGACGGACACAGCACAATCACAAAAGCTTATTTTGAGCACTTCATGCTCAGGTGAGCTAAAAACAGAAACACACATCAATACCTGCAGATAACATCTTTCATTTTCTTACACAGAACTTTTCAATACACTAATAGCAAGGAAAACATTGCCCAAAGTAGCAGCATCTTTCCCCATAATGTTTTCACATGTTATTCATAAATCAAAACTTCAAGTTGATCCTCAGTATTAAACAAGACTGTCTCTCAAAAGTCACCTGTTTTACATTTACAGGATGGAACAAGACATGTCACTGACAAATGACTGATGTCCCTAAAAATAGTAAACTTTATCTGTGAGCTTTGAACATGAAGAATGGCTATGGACGTTACACTTACAAACATTTCTTACCTTGCCTTGACCTTGACTTTTGACCTATGGATAAGATTCTTGCACATGACACATTGTTAATACGTGGTTGACAATTCTACAAAGTTATACTGAAATTCATTAATAATCAAAAAGGCAACCAGCTGGATATGAACATAACCCCCAAAATTTCTCTTTTTAATGATATTTGACCTTGTTGTGACCTTGAACTCTGACCAACTGACATGATTCTTGAGCACGACATAGTGTCTTTTTCTGGTTGATAATTCTACAAAGTTACACTATTCATAAACTAGTAATGTGTCACCGACACAGTTGCCCCCGACACATGACAAAGGTCAGAGTCATGGTATAATTCCAAACTCAAACAAGCCGTACTTATTGACAAAAACATTTTATACACTGTGTATGCAAAAATTTTGGCAAAGCACTGTGGCCTTGACCTTGGACCTGGCAACACTGTTTTGCTTGCATCATTTTGTCTGTTCATGGCAATTATTTGCGCCAAATTATTTTAAAATCCAACAATGTACATCAAAGTCTATGACCTTGACTTTTTTTGAGCTGTTGACCCGATTGTTACTCATGAAACATTGTCTTTCCATGGTGATAATTTGTTCTAACTTATTTTAGAGTCTGACCATGTGCCTGGAAGCTATTGGCTGGACAGTAAAACCTGTCATCACCATACTTGTCGCATAAATTGACAAGCACTGTGACCTTAACCTTTAAACTGGCAACACCGCCGTTGTTGCATGCAACATCTTGTCTGTCCATGGTAATCATTTGTGCTGTATTATTATAGAGTCAGACAATACATCTGAAAGCTATTGGCCGGACAGGAACACTTGACATCACAAGAATTGTAACAAATATTGACGATGTTCAACTAAGTGCTGTGACCTTGACCTTTAAGCTAGTGATACAAATTTGCATGCAACATATTGTCTATCTATGGTTATCATTTGTGCCAAATAATTTTGAAATCATACCATAAATCTGGAAGCTATTGGCTAGAAAGGAATACCTGTCATCACCATAATTTCAACAAATATTGACAAAGTTCAACCAAGTGCTGCGACCTTGACCTTTGGGCTTTCAACATAATGTTGCACACGACACATTGTCTATCCATGGTGATCATTTCTGTCAAATTATTTTAAAATCAGAACACTGTAAGTTAGCTGGATATGACCACCACTGTTTACCGAACATACATACTCACACAGATTAGATTAGATTCTTTTATTCAATATATAATACAAGGCCACTGGCCCATAATACAAAACCATAGTATATACAAAGTTCATCATGAAGAGTAACAGAGCAGTACAATTTTGATTAGAATACAATCATCTTAATGGCATATGAAAGAGATAAGTTCAATTTTTCAGTTATGAATATAGATAAGTAAATAGTTCAATTGATAGTTATGATGGATGGATTTTCCAATTTCTTGATTGAAATGCCGTTCTTATCACTATACACGATGGCTGATTTGGGTTAATATGAATTACGATTCTGCTGGTAGTAGATTTACTCATAACGTGGACAATAGTTGTGACCAAATATGTGAAGCTTTTCTCGAAACAAAAATGAAAAAGTTCACTTTGGTCAGTATACTAAACAGACTTACTCTTATCCAAAAAACAATAAGCACTTTAGAGTTGTAAGTAGTGGACGCATTTGCAGACGAAAAAATGAACATTACGTTAAACATAAAAGTTTTTTTCTCTCAGATTTTAAGTGAACATAAAGAAAAGGAGGAAACATTGGCTAGTAGTCGACAAAAGATATTATTTAAAATGAAAATGGAATGTTTATTTATTTATTTATTTATTTTTTTTTTCTTTTTTTTATATATATATATATAGGGCATTAAAGAACAAACGCTGGTAAGCAGAATTTTCTTCTAAACTTTAAGACTTTTCGTTAATGTCCAGATAGATAAATTTGTCATAAATGTTTGTATCTAGACAGTCATTGCCCCTGATTATAACAACAACATCGTTATTAAATCGTCAACAGTATCGTCACCTTAATAATGATAATATTTACAATAATAACATGAATATTAATGATAACAGTAACAATACATTAAAAAATTGATAGCAGATGGTAGTTATTTATCATAACCCATTTGCAGACGACAGCATTTATGAAAAGTCCAAATTGAAAGTTGTTGCGGGCGACAGCTTAAGTATGGTTCAATCAGTAAAATTTGAGTCAGAAAAGCAAGAAGACATTTAAAAAAAAAAAAAAAAAAAAACCGCTGGTTACCAGCATTCTCTTTATTCCCAATGTTCTCCAAAGCTATTAGTCTCAGGGGTTTTAAAGCTCGCGATTATGTGGTAATGGTTGATTGATTATACTTATGATTTTCACAACGTTTCCAAAAATAAGTCTCTTTCTTTCAGTGCGTATGTAAGAAATCGTGAGAGTGAGAAAATATTGCCAGCTTGGACAAGGGTAACACTATATGCGCCCCCCCCCCCCATTTCATGGTGGGGGCATATAAAATTACAGGCAGGACATAAACACTACCTCCTAAAAACACACTTGACCTTGCTATGACCCTGACCTTTAACCTACAGACATGACTCCTGTTCATGACACATCATCTTGTTGTGATTAACATTTGTGCAAAGTTAATCTGAAATTAAGTACTACTGAAAAAAAGGTTAAGGCTCTGACACACATACCTTGCCATTGGACCTTGCATGATATTGACCTTTGGACACGATTTTTGCATGCCACACATCGTCATTATGTGGTTGACTATTCTAAATAATTGCACTGAAATTCATTCATAATTAAAAAGGTTACAGACTGGACACAAACGTAACTTTCTAAAATTTCTCTTTTTAATGTTAATTGACCTTGCTGTGACCTTGACCTTTGACATATTGACATAGTTCTTGGACCAGTTCTGCATAGTTATACTGAAATTCATTCACAACTAAAAAAGCTTACAGGACAGCCACGAATACTACCCCCCCCCCCCCAACAAAAAAAGAAACACATTTGACCTTCTACCTTGACCTGACCTGTAACCTACAGACTTGACTCTTGTGCATGACACATCATTTTGATGTGATTACCATTTGTGCAAAAACATTATTTTGAAATTAAGTTAGAGAAGTTATGGCCTGGAAACGAACATAACTGTCCAAAATTTATAAACGTATTTGACCTTGCTATGACCTTGATCTTTGACCTACGGACATGACTGTTGTGCATGACACATCATCTTTATGTGGTTTAACAATTCTGCATAATTAAAAGAGTTACAGGTTGGACACAAATACTATCCCCTGAAATACATTTGACCTTGCTGTGACCTTGACCTTTAACCTAGGGACATGACTCATGCGCATGACACACAATAAAATTTAATGTGGTCTTTAATAGGATAAAAAACATTGTGCGAAAAGAAGAAAATGCTGGTTACCAGCATTTTCCTTCTCCTACAATGTTTCAAATGGCTCCTTCCCCTGGGGTGTTAAAAGTCGGGATCGTGTGGTAAAGATTTAACCACATTTACAATGTTGTCTGTAATGCTTTCAATATGGACAACCCAATTTTTTTTGGTTTGTTTGTTTGGAAATGGCTGATTGATTGTTAATTGATTGCATGGTGTTTAACACTGTTTCAAGATTATTTCAGTTATATTGCAGTGGCCAGTGAACCTATCTATGTTTTCCTGGAGTTTCTCTTACCGGTATTTTGCATAATATTCTTCCCAAGCCAATGGCTGCTTTCCAAAATAACAATCGTTGAAACAATGATCTGCAGTAGGAGAGGAATGAATTGTGTCACAATGACTGTCAATTTGCGGAAAGAAATTTGCCAAGCTGGAATTTCGAACAAACCGCTTATTCTCAAGTCCTGTATGTTAGCGGTTGCGCCAACAGGTCTTGGCTTAAGTTGTTTCTAAGGATGTTGCAGTTCTAGTTGGGCAGCACAAAACATGCAGCCTGATCTTATATTAGATATTCTCAGATATTAAAATAGCTAAACCAAAATGTCATTACACGTTTATTTTGTACAAGAGCTATGCTCTCACAACCTGTAAGGTCCAGTTTAAAATTTATAAAAGGGAAAGTGTTTCAACTCTGATTTTCACAACGTTTCCAAAAATAAGTCTCTTTCTTTCAGTGCGTATGTAAGAAATCGTGAGAGTGAGAAAATATTGCCAGCTTGGACAAGGGTAACACTATATGCGCCCCCCCCCCCCATTTCATGGTGGGGGCATATAAAATTACAGGCAGGACATAAACACTACCTCCTAAAAACACACTTGACCTTGCTATGACCCTGACCTTTAACCTACAGACATGACTCCTGTTCATGACACATCATCTTGTTGTGATTAACATTTGTGCAAAGTTAATCTGAAATTAAGTACTACTGAAAAAAAGGTTAAGGCTCTGACACACATACCTTGCCATTGGACCTTGCATGATATTGACCTTTGGACACGATTTTTGCATGCCACACATCGTCATTATGTGGTTGACTATTCTAAATAATTGCACTGAAATTCATTCATAATTAAAAAGGTTACAGACTGGACACAAACGTAACTTTCTAAAATTTCTCTTTTTAATGTTAATTGACCTTGCTGTGACCTTGACCTTTGACATATTGACATAGTTCTTGGACCAGTTCTGCATAGTTATACTGAAATTCATTCACAACTAAAAAAGCTTACAGGACAGCCACGAATACTACCCCCCCCCCAACAAAAAAAGAAACACATTTGACCTTCTACCTTGACCTGACCTGTAACCTACAGACTTGACTCTTGTGCATGACACATCATTTTGATGTGATTACCATTTGTGCAAAAACATTATTTTGAAATTAAGTTAGAGAAGTTATGGCCTGGAAACGAACATAACTGTCCAAAATTTATAAACGTATTTGACCTTGCTATGACCTTGATCTTTGACCTACGGACATGACTGTTGTGCATGACACATCATCTTTATGTGGTTTAACAATTCTGCATAATTAAAAGAGTTACAGGTTGGACACAAATACTATCCCCTGAAATACATTTGACCTTGCTGTGACCTTGACCTTTAACCTAGGGACATGACTCATGCGCATGACACACAATAAAATTTAATGTGGTCTTTAATAGGATAAAAAACATTGTGCGAAAAGAAGAAAATGCTGGTTACCAGCATTTTCCTTCTCCTACAATGTTTCAAATGGCTCCTTCCCCTGGGGTGTTAAAAGTCGGGATCGTGTGGTAAAGATTTAACCACATTTACAATGTTGTCTGTAATGCTTTCAATATGGACAACCCAATTTTTTTTGGTTTGTTTGTTTGGAAATGGCTGATTGATTGTTAATTGATTGCATGGTGTTTAACACTGTTTCAAGATTATTTCAGTTATATTGCAGTGGCCAGTGAACCTATCTATGTTTTCCTGGAGTTTCTCTTACCGGTATTTTGCATAATATTCTTCCCAAGCCAATGGCTGCTTTCCAAAATAACAATCGTTGAAACAATGATCTGCAGTAGGAGAGGAATGAATTGTGTCACAATGACTGTCAATTTGCGGAAAGAAATTTGCCAAGCTGGAATTTCGAACAAACCGCTTATTCTCAAGTCCTGTATGTTAGCGGTTGCGCCAACAGGTCTTGGCTTAAGTTGTTTCTAAGGATGTTGCAGTTCTAGTTGGGCAGCACAAAACATGCAGCCTGATCTTATATTAGATATTCTCAGATATTAAAATAGCTAAACCAAAATGTCATTACACGTTTATTTTGTACAAGAGCTATGCTCTCACAACCTGTAAGGTCCAGTTTAAAATTTATAAAAGGGAAAGTGTTTCAACTCTTCTACCAGAACAAATTTTGTGCTCCGAAGGGAAGAAAACATTTGTGGGAAAAGCAGAAAATGCTGGCAGCCAATATTTTCTACTTTTCCCACAATATTTTCAAAGCCACCTTTAAATGGGCTGTAAAACACAAAGTCATGATGGTTTGTTTGATTGTCTCTTAACCTGATGACAAAATGTCATCTTTGTCCAATTTGAAAGCATTTTCTGACGACAAGTTGAAATTTACATATTAAAACCCCATCTATTTTCCAAGGAGCAGAAAACATTATAGGAAAAAGTAGAAATAGGCATTTCCTTATTCAACTATGATGTTTTCAAAAGCTTTCTACCTCATGGTCCTGACAACTCAAAATATTGTTTCGTAAGTTCTTAACTCCTTACCACACAATACCGAATTTCAGTGAGCCTGAAGAGGGAAGATTTTGAAAACATGGCAGGAAAAGGAGAAAATGCTTAAGCAACAGCATTTTCTCATTTAATCCTATTGTTTTCTTCTCATCTAATACAGTCATTTAAGCCCAATTCAATTTATAATCTGCAATTTCTGTCAATCATAGCTAGGTATGTTGTTTTTACTTAATTTCTAGCAAACATCATGAATTCATGATGCAGAGAAGGAAAGAGGTCAAATACACAAACACACACACACACACACACACACACACACACACACAAAAGGGGGGGGGTTAATTGTTGCAACTAGGCTTGAACCTACAAAGTTAGCGTAATAAAAGGCATAGAGAATTGAACAAACAGTGAAATATTCAAAGTATAACTTTAATCCTTTACCGCATAATGCCGCCTTTTGATGCCTCTGGGAAAGAAGCCTTTTGAAAACATTGTGGGAAAAGGAGAAAATGCTGGTAACCAGCATTTTCTCCTTTTCCCACAATGTTTTCTACCCTATCAAAAAAAAAAAAAAAAAAAGCACCATTTGAGCCACACTGAAATTGTCATCTGCAAATGCTTTCAATTTGGACAAGGCTAAAATTTTGTCGTCTCGTAAAGGGCTAAACAATTGTTGTAGAATCCAGCCAAAATTGATAGGATTTTAGTACTCAGTGTATTAAACAAATTAATCCCTGCAAAAAACATGGGACCAATAATGTGGACTATGTTAAATAAACAAGACTAAGTCAAGCCATCAAATGGCTGCTTTTCCAAAACTGATGGAAAATAGGATTAAATTCTTTAATTATATAAACAGACTGACCAAGTTTCGAAAGAACTGGATAAAAAATGCTTACTATCATGTAGATAAGAAACATTAAGTTTCATCTTTAATGGATAATTTGACCTTACTATTTTTTTTTTTTCAAAATCACTAGAGCTCAATCTATTGTTGATATAAAGAAACTGTGCAAGTTTCATGAAACTTTGACAGCAAATGCAGACTTCATCACATAAACAAGAGAAAGAAAAACAGACAGATGGACGACAGAAACAATGCCATGAAATGAGCTCTGCTGGCCTTTGGACAGTAGAGCAGGAAAAAAAAATACCTTCAGCAAAAAGTCTAGAAAGGCTATATTATTCCCCTACCACACAATCCCAAGTTTCAATGACCCTGAGAAAAGATGCTTTTGAAAATATTGTGGAAAAAGGAGAAAATGCTAGTTTTTCCTGTTCCAACAATGTTTTCTATCCACACAAAGACAATTTGGACAAGCTTCACATAGTGTCGTCTAGTGAAGAGTTAACCCTTTTACTGCTAAATAAACAAAATCAAACTTTCAAGCCAATAGAGAAAACCCAAATATTGTTATTTCAAAATTATTTTTCGGGGGAAATATCTCCTTATAAGTTTTTAGTAGAGATCCAAGATCAGACAGCACATTCTGTGCATTCTGATCTTGATCTACACTGTCCACAAAAGGTCCTTCAGTCGTGCTTTGCAGCCTAAAGGTTAATTATCTTTGAGCTAGGTTAATTCTTTGCCACACAACAGAGCAGACGACAATCTAAATCCGACACAAATGATAGGATCTGTCTTTGAAAAAAAGGAGAAAATGCTGGTTACCAGGCTTTTCTCCTTTTCCCACAATGTTTTCAGAAGGCTTCTTTCTCAAGTTCATGGCATGGTAAAAGGTTAATAAAACTTCACCTGGTGATATGATCATGTTGATAACCAGATTTATATTTTACCCCACAAAATTCTAGACCAGTCCAAATTAAAAGCACCTGTAAACTACAAATAAACTGCAGCTCAAATGATTTTGTTTGTCCTTGCAAGATCAGAGAATAGTGGGAAACAGGAGAAAAATGTTGGCTACAACCTTTTTCTCCTTTACCCTCAATGCTTTCAAAAACCTCTTTTATCAAGAGCACGTAGACTGAAGATTGAGCGGTAAGGGTCAAGAAAATGCCTTCAGGTAGTGACGTCACAGATCTCCGCCATATTGGAATCGCCTTCTGGCCTAATGTAAAAATATGATCGAAACAATCTACCAATCCAGGATTGTTTTACGTTAATATCCGGTCTAAGTGCGATGCATGTCTTCAAAAACAATAATCCTACACGTATAGCTATAAAAATACGGTTTAAAATGTTTTTACATACAAGAAATTGACTTTCGAAACATACCGAAAGTAGGTCAACCTATTTTTGCGGGTATCCTCCAATGACGAATCACGTGATGGGAGGTGTTTCAAATATCCCTTTTCTCTTGTGTTTCGCATCTGAAATGTGCATAGAAGGTCTCATTTTGGAGCCAAAAGGCAGCCCTTTTATCAGGATATGAAGTTAACATCCAACTGGTGGATTTTAGTGGCGCTCTAGCGTAGCGAGTCTTTGCAATATTTGAGCACGTAGTGTAAAGAAAAAGGCGTTGGGAAGATAACAGAACAATGTTTATAACATATATCAACATTCCCTCGATGAATAGATGCATTTATTTCATTTCTATAACAATCCGCATTTCTGCGCAACCTTTACCTATAAATCAACCCTTTCAAGACCCCCAACGTCCGGCATGTTTTTTTTTCATTGTCGTGATAATTCGCGACCCGGAAGTAAAATATGAAGAGTGCCTTTTAGGGGAAATATGGTCTGTTGCACTCTATTTATCACAGTGCAACGGTAATACAGTGTGAGTATATAATGGAGAAAATATTTTATGTTGTAAGGAACTTTCTCTTCAGTCATGAATATTGACGATAAACCAAGTGGTGGCAGTAAAAGTCCAGTTTTCAAGAAGCGGATTTTGCCCAGTAGCAGTACTTGTAGTGGCACAGACAGTGACATTGGAAGAAGACCAATTGTTAAGAGAAGGCTGTACGAGGTAAAATGAAAGTGCAAATCGTGCTTGTTTCCAAACCTAACCTGCCTATACTACATGTATATCTTTCAGTGTTTCCTTAGTCTGATTTACCTGTATTATGTATAATTTATTTAACCTATTACCATTAGGCTATCATATAATATATTCACCTTACAGCATGGTGCTTTCCCACTTAACCCTTTACCAGATAAGCCCTGGTTTGTACGGCCCTGGGATAAAAGGCTTTCGTAAAAATGTGGGAAAAGGAGTAAATGCTGATTACAAGCTTTTTCTCCTTTTTCTATGTCTCTTCATTGGAGCCAGATTTAATTATAAACTTGTCATCTGCAGTGGCTTCGATTTAGACCAGACCAAAATTACCTCTTCTGGTAAAGAGTTAAATTGATAGATTGCTTGAACTTTAGTACTTATCCAAATACTATTAATCCTGGTAACAAAATTTTACTAAAAACTTGTCATGTTAGCATGTAAGTGTAGTCACACAGATGGACTGTTTTCTATCAGTATCATCACCTTGTCACCTATTTTCTCACCCTTGTCACGCAAAAAGACAGTAAAAGCTATACCAATCGACCCACGATAGATATACAGGTCTGCATTGCCATAGCATGGATCTTATTGGCATTTATGTATTGCATGTATGTGACCCGTCATGCAGAAGGGAACTATCTTTTAAAAAGATATTAAAAGTCTCTACCCTGACAATGATGGAAATTTTAAGCTTTTGTGAAATTTTCTGCATCTTAAATGGTCATTATACCTCACTGTTTAGTAATTTTACAATTGTCAACCAAGATCAACCTCCACTGGCTTCCATATCCTTTTCATTTGTCTGATTCACAGTATTCCAAAATAATCCTTTTTTGCGTGACAGGTCAGATTTATAAACTAACTAAAACAAGAGCGGCAAATTGTCGCAAGATACGCCCGTCCCGACGCCAGTTGTTGAGAGGGATAATAATCGTATAGGGCAGGTAGAGGAAAATAGTAGTGCAGCAGAAATCATGTAAGTGATTGAAATAGGCATGAATGTATCTGGCCAGAGCATAACTTTGTCATCTCCAGTCTGAACATCTTCAAATTAGGAATGCACGATTGTTGAAAAATTACGGAGTGCAGTGCACAAGAACCATAACTCTTCCTAGCACGAATTTTGAGTTATTTCCCCTTTGAAAATTTTGGAATGATATTTGACAAGGCAGTGCGAATCATACAACAAATCACCAAATGTAAATGTGTTTGATATAATAAAATAGTTGTGGCTAGCGCCTTGACCAATATTACACTATTTGGTGAATACATCATCATATCCAATGGAAGTGATGTCCATAACTGTATAATATCATGTAAACATTTTAAATTGTCTCCATTTATCTACATATTAACTTCCATTTACATAAATATGAACTGTCATCTCTGCTGCGCCCATATAATATTTGTGCAAAGCAAGCTACATCCAACGTCACAACAGTACTGTTGTACAGGTTGTAAAAACACTAAGATACCTACTTGTATAAAGTTTGACATCCACTGCAAACTTGCACTGCTACAAAACGTGCCTGGAATAAATCTTACTCAGAATTGTTTACTAAGAAAACAGTGAAATAATTAAAAAACTACAAATAAGATGGTTAAGTTATGCGGTGCGAAGATCAAAGGGGGAATAACTCAAAATTCATGCTAGGAAGAGTTATGGTTCTTGTGCACTGCACTCCGTAATTTTTCAACAATCATGCATACTAAATTTGAAGATGTTCAGACTAGAGATGACAAAGTTCTGCTCCGGACAAGCAAGAAATGCTGTAAAAAATGAAGATCAAAGGGGGAAAACTCAAAAATTGTGCTAGGAAGAGTTAGGGTTCTTGTGCGCTGCACTCCGTAATTTTTCAACAATCATGCATACCAAATTTGAAGATGTTCCGACTAGAGATGACAAAGTTATGCTCCGGACAAGCAGAAAATGCTGTAGAAATGACAATCAAAGGGGAATAACTCAAAGACAGCATGAGGAAGAGTTATGGTTCTTTCGCACTGCACTCGGTATTATTGCAACAAACACAAATGCCAAGTTTCAAGTCAATCGGACTGAAGATGACAAAGTTATGCTCTGGACAAGCTGAAAATGCTGTAAAAATGACAATCAAAGGGAAATAACTCAAAGACAGCACAAGGTAGAGTTATGGTTCTTTCACACTGCACTCAGTATTATTGCAACAAACACAAATGCCAAGTTTCAAGTCAATGGGACTGAAGATGACAAAGTTATGCTCCGGACAAGCAGAAAATGCTGTAAAAATGACAATCAAAGGGAAATAACTCGAAGACAGCACAAGGTAGAGTTATGGTTCTTTCGCACTGCACTCGGTATTATTGCAACAAACACAAATACCAAGTTTCAAGTCAATCGGACTGAAGATGACAAAGTTATGCTCTGGACAAGCAGAAAATGCTGTAAAAATGACAATCAAAGGGAAATAACTTAAAGACAGCACGAGGTAGAGTTATGGTTCTTTCGCACTGCACTCGGTATTATTGCAACAAACACAAATGCTAAGTTTCAAGTCAATCGGACTATAGATGACAAAGTTATGCTCCGGACAAGCAGAAAATGCTGTAAAAATGACAATCAAAGGGAAATAACTCAAAGACAGCACGAGGTAGAGTTATGGTTCTTTCGCACTGCCCTCGGTATTATTGCAACAAACACAAATACCAAGTTTCAAGTCAACTGGACTGAAGATGACAAAGTTATGCTCCGGACAAAGAACTGAACGCCGCCCGCCCGCCCCTCCGCCCGCCCATACGCCATGGTCTTCGACGGGCGTATAAAAAGGGTCGTCCTGCACTATGTAAGATTCTTATAGTCACCTTAGTAGCTCACTGCTTTTCTGCTTTTACAGTCTGATGCTCAGAACTTTATACTTATCCTAACAACAGTAGCAGTAATAGTGTTGACAAAACGCTTTCAGCAAAATCATCCTAAGAAACCATTGACTCACAGAAAGACTTATTTCTGCCATCAAAATTATCCCAATAAACCATTGACTCACAGAAAGACTTATTTCTATCACCAGAATTATCCCAAGAAACCAATGACTCACAGAAAGACTTGTATATTTCTGTCATCAGAATCAAATCTATTAGATTCATCGCAGTGTATTAAGTCGCAGCAAGGTACTCAGTTATCTGCCTCTAGTTCAAGTGTAGAGGATGCTGATCCACTGTGGGATGCATACCGTTTTATGCCTGGGGAAAGGGGTGATTATAACGAATTAAAATACAGTGGAAGTCAACGGTCTACAGGTAGTGCATGCATGTCTTATGATGACTTACTTAAAGAAAACCTTAAGTTAAAAAAAGAACTTGAAGAAACAAAAGCAGAAAACTGTGTTCTTAAAAAGCAAATCAATGATCTAAAAAATCAGTAAAGATTTAAAGATGCATTTCTAGTGTTAAACAACAAAATATCTGAATTATCTAATAAATCTGCGTTAGACTTTTACAAAACCAATGGAATGGAAAAGTGCACACATTTTGTTAGACAGAACTATACTAAGTCTTGTAGTGGTGAAGTTGAGCTGACAGTAAAGGCATTTCAATATTCAATAAAAAGATTAGCAGACCGGGTAGAAAAACTCTGCAAAAGTCAGAGTAGGAAACATATTGCTGATGAACTTAGTCATTTCCTTGAAAGTAACTATGTTTTTCCTAAAGCAGATGTTAGCAAGAGGGGCCCGCAAGTTTCAACAGATGAAACTTTAAACTTCAATGAGTCTCTAGTGACAGAAAAGGTTAAAAATCAAACGTTAACTCAAAAAAATAATTGACACAGAAGATATAGTTAGGAGTAAAGATGAGGAATTAAAATGTGCAAGTGAAAAGATCAATTTGTCATCAAAACAGGTGGAAAATCTTAAACTAAATCTTAAGAGAACAGCTGCTCATGAAACACATTCAAATAAAAAAAATACAGAAACTACAGGAAAAGGTTAATGAGCAGTGCTGTATCGAGAAACAGGAAAGAATTGATCAGTTAGAGATTATTGTTAAAGGTAAAAGAAAGGGAGATAAATGAATTAAATGAAAGTTTACAGTATTTGAATGATATTGTAAATGATAATGGTAATACTGTGTTGGCACGTTAAAAACTATTTGTAGTGTCATTTCTCTTTTATTATATATATATATATATATATGATGAAGAAAGTAAGAGGTATATCCCTCACTTGAAACAATGTGTTTATGAACTGCTAACATTAAATGTCAGTGCGTCAAAAGTTGGTGAGGTGATTAAAAGTGTATTGAAGCTGGTAAATAAAGAGCCGAAAAAAATTCCATGCAAGTCAACCGTTCTTAAGTTGAACTTACAGCGTCTCTCCCTTGCACATAAGCAGTTAGCTGATTTTTTTTCCCAAGGAAGCAAACACTTGTTTATTAACAGACGAAACTTCCAAGTTTGGTAGTAAAATCATGGGTTACGAAGCCTCCGATTCAAGCGGAAATATGTGGGTTCTTGGCTCACGTGAGATTGAGACAAAGTCTGCAGAGGATACCTTAAAGGTGTTTCGACAGATATTAATGGACATTGCTGCAAATGATTCTGTTTCAAGTGATATATTAACCCACATATCTTCAACCATGTCCGACAGAGCTGCCACAGAGATGAAATTTAATGAATTACTTGAAATGTACAGGAAGGACATTTTGCCTTTGACTTATGCTAATTACCACACTTTTACAGAGGAAGAAAAGGCAAAATTGGGCAACTTAAATAATTTTTTCTGTGGACCTCATGCTTTAGTTAATTACACCGAAGCAGTGCAGAAATCAATGAACGAAATGGAAAACAGAATTTTTGATGGCAAAACACCTTCATGTGATCACACTTTTAACAGGGATGAACCTGGTGTATGCAGGCTAGTTTGAACTGCTTCAAAGTGTTTTGGGCAAGGCAGTGGTGGGGATGAGAAAAACGGGTGTCAAGATCCATTCGCAACATGTATCTCCAACTTCTTGACGAAAAAACACTTGAAATCTGTTCCACTTCGCGCATAGAAGGGATCAGGTTTCAATATCTTATTTAGTAATGCTTGTTCGTTTTTTTTCTTACATGAAAAGATGCTTTCATTCCTCGAGACAGTCAGTTGTACGAATATGCTTCAGCAATACATTCTGTTTGATTTAAAGGTTCCCCAGTTCCTTGCCGGTGTAAAGGCCTAAGCACTTGTTAGCAAATGTATAACCTGTCCACTGTGGTGTGTATTGGAAGACAGGAAAGTGTCCCTAAATGAAATGAACGATAAATATCTCGAAGTAGTCACTTTCTTTGAAGATGCATTACACAATATCACTGATTTTATGTCAGGAAACTTGCTTTTATTTGAAGAACATATTCAGGAAGATAGTATATTAGAATGTTTGCTTGAACCAAGGGAATATGATGACATTGACGAAAGTTTTCTACATGTTATTTTGGGAACCTTATGTCAGTTGGGAAAGAAACTTTATAAAGAACATCTACCTGGAGGAAATTTAACAGGCATTGACCCCGAAAAAATCAGAGGGAACCCCAAGACTTCTTGTTTTGCAGAAAGTGTTTTTGGACAATTAGATCAGATAATGAGAAGTTAACCAAATGTGAGTTCATTGGCTGCCGGGTCATACATTATGTTTTTGAATAATGGAACCATGGTGTGGTTGAATTCAAAGGAAGAGGGAGAGAGAAATAAACTGGTTTCTGATGCATCTAGTCAAATAAAAAGGTACAAAATTAGTTACAAAACAAGACTGAGAGAAACTGAAGACAGGAGGAGAGAGAAAATTAAGGAAAAGGTTAGAATGAAAGAAAGACAGCAAAGAGAGAAAATAAGGAAACAAACAGAGTACACCAACAACATACTGATGTATGGTTTGTGGCAGTCAGAGAGAGAGGTCGACAGTATGCTGTTAAGTTATCATTCCAAAGCACAGCAAATTGAGGTGTTGAAAGCACAGATTAAGTTCAGAAAAGAAGTTCTAAATCAAATCCCAGATGACTAGAAAATATTCAACTTTAGTAAGTCGGTATAGGGTAGGAAACCCAGACAAATTTTAAATGTTGAAGAGGTAAAATCAAACCTTAAAACTTTAGTTAAACAAGCTGTAGTTAGAGACGAGGAAAATAACCAAGGGAAACACATTCTAGTGGGAAGGAGAGTAGGACATTGTTTAGAAGTGGACGACGGCGGAACTTAGAAGAAGACATGGTTCATGGGTAAAATTATATCACAGGTGTGCTTTTGGCTGGTATAGTTATAGTTTACCCATTTGCTTGCTAACACATTCTACCTACCCTCATTACCACACAATGCCAAGTTTTAATGATGCTTCTAAGACAAGACAATTTTAGAACACATTTTTGGAATTAAAAGGAAAAAAATGCTGGTGAACAGCATTTCTTTCTTTCTCCATTATGTCTTCTATCCTTTCTTTGTATTTTTTCAATCTGAAGACATTTAATTTGATGTCTGCAAATGCCTTAAATTCAGACCAGCCTTAAATTTTGTTTTCATGAAAGGAGTTAATCTAAAGCATGTACATGTGAAAACTAATACAGAATCTTAGCTAGCACTGTACAGTTAACCCTTTACCAGATAAGCCCTGGTTTTAGGGCCCTGTGATTAAAAGCTCTTGAAAACATTGTGACAAAAGGAAACAATGCTTGTTACAAGCATTTTCTCCTTTTCCCACAATATTTTCTTCTCTTTCAGATGAAAATACCACCTTTTAGCCAAACTTAATTTGTCGTCTGCAAATGCTTTCAATTTGGCAGGACCAAAATTTCCTCATCTTGTAAAGAGTTTAATGTGACATCATTTTATCAATTTTCAATAATAAATTTAGAGACATTGTACTATAAATAGTATTTCATTATTTATAGTATACTTAATCTTAACCCTTTCCCAAACGACAAATTTTGGACTGGTCTAAATTGATAGAGTTTGCAGACGACAATTTTAAATTTGATGAAAATGGCAGAAAGGTCTCAAAAAGGGTAGAAAACACTGTGGTAAAAGGAGAAATTGCTCGTTACGAGCAATTTCTCCTTTTCCCACAGTGTTTTCAAAAGACTTGTACTGCAGACACATGAAAACCAGGGCTTGCTTGGGAAAGGGTTAACTTATGATATTGATTTTTACCTAGGCTTTGATTTACAGCCTTGTTGTCATCTGCGTTGTAGCCCTGTCGTCAGCAGTGTCGGCATGGTACAAAAACTCTTTGGTTTTAAACTTTTTATAATTCCCTGGTTCCTTGGTCTTAGGCTATGAATTGCTTATTTCAGATTCCCAGTTTCCCTGATGGGTTCAATATAGTTTACGACAACGACCGAGCAGTTTATACATACCATCGTCTTGACAGTGACATTGATGCAAATGATCTAGAAATACTGGTTTAGATTAAGAAAAATAAGGTAATTTGTATGTTGTTGTATATTTATGCCCCTCATCATGAGATTGTGGGCATATGTTTTTTGCTTGTCTTGATTGTCTACAAAAAGCAGAATTTAACATTGGGCATAACTTTCAAATGGTAAGTGATTTGGCTTTCATATTTCATGTCTATATACCTTTGGTTAACAGCTTTGTTTTGGTACCAAGTTCAAGTCAAAGTTCAAGTTCAACTTCCAAGGTCATGGTCAAATTTTAAGGTAACATTTATGCCAAAAACATTTCCAGATTTTTTTTTTTTTTATTTCTAATATTTCAAAGGGCCATAACTCTCAAATGACAAATGATATCAAGTTGAAATTAAGAGCATTGTGTTTGTCTTTGAAAGACCTTTCCATTGTTATATAACAATCTAGGATATTTTGAATATTGCAAAGTGGTGTGACTTTACTACTTCAGGTCACAGCTTGGTTAAGTTTTCACCAAGCAACAAAATTTTAGACTTCTCCAAAATTAAAACATTTGCAAAGGACAATATTAAGTGACTTAAAAAAAAAAAAAAATTCAACATGGGATGTGTAGAAAACATTGTGTGAAACGGAGTAAATCTAAATTACCCATATTTTCTCCTTTACCCACAATGTTTTTCATTTTTTACCTCTATGAAGGACAAATTTCGTCAGCTGGGCCACTTTGTCGTCTGCAAATGCTTTCAATTTGGACCAGTCTGAAATTTTGTCGTCTGATAAAAGACTCCGGAACTGCAATGCAATAAGAAAAAAAAAACTTGTTTGCCTTTGGGTCTTAAGAATGGTTTCCATTGTCCGAATCATTAATCCGAAGCGTAGGCTAGATCTTCTTTATTTCACTTTGACATCCTCCACTCCTTGAATTAGTCTAATGGCTTTCTAATCGATCTGAGCTCGTTGACTTCTAGAAGAATAATCCTTTATTGGAGAATTATTAGCTTTCTTACCCATCTTTTTACATTCTTTACACACTTTTCTCAATGTTAAGTTCTCATTTCCTTTAATCTACTATTCACAGTCTTAACCTTTTCATTTAAAACTTTGAGTAGGCAGGGAATGCCCAGCCACTCAATATTATGTAAATAATATATTTTATGCAAATTAAAAGTTACACATAACCTTTTATCATTTAAAGTCACACATAATACTTCTTAATTCAACTCTTTTATCATTATTAATCCATTCAAACTTTTTCAGTTTAAACAATTCCACTTTTATTATCTTTTAACACAGATATGCGCGCTAAATGACCAAGGCTGTCGATGTGCCATAAAACAACATACATTCATTATTAGCTTTCTAACTCCGAATATGTATTACTGAGTTAATCTACATCTTGTCTACCGCTGTAACATATGTGTTGACACAGCATTTTTTCATTTCATCTGTAAATTTTTTCCCGCCAAAAGCTGAAGAGCGTGCTGCCAGCTAAAGGCACGCGTAGTAATGTAAACATATACGAGGGGTGTTCGAAAAGCATCCGGAAAACATGTCATGAACTTCGCAGTGATGCAAGTTTTCAATGACCTACGAGACTTTGATATAAATCTGTTTTTTTTTTTTTAAGATTAAAAATATAGATCTAGTCATACTTATCCGAATTACACAGATGCAAAGTTTCTGGTAAATATTATCATTGCAACGTCAACTAGAGTTGAAGAGGACCGCCACTCTAAATCTAAATACCAAAGGAAAAAAAAAAAACTTGGATAAGACCAAATTGAAAGCATTTGCAGACGATAAAATAAATGTAGCTCAAACGACGATTTCTTGCTTCGCAGGTTGGAAAACATTGTGAGAATAGGAGAAAATGCTGGTTATCAGCATTTTCTCCTTTTCCCAAAATGGTCGCCTTTTGCAGGGTCGTTAAAACTTGCGACTGTGTGGTACAGTGTTAAAAAGACTACAGTGTCTAGAGAATATTTTCCTCATAATTTATAAAAAAAGGTTATAAAAAACATTAATGTGGTTTTTTTCCTTTCAAGTATATCAATTTCGCTCCTACGAACCTATTTGTTGAAGATAAATTTATGCTAAAAACCGTTTGGAAAGATAATTTCAACAGGATTTCAAGTTTGCCAGCGTGAACTGGCAACAGCAACAAAAAGTGAACGATAGAACGCCAGTGGAAAAAGTCGAGTTTCCCATGACAACGCACCGTCGCATTTTTCTATAGATCGTTACAAAAGCAACGCTATAAAAACCCTTTACAACAAAATACCGCATTTTCTCCTTTTCACCCAATGTTTTCTACACTTTCCACGACAGAAGTCACATTTTTAACTAAATCAAATGTGTCGTCTGCAACAGCTCTCAATTCATCGTGTCTAAAATTTTGTCCTGTGGTAAAGAATTAAAGGGCCAGTGGCGGTCAAGAGTAAACAATGCGTGGTTTAGAATTCATTTAGATAAATGATACCATTTGAAAATATGGAAATTATTATGAAGATGACAATATGTTATTGTACGGTCGGCCTAAGTGTTACTCGTCGGAGGAAAACGAATTTTAAAACGCGGACTAAAGTAACAAGTTGCCAAGTTGCCATGATTATCTTTTGTTTACTTTTTACCCGACTTTAAATTTCAATTTTCTCCCAACAAATAAACTTTGGACCGACCCTACAACAGATTATCATCTTTATAAAAATGTTTATACCCTTAAATTGTATGATTTGAAATTGAATGCAATTCAACAAGAGTATCTGCTGACACTATGAAGCCCCAGGTTCAATTCTCTGGACATCCAGTGTCGTGGCATTCTGGGCTCTTTCTGACATTAGAGTTCTGGTTCTGCAGCAGGATTTTTGATCACTTTACATTGTTGTCGGGCAATTGATCTGAACATTCCAAAAAGTGATTGAAAGTCATGCCTTGGTCACTGGAAGGTGGCAGATGTATACATTGTGTAGGCTGGAGGATTACGTTTAAAAATATATTACATTTACGCATTAAAGATGGAATTTTCAAATACCATTGTCCTTTACAAGTACCCGTATGTTTTCCCAGCTCAACAATACCTCATCTCTGAAATTTCAACAGAAAATTTTTCTAGTCCAAAAAGCTACGAAACTTTTCCAGATACTTTTTTAATACCCCTCGCATCACTCGTCACAACTCGGCCGATTCCGTACCTACATCTAACCTCGTCTGTATAAGGGAGCACTGGTCACAACTCGGCCGATTCCGTACCTACATCTAACCTCGTCTGTATAAGGAAAGCTTCCATTTTGAACTACCAATCACATGATCTTAAACATGGCGGCGCCCCTGTAGATCGCTTAGCAACGACATGAACAACCACTGTGAAGTTATTCACTTCTATCGATCTGTCGATGAAAGTTCCTAACGGAATTGATAAACCACGCTAAAAATTGAATGTACAAACTGTTTGCCGACTGAAATACTCTTAGAAAGATAACGATAGAAAATTTACTCATACGTTCTTTCTAAAGAGGAGCCTTACAATTTCAGTAACGGTAAAGCGGTGTGCTTCCGGAGGTGTGCGAAATGTACCGTGTAGGTGCGTATCAAGCTACGTGATACAGCCGAGGGATTTGATCACCGGATCACCCGAGGTATGCCGAATGCCCTCGCATACACAAGTACACGATGACGTCATACCTGGTCATACGAAAATAGATGCGGTTCCTGGCTGCAAAACGATCATTCAGATTATTATGCCGTCAAAACTGTAGTCTGGTATCCTGCCGTACTTCAAAAGTACTATAACGTAGTGATAGGGGCAGGTAATCCAGACTACCAAAAGTGTACCTCTGTAGTGAAAGGAGACTTCAAGTTTCTGTACATATTCTAGGAAAAGTATATCTAGTCGTGTTTATGAGCATTTTATTAGATGCATGTTTTGCAGACAAAATCTAATACCAGGAGTCGGTGATTAGTTAACTCGTCGTCAAGCAATCCCGGTTTTGATGAACCTGAACAATAAAGCTTTGAGGAACAAAGGTAATTTCTTTCTTGCCACGGTGTTTTGTACTTTATGAAAAATTGTATCCAATCACTTGAGCTGCATCAAACTTGTCGTCCGCAAATGCCATTGATGTGAACGCAAGTCTAAAAATGTTGTTAAATAAAGAGTTTACCATTCACCAAACAAAATCCCAAGTTTTAACGACACTGAGAAATATACCTAAACCTTTTTAAAACAGTGGAAAATGGGAAGATAATAGTAACCAACGTTTTCTTATTTTTCCACAATGTTTCAGATTTGAGGGACAACCTTTCTGAAGAAATGTCAAATCTTTGGAGGCATGAATTTCGATAAGTCTAAAAAATTTTCACCAGGAAAAGAGTCACAAACAATCAAGTTTTAACGACCCTTATGAAGTAGACGTTTGAAAACATCATTGAAAAGGGAGAAAATGCTGGTAAGAAGCTTGTCAATTTCTCCACGATGTTCTCTAGCCTGTCTTAGATAAATTCCATCATTTCAGCCTTAGTTGTTGTCAACAAATGCTTTTTTTTTTTTTTTGAACAAGCAGAAAAGATACAGAAAACAACTTTCAAACCGATAGATCTATTATATTTCACCAAGATTTTAACATGCCACTGTTTTCTCGGCTCTCCGCTTTGCGCATGCTTCAAGTTCTTGTAGCTCTGTTATATTCCATTCGGTTACTGGCCCCCAGCTGGGCGGGGGGGATAGAAATAGCTCAGCTGTCGCACTACAGCAGGGGTAAGACCCCCCCACTGTGCCTGCCTGTTTGCCGTGGGCTGCAACTCGTGTCGTTCGATGACGGGATCCTGGTGGTTGAGTGGATTCAGAGCTCGGCCCTTTGATGGCTCTGTTTTCGCAACACACCACTTTGGCCTTGAATTGAATTAAACGAGGGGTCAGGAAGGCCCGTTCTGATCAATCGGCTGGTCACGCCGAGCCCTAGGGTGTTTCTCTGACTTTGTTCTCTTTAATCATACACAGATACATCATTTCTTTGTCATCAGTTGCTGTATGTCAATACCCTAGAAGGCGGTGGCTCATGGGCTAATCGAGTGAAGGATGGTGTTTGATTGACATTTGTAACCGCCCAAAGTTAGTCTATGCTTGGTAGGACATTCTGCGGGCCTACATTTGTCCGGTCTAGCCCTTTCACTTCGAGTATATCACCGATGTATCCCTGTCATGATCTGTGTTAGGTTTCCCCAGATCATGTCCCCATGTTGGACTCCGAGGCGGGTGGGGAGCATCGGTGATGAATATTCAAAAACAACTATGGCTTCTCAAAAAAAGGCCAAGCGTTTACTGTCCGACTCCGATTCAGAATCGGATATTTCAAGACCAACAACATTTGCTCGCTTTTTAGTTATTGAATCAGTTAACTCTTCTAAACCTATTACAAAACTGTCTCCTTTCGTAATTGAAAAATCTATCTCTTCAATTTTAGGCACTCCTAAATCTGTAAAAAAGCTTAAGAATGAAACCTTGCTTGTTGAATGCTTCTCGCAACAACAGGCTAGAAACCTGCTTGGGCACAAAAAACTGTTCAATTGTGAAGTGAAGATTTTTCCTCACAAGACACTTAATACCTCAAAGGGAGTCATCAGATGCAAAGAACTTTCCTACTGTGACTCCATAGAAGAGATTAAAACAAACCTACAACCTCAGGCTGTGTCTGACGTAAAAAGAATCTCTGTTTTTAGAGATGGAGTACGCAGAGATACCCATACATACATTTTAACGTTCTCAACTCCCTCCTTACCTGCTTCCATTAAGATAGGATTTCAGTCGGTGAATGTCGATGTGTATGTGCCAAACCCGCTGCGTTGCTATAAATGCCAGCGGTATGGACATCACGAAAGCAATTGCACAAACACCCCTGTTTGCCCAAAATGTGCCTTTGAGGGCCCCGACCATGATCCAAAAACTTGCGACAACCCAGTTCTGTGTTATAATTGCAAGTCTTCTCATCCAACCTTCTCCAAAAACTGCTCAGTATGGAAGGATGAGAAGGAAATCCTATCCATCAAATTTAAAGAAAACATCAGTTTCTTGGAAGCTAGGAAAATAGCAGAAAAACGCAAAAATGATGTGACCTTATTGACTAGTGCAACATCTTATGCCAAAGTCACATCTCCCATATCTCCAAAAGGACATTGCTCAACCTGTGAACTCTTGGCAACAAAACTTCTAGAAAAGTTTCCAGAAATGGCCAACGAGTTGAAAAGCCTTGTCCCTGACATTCAACCATCCAAACCCCTCAAACAGACACAACCTACACCCAAACCCACTACTGCATCCTCTTCTCAAAAAGCACCATCTACTTCCTCCCAAAACAAAAAGAAAATCATTTCACAAGAAACAAACTCGTCATCTGACTCCCTTAAATCAACACCCCCAAAGCCCTCTTCCTCTTCACAAAATACTTCTTCAAAAACAGCTTCAAAGCCATCTGCCCCTTCAAAACAGCCTCCTAAGAAACCCCAACCTCCACCTTCACAGTCTACAAACAAATCTAACGCTCCACCTAAAGATAACAAATCGTATCATGTACCCAGATCACCAAAAAGATCTTCCTCAAAATCTAAACCACAGTCTAGAGATAACCATGAATCCTGTGAAATAGCAGTCACAGTAGATGATCCGGTCCCTACCTCCAACAGATTTTCGGAGTTAGAGGACATGGATGCAGATACTGAAAATCTGGAAGGTGAGGCTTCAGATTCAGAAGCCTCTATCTGGTCCATTTCTAAAGATACTTGGAACAAGGACACTGACACTTGGCACACGTCCAAACCCGAGACAACTGTAATTAAATCTTAATCTATTTTAAAATGTATTGGTTTACGGCCTCTTTTTTTACTTTAGCTTTTATACTCTCTTCATGCACTATGGATAGCATAATCCAGTGGAATTGTCGAGGTCTAAAGTCAAACTTTGACGAACTTTCCCTTTTAATCAATGATCACAAACCAGTTGCTGTTTGTCTGCAAGAAACCTTCCTTAAGCGAGAGGATGATATTTCTGTCAAATATCATTCCATTTACAATAAAGTCTTTACCGAAGGCGAGAAAGCTAGAGGTGGTGTTTCTATTATTGTCAATAACAGCATTCCTCATAAAGTTATCTCTCTTAACACAAACTTGCAAGCTGTTGCCATCAGATTATCTTTACACAGTGCCGTTACACTATGTTCTTTATATCTCCCCCCAAACACACCTATTAATGAGACCAATCTGAATGATCTCATTTCCCAATTGCCATCCCCCTATATTCTTGCTGGGGACTTTAATGGTCACAATGTTATGTGGGGTTGCAATGACACTAACCAGAGAGGTTTACAGTTGGAGAACTTCATTTCGAATAACTCTTTATCTTTCATGAATGATAACAAATCCAAAACCTACTTGCATCCAGCAACGGGATCTTACTCTTCTATTGATTTAACCATATGCAGCCCAGTCTTACTTCCCAATTTCACTTGGAAAGTGAAAGAGGATTTGTGTGGAAGTGATCACTTCCCTATTATCTTTTCATCTACACAACCATCCAGCAGCATAAAACCACAGAAATGGAAGCTCTCCAAAGCCAATTGGAATAGATTTGAAACTATCTGTGAACAGACCATTACACATGACAAATTTAGAGATTGCGATGATCCCGCAAAACTTTTCACCTCCCTATTAATTGATGCAGCTAAACAGTCCGTCCCTCAGACCTCGACAAATCCAAAACGTCCTGACAAGCCTTGGTACAATGAAGATTGTAAACAGGCTGTCAGAGACAGAAAACAAGCCCTTAGAAAGTTTAACCTCAGACCTACCAAAGAAAATCATAACCTATTCCGTATTTCCAGAGCAAAGGCTCGTCGTACCATTAGAGAAAGTAAGCGCAAGGCTTGGAGACAATATGTTTCTAAATTAAATAGTAGAACTACTACTAAAAAAACCTGGGACATGATTAGAAAGATCAATGGCAAAGGCCAACCCCCTCTCAGTCACCTTGAAGTTAACAATACTTCGTTAGAAACACCCCAGGATATAGCTGATGCTCTTGCCGACACCTTTTGCAAAAAGTCTTCCTCTGCAAACTATTCTGAAAAGTTTCAGAGGAATAAAACCAGAGAAGAAAAGAAAAAACTTAATTTCAATTCTTCTAATTCAGAGCACTATAATAAACTCTTCACCTTTAAAGAATTAAAATCTGCTCTGAATAAAGCTCACGATTCTTCTCCCGGCCAAGATAAAGTTCATTACCAGTTTTTAAAACACTTACCTTTTACTTCTCTCTCTGTTTTACTTGATATTTTTAATGATATCTGGCAGTCCGGTGATTTTCCTTCGTCCTGGCGAGAGGCACTAGTCATTCCTATCCCAAAACCTGGCAAAGATGCTAGTGACCCAGCCAACTATCGTCCAATAGCTCTTACTAGTTGTCTCTGCAAGACTCTAGAACGTATGGTCAACGACAGGCTTGTCTGGTTTTTAGAAAAAAACAACCTCATCGTTGATGTACAGAGTGGATTTCGTCGTCAACGTGGCACCATCGATCATCTTGTCCGCTTTGAAACCTTTGTTAGAGAAGCCTTTATCAATAGACAACATGTAGTATCTGTCTTTTTCGACCTTGAAAGCGCTTATGATACAACTTGGAAATACGGAATTCTTAAAGACTTACATGACTTTGGTCTTCGAGGCCGTCTTCCTCTTTTTATCTCAGCATTCTTGGATGAACGTCTTTTCCGCGTCCGAGTTGGCAATACTGTCTCGGGAGCCCGTGAACAGGAGATGGGTGTGCCCCAAGGATGTATTCTCTCTGTTACACTTTTTAGTGTAAAAATAAACAGTATAGTTAAAGCTATCTGTCCTGGTGTAGACTGTTCTCTTTATGTTGATGACTTTGTTATATGCTTCAGATCTCGAAATATGAATATTATTGAGAGACAACTTCAACAGTGTCTCAACAAACTCCAAACGTGGTCTGAAGAAAATGGCTTCAAATTTTCAAAGTCCAAAACTAAGTGCATGCACCTATGTAATCTACGTGGTGTTCATCCAGACCCTGAACTGTATTTGGACAAAACTAAAATTGAAGTCGTTTCTGAATTTAAATTTCTCGGAGTCATCTTTGACAGAAAGCTTTCCTTCCTTCCTCACATCACTGCACTTAAAAAGAAATGCAAGAAGGCTCTTAATCTTCTAAAGGTTGTGGCCCATTCTGAATGGGGAGCAGACCGTAAAGTCCTCTTGCGGCTTTATCGGTCTTTAGTTCGCTCCAAATTAGACTATGGATCTATCGTATACGGATCAGCCCGTAAATCTTGCCTTAAAATTCTTGATCCTATACACCACGAAGGCCTGCGTCTTGTACTCGGCGCTTTCAGAACTTCTCCCGTCAATAGTCTCTATGTTGAGGCTAATGAACCTTCTCTTTCTTACAGGAGGGAAAAACTCTCACTTCAATATCTTTTAAAATTGAAGTCAAATCGTTTTAATCCAATTCATAAAGTTGTTTTTAAACCTCAATATAAACGTCTTTTTGAAAGAAAACCAAATGTTATTCCTCCATTTGGTATCCGCATGGAGCCCATTGTAGATAACCTTGGCATAGACATTGAGTCTATTGCCGACTATAAAATCTCTGAAATCCCTCCATGGACACTAAACAGTGCAGAATTCAGATTTGACCTTGCATCCGACAAAAAGTCAGTCACGGATAGAACTGTGTTTCATGCTAGATACAACGAGATAAAGGAGCATTATTTTTCCTTCAAACCAATCTATACAGATGGATCTAAAGAGGGAAATTCTGTAGCAGCTGCCGCTATTTATGGAGAAAGGAGCTTAAAGTGCCGCCTTCCAAACAATTCCTCTATCTTCTCAGCAGAAATTAAAGCTATTGATCTTGCCCTTAATCTAGCTGAACATTCTAATTCCAACCGTTTCATTATCTTTTCGGACTCTTTGTCTACATTACAGGCCCTTTCAAATCAACGACTTGAGAATCCTTTGATCTGTACTTTACTTGAAAGGATCTCACAAATTTCTTCTATAAATAGATTGGTGTTCTGCTGGCTTCCAAGTCATGTAGGCATCAAAGGCAATGAAAATGCCGATAGGTCTGCCAAATCTGCACTTAACCTTCCCATTTCAGATTTTAAAGTTCCACACACTGATTTTAAATCCTCTGTTTTAACACATATCCAATCTTCTTGGCAATCCCAGTGGGATGCTGATGTTTTCAATAAACTACATTCAGTTAAACCTTCCCTTGGTGAATGGTACCCCGTTTACGGGTCTGTTCGTCGAGAAGAAGTGATAATTACACGACTTCGAATTGGCCATTCACGCATTACACATTCCTGGCTCTTGACCAGAGATGATGCCCCTGAATGTATTCCATGCAATGCATCCTTTTCTATAAAACATATCCTACTAGATTGCATTGACTTTCAACCAATTCGTTCAAAATATTTCAACGTCGATAGTTTAAAGGATCTTTTTGATTCTGTCAGCGTTGAATCTATTATCGCTTTCATAAAGGAGATTGGCATTTACAATAAACTGTGATATTTACTCTTTAGTTTCTTATCCACCTTTTTACATTCTTTACTTTGAGTAGGCAGGGATTGCCCAGCCACTCAATATTATATTTTATGCACATTATCAGTTATACATAACCTTTCATAATTTAAAGACTTTTTCTTATCACTTTAAGACTGTTCAAATTTGTTATCACAATCTTAAGTTTGCATCTCCTTAATGGGAGGATTACCTCTTTTGAGGGCATCTTATCTCATTGGAGACATTCATTCTTCATTTAAAGACTCCTTTATTATCAATTTAAGACTGTTCAAATCTTTTTATCACAGTCTTAACATCATTATTCCAAACCTTTTTGAGTTAATAGGGAAGCCCTGTTGCTCAATTATATCTTTTATACATACTTAGATCACACATGATCCTTCTTAATTTAACTCTTTTATCATTATTACTATATTCAAACTTTTTTCAGTTTAAACAATTTCACTTTTATTATCTTTTAACAGATATGCGCGCTAAATGACCAAAGCTGTCGATGCGCCATAAAACAACATTCATTCATTCCATTCGGTTACTATGAAAGTGAGACAGTAGGTATATATTTTTCTGTAATATGCCGGTTGCCTTTTGAAAATGTGGAAACCACAGACTCGGAAGAAAAATGGGGGATTTATAAATGAATTGGTCCCCGCGCTTATAAAACTTTTTTTAGCACATGCTCAAGGGGCGGTTTCTTGCTCAACTCGGAGTCCAACTCGGAATTTTGTGCTTATAAAAAATTTTGAGCTTGAGATTATACTCAACTGAGATTGAAACTCAATCTCTCTTGAGTTTTGTCTGAACCAGACACAATATGCACTGCTTCGTATTCCGTGATAATGGCCGCCGCATACGTGTGCTCTCCTCTTATGAAGACAAGATTCAGTGTGAAAGGAGGTGAAAACTTAATCTGGATTACCTGCCCCTACCACTATAGGGACGTACGTTTGAAGTACGGCGGGGTACTAGACAAGCGAAAACTGCGCTATTTTAGAGACCGGAGTAACCCTAGAAGATACGGACGAGAGAACTACGTATTTGAACGAAGTCGGTTTGGAATGGGGACAGTATAGCGTTATCATGGACATGCTCATCGGCATACTTGCGACAAGGAGAAATAGGACTCTCCCTTACCTATATTGACTCGTCTGGCTGCATTGAGGACATTTGGCGTGCAACACACGAAAAAGGGCCTTCGGACATATGCGTAATAGTGTGTCGTCCCAGATCAGCCTGTGCAGTCTGTGACTAATCCGAGACGACACTTCTCGTTTTTGTGCAATTTTCTGTTTCACGAAAGTCTACTGTATGAAAAAGTCTTATGTAGTCGTAAGGTGCTGTCCCGGATTAGCCTGCGCGGACTGCGCAGGCTAATCCGGGACAGGACTTTACGCAATTGTCCGAAAGCCCCTTTTCGTGTGTTGCACGCCATTTGACATTTTGAATATACGCAGAACGACGCAGGACAGTAAACATCCGAAGAAAAGAGATGTCTTCCAAACTCTAACCGTAGGAAAAATATGCGTAATATGTCCTTATCCTTAACCCGTTTCTGCAAGTTAAACAATTTTAAACAGATTTCATTTCATCGATATTGGTTAATGGCAATGACCATATGATTCATCTAAAAAGAGTACTCTTCTCCAACGTCTTGCATGGAACACCCGACAGACCTTATGTACCGTAACTCTCGCCCTCGTATCGCCCGATTTATAGTCCCAGAATTTCAACCGCTTGTCCTTTCAACATTTTTCCTTTCACAACACATTGAAGGTAATAAATCTATCGGACGGTTACGGGAGATACAACGGGTACCAGTTAAGTTAAAGAACCAGACGTAACCCAGGATAGTTTTCGTCCTGTATCTTACGATCCTTACTAACAGAACTAACAGTCTTCTAGGGGCGTCGCTCTTATGGACAACCGTTGGCGACGATAAATAAACGAAAGTCAATCAATCAAGTGGTTTCCCCAAGGAATGTCTTAATTATACCACAGGCCATTGAAACTCTATTGGTCTATCACGGAACACCAAAATTTTCCTGGGTCGATCACTGCAGATTGGTGCATCGCCTGTATATCACGGATTACTCAAATTTTCTATACACTGTTACTATAAATAGCACATTGGTGACTGTCTCTATATTGTATATAATAAGACCGGCTATATACGATATAGAGACAGTCGCCAATGTGCTATTTATAGTAACGGTGTCCGCTCAGGAAAATTTTGTCATTTTGTCATCCCGTCACTCCCGTGATAGATCAATGGAATTTCAGTGGCCTATGATTATACGCACCAGGTTGGTGATCAGTGGGCTCATTATTTTATTGAATAGTAGTTTCAGGGTCATTTTTGTCCGGCCGGTGGTTAAGGTATCTGATCCGTGACCTGGTGGTTGCGAGTTCGATACCCGGTTGAGGCAAACCTTCTTTCCGGCGATTTTTCGCCTCTCACCTCTGATGTATACATGTGAGAAAAGTAAACAGTGGTTTGGAAAGTTGAGTGAGTGCTGGGCCAGGAACACATGCGTATGTGCACTGACCGCCGTGATATTACCTAGGCTGTTATTTTAACCCTCTACCACACAATCCCGAGTTTTTCGGCTGTAAAGGCTTTCAAATTCGTCCAGTCCAAAGTTTGGTCGTTTGGTAAAGTATTAAACGGCGTTAAACCTAGATACAAAGAACTCAGAAATATTCTAATTTCGTCACGTGAGAGATGCAAATATACTTGCCACGAAATCCTTAGGCCTATATATAAGAAAATTCTGCTTATTAAAATATGCTTTTTTTCCTCATTATTATCTGTTAGTATTTTAGTGTTTGGGAAAAGGGGTTTAAATGTGTCTTTGTAGTGCATGATAATAAGCAAATTCTTACATCCTACATGGATGCATTTTGTCCAACAACTCGCTGAATCACGCGGTTGGATGGTCCCTTAACAAGCAGAAAATTACCATATGCATTACGTTTAGGCTCATTTACGATCCCTGAAAGAGACAAACACAACCCATTTTTGGGGAGCCAACTGCAGTCGGTGCTGACAGCATTAAGATAGCATATTTAACCCTATACCACACAATCCCGACTTTTAACGACCCTGAGGAAGAGGCCTTTTGAAAACATTGTGGGAAAAGGAGAAAATGCTGGTAACCAGCATTTTCTCCCTTTCCCACAATGTTTTCTACTCTTCCCAAAAACAATTTTCAATTATTGAGCCACATTTATTTTGTTGTCTGCAAAAGCTTTCAATTTGGACTGGTCTACAATTTTGTCGTTTGGTAAAGAGTTAAGAGTGCGTGGTGTATTGAACAAAGAGGGGAAAAAAAAAAAATCTGCGTAATTTTTCAAAATCTGTGTTCTGAAATCGAGCCAAATTTGATAGGGCTTTAGTACTCATTGTTATTAACAACTTCTTCAAATTTCAAAGAAATGGAATGAAAAATGTGGACTTTGTTGAGTGGAAAATGATAAGTCATCAAGTGACTACCTTTGCTCAGTTGGTGAATAGAATCTCTTCACTTTCAATAGGATTAATCTCCTTGATAATACAGTTACCCTGTGCATTTTTGCAAAAGAATTGGATGAAAGTGCTTAATTTATCACGAATGTAAATTTTCCACTGTAAATACTGTATCTTCCCTATATGTTTCTTGGCTTTATTCAACAAAAGGGCCATTGGCCCTAAAGTAAAGTCATCCACAGTTGATAAAGCTGAAGAGATCCTGGTTTTAATGATGTAAAACACATGAGTGACCTGCTTTTTTAACCAATGTGACCCAATTTAAAAATTGTCCAAGATATCATTTACACAAACATTCTGATCAAGTTTCATGAGTATCAGGCCGAAAATGTGGCCTCTGCAGTGCACACAAGGTTTTTTCTAAGATTTGGCCCAGTGACCTACTTTTTGACCCCACATGACCCAATTTCTAACATGTCCAAGATATTATCAAGACAAACATTCTGACCAGGTTTAAAGAGTTTAAAGAGTATCAGGCCGAAAGTGTGGCCTGTAGAGTGCACACAAGGTTTTCGTAAGATTTAGCCTAGTGACCTACTTTTTGACCTGACATGACCCAATTTCAAACTTGTCCGAGATTTCATCAAGACAAACATTCTGACCAAGTTTCATGAGTATCTGATTGAAAATATGGCCTTTAGGGTTCAGACAAGGTAAATCTTGACGACAGCACGACGGATGACGGACGCCGGACACAGCATGATCACAAAATCTCACCTTGAGCACTTCGTGCTCAGGTGAGCTAAAAAACAAAAGAGGTCAATCTATTGATAATATTTAAAAAAAAATGTCTAACAAAAACGTCCGTCAAAAAATTCAGACTTTACCACGTAAACAGGAAAAAGGCTCACGGGTGGAATGAGGAGACCATGCCATAAGCTCCGCTGGCCGAAGCCTACGGCTAGTAGAGCTAAAAACGGCGACACTAATTATGCAAAGATAAAACATACAAATATTTTTAAACTAAATATCAACGGTAATAAGTTACAGTGAGTATAGTGGACTCAAAAGTAAAATTGCACTTGGCACTTCTAATACACTTCTTATATACATGTATTATTATGTGAGGGCTGATCGATAATGTAACTTGTAAGACTCAACATCTGTTAAAGGAATTAAGCAGGGATGTCTTTTTTAGCCCTACCATTTCATACTATTTACGGACACGAAAACAGGTGTCATTTGGTCAGTTCATGTCGGGGAGGTACTCTAAGGTAAACAATGCAAGTGACTTTTGTATATTACATGTAGACAACATTGCTGAAAGAGAAGTGATTCAATATTTGTGTAAGAAAGGTCTAGAAAACCTAAGGATATCCCTACTGATATGGTAGCAGCCCTAGAGAATGATGCCTCTTCATTTGCTACAGTGGAAAGGTGGACGGCGGAATTTGAGCATGGCTGGCAGAGCCTTGAGTATGGTGCTCGTCCTTGAAGGCCTATCACTGTTGTAACCCCAGAAATGGTCAATAAAGCCCGCGATATTGTTATGGCTGACAGGCGAGTTACAGAGAGATATTGTATATATTCAGAGAATAGAGCCAGTATAATTAGGATTTCACAGGAAAGAGTACATTCCACTCTTACGGACGATTTTGCTATGAGAAAGCTCTCGACTCATTGGGTACAAAGAAATCTAGCAGTTCAGAAGCACAGCAGGGGGGACTTTGTCGTGTGTTGATCTAACCTTTTAAAGGCAGATCCTGCCAACTTTTTGCAGAGGTTTGTGACTATGGATGAAACGTGAGTCCATCATTTTACCTCAGCGGCCAAGCAATAGTCTATACAATGGAACTAACCCGGTTCAGCCCCGCAAAAGAAGGCAAAGACTTTTCTATCAGCTGGAAAGATCATGGCCTTGGTGTTCTGGGATGCTGATAGTATTCTGATGGTAGATTATCTGCAAAAGGGGCACACTAGGCACAACTTCTCACGTAGTTAAAAAAATTGGACTCATTGCTGTTGATGGCATTAACGATAGTGGACTTAAGTTTGTGAACATCCGCTTTATTCGTCTGATCTCTCTCCATCAGACTTTCATCTATTTCCAAAATTGAAAAAAGGTCATTACTGGTACCCACTTTCGGTCAGATGAGACATCATTATATGTATACAGCAGAGGACTTTCTGAACGGTAAAAAAAAGGTCTTCGTTAAAAGTGGCATTTAGGCCCTTAAACATAGCTGGCAAATGTGTATGGATAGTGAAGGACATTATGTTGAAAAATAATGTAAAAGCTCAAAAACCTTTAATATGACCGCCAAAAATCGAACCTTTACATAATAAAGATCACAACTTATCTATCGGCCCTGGCATATGTCTTATGAATTTGACCTACGAATGCCTTTCTGTTCTAAAATGACAATCCTTTACCAGGACCTGTGTTTGGGAAAGTTGTGCAAACTCCAACATATTTGTCGCAAGATTTTGAACGATATTTGATGCAAGATTTTGGACGGAAATGGGATTATATTTTCTTTCTATTCTGTTCTTCTTTCATTTTGGTACCCAGCCCCTGTAGCTCAGTTGGTAGCGTATAGGACTTGAGAACAGGGGGGTCGCTGGTTCGATGCCCGGCTCGGCCAATTTCTTTCCGAAGACTGATGACAGTCATTGCGACAGGATTCATCCATCTGTCACAGTGACCATTGTTTCGACGATGGTTATGTGGCTAAGCAGCCAGTGGCTTGGAAAGAATATTGTGCGTATTACTGTCAAAAGAAACGCCAGGAAAGCATAGATAGGTGCACTGGCCACTGCGATGTATCTGAAATAATGTTGAAAACGGCCTTAAACATCATCCAATTAATCAATTTCATTTTGATATTATATCACTCTCACAGGTAGCCGTCATATTTCGCATGAACACCATATTATGCCGCATATACCTTTGAGGTTTTCAGTCGATGCCCTTCAAGATGCTTTCAGTCGACCCTTGCCAGTATATAGAGTCCCCACAGATTTTTGTTTTTCATTTGTACATTTTCCCCATAATAATAAATCAATGTAATGAACGTCTCGGCAGAACCTGTAAGATAAAGAGATGGTTTCAGGTCTGAAAAGAGAAAATGGGTAGGGTTGTTCGTTAGAACCGCTTTAAAGGTAAATGGCTACACTGGCAGAGGGAGATAAATTCAGTCTAGAAGAAATCATCTTCACTTTCAAAGGCATTAATTTGATACCAATAAATGTACAGAATGTTAATAAATGAATCCAAACATTCGCACAGGATCTGACTGTAAGCAGTAGCTTATCTTATAGTCATCGGAAAATGTTAACCCTTCTCCTGCTAGATAAGTGAAAATGACACTTTCAAGCCGATAGTAAAAAGCTAAAGACCCAAATTTTGCTATAAATTTCAAAGGTATTTTAGGGGGAAAAGTATCCCCTTATCGGACAGTGTAGATCCAAGATAAGACTGCATGTTCTGTGCAGTCTAATCTTGATCTACACTGTCTGCAAAAGGTCCATGAGGCGCGCTTAACAGCCTAACGGTAAAGTAGGTTGCAACACCGCTGTCTGGCGAGTAAGAAACCTTACCGCACGACATACAGCGGATAAGGATAACAATTATTGTTCGCACGACAACACTAAGGTTATTATTTTCTATGAAAGAAAAATATGACACTGTATAGATTTTTTTGAAAATACCGAGGAAAAGATTCACTCTTCTTATGCTAAATTGCTGTCTATGTGAAAATTATATGAGTTAAAGGCCCAATAGCGGCCAAAAACACAATGCTGGTGTTAAAATACATTTAAATTTAAATCGTACCAAATCAAAAGTATGGAAAATATTGTGAGGATGACAGTCTGTTATTGTATGGCAAGTCCAGTTGTTAGTCGCTGGCAAAAAATGAATTTTAAAATCAGGAAAAAAGTAAACAAAAGATGGAGTATCCTGGCAAGTATTAACCTGGTTTTGAAATTAGCTTCGACCCCGAGGAAGAAAGCTTTTGAAAACATTGTGGGAAAAGGAGAAAATGCAGGTGATCAGCATTTTCTCCTTTTCCCACAATGTTTTCGATCCTTTTACTGATAAATCTCAGAATTTGAGCCACATCTGAAATGTTGTTTGCAACTGGGCACTTTCAATGCAGACTAGTCTAGAATTTCTCAGTCGTAGGGTCGTGCGACGCTCAATGGTAAGGGTACAGGATTCGCTATCTAGATGTCACGGGTACGAGCCACACTCTAAGCTCTGGGGTTTTTCGTAGGAGTTTCTTTAACCTTTTACCACACAATCCCGACTTTTAACGACCCTGAGAAAGAAGCCTTTTGAAAACATTGTGGGAAAATGAGAAAATGCTGGTAAACAGCATTTTCTCTTTTCCCACAATGTTTTCTACCCTTTCCAAAACAAACTTCAATTTTTTAATTACCTTTATTTTGTTGTCTGCAAGTGCTTTTAAATTGGACGCGTCTAAAATTTTGTCGTTTGGTAAAGAGTTTTAAGCAGAAACTTCAGAGCCTGTCCAATGTACCCAGTGGTGATCTCTCGACCCAGAGTTTACATATAGACATGCGCTGTCGCCGTGTTGCGACTGAAATAAAGTTAACTCCTACCACACGACAAAATTTTAGATTCGTCCAAATTCAAGGCATTTGCAGACAACAAATCAAAGGTGGCTGAAATGATGAAACATGCCTTTTATTGAGTAGAAAACATTGTGGAAAAAGGAGAAAATGATGGTTACCAGCATTTTCTCCTTTTCCCACAATGTTTTCAAAAGCTTTCTTTCTCTGGGTCGTTAAAACTCGGGATTGTGTGGTAAAGAGTTTTAAGCGATGTAAAACTCCCTTCAATAAATCAATCGAGTTGACCTCTAGAAAATTTAACCTTGTTGCATATTTTTTATTGGGTTACTGATAAAACATTTCGAGGCTTCCAGGCCACACCTTAACTTTTTCAGACGATGAAATTGAAGACTAGACCAAACTGAAAACATTCGCAGACGACAAATTAGGTGTGTCTCAAATCATGACATTTGTCTTCGTATGCACAGAAAACAATTTTGGCAAAAAGAAAGAACTGATAGTTAACTGCATTTTTCCTTTTCCCAGAATGTTTTTAACAGCCTTCTCCTTCAGGGTTTTAGTCCCTTTACACACAATGCCCACTTTTAACGAACATGACAAAGAAAGCTTTTGAAAATATTGTGGAAAAAAAAAAAAAAAAAAGATAGGTAACCAGTATTTTCTCCTTTTCCCGGATTTTACTCTATCAGGGACACATTTCTTCAATTTGTTGTCTGGAATTTGGACAAGTCAGAAATTTTGTCATCTGGTTATAGTTAAACCACAGGATTGTATCGTAAAAACTGAAGCGCAATAGCTGCAGTTGTGTACATTTACTTTGCCCATTTTCGTATATGTCATTAACCCTTAAGCTGCTAATCGCGACCCACTGACCTTTTGCGGACAATGTAGATCAAGATCAGACTGCACAAAACGTGCAGTCTGATCTTTGATCTACACTGTCCGATACGGTTTTTTTTCTTTCCGGTGAAATCAACTTTGAAACTGCAATGTTTGGGCTTTTGGTATTGAGTAGAAATTTGCGTTTCATTTATTCAGCAGCTTAAGTGTTAACTTTAAGGATACAGACATTGGCTTTCGAGATCTGGGTTCGTACTTACCAACCATTCTTAAAATATTCTCAGTCTTATTCTCCAAGATTTTCTACATTTTAAAGTAACACAACTCCTGATTGGCTAAGCCATTTGGTTTAGCCACTCAGGAGTTGTGTTACTTTCAAATGTAGAAAATTCTGGAGAACAAGACCAAGAACGTTCTTAAGAATGGTTGGTGAATACAGACCCTGGATGCACCCAAAATATTATTCTTCATGTAAAACACTGACAAAAAGAGAAATATTTTGGAGTATAGGTAATCCTAAGATATTACGAGGAGTGCCGAAATATGAATGCATCTAAGCACCTAAAATTTTATTCTTCATAGATTTCACTGAATTTTTTATTTTGTTCCCTCAAAGTGTTTACCTACAACGGTATACAAAGTTTCAGTATCCGGATCCAATCTTTGAAGGCATTTTCATAGTCTTTTTAAGGTACACTATGAAGACACTGGAACTCATTTTCTGTCAACTCTATTTCAACGTGTGTAAACCATAAGTTTCAGTCATTGTCTTTAGTAGGAAGAGCAAGACTTTCTGAAGCAGTACTGATAAGTCCGTAGTGTGCTCCCCCACCCTCCGTATTCACCCGACCTTGCTCCTTGTGACTTCTTTTTGTTTCTTAACCCTTTCCCAAACAAGCCCTGGTTTTCACGTGTCTGCAGTACAAGTCTTTTGAAAACACTGTGGGAAAAGAAGAAATTGCTCGTAACGAGCAATTTCTCCTTTTCCCACAGCGTTTTCAACCCTTTTGGAGAACTTTCTATCATTTTCATCAAATCTGAAATTGCCGTCTGCAAACTCTTTCAATTTGGACCAGTCCAAAATTTGTCGTTTGGGAAAGGGTTAAGCTAAAGAAAATCCTTTAAGGTCGAAAATTTGTTCAGCGCAAACACCTCGGTTCTGCAATATTCCAGTGTCTTCATAGTGAGGAACATTTCATTTGTCGTCTGCGAATGCTGGGCAAGTCTAGATTTTGTTGTTTGGCGAAGAGTTACTTAAAAGATTTTTCATTACTACCTGCCGAAGATTAGTCTTTCTCCATATTGCAGCAAATTACTTTTTAAAACAAGAAAGGTAGAAAGTTCTCACGACAAGGGTTCGTGGACAACACAGGTTTGAGTTCTCAAAGAAGCAAGGATGTCCACTGTACCAACAAAATAGCTGATGCAATTTGAATTGTCCCGAGAGTTTCAAACAGATATTTTTGCGAACAGTATATATTAAGATAAGACTGCACGCAACAAAATGTGGAGTCAGAACTGGAAACTATTTTATCCTGTTACATAAGATGTCGCGTCGAAAGCAGCCCAGCTATTAACAGAATCTTGTTAGAACAATGGAGATAACCTGCTATTAAGCTCTTATGATGCAAGGGAGAGAACTGAGTCTTTCAAACTTGGATTCGGTGGCTATAATATCCATGCTGAAATTTCTCTGCTGAAATTTCTCTGCGTTTTCCTTTTCACCGATTAATGCTATTAACTGTTACCCGCTTGCAAAGGACATGAAAGCTTCTGTGGAAATTACGGTAGGACTTGCCCCTCCCCAACAAAGTTTGCCAAAAATACAACTAGAAACGGAATACTATTGCCCTTCAAATAACCATTGACGAGCCAAAAAGGCATACACAATGATTGATTACCGATGCCTTAATTACGTAATAGTTCTTGAAGAATGATATAAATATGAGCCATGCTCTAGCAAAAGGGGGCTTAATGCATCTCCTTGATGCATTGTACCAAGCAAGTCATCACAGTATTGTAGATCCATAAAATTCATTTTGTCTAACAACTGACTGAATCTTTGACATACAGAAAATTGACCAATAGCGGAAAGTTTCGGTCAAGGTCAGCCTGCGCGGAGTGCGCAGGCTGACCTGGATCGATACTTTTGGCATATGCATTAAGCCCCCTTTTCACAGAGCATGGCATATATGAACACATGAATAAGGTAAAGAGTGTTGACTGCATTTATTGGAAAATGTCTCAAAATTCGAAACTCCTTTTTTTGGAATCTTTTGTTTTTTATACTCTTCCCTACATTGTATGACTTGGATCTCCCCCGGACTAAAATATTAGTGTCATGCTCTGACAATAGGGGGTTTACTGTATCTCTGATGCATTATAAGGGATCCATAAAATCAATTTAGGTCTAACAATTGGCTGAATCTGGAGGTAGAATGGTCCTTGGACATGCAGAAAATTTACAAATAGCAGAAAGTTTCGACTCATGACAGCCCGCACTGACTGTGCAGGCCGACATGAGTTGATGCTTTTTGTAGGTGCATTAAGCCCCCTTTTCACAGAGCATAGCTCATTTATTTCAAAGCACTGGATCAACCAGTGTTTCATCTCTCTTTTGGTATTAGTAAATAAAACCGAACGAAATGTATGACACAAATATAACTTTATTATCTGGTGAAAAACAATGCATAGTGATTTATAATTCTTTTGTTCCCACACATAGTTTCTCATAGTTTCTCAGTCATCAATACATAAAAATAACCTTATAAATGCCATGCACAATTGGGTTTCATCCTCAAACAGTGAAAATCAAGATAAGACATCACAGAAAATGCAAACTAATTTTGGATCAGGTATGCTATCTTTACCCTTTCATCTAGTACAAAGAAAAAATATCAAGGCTTCAAGTGATTTCTTGACACAACTATTTTTTTCCCCTCCAGCCAAGTACAGATTTTCCAAACAATCACATGCTTTATGCAATCTGATCTTGAATCTCTTGTGTCCCAAGATGCAGCTACAGTTTCATGTTAAGTATGCCATTCAAAAGGTGAACTTTTATTCAGAAAATTTCAGCAAAATCAGAGAGCCAAGTTTTAAATTTCTAATCAGAACAATAATATGATTTGCTGATTGATTGAATGGTATTTCAACAGTGTTTCATCACATCATGGCCACAGCCCACCTATTTGTCTCATAAGTTCAACCAATACTATAACTGGGGCTCTCAAGTGTCTTGCCAAAAAACACTACCACAAAACACAAGATCCTCAGATTCAGGAGTTGTTTGTTTTTATTGGAGTTTAAAGCTGTTTTAACAGCTTAGGTCATATCACCGTGGTCAGTGCTCCTATGCATGTGTTTCACTGCCTTTTAACACCAGTACTGACACAACTTTCTGCCCAAGCCACTGACTACTTTCCTCACATGCATCAGAGGTGAGAAAGAAAGTTTTCCTCAAGCGGGAATCAAATTCCCATGCACCAGGTCACAAGTCAGACACACTAATCACAGAGCTACCCTACTGGGCCTCAAGTTCAGGACCTTCAGATTATAAGTCCTACACGTTCACCAAAAAAAGCCCTTATTTCCATGAAAAAATACAAACTTTAATTGTCTATATTATCTTTATACAAAAGATACTTTCGGCAGTATGATACAAGTTTGTGTGGTAAACTCTTTACCATACAAAATTTTAGACCAAATTTTGACCAAATTGAAAGCCATTTTGCAGACCACAAACTAAATGTGGCTAAAATAATAAAATTGTTCCTAAAAGGTTTTGAAAACATTGTGGGAAAAGGAGAAAATGCTGGTTACCAGCATTTTCTCCTCTTCCCACAATGTTTTCAAAAACCTTCTACCTCAGTTTTATTAAAACACAGGATTGTTTGGTAAAGAATAAGAGTATACATGTAATAACATAATAATCATCTGACCGTAGACTCACAGAAAGCTGGCATCTTTTATACAGTCTGATCTTAATCTACACTGTTCCAAAAAGCAAAAATAAGAAGCAAAGCACAAAAATTTAACATCATCTTTGCTATCTAACAAATACATTGATTTTACTCGTACTATGTTCCACTGTTTGGATTTCTTGCCATTCATCTCCATTCATCTACACCCACTTCAACAAACACAGAATAAAAATGAAAAAAAAAAAGAAGTAAAATACATGAATCCAATATTTTCGAAATACACCATATTAAAAAGTTTCTAAATGTTTGACAGCCTTACAGCTTTTACCAAACATCTACAAGTTTTTAAAGACCTGAAGAAAAAAAGGTCTTTGAAAGCATTGTGGGAAACCAGCATTTTCTCCTTTTCATGTAATGTTTTCTATTCTATAGGAGACAAATCCAATCATCTTAGCAGCATCAAATTTGTTTTCTGCAAGCCCATTTCATTCGGACAGGTCTAAAATTTTACCATGTGGGAAAGAGTTGAAATACATGTACATTAACAGCAACATTATGAACAACCAGTTTGTATTTATCTTTTCCTTTTTTTGGACGGGGTGGGGTTGACTGATTTCATGATGACCACTTGGCTATTTATGATTATCCATGGTTTCCATAGTACTAGGGTAGAGCTCTTAAGTGTCTAGTTCTAGGAACCTCCCACAAAATCCCAGGGCTTCAAGTGAGGATGGAATCCAAAGCCTGGTTATCAGCATTTTTTCGTTTTTACACAATGTTTTCAAAAGCCCTTCTTTTACAGGGTCATTCAAACTTGGGATTGTATGGTAAGTGGTTAAAGATATGTTTTGATTTACATAAATGATTTAACTCTTTATCAAACGACAAAATTTTAGACTTGTCAAAATTGAAAGCATTTGCAGACGACAAAATGAACTTGATTCAAAAATTGAAATTTGTTTTGGGTAGGTTAGAAAACATTGTGGGAAAAGGAGAAAATGCTGGTTACCAGCATTTTCTCCTTTTCCCGCAATGTTTTTAAAAGGCTTTTTCTTCAGGGTCGTTACCGCCTGTGGTTGTGTGGTAAAGAGTTGACTCTTTACCAGGTAACAAAAATTTAGCCTTCTTTATTTTGAGCACACAGCAGACAACATACAACAACCAAATGTGGCTCATATTTACTTTTTACCACACAACAAAATTTCAGACTTCTCTGAATTGTTCGCATTTGAAGGCGACACATTAAATGTGCCTCAAATAATTAATATTGTTTCTGAAAGGTTAGAAAACATTGTGGGAAAAGGAGAAAATGCTGGTTAACCCTTTACCGCACAATGCTGCCTTTTGACGCCCCTGGGAAAGAAACCTTTTGAAAATATGGTGGGAAAAGGAGAAAATGCTGGTAACCAGCATTTTCTCCATGTCCCACAATGTTTTCAAACCTATCAAAGAAAAACTGCACCATTTGAGCCACATAGAAATTGTCGTCTGCAAATGCTTTCAATTGGGACAAGGCTAAAATGTGTCGTCTGTTAAAGGGTTAACAGCATTTTCTTCTTTTCCCACAATGTTTTCAAAGGGCTTTTTCTTCATGGTCAGCAGATCTCAATATTGTCTAGCAAAGGGTTAACTTTTAACCAAACAAATTTTTTTTCTTTTCAGTCCGAATTAAAAGCATTTGTGTGTATCAATTTAAACGCTGCTCAAAAGATGAAATCCGTTGTTGATAGAGAAGAAAACAGTGGGAAAAGGAAAAAAATGCTGGTTACCAGCATTTTCTCCTTTTGCCACTATGCTTTCAGAAACCTTCTTTGTTAGAATTGTTAAAACTCAGAATTGTGTGGTAAAGAGTTAATGTCATCAACCTAGAGAAGGAAGAAAACATTTTTGAAAAAGGAGAACAAGCTTTTTTTCTTTTCAAACTATGTTTTAACAAGCATTCTGACAGTATTGCATAGCAATACACAGTCCCCTACCGGCCGTATGTATCGCTGGCATGACAGTGAAATTTTTAAAGTACAAGGCCCGTAAATGCGTCAAAAAGCAGTGGAGAGGGACGAAACCCCAACTTTATGTGTAAGTCATGGTGGTTGATGTACACACCACAAAATCAGCTCTATATGTAGCAGCGTTTAGAAAAAAAGTGCGGAAAAATGTTTTATCAGTGAAATTTTGTAAGTTAAGGCCCGTAAATGCGTCAAAAAGCAGTGGAGCTGGACGAAACTCAAACTTGATGTGTAAGTAATGGTGGTTGACTTACACAGCAAAAGTCAGGTGAATATCTACCAGCATTTAGAAAAAAAGTCCGGAAAACTGATTTATCAGTGAAATTTTGTAAGTCCAAGGCCCGTAAATCTGTGAAAAACCAGTGGACCGGAATGAAAGTTGAACTTGATCTGCAAGTCATGGTGGTTGAGTTACACAGCAAATCTGAGATCAATACCTACCGGCGTTTAGGAAAAAAGTCCGGAAAACTGATTTATCAGTGAAATTTTGTAAGTCCAAGGCCCGTAAATCCGTGAAAAACCATTGGACCGGAACGAAAGTCGAACTTGATCTGTAAGTGATGGTGGGTGACTTACACACCAAAACTCAGCTCAATATGTACCAGCGTTTAGAAAAAAAGTCCAGAAAACAGAATTGCCGGACTGACGGAGTGCAAACCTAAAGTCCCCTTCGGCTTTGCCGGTAGAGGACTAAAAAAGCCTTTTCTTCCAGCATTCAAAAACCATGGGGTTGTTTGGTAAAGGGTTAGATCAGCCAGAGCAATTACAGATAAAGATCGTTAAAAATGGAATGCAATAATTATGTACAACAAAGGTTTACAAAGCAATACATTTTGAAATATGACACAAAGATATTATACACTGTCTAGACACAATCGTAAAACTTGCATGCTAAAAATATCTCTCAAAACTAAAATGTCTTTTAAGTTTGTCTGCCTTTCTATGGCAGTAGTTAAGTATTTTTTTAACATTGATTAAGAAACAAGCTCTTGCAATTTATATAAATCTCTCTCGATTCTGCTTCCAGGAAACTACACCAATACTTGTGCCATATATGTGGGCCAATGAACAGTTGACATCCCCTCCTGGAAATCGAACTAGAGGGGACCTTATGGTTAAGAGGCCGACACTCTACCTCACAACCACAAACACTACAGTAAACACACCATAGCAGTGTTGAAAGCTACTCTCAAAGTCCAACCTCACAGACATCGTATTTTCCTTGTTGGTCACATCTTCGCAAGCCAAGGATACTAATTCCACTTTGTTCATTACGTACCCTTGGCCGCTCACCTCTTTAAAAATCGAAACTCCCGCTGCGCCACCTATTGAATATCATGAGTTGCGTAACCTTTGCTGATGTTATTTCTGACCAATCAAAATGCTCGTAATAAAATTTGTTAGGCTATGCATCAAATATGGCTGCGCTTTCGGATTCATCACAATTTTCTGAAATTAATCAGACATACGACGATTCGCAATCATTTGGCTGTGGAACCCGTCCTAATATTTCACATAATTGATCATGAACTATAAAAAACTCATTAAATATCGATCGTCTACTCTTTTTTGGCAAATTTTCGTCACAAACACGACAACTTTCGTTCTTGTTGGGTGCCGCCATTGTTGTTTTCTGTTTCGCGGAAGATTTCTTGTTACAGATGGTTTGATTGGACGCGATGGGTTTTGATCGCATCCAATGAAATGGCGCAGCGGGAGTTTCGATTTTTAAAGAGGCAAGCGGCCAAGGGTACTACCTTAGTATCCTTGGCTTGCGAAGATGTGTTGGTCAAAGCACCCAATCCTTTTTCTCAGTCAGAAATGATAAATAAAGCTTTCATTCTAAAATCAGGTTAAAATTGAAACTGACTGATTAATTGTATAGTGTATGATGCTGATTTCAACATGATTTCATTTGTCCCGCTGCGGTTAAAAAATAAGAAACAGAAAAAAAGAAACTAAAACACTCTCACCTACCAGCTATTTTTCTAAAAATATTTTTTCAAATATTCTAAAACAACTGTAACAGAATATTCTTAAAGACAGTGCACGTTTAAAATATATATATATGGTACATATAAGAAGTAGTTAACAGATACAAGATAAAACTATTACAAACTGACAGATTTTTCACATTTAGTCTTATACTTGTATGCATAAAATGACATGTATGATGACTGTGTTATCAAATAAATACAAAATAAAAATTCCCAATGAGCATATCAATAAACCCTTAGGTGCATTTCACAGCTATAGTTGCCTTTGTGGCCAATGTAGACCAAGATCAAACTGCAAAAAATGTGCATTCTGATCTTTGATCTACCCTGTCTGCTTTACCATTCTAGAAAAGAGCAACCTATAAATTGCCTTTTTGGTCAGTGTAGACCAAGATCAGACTGCACAAAAAAAAAAAGTCTGATCTTTGATCTACACTGTCAGCTTCATAGAGTCATTCAGGAAAAGAGTAACCTTTAGATTGCAATTATATGGGTCTTACAGAGCTCCAGATAGAGGGAGTGATTTTGATTTCCAAATTGAAAATATTAATCACTCTCCTCTAAACCCTATGTTATGGGTACTCATTAGAATCATCTCATTGAGACGATTCTAATGAGTACCCACAACATAGGGTTTGAAGGAGAAATAATGGATTTAGAATACTATCACTCCCTCTTATCTGGAGGTCTGGTCTTGTTTCTAAATTGAAAATGTCTGCAAGGTTTAAGGGTTAATTATCCTTCTTTGATTCTTTGGTATCATCGGACTCTGCTGTTTTGGGGTCAGTAAGGTTAGATTCTCCCTCAGTGTCAGCAGTACTGTCTTCAGTGGTTTGATCCTCAGATTGAGCTTTCCTTCTTCTCACCGTCACATCTCCATCAGCTGGTGTGTCATCAATAATATCTCCTTCCTGCCAAAAATAATTATGGGAAAATATTATGTCATCTGTATGGCATAAAGATGAAACAAAAAACACTGAGTTAAAGCATGAAAACGATTTTCAAACAAAGTTCACCTGTGACCTTGATCTTTGACCCATGTGACTCAAAAACAATAGGGCACCTCCTTGGGTCATGAGCAACACTTGCATAAAGTTTCAGGGTCCTACCTCAAATGGCTTTTAAGATAGAGCACTGAAATGAAAAAGTCGACAGATGGACAAATTGATGGATGGACAGACGGAAAAAACTTTAGGCTTGACCAAAATTTACATAAAGTATTTGTAGATGATAAATCAAATGATAGGGTATGTCTCTAAAAAGGTAAGGGTAAACATTGTGCAAAAGGGAGAAAAATGCTTGTTCTTCTTTTTCCACAAATGTTGTCAAAAGCCTTCTTTTTCTGGACTGTTAAAACTCTGGATCAATTGGTAAAGGGTTAAAACAATTATAACTCAATCATTGATGTTATAAGTCAACTTAGTACTAAATCAAGAAGCCTACCTGATCCCTGGCTGGATCCATTAAATCTTGAGGTATTGGTGGGGGTATCTGTTTTGGTGGCCACATAAAGTCACAAATACACACAAGTAACTGAGAAAAAAAAGAAAAGAGAACAACATAAGCACAATACCATTAAGTTTTAAATACATTTAAGGAACTAGGAGGAAACAGAGTGTATCTAAACCATGTACAAATCATTCCTGAGATTTAACAGCCCTAAGAAAGAGTGTCTTTGAAAACGTTATGGGAAAAGGAGAAAATGCTGGTAACCAGCATTTTCTCCTTTTCACCACCATGTTTTCTACCCTTTTGAGGACAAATTCCGTAATTTTATCAAAATAAAATTTGCTGTCTCCTCTCAGCTTGGACTAGTCTAAACTTAAATCATCTGAAAAAGAGATTTTCTCCTAATGAAGCAGGCATCTCCTGAAAATGGTCTGATGAATCACTGAAATACCAAAATACCACTGAAACACCGAAATACCCCTATTTTTATTATTACTAAGTTCATATAACTGATATAAGTATGCAGGATTTTTCTTTCTTTTTTGTTTACATAAAACACACTTTATCAAAGTATTAATAATTATTTAGAAGAATGATGTTGTTAATATACACTGATCATTAATTTACATGGAGAACAAACACCGAAACACTCGCCTGTCTGGTCTGTTACACAATGAAATACCTGATCTTGATTACACCAACCTGAACTAAGGAATTATCAGTAGGACCTTATTGCTTATATTTATTATTTCTTTGTAAGATTAACAAACACACACACAAAAAAGAGAGGGCTAATGCACTTCATTTGCGAATGAAGTAGACCCAAATCAGACACTGCACGATGTAGGTCTCTGATCCATCGGAACGCACAAGTAACTCGGCAAGTTCTGTTCTGGTCTGTTAAAGTGAAGCAATCATAATTGAACGTGTTGGGCTGATATAATCCAACTTCTTTAATGGTTTTTTTTTTTCATTGTTATTTTCAAAGTGACAAAGTTATTATTGATAATCTTATCGGCCGAAATATAATTTTCTTATCAATTTACGCCTTGTAACGTGATAAACCACGATTCAAAATGGCTGCCGGTTTCCTAATTTGGTGATTTTTTAATTTTATCTGCCCAATATAAAAATGAAAACTGTTTTTCTTGGTATACTTATGGATAAAGATCAGACACATCAACGTTGTACAAAAGCTACTGAAGCAAGACTGCGGAGGTAGAATACCGGAATTAACAAATTTTACTATGTCAAGCGGGTATTTCTGTGGACATTTACAGTGGCGTTTTGGGCAGGCTATTCTGGTGCACTTCTTCACGGCGGGCCTAAACTGTTATTATGTCCTTTGGTTTTAAATTAACCGTCCTTCATCAATACGACTACAACATGTGTAAAAACGATTACTTCATTTATTTGAACTCAATAATTAAAAAAAAAAAAAAAAAAAATCAGAGTGTTTTGGTGGTATTTCGGTGATTCATCGGACCCTCTGAAAACACAAGCAGTAACCCTTGTCTAAACTCCAGCTATAAAGCAAAGGTTTAAAAAAAAATCCTGATTCTTTCAGCATTAGATTATAAAAAATTATCAGTTGAATTTAGTCTCAGATCAGAGACACAAGTGTGTTGAAAACTTTAATAGTGTAACATGAACCTTGCTCAAATGAAAAAGAATGCCTTTGAAAGGGCTAAAAAACATAATTGGGAAAAAAAAAAAAAATGTTGGCTACCAGAGTCTTCTTTCCTTTTCCAACAATTTTTACAAAAGCCTTATTTCAAGGTAATTTAAAACTCTCAACTGTATTGTAAGCTACCTTTGGGTGACCAGTTAAGTCACAAATATATGAGCCATACTCTAGCAAAAGGGTGTTTAGTGCATCTCCGTGGTGCATTATGCCAAGTAAGTCATCACATAATTATGGATCCATATAATCTATGTTGCCTTACAACCGCCTCAATCCCGAGGCAGAATAGTCCTTCGGCATGCAGAAAATTTACCAACATCAAAAAGTTTCGACCCAGGTCAGCCTGCGCTAACTGCGCAGGGTGACCTGGGTCAATACTTTTGCCGATGCATCAAACCCCCCTTTCACAGCACGGCTCACATACAAGTAACTAGAAGAAAAAAAATGTTGATAAATTTAACCGTGTTTGGACTCTTTTAATTTTAAACGAAAGAATGAACAATAAAATTTTGATTCTTTGAGCATTTGATGACATCTAATAGTTTGAAGTATTGGCTGTACAAGTGTAGTCATTTGAGAAGGGCGTGCCTGTGGGACTAAGAGCTAAGACAGGATCAGTACTGGTGTCAGAAAACCAGGGAACACATGCGTAGATGCACTGACCCCTGTGAGATGACTTAAGCTGTTACAACAGCGTTAAACTCTACTACAACAACAAGCTAAGACAGGAAATCAGATCTGCTGCTACACTTTTTCTAAGGACAAACAAGAGCACTGCATGCGGGTGCCAATGCTCGACTGCAGATGCTTGATTTTCAATGAAAATTCTAACTAAAAAAACGGGTATAACTCTGTCAAAAATATTTTGATGGTTACCTGCCCTTGTTGAATAGGTTGTCCTTTTGATAATTAATGACTTTTCCAAGTTTGAAGCAAATATCTTAAGTAATAGGAGATATTATTAAGAGATATCTCTTTTTATAATATGAGATATTATAAAATATCAAAGTTTTTGCACTATGACGCAGCGGACAACGCCAGGTCTACAACTTAATGCTTTCTTCAAAAACAGCCCAGCTAAAATCAACATTCATATGACTAGTGATCATGTGGGGCTATCCTTTTAATGCATGTTGAAAGTTTTAGTGACATTTTTATCATCCGAGAGTGATGAAAACTAAAGAGTTTCATAAAAGTTTAATTTTACAGCAATCAAGGAACTTCTCTGTCAACATTTCATTCCCCTAAAAAAAGTTAGGAGAGTAAATTACCTAATCTTTTTTAAAGGTGAAATGAGAAGTGTGATTCCTATCTCTGTCTTCAACATTATTTGGAAACAAGATTAACCCTTTACCACACAAGCTTTAATGACCCTGAAATGGAAGATTTTGAAAAGATTGTAGGAAAAAGGGAAAATGTTGGTAACCAGCATTTTCTCCTTATCCTGCAATGTTTTCTACCCTATCAAATACAAAACCACCATTTGGGAAAGAGTGAAGTAACCCTCAGCAAATGTGTAGTTTAACCATTAACCAAACAACAAAATTTTAGACTTGTCAAAATTGAAAGGATTTGCAGTTGATAAATCAACAGTGGCTAAAAAATTTAAATATGATTTGGGAAGGGTAGAAAACATTGTGGGAAAAGGTGAAAATGCTGGTTACCAGCTTTTTCTCCTTTTCCCACAATGTTTTCAAAAGGCTTTCCCTTCAGGGTCATTAAAAGTCTGGATTGTGTGGTAAAGGGTTAAACCAATTACTTACAAGTCCAAGAAGTAAGCCAACAATAATAGTGATTACAGCAAATATCACATAACATCCCCATTCTGGTATACCATATTCCTCAGTCATTAAAGTGTAGAAAGCCTGAAAAACATATTTAAAGATATTGGTAAAATGTACCCTTTCAGCAGATGATTGCTATACTGCCAAACACTAATAAACATTTTTTTCCCCAAACATATTTATTTTACATCGATTGAGAAACAAGTTCTTACAACTTTTACTAATCTCTGTTGATTCTGCTTCCTGGGAACTACACCGGTACTTGCGCCGAATGTGTGGGCCAATGAATAATCCTGAAGTTGACATCCGCTCCTGGGTATCAAACTCAGGACCTTATGGTTACAAGGCTGATGCTCTACCTCACAACCATGAACACCACAAATAACCAATGCCTGTGCAGACTAAGTATGTGGATGGGTATTGTAAATGCCTGGTGACTTGGGTTTGGCAGGTTTATTGGGGAGGACATGGGATTTTATTTGGTGAGCTAAAGGCAAATCTGATTATCCATTCACTACACAATCCCAACTTTTAACAATCCTGATGGGAAAGAGCTTGAAAATATTATGGGAAAAGGAACTAATGCTAGTAAACAGCATTTTTTCCATTTTTCACAAGGTTTTTCCTGTTTTAAAAAGACAAATTTTTTGAAAACATTATGGGAAAATGACAGAATGCTGGTCATCAGTATTTTCTCCTTTACCTCATGTTTTCTTTCGTTCCAAGACAAATCTCATCCTTTTATTAACACTTAATTTGTCATCTGCAAAGGCTTTCAATATGAGAAAGTCTAACTTTTGCAGTTTGTTAAAGAATTAAATTACAGAGCTGGACGAGAGACACCAATCCAAGACACAAACCATCTATTCTATTGATGCTGTACGCTCATTTATGAGCTATGTCCAATTTAAATTGAATATTTCACTTGAAACGTATCAATTTTTTTTTTCACACAAAGAAAATGCAGAACTGTGTAAAAGATTCTTTTAGGGTAGAATAATAATGTCATTTATACTACTAATTAACTCATAAGTATTTTCTCATGGAAAAACATAGTGTCAAAGAATGACAAAATTATCCCTTGTTTTTTTGTTAAAATTTGTACTGAAAAGAAAAAGCGGGTCTGAATGTTGGAAACACTGATAGAAACTTAACATTAAGCAACAAATGTAGTTGGCTATACTTTTGTTATGTACCAGAGACACCTTTTTAATAGCAGTCCCAGCTGGCAGTTGCAAACTTTCATTCTCATACGACCAATTGACAGAAAACATGTATGAAGATATCTGGGTAATATACATGTATGTTGAGCAATCAAATTTTATGTTATAGATGTAACTTGTTTTGCTAATTTTGTCTTTCTACTGGTCATCTTCTTTCATAAAACTGCAAAAATATGTTGGGCAAAAAAAAAAAAGGTATCTAGAAGTATTTCTATTTAGACACTCAGTGCAGGCATAGCCAGAAGGATACATCTGCTCTGAAAGGGTGGAGGGAATTAGGGGAAAAGGAGAAAATGCTTGTTACCAGCATTTTCTCCTTTTCCAACAATGTTTTCAAAAGCCATCTTGGTCAGGGTCATGAAACACAGGATTGTCTGGTAAAGGCTAAAGATACTTGCATTTGACTGTGTCTGAAATTGTACCTTAATTCTTCAAGTAGCTTTTCTTCCTTTAACCCTTTACCAAGCGACAAAATTTTGGGCTCGACCATATTCAAAGCATTTGCAGACGACAAATTAAATCTAGCTCAAATGATGATTTCTGTCTTTGACAGGGTAAAAAACATTGTGGGAAAAGGAGAAAATGCTGGTTACCAGCATTTTCTCCATTTCCCACTATGTTTTCAAAAGGCCTTTCTCTCAGGGTCATTAAACTCGGGATGGTGTGGTAAAGGGTTAAAAAAATCTTAGAATATCAAGAACATGTTTTACCCTTATCTTCATTGCAACTTTGAAAAACAGCCCAACCATGCTCATCCTGCAAAATAATAATAAATGGGAAAGAAACTTGTGATCAAAATAGCAATTGAATTAAGAATTCATTCTCTTTGGGAGTATAAATTGTTCAAACCAAGAAGCATAAATAATTGCTTCAGATATTTGAAAATCATTTACTGATGCAAACAAAATGTTAGAAACAGAGCAAATTGCTTGTCATTAAGGCAGTGCTCCTATTAAAAAAAATTTTTTTCAAGCTGTCAGCAGCATGGGTGTAAAAAGGAGGTGTTAAGTCCTTACTGGATAGAGTCTGGCGACACCCATTTTGAGACGGGTTCAACATCCTCCCATTTTTTGTCATCTATAAATGTGATCAACTCATTCTCCTGTCTTCCACCCAGATACTGACGGAATACCCCATTTTTTACACTACAAAACAAATAGAAACAAATTAACTCTTTAACCCTTTCCTGAACAATTTCAAGAATTTTAGAAAAGAGTTTTAAGAGACCCTAAATGAGAAAACTTTTGAAAACATAATGGCAAAAAGACGAAAATGCTGGTAATCAGCATTTTCTATCCTTTTCCCACTATGGTTTGTTTACTTCTTCACAGACTAATTTGATAATTTTAGCCACATATTATTTGTATTCTGCAACTACTTTCATTGAGGAAGATTCCAAAAATGTAGTCACATGGTAAAGATTTATTTCTTCACCAGATGACAATTTTTATATTGAGAGCACTTACAGATGACAATCCACATGTGACTGAAATGATAGGATTTGTATTTGCGAGTGCAGAAAAAAATTGCCAACAAAAAAGAAAATACTGGTACCCAACATTTTTTTCCTTTTCCAACAATGTTTTCCAAAGGCTTTTTCAGGGTCATTATTTTAACCCTATCCCAAACAAGCCCTGGTTTTCACGTGTCTGCAGTACAAGTCTTTTGAAAACACTGTGGGAAAAGGAGAAATTGCTCGTAACGAGCAATTTCTCCTTTTCCCACAGTGTTTTCTACCCTTTTTGAGAACTTTCTGCCATTTTCATCAAATTTAAAATTGTCGTCTGCAAACTCTTTCAATTTGGACCAGTCCAAAATTTGTTGTTTGGGAAAGGGTTAAAACATTGGATTCTGTGATGAAGAGTGTAAAGCTAGATGACTGTTTTTGTTTTCTTTGCTAGTATGCACATTTGACTTCCAAAAACTTCTTGCTGAAAATGGAAAAAAAAAATCATGACATAATTGACTTATCATTTTTTTTCTTCCCAAGTGTACTTCCACATATTTCTAAAAAACTTAACTCTTTACAAAAGAGCAAAATTTTAGACTAGTCTAAATTGAAAGCATTTTCAGACAACAAAATAAATGAGACTCGAAAATTCAAATTTTGGGAAGGGTATAAAACATTGTAGGAAAGGAGAAAATGCTGGTCACCAGCATTTTCTCCTCTACCTACAATGTTTTCAGAAAAATTGTCCGGGTCGGTCTGGTAAAGGGTAACTACTGACAACATGTTACTTAGTGTTCTGTTAAGGCATGGATTCTGGAAGATCCTACCAATGAATTAGCAAAATGCCAAATCATAACTTCATAAGGCACACAGGTGGGACTCCATCCTCATTTATGCCGGTAGCACACAGGGCTTGAGAACAGGAGGTCAATGGTTTGATCCCCGGCTCTGCCATTTTCTTCCAGAGGATTGATGATAGTCAATGCGACAGGATTCATTCCTCTCTCTCAGATGACAATTGTTTCTAGGTTGGTTATGTGGGAAAGAAGCTTGGAAAGAATATTTTACAGAGTACTGCTATAAGAAACTCTAGAAAAGCATGGACAGGTGCACTGAAATATTGTTGAAAATGATGTTAAACACTGTACAATCAATCAATCAATCAACCAACTATCCCTATGTATTTTGGAATTAGTCTTGAGTTAATTTGTATCACTTATTTCAAAATACATGTGTCTCATATTTTTGCAAGTTTGCGATAGTGCAACTGTCCTCTCTCTAAATGATCAAGGCATTTGCAAATTATCTAGAATTTACCACGGATTTCCTTTCTCTTATAATTTAAACTTTCCACAACCATTCCAGACAGATAATCTCCCAGTATCAAGAGACAGAACTTACTGATATATTGATGGTAATGCTGTTACTAGGAAGCGGCCACTCAACCCAGGATTTTCAGTGACATCTATAACACCAACTTGTATGTCAAGATCTCTGCTCCATTTGTTGGCGAAATTATCCCAGGTGGCTTTAAAACTTCTACAAGCAGGACACCAAGGAGCCATGCTGTAAAGTTGTAAATTTGCAAATCTAATCATTCACAATTCCTACAGTCTATTTTCAGACATACCCTTAACCCTTTACCAAATGACAAAATTTTGTACTTGACCAAATTGAAAGCATTTGCAGATAAAAAATAAAATCTAGATCTTATGACTGGGAATGCCTTTGATAGGGTAGAAACATGGTGGGAAAAGGAGAAAATGCAAGTTACAAGCATTTTCTCCATTTCCCACAAAGTTTTCAAGAATTAATTTGTAGGGTTGATAAAACCTGGGATTGTTTGATGAAGGGTTAACCCTTTACCAAACCATCCCATATTTTCACAACCCCAGGTATGAAGGGAAGGATTTTGAAAATATTGTGGGTAACCGCCATTTTCTCATTTACCAACAATGTTTCCTACCTTTTCAAACACAAATCTTATCACTTTGGCCATATTCAGACCTGGGGTCATTGTAATCTGTAATCCTGATTACATGTAATTGATGACAAAATCTGAGTAATCGCAATGTAATCTGTAATCTTGAGTTTTCATGGTTACATGTAATCGTAATGTAATCGATTACATCGTAAAAATGCCTGTAATCATGAATACATTTCAATTACTTTATGATTACAATGGGAAAATATTCTTTGCCAGTTGTCAATGGTGGGTTTCTTCCATAACAGTTGGGGCAGGGTGCCTTCTCAAAGATTTCATGCTAAAAGGGTGCTTTAATTGACTAATTATTTTGTTTTAAATATATTTGAAACAAACGAAGAACTGAGATAACTTCAAAGAGAGATTTTCAAATGTTTGCATGGTGACCAGTCCCAATTAATGAAGAGTGAATATAATTTGTTTGATTAATTGCAATATTTATCACGTTATTAAAGAAAGTTTTCACAGTTTTGTAAGAACTCAATCATCCCATACTATAAAATATCACCATATTTTTGGCTGAGGTTCTGTTCATTATTGTACTGATAGAAATAAGGATACAAACTCTGGTGGTAATAAAGTGAATATTAGGTTTGATCAAGTGAAAATCAGTAGTCATGTCTGCTTAGGTTTTTGAACATTTTGACATTCCATCTAGTGACACACTAACTGGATCTGACTCTGTTAAAGCTAAGTGTAAATACTGTGCAAGTACCATATCAGGATCTATAAAGACAACCTCAAACTTTGTCACCCATTTGAAGGCAAGTCGCACATATTTATGATTTAACCCTTTTTCAAACAGCTCATTGTTTTCATGACTCTAGGGTCAATTATTGTTCAGGAAAATACTAATTGGGAAAAGGCAGGCTATTTCTGATTTTTCCAAACAGTAATAAATTTGATATTGTAAGGGCCACTGATTGTTTAACCCTTTTTCACACAATCTGGATTTTTGAGGACCTAACATTTTTTCCTTGTCCCATAATGTTTTCTACCCTTCCCATTTTGCAAGTTTTAATTTCTGATTCACATTTAAATTGTCGCTTGCAAATGCTTTCAATTTGGACTAGTCCAAAACTTTGTCACTTGTCACAGAGTTAATAACTAAATGTAGCTTTGTTTTTGTCTTTCATGTTGCAATTATCTGAATTATTAGTCTGGAAAACATAAAGAATATCTCCACTCTTTCAGAATCTAAATCAATCAAAGGCAATTAAAGGTAAAAAGATACAAATGTCTTTCAGTTTGCTTGAGTAATGAATTCTTGAAACATTATGTGAAAAAAGAAAGTGCTAAGTTATCAGTCATTTTTCCTTTTCCCACAATGGTTTCTAATACAAGCATCCTCTTCTTTGCCCATTACCAACCCATTACAACCCAATTTCGATTTTAACAAACTGCTTGAGAAAACAGTGGGAAAAGAAGGTCAGAGAGCAATTAGCTTATGAAACATTGTGATAAAAGGAGAAAGAGCTGGTCATCAGAAATACAGCCGATTTCTTTATCAACAATTTTTCAGTTACATTGCCTGGATAATAAATTTTGGAAACTTTACAAGAGGAAGGAAGTGCTAGTTTATTAGTTACAATATACAGACTTCAATTCTGTCATCTGCTAAAGTGTAATTATTTAAATCTCTATCACACAAACCCAACTTTTAACGACCCTAAAGAAGAAAGCTATGGAAAAAACTGTTGGAAAAGGAGAAAATGCCGGTAACCAGCATTTTCTCCTTCTCCCACAGTGTTTTCTACTCTTTCAAAGAGAGAAATCATCATTTTAGCAACTTTTAATTTGTCATCTGCAAATGCTTTCAATTTGGTAACATAAAAAATTTTGTTGTTTGGTAAAGGGAATTATAATGAGGTCTTAAAAATCAGTCATGTGGTCAACAGTGATAAAGGGTGGAAGAGGTGTCAAAATGAGATAACAGTATATAGCCCCAAGCTTTCCATGCCCCTTTTGCTTTTATCAAGTCAAGTCAAAATCCTTTATTTGGCGAAAAACATTGTGTTTTATTGCCTTATGCAAAGGCAGAACATGAATATGCATGGTATATTATCAATTACGAGAAAAGTATAATGTACATTTGGAAAAAGAAGAGAAAAGGTAATTATATTATTACAAATATGTTAAATAAATCAATTTATGGTCTGACGTAGATCAAAAGCAATATAAACAAATGTAGCCAGTTTGTTAAGCAATACAGTCGATGTACTGGTTAATAAACGAATAAATTTGTTTTTTGTAGGCCATCTACAGTAATACTTTGGTAATATTTCCAATCTAAGTTGTCGATAAAGCGGACAAACTAAAACAAAGTGATACTCGTCCTCAACAACATTCATATTACATTTTGTACATATTCTTTCTTTACGTGGAATACCATGACGACGTCCAACCTCTATTGCTAAATTGTGGTCTGAGCATCTCAATTTACATAACGCCTGTCTATGTTTTGAATTTGAAACACATGCTAAATAGTGCTCAAATAGAAAATCATTTTTAAAAAGTAAATATGAATCAAGTTTGCTGGACGCTTGGATTTCACCAAAATGCTGTTGTAAATATTGATCATATATTCGCTGTGTTACAGCGGATATATGTGCATTATTTACATCAGTGTTGCGCCACAAGTATTGAAAACCGAGATTGTACAGTAATTGCTTAATATTACCAGCCCATGTTTTACAGAAATTTGTATCATTATCATTAGTACACACAAACAAAATCTTAGACATTAAACTGTCCGGAAACTGGGTAATTTTAAACCAGTAATTTATAATTCTAACTTTACGCATAACGTATAAAGGAAAACGGCCCAATTCTCCATAAATAGCCGCAGTTGAAACACTACGGTTTAGCCGAAGAATGTTTCTCATAAATTTCAAATATATTTTTTCTATGTCAGGTGACTTATGAAAACCCCACACCTCAGAACTATAAAACAATATAGGGCTTATCATAGAATCAAACAACTTAAGTTTATCCTTAATATCAAAGTCTACTTTGTTAAACAGAGCGTACAAAGAAAAAATTGCTCTATTGGCTTGTTCTGATAAAGACTTTTGTGCTTGATAAAAACTACCATTGCTCGATAAGGTTACGCCTAAATATGAAAATTTGGAAACATTATTCACGTGTTTACCGTTATAATAAAACTGTATATTTTCTTGTCGAGGTCCCGTTTTAAATATCATAACTACCATTTTCTCAACATTGACGCTAATGCCCCATTTAACACAATAACTATGTAATTGATTTAAAAGACTTTGTAAACCTTCCGGGGTATATGATAACAAAACTGTGTCATCAGCAAATAGCAGTATAAAAATCTTTAAGTCCTCTATGGTAAATGCATCATTATCTTGTATCACGATGTTTTCATACATATCGTTTATAAATAAAATGAACAGAAATGGTGATAAGGGTTTGCCTTGCTTGACACCTGAATTACTCGCGAAGAATTCTGAATATGTACCATTCGACCGTACGCAAGACTCTACTGTATGATAAATAGCCCTTAAAATCTTCACAATTTTGGTAGAAGCACCGTAAGTAAGTAGTTTTTGCCAAATGCCGTTTCTGTAAACTAAGTCAAATGCCTTCTGAAAATTGACAAAAGAGCAATACAGCTTTCTCCTCTCTTGCTTAATTACTTTGTTTACAATTGAACTAAGAATGAAAACGAGATCAACTGTACTACGCTTTTGACGAAAGCCGTATTGACAATCATGAATAATATCATTAGATTCTGCCCATTTTCGTAAACGGTTATCAAGCATTATAGAAAATATTTTTGAAAAGATACTGGTTAAAGTTATACCTCTATAATTATTTGCATCTCTCAAATCTCCCTTTTTAGGGACGGGAACTATAATACCCTTAGTCCAGCTTACTGGATATAAACTATTTGTATATATGAAATTGAATAAATTGCACAAAATAGGACTCATGAATGTTTTACACTCGATAAACATTTACGGTAATAAATTATCGAACCCTGCGCTTTTTCCCTTCTTTAAAGAATTAATAGCTGACGTTACTTCTTCCTGGGTAAAATCATTATCAAGCGCCGGAACACTAATAGTTTCAGAGTCACTGTCATATAAGAAAGATTCAGTGGAAGGGTTCGTGAAAAAGTTGTCGTTAGAAAATAAGTTTTTAAAATGTTGATACATAGACGAAATGTCGGCTTTTGGACTCATGTCGCGAGATCTCATTTTCTTAATTTCGTTCCAAAATTTTTGTGGACTTTCGCGTGACAAATTATGCAAGGTACGCTTCTTTTCATAGTTGTATTTACGTTTTGCAATCTTTTTAACATTACGATAATTATTGCGACAAGTTAACATCACTTCTCTATTCTGAGAGGATTTACATTTTTTGTATGCACGACATGAAAAACGAAGTTCGCGGCGAGTTATTTCACAAGCCCCGTTAAACCACGGGCTATTGAGTTTCCGACTGTTTATACAAGGGCCAGTACCGCCCTTTTTACCAAATATGGTAAATGCACAATTATAGATAAGATTAGACAGCTCATCGATACCCTTATCTACATTCAGCTCCTCACGAGTAATTTTTTCAATAATGGAGTTAACGTCACATACTTGTGAAAATAAAAGATTGTAATAATCCTGAGCAAGTTCGGGCTTCCATTTTATACCTTTGTAATCGCATTGCGAATACTTATGGGCGCTAGAATCGACGCTATTGTTCTCAATATGAAACACATTTAAAATTAATTGTATAGGTGTATGAGATGAACAAGATTGGAAATCGTGTACAATGAAATTACCGATACATGGAAATAAGTCGCAAGGGAATACAACATAGTCGATTAGGCTAGAACCCAAAGTAGACATATATGTATAATTGCCAACGGCCGAATCGTCCCCTACGCGACCGTTAACTATTCTCAAATTAGTGTTTTTACACAACTGTAAAAGTTTTATACCCGATGTGTTTACTGTTTTATCTAAACTATACCTATGGAGTTTGTCATTGGGTAACGAACAAGTTTCATTGTTTTCAAAATATCCCTCTAAAACGGTCAAATCCTTTAAATAGTCTGATCTTTCGCCACAACGTGCGTTTAAATCGCCAATAATACAAAAATTGCCGTAGTCGGAATACCTTAGGCATTTTTCCTCAAGAATCTGAAAATAATCTGTGTCATTCAAATCAAAATAATGTGAACTGCTCGGGGGAACATAAGCAAAACAAATATACATATCGTCAGTAATACTGAAAAAGTCATGCTTTAGCTGCACAATAATCAGACCCTTCTCATCCTTTTCCACAATGTTTATCCCTTCCTTTAATGAAGACTTATAAAAAAGACCTACACCCCCATGGCCTCGTTTCACAATGTTTACTAAACTTTCGGGTCTAGGAACGAGGACACTTTCATAACCCTTTAAACAAAAATCATCATAACCCTTTTCCCAGGTTTCAGAACAGAAAATAAGATCATTATTTTGAACAACATTAAGGAAATCCGAATCGTTCAGACAGTTAGATAACCCTTCTACATTCCATGAAATAATACTCAGTTTATACTTTTCTCCATTTTGCTAATCACGGTTATTGTTATCCTTCGCAACATACAGTTTATTGTCGATGTAAAGTTTGTCGCAAATCAAAGAAAGACTATTACCAGTACCATTTAGGACAGTATGAAATATGAACATAAATTGTATGATAGTCTACAAAAACTGAAGATGTTCCAGTGAAATTTAGGAAAACCCTTGGATACAAAAAAATTGTAGCTGGGTTAACTTCGGGTTAACTCTTTACCAGACAATAAAATTTTACACCTGTACAAGTAGGGTGAAAAACATACAGGAAAAGGGAGAAATGCCTTTTCTTCTTTTATCTTGTTTTTATGTGTCTGCAGCACAAGTCTTTTGAAAACACGGTAGGAAAAGGAGAAATTGCTTGTAATGAGCAATTTTTCCTTTTCCCACAGTGTTTTCTACCCTTTTGGAGAACTTTCTTCCATTTTAATCAAATTTCAAATTGTTGTCTACAAAATCTTTCACTTTTGAGGAGTCTAAAATTAGTCATTTGGGAAAGGGTTAATTTTAATTTTAATAGTTCTTGTCAGATATTAATTTATCGCTGTGATTAAGAGAGAAATTTTGGCTGAGTTAAGAGCAGTTGTATTCATAGAATGTTAATATGTTTTTGTATTTGACTATCACTCTCAAGTTAAAAAACTAAAATGCTGCTTTTGGTAAAAAATAAATTGATCATATTAATCTTAACGTGATTGTAAAGTGAGAATATTAGTAGTAATTATTAATATCTCCTTTTATCATAATGTTAAAGAATAGTTCTCAACCTTTTATATGGACTGCAGTTTGTCATATTAATGTAAAAATCAGAATGTTATCACATGTAATTATAATGTAATCATGATTACAATGCAAAAGTAATTGTAACTGTAATCAATTACATTGAAAATTTGTGTAATCATAATGTAATCAGTAATCATAAAACTTGGGAGTAATTGTAATTGTAATCGATTACATATGTATGTAATCGACCCCAGGTCTGGCCATATTTGTCAACTGCAAAGGCTTTCAATTGGACTGCTGTGGTAATCAGGTTATGTTTTCCATCCTTTCAAAGACAAAACTGAGTTTTAGCCATATATATTTGTCATCTGCAATTGCCTTTTTTTTTCAGAACCTTAGAGACCTGCTTAAAATAGACTAGTAGCATTTTTTTTTTTTTTAGTATCTATGGGCGTTTTCCACTTATTGACTCCTTGATTCAAACAAGTCAATATGTACATGCATTCTACTAAAAGAAACTTGGATTTTCTTCCATTGAGCCCAAGATCTCTTGGGGACGAGCTTCTTCCATTCCCCTCCCCCCCCCACTTTTTTAGGCTCCAATTTTCTTAGGGTCAAGTCCAACTGGTCCTCATGGATATTGATTTTGTTGTTATCTGCCACAATAATTACAAATTTTTCTGTTTGATGCAGGTATCTAAATGAAATGCAGATTAAGAAAAAATGTAAAAAGCATTTGAAGGCACAGTAAAAATCGGATCTGACCTGGTAATCAAGTCCGATCCAGTGAGTTTTATCCTCGCTAGGGCTTTATTTTCAAGATAGTTTGACAGCGAAGATCTTCTATCATATTTAATATGTTCTGTGCAACCTAGTCTGCATCTTAAATTTCAGCTTAGCCAGTAAAATTTTAACCGTTTCCTGAATAGACAGAACACGTATCGTTAATGAACAGAGAAGTTAACGTCCGGACTCTTCACCCATCCGATCTCGTAGTTACTTCCTACAAATTTCAGTTTGAGAAAAATACTCACAACTCTATCATCCATTCACCTTCTAGAATATCAGACCAGTTTTCGTCCGACAGCTGTATTGCTCTTGGCTGATAATTTGAGCATCCAACTTTTGTTGCAGCTAAGGACACGAAAAAAGTTAAAGATAAGAGACGCATCTTCCCCGCCGTGTCTTGAACCACAAACAGGAAGTAGATCGTGCAACCCATCGGAAAAGCTCGGTCTGGAAATCGAGCCAATCGTAGAGGACACTCGGCAAATCTCGTTGATGAAGTTCGATGTATTTACGGAATTGACCGAGTTATGACGATTATTGTAGATGTCACGGAAAAATCCGAGACGGACAGTTTTGACAGACGACGTGTTACATTATGGGTGGATGAAGCAAATAATTTAATTAATCATGACAACTATGTGTCATACCAGTATGTACAGAACAAACATATTTATTGAAATGGGTATTGCTTTTTTTTGGCGATATTTCCAGTAAAATGTATTTCAGAGCAGATGGTTTAATTAGAACCTTTGTTGCAGTGGAACTAGGTCTAGGCAGTATGTTCTAGACTGACGGATGGTCATAAAGACTGTAAAAGACTTTTCGGTTGCTCAGATTTGAAATACACAATATGTGTATAGATCAATGAAGATCAAATGAAATATAATGAGCATGTATAATAGTTTCCGAATTATTTTAGCTTGACCAACAGCAATTTCTTTACAGGACAACGTCATGATTCAAACTCTAGTGACGACAAAATTTAAGGCTTGTATACCTACAAGTTGAAATTATTTCTAGACGACAAATTCAGCGAGTCTGAAATAGTTGGATTTGCCTCTGAGGGGGTAGGAAACATTGCGGAAAAGGGAGAAAATGCTGGTCGCAGCATTTTCTCCTTTTCCCACAATGTTTTCAAAAGCCCTCTTTCTCAGGGTCATGCCTTGAAGACACGGGTCAATAATTGTTTGGTATTTGTAGAGCCGTGCAGGTTGACATGGATGGAAAATTCTTTGCTATTCTTAAAATTTCTGCATGTCCAAGGACAACTCGACCTCATGATTTAGTCAGTTGTTAGGGCGATTGGAGTTTATGGATCCGTGATAATTTGATAACTTGATTGGTATAATTCATTAAAACCCCCTTTTCAAACGGTGCCGTTAAAAAGTTTATATAGATAAACAAGAGAATGATAATGTTGAATCTTAAGCTTGAAAGAATCTTTTGTTCATATCATCGCTTTGTACTAAGATTGACACCTGAATGAAGAATCGGGTCACACAGATCATTATTGAATTACTAAATATAAACAAAACGCCTAGAAATCTACCTCTTTACAAAACCCTTTACTAGTTAACAAAATTTTAGACTCATCCGATTTCATTTACAGGAGGCAATTCAGATGTGTCTCAAATTTTGGGATTTTGCCTTTGATAGGTAAGAAAATAGTATGGAAAAACGAGAAAATGCTAGTAAGTAGGCCCATTCACAGGCAAATTCCTTCATTTGAACCACACTGTGTCGTCTTAAAGACTTAACTCTTTACCACATAATCCCGACTTTTAACGACCCTGAGAGGGAAAGCTTTTGAAAACATTGTGGGAAAAGGAGAAAATGCTGGTAACCAGCATTTTCTCCTTTTCCCACAATCTTTTCTAGCCTTCCAAAATCAAATTTTAATTTTTGAGTCACCTTGATTTTGTCGTCTGCAAATGCTTTCGATTTGGACCAGTCTAAAGTTTTGTCTTCTGGTAAAGACTTAAACTGATCCGTAGTTTTGGAAGCGTAATTTTAGATTTTACTCCACAGTTTCACAAAGACTTATGGGAATGTCACGCGCATGATCAATGGCATTCTTCGAGTATGTCGCACCGTATTCATGACAAACAGGCACGATGACATGTCTTGTCATCGACGTCATGTCTTGTCTCATCAAATAGACGGGGTTCTCGATCTCTGTGTGGACTAGTCTGGCACCCCTCCGTACTACAAGATAACGTAGTGGTAGGGACAGGTAATCCAGACTATGTGTGGACAGGGTAGAACTAAACCTGAATTTGATGCACGACATGCGAACAGATGCGTTGACGTCACGTATGAATTTGTTCCTCAAATTTTGTGTTCTCAGTTAAAACCGAAAATTTTTAACAATCCATGAGAGCTATTTGAACATTTTCGCGGATTTGTCAGTCTCCTTCGAATATTACAGTGTTTCCCTATTTTTAGGGATGGGAGGGGAAGAGGCGTGGAAATGTTTGGTTAATTTATTCTTAGATTTTGTTTATTTCTAGTACATATAATTATCAATATCTTAGATATGTTAAGTCAATCGTGCGTTCATTGATTTCTGTTCCAGAATAAACCATGAGCCATTGCAACTGACTTTCAGCACCCGAGAAAAAAAGACATCTTGCCGTACTTTGATTCAAACCCGCAACCTTGAGCCTTGATTTCATTACTTTAAGAGGTTAAATAGCAGTTTAAGGAAACTGAAATAGTTCTCTTTTCTTTTTTCTGTACACTTCTCATTATCATTCATTGATTGTTTTTAAACCACTGCTCTTCTAAAGGTATAGTTAAAAAAATCTGAATAGCTCCCTTTAAAATGTTTTTAGTAAATGGTCAAAACAATTTATATAGTAACTTAACTTAGGGCATTTCTTTCTCTCTTATTATGAAAATAAAGTCTAAATCAAGATTTTCTGAAAATCTTAAACCATAACGTAGACTCTTAACCAGAAGACAAAAAAATATTCACCCACAATGAGCTTTTGTTTTGCAGACGACAAATTAAATGTGTTTCTGAAAGAGATAGAAAAAATGTAGGAAGAGCAAAAAATGCTGGGTACCAGCATTTTCTTCCTTTTCCCAAACTATTTTTAAAGCTTTTTCATCAAGGTCATTTAACCGTTTCCCAAACAAGCCCTGGTTTTCACGTGTCTGCAGTACAAGTCTTTTGAAAACACCGTGGGAAAAGGAGAAATTGCTCGAAACGAGCAATTTCTCCTTTTCCCACAGTGTTTTCTACCCTTTTTGAGACTTTTCTGCCATTTTCATCAAATTTAAAATTGTCGTTTGCAAACTCTTTCAATTTGGACCAGTCCGGCCAAAATTTGTCGTTTGGGAAAGGGTTAAATATGCAGTTGGGTCCTAAAGCGATAATGAAATTTACGTTTGGGCAGTAACTCATTCAAGTTTTAAAAGCACAGGTCCAGGACTCGACGCAACTTTCTTTAAAAACCTTTCAGCGCTGTAGGCTGCAAAACAGGGGATTTTGCGGACGGCATAGGTCAAGATCAGACTACACAATACGTGCAGACCTGCTTGGATAAATATGGTATTTAAGTCAAGCCTGTAAATAATAATAATAATAATAATAAAATCAAATTTAGTTTCAGAAGGTTGTATTTAAAGCGTTCGAGGATATATATTTGGTGCTGAAAGAGTCAAAAACGAATGATAATGATTTAGCCTGTGACTTTAACCATTTGATTCAAAGACAACAATAAAGTTTACGAAGATACACATAGGTATACGTGTATCAAACGTGATCAAGCAAAGATTAAAATGCAGAAACGACAAAGAAAACGTTTTATTTGAAGAAGATGCTTATTAAGGGCAATTTCATCATTATCACAATGTTTTTAGAGCAAGTGCACCACTGAGGCGCCAGATTTGTAGCGTCTACGAGGAGTGTTCAAATATGAATGCATCTAGGCATCTAACATTTGATTCTTCATAGGTTTCACTGAAATTTTTATTTTGTTCCCTAAAAATATTCACCTCCAACAGATATACAAAAGTTTCAGTCTCCGGATCCAATCTTTGAAGGCATTTTCAGTCTTTTTTAAGTATACTGTGAAGACACTGGAATATTGCAGAACCGATGTGTTTGCGCTGAACAAATTTTTAGACCTGAAAGGTATTTTTTTTTTCTTAGCTGTGGAAACACAAAGAAGTCACAAGGGACAAAGTCAGGTGAATACGGAGGGTGGGGGAGCACAACGACTTTTTCCTGCCTCAGAATATCTTGCGTCTCGTACAAAAGACAATGATTGAAATTGATGGTTTACACTCGTTGAAATAAGAGTTGACAGAAAATGAATTCCAGTGTTTTCACAGTATACCTAAAAAGATTATGAAAATGCCTTCAAAGACTGGATTCGGAAACTGAAACTTTGTATATCTGTTGGAGGTGAATACTTTGAGGGAACAAAATAAAAATTTCAGTGAAACCTATGAAAAATCACATTTTAGGTGCTTAGATGCATTCATATTTGAACACTCCTCGTACCTGTTGGCAAGGGTTCAGAATCTCGGACAAATAAATTGATTAAATACATTTTATATCAGATAAATGTAACCTGTTCGGATTCCTTTGTTTAGTTTGGCGGAAAAATACATACTTAATTTAGACCGTGAGAAATTTTCGTGTCTTTTTGATCTCAGACAGCGAAAAGGACAAAAACAACACGATATATCGGATTATATGTTAAAAGGTGTTTGGATCAGAATTAGACGTAAATATTAGTTTTTTTTTTGTATGGTATCAGCTCACAGTTGCACGGTTTAAAATCAAATTTCGCATAAGTATATAGTAGGCGGGATTAAAATTCCAGTTTGGTCTTGTCCAGGATATGACCAGACCAAATGTGAATCTAGTTATTTATGTGATTTGGCATTGCTTTCACCAAAGTAAGAATCCAGTTTAAAAACGGATAATCAATCTGTAAGAAACACTTAAATATGAAAACCAACTTCGTTAGTCACACGGTCAAGTACATAAATTTTGAATGTGGTTGATGTTGTAATTGTTAATCTTTGTACTGTAAGTTACACAGCTTAGAATAAGTGTAAAAAAATCTAACCTATTAAAATTCATTTATTGTAAGTAAAATACTTTTGAACCATGCGTCTGCAAAAACTAGTGACCCAGGTTAGCCTACGCAGGCTGACCTGGGCTGAAACTTTTTGGCTATCCGTCAATTTGTGCAGCTCAAAGGACCAGTGTGCCTCATGATTCAGTCAGTTGTTACACAAAACAGATCTATCGTACTGTGATGACTTGCTTGGTATCATGCATGGCGGAGGTGCAAAAAGCCACCTTTTGCCAGATCATGGCTCATTTGTGATTTGTCACAAAAAAACAAAAACAAAAAAAAAAAAAATGTATTTATCTTCTTCCAAAACAAGACAGTTGCGTACTTAAGCACCTGGCTGAGACATATAGGCCAGACCTATTGTGAAGTACAAATGTTACAGAGCAAAAAATGTTTTCAATAAATATTATCTTACCCATCCTCTAAAATATCTCTCTTTTTGTCAGTGTTCTATATGGTGGTATGTATGAAATATCATGCACAGTAATTACGTGAATTGAGATCAACGGCATACTGAACAACCCCGCGTTTTTATGACCTTCAGGAAGAAAGCCGTGCGATCGTTAAGTTCCAAAATTTGAAAGGTACTGGTATTGCGTTTTCTTTACGCCTCTAGGCCAAAAAGAATGTCCCTGTGTGCAAGACGGCGGTTCTGGTTCGTCCCGGTTTTATGGTGCATAGGAATATGGACAAGTATGTGGAGTTTAACCTATATTAAGAACAGTAAGTACGATTGGCGTGCACAGTCGAAGGTTTCGGGGGGGGGGGGGGGGTTGCTGGCTTTATTTCACGGGTGTTTTATCACCTTAAATTAACCCTTATCCTGCTAAATAAGTTAAATTTAACGTTCGAACCGATAGTAAAAACAAGAATAATATTACTCATTTATTTTTTTGGAGAAAAATATTTCCTTATCGGACATTGTGGATCAAAGATCAGACTGCATGTTCATTGCAGTCTGATCTTGATCTACACTGTCCACAAAAGGTCAGTGAGTCGCAATTAGCAGCTTAAGGTTTAATAACATTTCAGTCATATCACGGCGACATCTTATAGTTGTTAACCCTTATCCTGTAAAACAAGTGAAATGATACTTTCAGGCCGATAGTTCAAACCCAAATTTCGCCTTTTCAAAGTTCCTTTATGGGGAAAATATCTCCTTATCGGATAGTGTAGATCCAAGATCAGACTGCACATTCTGTGCAGTCTGATCTTGATCTACACTGTCTGCAAAAGGACAATGGGTCGCGCTTAGCAGCTTAAGGATTAATGTCTTTCCTAGGGCTCACCAGTACTAGACAAAGTCACTGCAGCACCTTGTCCACAATGGTTCACCTCCTCTTATTCAAAAGACATGCAAATGAGATACTCCAGCACAGCGTGCAAGTAGTATAGTAGTATCAATCGGACGTGGATAGACTTAAAGGATGAAATGTCGGATGCTCATATATCTTACTTACTGTACAAGGGCATAACGCCTATAACGCAATATTCGCCAGTGTGTACTGTCAAAAGAAACTACATACGGTATATTCTTTTCCTTTTAAACATACAGGTATTCTCATCATCAAAGCCCACTCACTCTAGACAAAGTTTCCACTTCGTCAATGTACAGTAGGTTTGACGTAGAACGAACTTTTCCGACGAAGAAGGAACGCATTGAAAATCAATGGGGGCTTGATGCGATTTTTCTGGTTTTGATTGACGTGAATTTTGAATTTGTTAAAAATAAAAACGTAGTAAGGACGTGATCGAATTAGGACGCTGGAAAGACTTAATAAGGCCGGAGCAGCAATGGCATCGGTGACGTATTAATGGAGTTTGAAGGCAATATGGTCTTCTCTGACGTAGGACAGTACCGGTACAAACCTGGTATAGATGTGAAAGCTAGCATTATTCTAAAGAAAACTTGAGAACGTGAACTCTTGAACCTCCATTCCACTGACCGGCGACTCCGCTACGGTTCGAAATTTTGGTCAAAACGCTGCGAATCGTAGCAGGAACCCAAACAGCGCAATAGAAACGCCTTGGTCGTAGTAAAAGCGTATCGAAAGCTTCATTATCGCCACTTCACGGCGCTTATTTTGACCTTGCTCAAAATTTATGTAGCGGGATCGCGAAAACGTAGTAAGAAATTCGTGAAGGTAGCAGTATCGTAGCCGCAGGGCGAGTAACGACGCTGTCTCACCATTGCGTATTGGCTTGCGTATGCGGCGTATCGCGATAAGGAAGGAACACCGCGACAACACCGCAGTAACGTCTTTGATACGTAGCACGATCTCCTTGTACGCGGAGGTGCGACGTTTTTTTAAGTCTGCACTTAAAAATACGTAGCATGTACGTAGCAGCTCCGATACGTCATGCTTACGTCACTGATACGCCGTAAAGGCGAAAACAACGCAGCAGTGACGCCCTGGGAACGTAGCTCGAACACATATTACGTCACGCGAACGTATTGGTTAACATGATATGTAACCGTGGCGTAAGTGTGCGTAACTGTGGCGTATGTGTGGCGTAAAAAACGTTGTCACTGCGTACCCTCTACCTTTTTGCATCCGTTGCATATTAGTTGCGTACGAATCACTTATTATGCGTATTTACGGCGTACGTTCCACGCACATTTGGCTGCCGAGTTGTTGCCGCTGCGTAGGTGTTGCGCTGTCAAAGTATTTGTGGCGTTCCAAGAGTACATACGAATAATACCTTTTCACATGCAATATTCTTTGCCTTTTCTCATTATTTCCAAAGTCATGAACCATAAAGAATCTGACGTTCAAGTAGCTGCTGTTGGTTTAACTTGGACATTTTTATGCCGTGAATATGCAAATAAATCTCAAACAGCTAAGCTAAGAAATGCCAGACTTGATGCACAAGGGCCGACTGCAAGAAGTTGATTTCGGTGGCATCTTTCTTTGACTTCTTTTGAATGAATGACGGAAACGAAGTGAGCACAGCCGTTTTACATCGCTGACCGCCGTATGTACGCAACGGCATGGCTGCACATAAGAAAGGGACGTCGTGCTAACGAAGCAGTTACGCCACGACAAAGCGTCATATGCCACGCTTATGCCTCACTACGCCGTACTTTACGTCGCTTGAATTCCATACGAACACAGGTACGCCACAGGAACACCACAGAAACGTCGTGCATACGCCTTGGCTTTAATTTTTAACAAAATACACCTCAGTTCTTGGCGATTGACCCGCGTAAAGAAGTTTTGTTGCATACGCCGCTGATACGCAATGGTGAGAGGGTAGCGTAACGTATCGCAAGTGCAGCGCATCGTAACAAAAACAAACACCCAACCCTATCAATCTATTGTTCATATCCGCAAGCTAAAGCACAGCTACTGTAACAATTTGATCCATTTTCTTCCAAGGCCGATGGTTAACTGCTGCCAAAGCAGTCAAATCGCCGATTCTATATAGAAACGTTCGAAAAGCGAAACAGAAGTGCAGCTCCTGCGCATAGGTCGCAGCAGTAACGTAGTAAGCCTGAAATCCCATGACGTATGTAGTGGAAGAGTGGCAGAAGCGTCTTGTGGAGGCCTCAGGCGCCGAAGAAATGCAACAACGGCGTGACAGGACCGTGACCAGTGCAGCGAGATTGTGATTGAAGCCTACCATGTTGCACATGCGAGACTTCAACCCGGCAAATGTTTTCTGGAAATTTGGACCCCTCGTTAACGTCGCGAATCCCGTAAATTCCCACGATGTCGCGACAAAATCCTATATTGATGAAAAAACGGGATTTTTAAAGGAAAATGGTGCTTATATGGCACTCGATCACGTAAATATGGGGTTTAAAAAAATAAAAAACTTAGGCGATCCTACGGAGCCGAACGAAGCCGTTAATAAAAAATACGTGGATAACAGCGCCAAGGCAATAGTAGAGGGAGAAGACGGCACTTGTTCTGCCATTGGAAATATAAATATGCAGGGTTATACTTTAACGAACGTTGCGACTAAAAATTATGTAGATGTTTCTGAAAGACCATTTAGACGCGTCGATGGTGCATGTTTGGCCACAACATCTATAAGCATGGGCAATCGTAGGTTAGAAAATGTTGGCACGCCTAAGGAAAGCAAACAAGCCACAAATAAGTTTTACGTAGATGCCGTCGCTATAGGTCGATTGTCAGGATTAAAAAAGCTTTGAAGAAAACCAAGACGGATCTTTTTCCGCGACTGGCAAAATAGATATGAATGATTAGTCGATTACTGGATTACCGAATCCCATAGACCGTGACGCCGCCGCCAATAAAAATTACGTCGATAGCGGCGGAGCTATCGTAAAAAACCCAGATGGGAGTTTCTCGGCAGCAGCTAACGTAAATCTCAAAGTTTTTTTTTATCTAAAAAACGCCGCAACCCCGGTAGAAGAGAGAGATTTAGCGACAAAATCCTACGTGGATAGAAAAGTATTGCTTTCTTCTCTCATAGGTCCTAAACCCATTATAAGCATTTATGCTGAGGAACATGGACAAATAGGAAACGGTAATTATGAGTTTTCTTTCGGTAATGGAAGCTCGGGAATACATCACGAATTAGGAGGCTATTGCATGGCAGCTTCGGGCAGAATTATAAGGGGATCTTTAAAGGTCGTTAAAGTCGGTAGTATCCTAAAAGAAGAGGCAAAAGTTAACATAGTCGTAAAGGGAGTCGAAAAGGAAGACTACTCCATAGTGAAAAAGGAAGGAGAAGGTTGTAGTTGCATAGTTTTTCCTCAGCCTTTAGAAGTAAAACAATGCGATACCATAAACTTTATAACTAGGTCCGACAACTCCAACGCGAAAAACGCGTATTTGTCGATACCGATAGAACTGGACTTGTAAAAAATTTATAACCTTGGTTGGGTTATAAATTTAGTCTTCTTCCGAAATGTCAGGTTCTGAGCTTTCTTCCTCATCATCGGATCCTAAAGTACCATATTTAATTCGAGCCTTTTCTCTGGTTGACGGTTTTGCTGGCGGTTTGGCGCGTTTAAGTAAAATGGCTTCGTCCAGCTTGACTTGAATCGATAACGATTTTCCTTTGATGAAAATACTTCCAATGAATAAAAAGACCACGGCCTTGTGAGGACTCTCAGAATGATTTTCTATGTTTTTTCGGGTTGACTACTATTAAGTTGTTTTCATACGAGGCTTCCTTCTTAGGAATTGCTTTTCTTCTAATGACAAATTCTATCGTTGTTTTTCCCTTGTCGTTTTTATACCCTTTTATCTTTGGCAAAAGTATGGGGTTGTTACCATCCTCACTGTACTTTAGAATTGACAAAGTACTAAAGTCAAGACCTTTCCTTTTCTTAAAAATTACGGCGGCTTTTTCCCGCAAAAAATTTGTAATTTTTTCCAGGACTTCATTAAGATTGGTTTCTTTTTCGTGGGAGCGTCTTTGTCGTAAAAACAAAGAAGACTCATATAATGACCTCCGAAACTGTCTTTTTTAATTCCGTAGGTAAACAAAGAGGGGTAGCGAATACAAAGCGGTCCCACTTCACCGTCGGAATATTCGTAATCGATAAAAAGTCTCTCAAAGCCGTACTTTTTACTTGCTATGGGTTTTTCGCTCAATCTTAATTTTTTCACATCAAAGTCTCCAGGTTTCACCCAGTTTCTTATAATTTCTTGTTGGTCCATGTTCGTCATTTCCCAACATTTTTAAGTACAAAAATTTCATCAATCAAAAGGCTAAAATATAATACGCGTTGAACGTATTATATTTATGAATGACGCATTTTTTTTTTTTTTTTTATTTAGCGCAATATAAAAAAATGTCAAAATTATCCAAATGTTAACGCAGTTTTTCTAACGCGTTCGCAAATGAAACAAGAAGATACTTACCCGCTCGTTTACAAAATCAAATAGACAATCTGGCAAAATGGGTCAACAGGAACGTTACGGCACCTTCTCCGCCCGATGTTTCGACACCCCCCACTCAACCCGCAATTAGACTACGTGTCAGACCGTCTGCCAGTGTGCCTTTAGTGCCGCTTCCTCCTTTGCCGACTCCTCGACAACCAATCGATTTAAGACGAGTGATTGTCGTGGAAGAACAATCTGCAATACAAGAATTCATTACGCAGCACGTCATACGACCTCGAGGGCGTTATCGCGCCTTGACCATAGAACAGTTTCTAGCTAACGTAAGACTGACCGTCTCAGAGCTAATCGGCAAACCAAAGTAAAATTAAGAATAGTAGGGAGATTTTCGAGACCGCAGGATAACAGTTTGCGAGAATTTGCCTTCAACTCGAATCACGAACTTAATTTGGAGGCCACCGACGTTGAAGAACTGTACTATAGGATGCTCGAAAAAATTTTAGAAGCTTTAGCCTCCTTTTGAGATGCAAGATAGCGTTTGGTCTCTAGTAGAGATTGTACAGGTTGAGCTTCACACTGGACGTTACGATCCAATTAGGGGTAGCAGCTACATGCCCTTACCTCCTTGGATCGCGGTTAAAAAAGCGGTCATCAATCTAAAAAACGAGGATGACAACGAATGATTTTTGTGGGCGGTGCTACGAGCCTTAAATCCTAGAGATAAAGACCCGCAACGCATTAACGATCTTAAAGACAAGAAAAACAGCTTAAACATGGATGGAATAGATTACCCCGTTAAAATCAAAGACATAGATCGATTTGAGAAGCAAAATCCCGGTATATGCGTTAACGTTCTTAGTTACGAAAAAGAAAAATTTTTCTCTCTAAGAATTTCCAAAACGATAGAAAAAAAACAAAAAAACATTGTTTTACTTTTAATGGTTGAGGAAAATAAAAACCACTACTGTCTGGTTAAAAACATCAGTAGGCTGCTGTCCTCGCAATCCTCAAAATACAGATGTAAAAAGTTTTTTTGCTTACAATGTTTAAACCGTTTCGGTTCGGAAAGAATACTAGAAACCATCAGTCTTACTGCTACGATCATAAATGCGTCTCTATAAAAATGCCAAAAAAAAGGAGAAAACTGGTTATTTTTTAAAAATCATAGACAAAAAATGCGGGTACCTTTTATCGTATTTGCTGATTCGAGTGTTTTAATATAAATATAGAAAACGATGAAAATGTTTATAATTCAGACAATACAAAGCTCCTTCAAAAACACGTACCATCTAGTTTTTGCTACTACATTAATTGTTTTGACGATAGTATTTTTACCCCCTTTTTACGAGAATATAGCGGTAAAGATGCGGAGCGAGTCTTTGTGGAATGATTAGAAAAAGACTTGCGAGGCATTTACAAACAGTTTAAGGAGCCTAAAGAAATGGTAATTACCGAACGCGAAAAAAAAAAAAAAAAAAGAGTACGGATAGACTAATAGGTGTTAGATCTGTGAAAAAGAAATTTCCCTTGAAGATAGATACCACAAAAACTACAAAGTTAGAGATCATTGCCACTACACGGGTAAATTTAGAGGGGCCGCTCACAACAAGTGTAACTTAAATTTTAAGGCACCCAACTTTACACCTGTGTTTTTTCACAGCCTTAGTGGGTATGATAGTCATCTTTTTATTAAAAATCTCGGCGTGTCTAAAGGCATGATCGACTGCATCGCCATTAACAAGGAAAAATATATTAGCTTTACCAAGCATATTATGGTCGGAGAACGCGTTGACGAAATGGGTAAAAAAGAAAATCTTATCCACAAAATTAGATTCGTTGATAGTTACAGGTTCATGAGCGACGAGCTAGAAAATCTCGTTAATAACCTAGAAAAAGAGCAGTTTATAAATCTGTCCCGGTACTTTGAGGGGGAAAAGTTTTCTCTTCTTTTAAGAAAAGGAGTCTACCCGTGCGAATACGTAGATTCGGAACAGAGGTTTGAGGAAACCCAACTGCCATCAAAAGAAGTTTTTTACTCGTCCATTAAGATGGAAAATATTAGCGACGAAGACTACGAGAACGCCAAAAAAGTATGGGAAATATTCAGTATGAAAAATTTTTTAGACTATCACAACCTATACAACAAAGCGGATGTATTACAGTTAGCGGACGTCTTTGAGAATTTCAGAGACGTGTGCTGTAAAAATTACGGTTTAGACCCCGCTTGGTATTACACCGCCCCGGGGTTGGCTTGGGACGCCGCTTTAAAAAAAACCGAGGTAAGGTTGGAATTATTTACGGATGTAAATATGTTATTAGTGGTAGAAAAAAGTGTCAGAGGAGGAATCGCGATAAGCAGCACCAGATACGGAAAAGCCAACAATCCGTACATGGAAGATTTGTATAATAAAAGCCAACCAACGACTTATTTACCGTATTTAGACGCTAATAATCTTTACGGTTGGGCAATGCGTCATCCTCTTCCTACTTGCGATTTTAACTTGATGAAGGACCGAGAATTAGACGAGTGGGAAGAAATTCCCTGTATTTTAGAAGTAGATTTAGAGTATCCGAAAAACCTGCACGACCCACACAACGAGCTTCCCTTTGCTCCGGAGTAATTAATGGTAAACGGGGTAAAAAAGTTAATTCCTAATCTCAATCCTAAAAAAAATTACGTTCTCCACCACCTCGCTTTAAAGCAATGTCTTTCTAACGGTTTAAAGCTTACGAAAATCCATAGGGGAATTAAATTTAAAGAGACTTCTTGGTTAAAAAAAAAAATCGATCTAAACACCGAGCTTAGAGCAAAGGCGATCAACAAGTTTGAGGAAAACTTTTTTAAACTGACGAATAATTCCGTGTTTGGTAAAACGATGGAAAACATTAGAAAGAGAGTCAACGTTCATTTGGTAACTGATAAGGAAAAACAACGTAAGCTCATGGCAAAACCAAACTACAAAGACTCTGATATATACGAAGAAAAATTAACCGCGGTGCACATGGAAAAAACCCAAATATTATATAATAAACCCATCTACTTAGGAATGTGTATTTTAGACATCTCTAAAACTTTAATGTATGACTTTCACTACAATTACATTAAACCGAAATACGGAGAAAGATCCAAACTACTATACATGGATACCGAGAGTTTTATTTACGAAATAGAAACGAAAGATTTTTACCAAGATATCGTTCCGGATGTAATTTCCATGTTTGATACCAGTAACTATCCACCGAACCACCCGTCCGGTATTTCCATAGGGGTAAATAAAAATGTAATAGGCATGTTTAAAGATGAGTTGGGTGGAAAAATTATGACAGAATTTGTGGGGCTTAGACCAAAACTATACTCGTATTCAACGTTCGAAGGAAAAGAAGTAAAAAAGTGTAAAGGAGTAACTAAACCGGTTATTGAAAAAGAATTACGTTTTTCTCTATTTTTAGACTGCCTAAAAACCGGAAAACCTTATTTAGTACCCATGAAAATTTTTAGAAGTTGCAAACACGAAATATTTACGGAAGAGGTAAATAAGGTGGCTTTATGTCGAGACGATGATAAACGTATCATTTTAAAGGACGAAATACACACGCTGGCTTACGGACATTATAAAGCTAAAGAAAATTTATAACTTTTAAACGAGTTATAATTTTTTTTTATGAGAAAAAGTCAAGAGATTTTAAGAAAATATTTTTTTTTTGTTTGACTGGTTTTCTGGCAAAAAAAAATTCTTGGTAAAAAAAATGGATAAATTATCACTCGAAGAAGAACTCAGAGAATTAGATAAAAAAAAAATTCAGAAGAATTACGCAATGGTAATTATCAAGTAAAGAAGTAGAAGAACTCAGAAAAATAGAATAAGAAAAAATAAGAAAATTATACAGTCTTCATTTTCAAAGTGAAGAACAAGAAGAAGAAAAAGAAATTAGAGAATTAGAACAAAAATTCATTGACGAATTATGCGATACTTCTTTCGAAAGTGAAGAAAAAGAACTCAGTAAATTAATACGAGAATTCGTGAAAAAATTACGTGATGCTTTTTTAAGAAGTAAAAATTTATAACTTTTAAACGAGTTATAAATTTTTTTTGGAGGGAAAGTCAAGAGGTTTCAAGAAAATAATTTTTTTGTTTGATTGGTTTTCAGGCAAAAAAATTTCTTGGTAAAAAAATGGATAATTTATCACTCGAAGAAGAACTCAGAGAATTAAATAAAAAAATTTTAGAAAAATTACGCAATGGTAATTACCCAAGTAAAGAAGTGGAAGAACTCAAAAAAATAGATAAATTATTACTCGAAGAAGAACTCAGAGAATTACATGAAAAAATTATAGAAGAATTACGCAATGGTAATTCCCAAAGTAAAGAAGTAGAATAACTCAGAAAAATAGAACGAGAAAAAATAAGAAAATTATGCAGTCTTAAATTTCAAAGTGAAGAACAAGAAGAAAAAGAAGAAAAAGAAATTAGAGAATTAGAACAAGAATTCCTTGACGAATTATGCGATACTTTTTGCGCATGTGAAGAAAAAGAACTCAGTAAATTAGTACGAGAATTCGCGGAAAAATTGCGTGATGTTTTTAAAAAGTAAAAATTTATAACTTTTAAGCGAGTTATAAATTTTCATAATCTTTAAAAAATAAATTCAACATTTTGGTAATTTTTTTTTATTGAACGCCTAAGTTATCAAAGTTAATTTAATTGGGAAAAAATGGTAAGAAAATCTGGAGCACAGGTACGAAAAGGAAGAAAAATCATGGAAGAAAAACAAGGGATAACTATAAAAGAATATCAAATAAGAAAGCGAGTCATTATGCAAAGAAAAAATGAAATAGTGGAAGAATATTTAAGTGAAATGGCAGAAATAATTAATACTGTTGACCCTTCTTTAAGGCTTTCTCGTTTGCTTATGCCACTCTTCGCCCTCTACGCATTAGGTAAAATTTCACTAAAAAATGAAAATCCCCACACACCCACCATACATTTCCCTTTAGAAAAATTTTTGGTGTTTTTTCTAGAAGAGATGCATAGTAACTTAAGAGAAAAACATATTTTGGAATTCTTTACAATCTTAAAGAAAAACCTTAATTGGCCAATAAAAAAATTTATAACGAGAAATCGTTATGATTTTTACGAAGCCTTTCTACCCTCCTCCCTTCTTCCCCTCTTAAAATCTCCTAGGTTTTCCAAAAAAAAAAAGACGCAAAGTCCCTCGTAAAATTTCCTAGGTTTCCCTGGGGAGCGGGATTTTAAACTCTCTTTTGGAGGAGACGCAAAGTCCCTTGTAAAAATTTTAGAGGTTTTCCAAAAAAAGATGTCAAGTCCCTCGTAAAATTTTAGATCACGGAGTGTGCCAGAACTAACATTATAAATTTCTAACTTTTTTAAAAAGGTCTTTGGTTAAAAAAAATATAACCTTCCTATTTTTTAAAAACCTTTCCAGGATTAAAAAAAGTGTTGAGGGGCGCCATAAAAAAATTTCAACGATTTCTAGCTTTTTTGTAAAGGCCCTTGACGGAAATTTCCATTTTTTTTAAAGATTCTTGGCGGAAATTTCGAACTATTTTAAAGGTCTTTTTGGTAAAAAAATATATCCTTCATATTTTTTTTTAAACCTTTCCACGGTTCAAAAAAGTGTTGAGGATGTCATGAAAAATTCTGGCATCCTTTTATTTTTTTTGCTTAAGTCAAAAAAAAATTTACCGGTTTTTGGGTTTGCGCCAGAAAATTGTAGAAAAAATAATTGAAAAATGGTTGAATTAACCAATGCGCTAGAATCCCTGTTTATAATTTATTCAGGTTAAAAAGTAAACAAAAGATAGAGCAACCTAGTTTTCAAATTCTTTTTCCTGCCAGAGTCAAAGTCTCGGACCGACCATCATTTTTCTCAATAATTTCCATACTTTTAAATGGTACAATTTAAATTTTACTACCCAATAGTTTACTTTTGACCACCATTGAGTTTTTAACTCTTTACCAAACGACAAAATTTTAGATCTGTCCAAATTGAAAGCATTTGCAGACGACAAATTGAAAGCGACTGGAAAATTGAAATTTGTTTTGGAAAGGGTAGAAAACATTGTGGGAAAAGGAGAAATGCTGGTTACCAGCATTTTCTCCTTTTCCCATAATGTTTTCAAAAGGCTTTTTTCTCAGGGTCGTTAAAAGTTGGGATGATGTGGTAAAGGATTAATTCCATATACAACAGTATCTCACTTTTTCATGGCCGCAAGTGTATCTGAGTAAATACCGTGTTCCTCAAACCTGTTTGTTTGTTTGAATTGTGTAAAAGCCTTCATCAAAATTATTTCAGATACATCACGGCAGCCAGTGCACATATCCATGATTTCACAATACATGTGGTTTCTATTACCAGTACTTGGTACACAGCATTTTCTCCTTTCACCACCATGTTTTCTACCCTTTCAAAGACAAAGTTCATCATTCTATCAACAATGAATTTGTCATCTGCCAATGCTTTCAATTTAGACGAGTCTAAAATTTTGTTGATTGGTAAAGAGTTAACTCTCTACCACACAATCCCGACTTTTAACGACCCCAAGGAAAAAACCTTTTGAAAACATTGTGGGAAAAGGAGAAAATGCTGGAAACCAGCATTTTCTCCTTTTCTCACAATGTTTTCTACTCTTCCACAAACAAATTTCAGTTTTTGATTCACATTTATTGTCGTCTGCAAAAGCTTTCAATTTGGACTGGTCTAGAATTTTGTCGTTTGGTAAAGAGTTAAGGCCAATACGTAGTAAGGTAATTATCGATCTTTTCATTCATAACGTTTTCATATTTCATCTGTTGCAACTCTCCTCCACTGGGATTGAGTTGATTGGCAGACAAGGAAAGATAAATATTGAGATTGTATGCGAAACTTTGAGAGAAAAGAAGCAACTTCTCAGCATGAATGCTTGCACATGTCCCCACAATATTTTCGGAAGTTTTCTGTTGCAAAGGCATAACAACTGTCTAGTAGAAGGGATATTTGCACTTTGTTTTTGTTTGCTTGTTTGGTGTTTTATTCTGTTTTGACCAATATTTCCACGCCAAAATAATGTCCAGTTGTGAGAAAGGAATGGATCATGTTAACTATTCACCAAACAACAACAATTTGGAGTTATCCAAATTGGATTTGAGTACACATAATACCTTTGGTAAATCCCTTGTTGATTTATGTTCTGTATTTAATATACATTTGCTAAACGGTCGATTGCACGATAATCTTGTTGGTAATTTTACATGTATAGCCAATAACAGCAAAAGTGTGGTTGATTATCATATTGCATCCTCTAATCTTTTCCCATTCATTAGTTATTTTACAGTTCTTGACACGGATGATTCGGACCATTTTCCTTTGTGTAGCCGTCTTATTTTTCATAATCCAAGGGAGATAACTAGAACAAATAACAATGACAGTACTATTGTATTGTTCCCCTTTCAGCGATTTAAATGGAAAGACGAATACAAAGAGAACTTTCTATCCCTCTTTGAGGATAATATCTCGAAATATTTTGTTGAGATTAATACCTTGATAGATTTCGATGCTAATCTTGCAATTCAAAAATTGGTAGATGTCTACAAAATGTTATGAAGGTTGTAAAACCAAACAGTGTGCGCCGTTCAGATTGTAACCCTCCATGGTGGGATGATAAGTGTCATGAAGCAAAGAACCTAAAATATTCATTACTGAGAAGATTTCGGGGCACATACGATCAAACTGATTTCATTAGATATGTAAAAGCTCGTCATTCATTCAAACATATTTTCTCCTTGAAAAAAGCAACTTTATTCAGAAAGAAGCGTCAGTTATTGATAAAAAACAGTGATAACCCAAAAGACTTTTGGCGCACGATACGTCCGCAAAAAGTTACAGAAAGTGTTTCGAGCACCATAAATGAAAATAACATTGAAAAGTGGTTTAATCATTTTAAAAGTTTGTTACATAAAGATGGTCAAATTTACATTAAAAACGCCATTGGGATGCAAATCAATTTAACGCTGAATATGACTTAATTCTAAATGCCCCAATTACATATGGCGAAGTCATGAAGAGTATTCGAAAACTCAAAAATGGTAAAGCTTGTGGCAAAGACGGGATTACCACTGAATTCTATAAAAACTCTTGTCAATTTGTCTCTCCATTCTTAGTACTTATATTCAATGAAATTTTAGATTCCGGCATATTCCCTGACTCCTGGAATGAAAGTGTTATAATTCCAGTGTTCAAGTCAGGATCACATGATAACCCGTCAAATTATAGAGGTATATCTCTGATTAACGTTATGTATAAGATTTTTTCGAGTATTCTAAATGATAGGTTATATGAATGGGCAGAAAGTTATAATCTGATCGATGAAAGTCAGGCATGGTTTCGAGCTGTTTATTCTGTAATTGACAACCTTTTTATATTGCAGAGTATGATACAGAAATACACTTGTAAACCTGGGGGGCGTTTCTACGTACTTTACGTTGATTTCAAGAAAGCGTTTGATTCTTTAGTGCATGATAAGATGTTTGAAGTTTTACTGAAAAGGGGCCTTGGTGGGAAATCATTTAATGTACTTATATCACTGTATTCAAATTTACGAGCATATCTGCGGCTAGGTGATAAATTAATTTGCCTTTCAGCTGTAACATCGGTACTCGACAAGGAGACATAACAAGTCCGATCATATTCAGTCTTTCATTCAGGAGTTATCTACCTTTATCAAACAAACCTGCTAAGGTATTTATATTAGTGAAGACGCTAGCTCGATTCCGTGTTTGTTATATGCAGATGACGTAGCTCATTGTGCAGATACGGTTAACAATTTACAGTTGCAATTAAATACACTATCAGACTTTTGCAAAGATAGTAAATTGGAAGTAAACCTTGCTAAAACGGAAATCATTGCCTATAGAAATGGGGGTCCCCTGATATCGAATGAAAGGTGGTATTTTGATGGAATCAAGATTATGACAACTTCATTTTATAAGTATATGGGTCTTTTATTAACACCCAAATTGTCATGGTTTAAAGCAAAACGCAAACTGGCTTCACAAGCCAAAAAAGCAATTTTTTTTAATTAAAGCTTATCAGTATAATTGGAGAGGTCATCAGATCTCTCCAACAGTGGTGAGTTTAACAGGCAGACTGCCTCAGAAATTGCTGCCTAACTCCATGCTTTTCTGCGAAATCGTTGTGATACACAGTCTATTTCGTCATGGTTTTATAAATAAACCGAAATCAAAAAACTGAAATGGGAAATAGAGGTGTTTTGTTTTTATTTGACGGATTTCAAAAAGGATTTGTTTATTGATTTGATTGCAAATGACCTTCCCAGTGATTGTAATTTTTCATTAAACAAATAAAGCTACACACACACACAAAAAGAATTTCGTTAAAAAAGAGAACAACGCGGGAAAAGATCACGCGACTTGAAAACGTAGAAAAAAGGTCACGTGTCTGTCATGTAATGCAGAAGAGGTTTCTTCTTTTTACACAGCGGCGATCATATAATGCCTTACTTATTTGTTTATATGTACCAAAATATATTGAAATTAAAAGCAATAAGCTATTTGAAAACATTGATGCTGACCTCTCCTGGCTTCTTTTTTAAAGAAGCCAACTTGTTTCGGTTACTTTTTGCACGCTGAATATTTTAAGTTGTTCGATACAATGGTGCTTTCCATACTTACATTCGGGGCAGAGATCTGGGGTTTCGAATATTCTGATATTATTGAAAAAGTTCAAGTACAGTTCTGTAGAGATTTTCTTAGGCGTTAACCACACAGTAAATAATAGAGTTGTGTTATCTGAATGTGGGAGACTACCTTTATGCGTCACCTATATGACTAAAAATGTAAAATATTGGTTAAAAATTGTGCGTATGGAGAATCATCGTTACCCGAGACAGTGTTTTAATTTGTTAAAGGCGCATGATGATTTAAGAAGAATTAACTGGGCAACGAGAGTTAAAAATTTGCTTCTTTCAAATGGTTTTGGCTATGCATGGATTTTTTAAGATGTAGGTGACATTGATCTTTCTGTTAAACTATTTAAATCCAGAATCGCCGATTGCTCTCTTCAGAATCTTCCATATGAAGAAAATTTCCAAAAATCATCTCGTTGTGATCTTTATAAACATATCTGTTCCCTGTTAAATCCAGCGAGATATCTTTGTGTGGATATTTCTTTGAATCTAAAAAGGGCTTTCGCAAGATTTAGATGTTCAAGTCACAAGTTAAATATAGAAGTAGGGCGCCATTTTAATATTGCAAGGGAAGACAGAATATATCATCATTGTTTACTTAAGCATGATCGTATAATACTTGAAAATGAATATCATTCTCTTTTTTCATTGTTCCCTTTTTGAGGCAGATAGGAAAACTTTACTATTTTCGTGGTACAATGGACGAGCTGATTTGACATCTTTTTATAATTTGATGAAACGTAGAAATATAGTCACCATACGAAAAGTTGCAAAATATGTATCAGTTATTCTAAAAAAGAAGGACCTGAGACCATGCATAATTCTAGTTTTTATCACATTATTGACCTTGTTTAAGATGTAATACCCGTTGAGAATTTTCTTTTCTTACACATATCTTAGAGAGGCAATAGGATGACCTTATAAGTGATATCATATTTTGACATCTTTCTATTCTATATCATATCTGGACATCTTTTTATTCTAACCACATAGTCAACCTTGTGTTCGATGTTAAACCCATTGAGAGTTTTCTTATCTTATAACACATCTGAGATAAGCATTCTATGACCTCATGATGATATATTTTTACTGCTTTCCTTTTCCGTTTTATATTTACGCAACTCATGGATTGTTATAATAGTGTAATATTATGCAGTATTTTGGGCCGGTGGCCTTTTTTTTACAAATAAAATATATTGTATACTGTATATGATTAAGAGTCAAAAATATTTTATATCGAAAGTGAAACAAGTTCGATGATTACCTTAATGCTTATCCTGCTAAATAAATTAAATGAAACTTTCAACCCATTAAAAAAAAAAAAAACAGAATAATGCCATTTCAAACTTATTTTTGGGAAAAAAATATCTCCTTATCGGTCAGTGTAGATCTATGATCAGACTGACGTTCTGTGCAGTCTGATCTTGACCTACACTGTCCGCAAAAGGCCAGGGAGTCGCGCTTAGCAGCCTGAGGGCTTACCAGTACTCCTGCCGTGTCGCTGTAGTTCCTAAAGTAGATCCAGCGTATCCCGTGATTCGAAGCCGGAACCGTCGATGTGAAAGGCCGACGACCTACCTCTTCAACGCTGACTCCCACCTGATCAACTCAGCTAGCTTGAATCAAACCTGGATTTTCTAAATACATATGAGCCACGCTCTGACAAAAAAGGGGCTTAATGAATCCCCGTGATGCATGATACAAAAGCAAGTCATCACATGATCATGCATCCGTAAAGCCCATTTTGTCTAACAACCGACTGTATCATGAGTTACAATGGTCCTTTGAAATACGAAAAAATGACCTGTAGCGAACTGCGCAGGCTGACCTGGGTCGATACTTTTCGCAGATGTATTAACCCCCCTTTTCACAGAGCGTGGCTCATATCCAATGGCATAATCATTGAGCCACTGAGGACCGCTGAAACACACGTACGTGTCCGTGTAGGCGTGATGAAATGATTGACTTTTTCAAACAATCCTGAGTTTTCAAGACTTTTTTTGTTTGTTTGAATGACATTTAACACCGCATTCAACATTATTTTGGTCATATCTCGACGGCCTGAGCACCTATCCATGCTTTCCTGGAGTTTTTTTTTTTTTTACTAATACTTTACACAATGCCCTTCCAAAGCAAATGGTACATATAATCGTCAAAACAATGATCAGCGTAGAGAGAGAGAGAGAGCTGTCTCAATGACTATCATCAACTCAATGACTATCATCAATCCTCGGAAAGAAATTGGGGATTCGAACCCGTAATCCTCTGGTCTTAAGTCCTGTCGCCACCCACTGCGCTGCCAGGCTCGGCTTCATGACCTTGAGGTCTTTGAAACGGTAACGGAAAACGAAAAAAATGCTGATAGTTGATAAATTGTGAGGTCACGATGGACACAGGCCTTTAAAGCTCCTTTGGTAACAGTGTTTGGCGATCGAGAAATGAACATTTCGATGTTCTGTGATAGACCAATGGAGCCTCAAAGGCATATGGTATCGTTGTATGCGCATGTCAATATTCTCCGAAGATTAGAAATTTGAAAAATGCCACCTAGTGGAAGATAATGCACATGGTATGGACGGCTGGCCATTTCAGTGTGCAATTTTCAGGTGGGTTAAAAGCTGTGAAATAATTTGCAGAGGAAGCAAACGATGGTCAAGGATCCATCTTATACAAAATAACCTCTTCTGACACGAGTAATGTTGTTAAGTCTTTTCTTCCTTCTGAGAAAAAAAGAGACCATCCGCTTAAATCACGTGACCTAAGTCCCTCTGAATTTTTTTCCTCCACAGCCCGAGAAAACGCTTTCTCAAAAGAAACATAAACACGTCCAGAAGTTTTGTTGATAGTAATGTAATGGCTGTGTCTTAATGTTGCGGCTTCAACATATACCAAATGAAGACTATTATCTTCTTTTTTTTTGGATTGAGTAAAAAGTTTACAAGATTGTGTTCCGGTGTTATACAAGCCAAAAATTCGAAGAACTGTTATAACAATATTTGTGATAAAACGTCGCGTTTAACAAATTCAAACCAAAATGACAGACCTTTGTGTAGGATCCTCTTACGAAAAAAAAAAACCTGTTATAAGCATTAATTGAGTCATGCTCTGTAAAAAGATGGTTTAATGCATCTGCAAAGAGTATCGACTCGTGTCAGCCTGTGCAGGCCGCGCAGGTTGACATGGATGGAAACTTGCTATTCTTAAATTTTCTGCATGTCTAAGGACCACTCTATCTCATGATTCAGTCGATTTTTAGACAGAATGCATTTTATGGATCCATGATAATGTGATGACCTGCTTAATATTATGAATTGCGAAAATGCGTTAAACCCCCTTTTCACAGAGCGCCGCTAAAAAAACAAGAGAATAATACTATTTAATCTCAAGCTTGAAGGAATCCTTTGTCTTTATCATCCCTTAGTCTAGGTTGACATATGCATGAAGAATCGGGTCAAACAGATCAATACTGAAGTATTTATTATAAACAAAAACGCCTAGAAATCTAGCTGTTTACAAAACCCTTTTCTAGATAACAAAAGTCTAGACTCGTTCAAATTCCAACCATTTGCAGACGGCAATTCAGATGTGTCTTAGACTCTGGAATTTGCTTTTGACAGGTAGGAAAACGCTGTGGGAAAAGGGGAGAATACTTGTTACTAGACTCTTTCACAAAATCCTTCATTACAACCACACTAACTTTGTCCTCTGCAAATCATTTCAGTTTGGATGATTTTAAAGCTCTGTCGTCAGGTAAAGACTTATTAAAGTGATATGTAGCTTTTGAAGCGCATTTTCAGATTTCACGCCACAATTCCACAAAGACTTATGAGAATGCCACGCGCATGATCAACTGCATTCGTCGAGCATGTCGCATCGTGTTCATGGCAAATAGGCACGATGACGCCATGTCTTGTCTCTTCAAACAGACGGAGTTCTCGACCTCTGTGTGGATATGGTAGAACTAATCCCGAGAAACAGAATTTGGCGCACTACATGCGAATACGAGTAGATACATGTACATTGACATTACGTATGGATTTGCTTTTCAAATTTTGTGCTCTTAGTTGATTTTCAATAATCCCTGGGAGCTAGCTGAACGTTTTCAGTCTTCTTCGAATATTATTACGATGCTTTTCCCTTTTTAGGGCGGGGAGCAGGGCGCGGAAATGTTTGATTGATTTTAAAAGATTCTAAGATTTTGTTTATTTCTAGCAACTATCAGTATTTTAGATATGTTAAAGCAACCGTGCGTTCATTGATTTCTGTTCCAGAATAAACAGTCATTGTAGGTGACTTTCAGCATACACGAAAAAAAAATAAGACATGTTGCCGTACGTGGACTCAAAACCCGCCACCTTGAACCCAGATTTTAATACCCTAAGAGGTTACATAGCTGTTTAAAGAAAATGAAATACATGTATAGATATTTATAAGAGCTTTATATATTTTGTAAACTTCTTCTTTTTTCTTATTCATTGGTGTTTTTTAAAGCATTGCCTTTCTATTTTTTTTTTAAAGTTCGGTATGATTTTAAACATCTGAATAGTCCCCTTTAATTTTTTTTTTTTTTGGTAAATGGCCAAAACAGTTCATAGAGTAACTTAACCTAGAGCATTTCTTTCTCTCCTGTTCAGAAATCAAAGTCTAAATTTAGATTTTCTGAAATTCTAAAACATAACATAGACTCTTGACCAGAAGACAAAATTAAAGATTCATACACAATAAGTTTTTGCAGACGAAAAATTAAATGTGACTCAAATGATGAGTGTTGTTTCTGAAAGAATATGAAAAAAATATTGGAAAAGAAGAAAAAGCTGGATACCAGAATTTTTCTCCTTTTCCCACAGTGTTTCTTAACCCTTAAGCTGCTAAGGGCGACTCAAAGACCTTTTTGCGGACAGTGTAGATCAAGATCAGACTCCACAAAACGCGCAGTCTGATCTTGGATCTACACAGTCCGATAAGAAGATATTTTTACCCCTAAAATTACTTTGAATTAGCAATATTTTCGTTTTTGCTGCCGTCTTGAAAGTTTCATTTAGTTATTTAGCAGGTTAAGGGTTAAAGCATTTTCATCAAGGTCGTTAAACATGAAATTGCGTCCTAAAGCGATAATGAAATTTACGTTTGAGCAGTAACTCAGTTAAACGTATGTCTCCAAGTTTTAAAAGCACAGGTCCAGGACTCGACGCAACTTTTTTAAAACCTTTCAGCGCTATAGGCCGCAGAAGAGGGCTTTTGAGCACGTCATAGGACAAGATCAGACTGCACGAAATGTGCAGACCTGCTTGGACAAATATTGTCTTCTTGTTAGGTCAAGCCTAATAATAACAATAATAATAATAATAAAATCAAATTTAGTTTCAGAGGGTTGTATTTAGAGCATTCGAGGATATACATGTACATCTATTTTTTTTTTGTGCTGAAAGAGTCGAAAACGAATGATAATGATTTAGCCTATGATTTTAACGATTTAATTAATAGACAACAATAAGGCTTACGAAGATAAACATACGTGTATTAAATGTGATCAAGCAAAGGTTAAAGGCAGAAACAACAACAACAACATTGTGACATTTGAAGAAGATGCTTATTTAGAGCAATTCGTCATTATCCCAAGCTTTTTTAGAGCCAGTGCACCATAGAGGCGCCAGATGTGTAGCGTCTACCTTTTTGGCAAGGGTTCAGGATCACGGACAAATAAATTGATAATGGGTGCGGGTATCGCCTACAATATTAGATTTCATACCAGATCAATGTACCCTGTCCGTATTCTTTTGTTTGGTTCGGCGGAGTAATACATACTTAATTGAGAAATTTCCGTGTCTTCGGTATTTCAGACAGACAAAATTTAACCGAAACAACATGATATATTGGATGACATATAAAAGGAGTTTTAATCACAGTTAAAAGTAAATATCGATATTCTTTTTTATCTATAGGGTATCAGTTCTCAGTTGCAGGATTTAAAATCAAATTTCGCCTATGCATGCATGTTGTAGGCTAGACTGAAGTTCAAGTTTGGTCCAGATATTCTTGCCGTTTATTGACATTGCTCAGACAAATAAAAATCTTATTTGTAAAATTATGAATTTAAAAGTAACGCTTTTATGACAAACAATTCAGTTATTCGCATGTTTAAGTAAATAAATTTTGAACATTGTTGATTCTGTAATTGTCAATCTTTGTTATATTTCACACAGCTTATTATGAGTGTAAAGAAAAATCTAACCTTTTAAAATCCATTGTGTAACTAAAATACGTGTTATTTGTCATAAAAAGCAGTGTATTTATATCTATCTTCTTCCAAAACTAGACAGATGCGTAATATCTAATACCTAAAAAAGACTATGAAAATGCCTTCAAAGATTGGATCTGGAGACTGAAACTTTGCATATCTGTTGGAGGTGAATACTTTGAGGTTAACAAAATAAAAAGTTCAGTAAAATCTTTGAAGAATCAAATTTTAGGTGCTTAGATGCATTCATATTTGAACACTCCTCGTATCATCTTATCTATACTCCAAAATATTTCTCATTTTGTCAGTGTTCTACATTGTGGTATGTATAAAATATATAGTTGCCCCCATAATAAGGAAACTCAGTTACTTGTTTCTTCTCACATGATATGACAGGGTGACTTTACCTGTCGATATTTCAGCAGATTCCAAGATCAACGATACGCCGTACCATCTCGGGTGTTCCCGCCAGGTGTCGAGCAGGTGCTGCTGAACATGGGGGTCACATCCAATATTTACCTGGGTTCCATATCCGTCATATGTCTTGGAATTACCTCAAGATGATTTACAAGGGGTCCCTTATTTTGTATTCTACGTATATGGTGCACAGTAATGGCTTGGATTAAGCCCAACCCTGTAGCAAACTACACCGCCTTTTTATGACCCTTAGGAAGAAAGCCTTCGAAAACATTGTGACCCGGGGAAAATAAAAAGTACCAGCATTTTCAACGTTTTCCAGAAATTTTAGGTCCTTCAACCGACACATTCCATCATTTGAGCCACATTTCTTATGCCTTGTTCGTCCAGTAAAGGGTTAATCTTAAGTTGTAGTAAAATTATTTGACATTTTTTACTTTGGAAGAGTTGTTCTAAAAAGTGTCATGAAACCATTTTCATGCAGTAAATAGTTGTCAAAAAGAACTGTTGAAAAATAAATAGTTGCTTGTTACAAGCAACTTTTTCTCTTCCAAGGATGTTTTTCATAGTCTGGTCTTCATTAATCACTAGGTAATAGAAATTGAGACTTGTTCATGTTAAACGCATTTGTAGACTTGAAATTAAAAGTAGCTCGATTTTAACTTCGAAATGGTAGAAGAAATTATAAGAAAAGGAGAAAATGCTTGTAACCAGCATTTTTCCCCTTTCTCACGATGATGTTTAAAGGCTTTTCTCTTAGAGACGTAAAATACGAGAGAGCTTGGTAAAGCGATATACACTGCACATATGGCCAAGTCGAAGTGAAGTTCATAGCATATTGTATTTGTAAGTAATATTCATTGCTAAAGCGAGAAATTAGATCTGCTGCCATACGACTTTCTGAAACTGGAAAACTCATGAAAGTTGCAAGTAGCGATGCTCCGTGAAAAGGGGGCTTGATGCATTTGCAAAAAGTATCAACCCATTTCAGCCTGCAGAATCCGCGCAGGCTGACATGAGTCGAAACTGTTTTGATATTTGTGAATTTTCTGCATGCCAATGGACCATACAACCTCTGAATAAAGTCGGCTGTCGGACAAAATGTTTTTATGGAACCATAATTATGGGTATATGATGGCTTACTGTGGTGTAACGCATCTTGGAGATGCATTAAGCCCCCTTTTGCCAGTGCGTGGCTCGTATATGTTTGCATAGAAACTAAAAACTACATGTACTCTTTTTTGACGAATTCACAAAATAATATGAATGATTGTGGATAATCTATTACAAATACAAATCAAGAAGCTTTTGAAAATAAAACAAAATAATGCCGACTCCTGGTAGTAGGTACATGTATATCGATGGCGTTCTAAACCCTTATCCTGCTAAATATCTGAAGAGAAAACAAGCCGACAGTAAAAACCCAAATTCTGCTATTTCAAAGTTTTATTTGGGAAAAATATCTTCCTATCAGACAGTGTAGATTCAAGATCAGACTGCACGTGCTGTGCAGTCTGATCTTGACCGATACTGTCCGTAAAACGTCAGTGAGTCACGCTTAGCAGCTACAGGGTGAAAGAAGCAGTTGCTTGTAACCGGAGGTTGCTCCTATTCACAGGATGTTTTCAAAAGCTGCCAACAGGCGGATGAGTATCCTCAGCGTGTATTTATCGTCTTCCCCGCTCTAGCTGTGTAGTCTGGATTACCTGCCCCTACCACTACGTTACAGAGTCCACTCTCTTGCACTACGGATCATTCCCATTCACCTCTGTAGTTGGCTCAGAAAGTAGTCCGTCATCACGTGATATTTTCGTCACATGACCATAACTCAAAATGGCGACACAAACGCCGGTGAAAGAAAGACCAATCGATTGTTTTGTGTGCTGTTCAAACAGCATACTGCCAATCAGACTTAGTGGTAGGAAATGTGAAAAAGAGGGATTTTCTGAAAAGCTTAAATGTCTTTTAACGGACGATAACTTGTTTTTCAATCTTACAAACTTAGATCCATCGGTGTGTTAAATTGTCATCATTCATGGGCGCAGCCATTTTTTTTTTTTTTAACAATTGGCGTAAGATTCTGATCAGTAAAGAAGCTTGAATAAATAGTTCCATTGTATACAGGTAAATTCATCAGTTTGAATGCACCTATAATGTATCCGGAATCATATTTCCTTTGTCTACTTTATTATGTTACACATGAAACAGTTAAACAGTAACAAAACATGTTTTCCTCGGTTTGACAAGATTCTTGTCATTTAGCCCGTAGCAGAGATGTATGCACTCGTCACAACTCGGCCGATTCCGTACCTACATCTAACCTCGTCTGTATAAAGGAGGCTTCCATTTTGAACTACCATTCACATGATCTTAAACATGGCGGCCCCCTATAAATCGCTTAGCAACGACATGAACAACCACGGTGAAGTTATTCACTTCTATCGATCTATCGATGAAAGCTCCCAACGGAACTGATAAACCACGCTAAAAATTGAATGTACAAACTGTTTGCCGACTGAAATATTCTTAGAAAGATAACGACAGAAAATTTACTCATGTTTTCTTTTTTAAGAGGAGCCTTACAATTTCAATAACGGTAAAGGGGCGTGCTTCCGGAGATGTGCGAAATGTACCGTGTAGGTGCATATCAAGCTACGTGATACAGCCGAGGGATTTGATCCACTCGTTACAACTCGGCCGATTCCGTACCTATATCTAACCTCGTCTGTATAAGGGAGGCTTCCATTTTAAACTACCAATCACATGATCTTAAACATGGCGGCGCCCCTGTAGATCGCTTAGCAACGACATGAACAACCACTGTGAAGTTATTCACTTCTATCGATCTGTCGATGAAAGCTCCTAACGGAATTGATAAACCACGCTAAAAACTGAATGTACAAACTGTTTGCCGACTGAAATACTCTTAGAAAGATAACGATAGAAAATTTACTCATGCGTTCTTTCTAAAGAGGAGCCTTACAATTTCAATAACGGTAAAGCGGTGTGCTTCCGGAGATGTGCGAAATGTACCGTGTAGGTGCATATCAAGCTACGTGATACAGCCGAAGGATTTGATCACCGTATCTCCCGAGGTATGCCGAATGGGATTTGATCACCAGATCACCCGAGGTATGCCGAATGAGATGTATGGTGAGAGTAACGAACGACAACTCTGCTCGGAGATTGTACAGAGTCGGGCAAAGCGCAATAATGGCGGCCTCCATGGCGACCTCAATCTTAGGACTAAATGCTTTCCTTTTTTTCTTAATTTCAGGTGATCCAATTTGATCAGTGAATAAAATGAGATCAATTTTGTACAAAATATACATTACCATATCTAAAACGTACTTTTGGGATATGGTTTAAATATAAACTGGACTATGAATCATTTTAAAAGTAGCCCTGTTTCCGGACGTGATATCGGTCCATTGAAATTTAGGATACTTAAAGCATTTCTGATACATAGTTTTTTTCGCTAAATATGAACGACAATTAAATAACTAACTGCCATTACTTTTTTGCAACCGATCTGTTTTCAATTCAGTCTCAAGCAGGATGTGATCAAGTGAAATACAATAATCCGTTACTTCTACATATTACAAACCGGGGCCGCCATTATTGCGCTTTGCCTGACGTACTTTGGAAGTAAGCAGGGTACCAGACTATAGCTATACGTAGCATATACATGTACGTTTTTCAGGATTAGTTCTACTTATAAGATAATGTTACTTAGTATCATAAGTGAGTCACGCTCTGTGAAAAAGGGAGTTTAAGGCATCTTCCTTTTATTTTGGTACACTGACGGCCGTGAGACAACGGTATAAGTGCGAGCGTTAAGTTCCAAACTTTGAGAGTTACTGAGTATTTGGTTTTCTTTACGATTCTAGGCCAAAAAGAATGTCCCTGTGTGCAAGACGGCGGCTCTGGTTCGTCCTGGTTTTATGGTGCATAGGAATATGGTCAAGTATGTGGAGTTTAACCTATATTAAGCACAGTAAGTACAATTGGCATGCACAGTCAAAGGTTTGTGTGTGGGGGGGGGGGGGGAAGAAAGTTCATTTGGGGTGTTTTATACAGCTTTTAATCCATATCCCTCATAATAAGTTAATTTTTCAAGCCGATACTAAAAACTCGAAAATGTTTTCTCAAACTTGGAGAAAAATATCTCCTTATCGGACAGACTAGATCAAAGATCAGACTGCACGTTCTGTGCAGTCTGATTTTGATCTGCACTATCCGCAAGAGGTCAGCGAGCCGTGCTTAACAGCCTAAGGGTTAACAACATTTCAGTCATATCACGGCGACATCTCTATTGTTTAACCCATATCCTGCCAAATAAGTGAATCGGACAGTGTAGATCAAAGATATGACTGCACGTTCTGTGCAGTCTGATCTTGATCTACATTGTTCGCAAAAGGTAGGTGAGCCGCGGTTAGCACCGTAAGGCTTAATAACATTTTACTCATATCATATCATGGAGACATCTCAGTTGTTAACACTTATCCTGTTTAATAAGTGAATTGAAACTTCAATCAAGCCGAAAGTACAAATCCAAATTTTGCTATTACAAAGGTACTTTGGAGGTAAAATATCTCCTTATTGGACAGTGTAGATCTAAGATCAGGCTGCACGTTCAGTGCAGTATAATCTTGATCTACATTGTCAGCTAAAGGTCCGTGAGTCGCGCTTAGTAGCTTAACCCTTTCCCAAACAAGCCCCGGTTTTCACGTGTCTGCAGTACAAGTCTTTTGTAAACACTGTGGGAAAAGGAGAAATTGCTCGTAACGAGCAATTTCTCCTTTTCCCACAGTGTTTTCTACCCTTTTTGAGACCTTTCTGCCATTTTCATCAAATTTAAAATTGTCGTCCGCAAACTCTTTCAATTTGGACCAGTCTAAAATTTGTCGTCTGGGAAAGGGTTAAGGGTTAATGTTTCTCCTAGGGTTCACCAGTACCGGACAGGTTCTCTGCAGTTCCTTGTCCACAATGTTTCACCTCCTTTTATTCAAAAGTCATACAAACGAGTTACTCCGGCACAGCGTACAAGTAGCATCATTATTTCACATGGACAGACAAAGAGGATGGAATGACGGATACTCAAAATATCTTACTTTTGGTAGATCTACAAAAGCGTAATGCCCATAACGCTCCATTCGCCAGTGTGTAATGTCATAAAGAAATAAGGCTACTGTACATGCTTTTTTTCCCCTTAAAACATAAAGTTATTCTCATAAAAAAAGCCCACTCACTCTGGACCAAGTTTCCACTACGTCATTGTTAAGCCGGTTTGACATAAAACGAACTTTTCTCGGTGACGTAGAAGAAACGCAGTGGAAGCCGATACGGACGTCATGCGATTTTTCTAGACTTAATTGACGTAGATGAACTTTGAATATGTTCAGGAAAATAAAAAAGAAGTGAGGCTGTGATCGGATTATGACGCAGAAAAAGACTTAATAAGCGACGGAATCGGCGTAGCACAAACGTATCATGAACGTCATATGGTTTTCTGTGACGTAGGCTAGTACAAACCTGGGCTGCCATTCACTAAACTGCGTACGCACGAAATTGTGTATTCAATTTTGGTTAGCAGGCATCAACCCTGAAAACAAGTTTCACTTAACTGCAGAACTTCACAATTTGAGTAAGCATTTGAATAACTTTAGGCCAGTTCATACCTATGGGTAGCCTAAAGCAGGAATCGTATATGAGTATACACAATTCCAAATAATTTGCGTAAATCTACACAGTCTAGAGAAAGGAAGCCCTTGTATGGACGTGAAAGATTGCATTATTATCAAGAAAACTTGAGAGAGCAGCAAGCGCGTAGGGCCATCTGAAAGGTCTTAAAAAACAAACGCCTTGCGTTGTGCATGTTTCATCAAGAGCGCGACAAACAAAGTAGGGACGTGCTTGTCGTACCGACGTGCTAAAGACGTAAAACCACGTGACTTGAAAAACCCTTTTTTCCCCTGCATTTAATCCCGTTTTCTCTGCGTTTGTAAAATTTAACCCTTAGGCTGCTAAGCGCGATTCAAGGACCTTATGCAGACAGTGTAGATCAAGATCAGACTGCACAGAACGTGCAGTCTGATCTTGGATCTACACTGTCCGATAGGAGACATCTTTCACCAAAAATACCTTTGAAATAGCAAAGTTCTGATTTTTACTATCGGTTTGAAAGTTTCATTCGTTTATTTAGCAGGACAAAAGTTAAGGACTCAGTAGGCCTACGCTCTTTGAGGATTTTGTCTAAGGCCCAACACACACTCGACAAGTTCACAAAGACCTTAAAGTACTGCCTTCTGAACACTTGTCAAACTCAGGTTGCTTAAGCTGCTCTACGTCCACGCCCCAGCCAGAATGTCACTGCGCTTTGCACGTCCCGGCTGAGTTTTTTCGCGCCCTTGACCAAACACGCACCACGTCATCTACGTTTTTACTACGTTCTTTCCAAGACCTTTTACCACGCACTTACTGCGTGTTTACTAAGTGTTCATTACCTCTTCGTTATCTTATAAATCCAAGTTCTCGCACGCTGTGTTCTCATTCATTTCGCAGTTTTTTTTTGTTTTGAAAGAATAGATCTAGTGCAATCCATCCCGTCCATATCAAGTTTGTCAGCGAAAAAAATATCAAATAAGGTTCACTTCACATTGATACTACGTCAATGCTGCTGTTTCCACGTACTTACTGAGTCCCTACTGGTTCCTAATTCGGTCACGTCCTCGCTACTTCTTTTTTGACCATGTCCGAAATTCACCCACGTCAGTAAAAGTAATAAAGATCGGATCACGTCCTTAGCGGTTCTACAGCATTCCTTTTACGTTGGAAAAGTTCGTACTGCGCTGGACTGGTTTTACATTGGCATAGTGGCACTTGGACTAGTGTGTCTAGGTCCTTCCGCGTACTGTGGATTAAAATCCGATTGCACAAAACGTGAAATATGTTCTTGCATCTACACTGTCCGTTAGTTTTTCAGATATATGATATATATGTACACCAAGAAAACCTTAAAATTGCATATTTTTTTCCGGACTGTGAAAATCTATTTGGTAGTTCTAACATGTATTTAGCTGTTTGGGGTAAAATATCAGTCTCGGCTCGGAGTGCGCAATGAATTTAAAACCCCTGTTACGCTATCTAGTCACGTCATGATGCCCTCTGGACCTGTCCCTTGGATGCAATCGTTGGGCACAAGACGAGTGCCGCCAGCATGCTGGATTGAACCAGGATTTCCTAATCATAGAAACATTGTTTAATGAAGAACCCAGTTAATCAACTTGAATAAACCTTACAATATATACTACATGTGAAATCATAGCAGCATAAGGAGAAATTTCTCATAAGGACCAATTTCTTTTTTTCTTTTTTTTTTTTAAATCCTGGCTGTTCTCAAAATATGTTTGGTTAATAGATTAATGGTTACAAGACATATTTTCTGGTTTTCAGGCTTACATGGAGGCAGTGTGACCACACATTTTTCGGAAAATGGACTCTCAGTGACCAATCAACAGAGTCCTGGGGTATTGTCATTCTCCAAAAAAGCTGAAAAATTGTCAATCTTCAAGAAAGCTGAAAAATTGCCTGAGCAGGTGGGCAAAGATATGAGTACATGCCACTATCTAAATTTAGCTCTAAACTACAAGATTTACGACAGTCCATTTTGGAAGCATTTGCAGACATGTTATATAAGGCTGAAATAAAAGAATTTGTCTTGGAAAAGGTAGAAAACGCGGTCAGAAAAGGAGTGAATGCTGGTTACTTGCATTTTCTCCTTTTACAAAAATATTTTCCCAAAGCCTTCTGCCTTATGATCATAAAATTGGGATTGTTGGTAAAATGTTTTGAATACTTATTTCAGATAAACAAACTACTGATACAAAAGACACAAACACATTAATTTGTTGAAGAGTTGATTTAATTGTACAGAAAATATTGTGTGAAAAAGTGCAATTGTATTTGGCAAGATTATTCTTTACCAACCAATCCTGTTTCAACGAGCCTGTGGAGAAAGGCTTTTAAAAACAATGTACAAAAAGGAGAAAATGCTGGTAACCAGCCTTGTCTCCTTTTCCTGAAATATTTTCCACCCTTTAAAAGACATTCCCATTATTTGAGTGACAAGTCTTCCGTAATTTTAACAAATGCGAACTAAACTTCGCAAATAATAGTTAGAGTTCTATTTATATGCCTACTTATTTATTCAGCATTAAGGTCAGGATCAGGGTCCGTATTCACCAACCATTCTTAAGAACGTTCTTAGACTTATTCTTCAAGATTTTCCATGTTTGAAAGTAACTTAAGAATGGTTGGTGAATACGGACCCAGGTTACATGAAGTAGGCAAAAGTTGACTAATAGTTCTTGGTAATTGGTCATTGAGAAAATAAATAATTTTTCACCTCATTACCAAATGACAAAAATTTGTACTCAACCAAATTGAGAGCATTTGCAGACTACAAGTTAAAGGTAGCTCAAATGATGATTTCTATCTTTGATAGGATAGAAACCATTGTGGAAAAAGGAGAAAATGCTGTTTACCCTTATTTCTCTTTTTCAAACAATGTTTTCAAAAGCCATCTCTTCCAACTCTCTCCTAAAACTCGTGGATTTTTGGTAAAGGATTAAAAATTTTGTGTTCTTTCAGGTGGGCAATGCATATTTCAATATCAAGGTTATCAAAGAAGAAATGTCCAGGAGAAAAGCCGTCATTAAACAATTTTGTGATAATCATCAACATGGAAAGAAAAGCCAATATTTCAAGGAATACCTCGGGCACATTATTGTGAACAGGAAAAACAAAATTATGTATTGTTATGTGCCAAAAATTGCCAACACAAATTTCCGTCGACTATTTCTACATTTACAAGGAGCTGTCAGCAAAGGGGAGATGCCAAAAATCACTGGATACGAAATTTACACAAAGTATGCAAAAGAATTTCTTTACTTAAATGATCTCAATGAACGGCAGAGACGTAAATTACTAAAAGACTATAAAAAGGTCATATTTGTACGTGAACCACTGGAAAAATTATTATCTGCATTCCGGAACAAGTTTTTTCATCCAAACAGAGCGCAAAGAAAGTTCTACATTCAAAGATACCAAGAATTCTACAGATCTCATCCACATAAGATAAGAAAAAATTTAGAAGACAAACCATTAACTTTTCAAGAATTTCTTGATTATTGGTCAGATTCTTTTGAGCAAGACAGTTTCATCAATGAGCATTTTTTGCCAAGTCATGAACTTTGCAATCCCTGTGAAATACAGTATGACTTTATAGGCAAATATGAAAACTTGGAGGTTGAAGTACGGTTTATTTTTCAAAGTTTGGGAATTGACATCGAGTTTCCACAAAGAAACGATAATTATTCAGTGTCTTCAACTCGCGATCTGGTGGAAAATTATTATCAAGACATTCCTGATCCCTTATTTAAGAGAGTTTGGAACTTACTACGGAATGACAGCCAGTTGTTTGGGTACTCTTTACCACCATGGGCTGTGCAAAAGTTGACATAAACAGACAAGTTTATTATACACTTTAAACAGTTTACAAAATGACCAAATTTCATGCTTGTCCAAATTGAAAAGCATTTGCAGATGACAGATGAAATGTGCCTAAAATGATGGGATTTGTCGATGAAAGGATAGTAAACACTGAAGGGAAAGATAGTAAACATCGTGCAAAAAGATAGAAAGGATAGAAAAAATATTGTGGAAAAAGGAGAAAATACTGGTTACCAGTATTTTTTCCTTTCTCCACAATGTTTTCAAAAGCTTTCTCCTCTGTGGTTGTAAAAACATAAGACTGTTTGGTAAAGGGTGAAAGCTTAGAAGTGAAATCCTAGAAAAATAAGAACGAGTGGCGTCAACTTTGGGACTGTTCATTGGCTCAGACATTCGGCGCGAGTACTGGTGTAGTTTCCAGGAAGCAGAATCGAGAGAGATTAGTACAAGTTGCAAGACATTGTGGGAAAAGGGGAAAAATGCTTGTTACCAGCATTTTCTCCTTTTTTCCACAAAGTTTTTTTAATCCTTTCCCAAACAAGCCCTGGTTTTCACATGTCTGCAGTACAAGTCTTTTGAAAACACTGTGGTAAAAGGAGAAATTGCTCGTAACGAGCAATTTCTCCTTTTCCCACTGTGTTTTTTACCCTTTTGGATAACTTTCTGCCATTTTTATCAAACTTAAAATTGTCGTCTGCAAACTCTTTCAATTTGGACCAGTCCAACATTTGTCGTTTGGGAAAGGGTTAAGCCTTCCCTCCTATGGTTGTTCATGTGGTAATGAATGTCATTCAATCCTCAGAAAATTTGGCCAAGCTTAGAGTAATTATACAAAATCTAAAATTGTTCCTTTTTCCAAATATTTTCAAAAAGACCCATATACATGTATTCCATTCACTATTATAATTTTTGTATGTGATATCTTATTTCATTGAGTCTCAAATAAAATGTTTCCAACTTGCAAAAGTCCCAAGATCTTATTTATCATATTTTGCTGTTTAGACACAACTGTCTAAAAGTACCATCCACATTTACAAGTCATACAGCCACGACTGTCCGGTGCCACAATCTTCTTCCTCATGAAACAGTTACGGCAAACAATTGCTGGACAACCTGCAAAATAGAGATAAACCTATCTTTAAACATTTTACAAATGACAAAATTTCAGACCTGTCCAAATTAAAAGCATTAATTTTTTCAAATGACAAATTGAATGAAACTCAAATATGGAATTTGTCTCTGAAAAAATTGTGGGAAAAGGAGAAAATAATGGTTACTATCATTTTCTCAATTTTACCACAATGTTTTCAAGAGCCTCTTTTTTCGAGATTATTAAAATCTGGGATTGCTTGGTTAACAGTCATCTAGGGGAAGAAAAAATTTGGTTGCTTAACACAGGGTGTGTCTGTGATAGAGGTTAAATTTAGAACACAACATCACTTTATGTGGCTGTTAAAGAGAGGTTTCTACAAAGGTGGCCTTTAACACAGCTTTTACTGTAGTTATAATTCATGTCAACCCTTTCAAGGTGTAAAACGTATGACAAAGGAAACCGAACGAAATATGACATTTGACATAACCTGGTATCGTTCTCGCACTTATCATGCACAAAGAAAAGTGGTTCTACAAAAATATCTAATATTTCAAAGATTCATCCTTATAGAACAGTAGTTCGGATATGATCTTGTAAATCACTGGTAAACAGATTACGTATTACTATATCATTAATATAGCAAAAGTGATTAGTTTTTTTCTTATCTCATATGGCTGTGAAATTTGTGATTGTACTAAAAAAACCAGAAGCAGTGTCTATTCTAGAAACTGAAAATGAGGGGGAATTTTCCCCGCTCCATGTAAAAAATCGGAGAGATTTTCAAGAAATAGGCAGGACAATCTTTGAACAGATAGAAAACATATACATGTAACTCATGTAACAGACATTTATTCCTGTCTGAAAACTAGACAGTGTGCTCACTGATATGTCAAAAGAGTTTCTGGAATATCCTTCTCTAGAAATTAAATTAATTTTTGAAAAACAGATAAGAGTAAGACAGTAGTGGTATGCATCCAGAATCATAGTACTGACAATGATAAATTAATTCTGATAAAATTCATCACATTCATCATCAGACTTTTTCATTGGTAATTTTTAACATGGGACTGTCATGCATTGGGTCAGAATTTATGTGGGATCTAAAAAAAATAAGCGCGAATTCCGCAATTGCATGTCCTAGAATAGACACTGCAAAAGTATGTTCAACTCCTGTCTAAACCAATCTCTTGTTTCTGAAATATAGTATCCACAATTAGGCTGTAAAATGGCAAGGTACCATTTAGTAGCAGTATCAAAAATACAAATTAACTTTGTTAGAGATGCTACTAGCCTGCTCCCTGAACTCCTTACCAGACAACAAAATTGTAGACATGTCCAAATTGAAAGAATTGGCAGACAAGTTGAATGTTACTCAAATGGTGGGATTTCTTTTTGATAGGGAAGAAATCATTGTGGGAAAGGCAGAAAACACTTCTTACTGGAATTTTTTCCTTTTTCCTCAATGTTTGCAGAAACCATATACCAAAGGATCAATATGAAATATGGGATTGTGTGGTAAAGGGTTAATTCTAGTGGCTTTTCTGGACATTGTGAGTTAAAGTCAGACAGCAAGTGGAGTAGAAAGAATATCAAACAGTATACAGACCAGACTAGAACTGTCACAATGGGTGACTTAGAACCTCAATCTTGTTCTTTGTCAGTGAAGGAGATTGCACACCACTCACAAAATAATTAAGTTAAAAGGGAGATAATTCTTGAATAATTCAACGCAGACATTTGAAAATTGCATCTTGCAAATCTACAGTTTCTGCTGGTTTATACCATAGTTGTAGAGTGTAAAAAAAAAAAAAAAAAAAAATGACGGTAAAACTGAAACATTTAACGACCCTGAAGAAGGTGTTTGAAAACATTTGTTAGAAAAGGTAAAAATGCTGATAATCAATATTTTTTCCGCTTTCAAACAATATTTTTCACCTTTTCAAAGAACAATTTCAATCAGTTTAGAAAAATTGGTCATCTGCAAATGCTTTCAGTTTGTCATTTGGTACAGAGTTAAGTACATAATACTAAAAAATGTCTATGTTTAACTCTTTACCACACAATCCTGACTTTTAACAACCCTAAAACTGAAGCCTTTTGAAAACATTGTGGGAAAAGGAGAAAATGCTGGTAACCAGCATTTTCTCCTTTTCACACAATGTTTTCTACCTGTCCTACGACAAATTTCAACTTTAAAGTCACATTTAATTTGTCGTCTGCAAATGCTTTCAATTTCAACTGGTCTAAAATTTTGTCGTGTGGTAAAGAGTTAAGGGACGATAATTCTGGAAAGATTCAAAGCAGATTCTGAAAATTGCATCCTATATACATGTATTATAGATTTCACAATTTCTGGTCAATCATACAAAGTTTCAAAACAATGAAGCTAACTGCGGGAGGTTGTAACACAAGAACTACTGTTAAGTGTATTACCGGTATGCAAATGATGTCAAAGTTGCAGGGAGATAACTCTTAACCTTTTACCAGATGACAAACTTTTAGCCTTGTCCAAATTGAAAGCATTTGCAGATGACAATTTCAATGTGGCTCAAATGGTGCAATTTTTCTTTGATAGGGTAGAACCTTTTCCCACAATGTTTACCAAAGCCTCTTTCCCAGGGTTGTTAAAAGGCGGCATTGTGTGGTAAAGGGTTAACTCTTTGCCACACAACAAAATTTTAGACATGTCTGAATTGAAAGCATTTGCAGAGGACAATTTAAATGTGACTCTGACCATGCAATCTGTCTTTCCCAGGATAGAAAAAAATGTGGATAAAAGGAGAAAATGCTGGTTACCAGCATATTCTCCTTTTCCCATAATGTTTTCAAATGGCTTCTCCCTCAGTGTTGTTAAAACTCAGGATTATGTGGTTAAGGGTTAAATGCTATAAGTCATATATCTAAAAAAATAATCTTGCACATGTAGAGTTTCTTATCAACAGATGAATACAGTTTCATTACAATAGCATTAAAATTGGTGCAGCATCGTACAAAATACATGTACCCTTGTTAAGCCTTAAAGTGTCTTTCAGAACCATAGTAACCTTTGCCGCCAGTGTAGACCAGATCAGACTGCAAAAACATGCAGTCTGATCTTTTATCTGCACTGTCCACTTTGCTAAATTTTTATAGACAAAAGCCAAGAAATTGCAATTACTTGGGTCTCATTTTTCGACTGAAAATGTCTCTTGGGTGTTATCGGGCACTCTATGGTGAAGTGCATTATACAAATGATGTGGCAGTTGAAGGGGGGATAACTTTTCACAGCTCAGTCATTTATCAGAAAACTGTATCTTGCTCATTGTATAGTTTCTTGTTAACAAATGGACAAACTTTCATTACAATAGCAGCAATACTGAAGGAAGACTTTGCACACTAAAATGCCTATGTGCATGTACACAGACAGATGAAGGGAAGGAAATGGACAAGCTAGTGCCAGAGTGCCCACAAAAATATTCTTTCTGATGAAGTATTATTAGGCCAGTCAATGGGCAAGGTACTGTTGATATAGGTAGTAGTATCAGAATTACAAATTAACCTTGTTAAAAAAAGCTACATGTATAAAGATATATGGTGACACATCAAAGGTTTGTTCAATAACTATTTTCCAAGCTTGATTAACCCTCTCTGCCCCAATGGCAATCCTAGTTGCTTTCATGGAAAGTAGATTGAGATCAGACTGAACAGGTAGTAGCCAGATTATCCCACAAAATTAAAGGTTCAAGATAGAACAGCATGTTCAGCCCTAGGCCCATATTCACCAACCAGTCTTAATCTTTATCTAATTCTCAAAAACTTTCTAAAAGTAACACAAGTTTTGATTGGCTAAACCAAGTGGTTAGATTGATAGGTACTATTAGAATCAGACTAAGAATACAATTCAAAATGTTATTTAGTTAAGCCAATCAGAAACGGTGTTACTTTCTAAATCTATAATGAGACCAAGGATACAGTTTAGAACAATTAGTCAATATTGCCCTGAAGAACCTAATTCCTTAAGCTGCAAAAGAACTCAAAGATTTCCAGCCAATACTGAAAACCCATAGTTTACAATTTAAAAAATTTGCTTGTTTGAGGAATCTCACCATGTCATACAGTGTAGATCTATATATGCATGTTCTGTACAAATGCTTTGGATATGGACAAGTCTAAAATCTTGTGTTGTAAAGAGTTAAAATCAAACCTACACCGACAGTGGCATGGGTACCCATAGGGTGTTACTGTGTCCACCTCATAAAACCCGTTTTCACAGTACTGTTCACACAGGCTTCTTTCACACGCCTCAGAAACTGAAATACAAACCACAAGTCAGCTCAATTGAGAATCTTTCATATGAGTAATGTTCTGTGAAAAGGGTACAAAAAGTATTGACCCAGGTCAGCATGCAAAGTCCATGCAGGCTGACCTGGGTCAAATTTATTTTTCCATTGGTCATTTTTCTGCATGTCAAAGGGTCATTTTACCTAATGATTTGGAAAAAAGAGACGTTATGGATCAAGAATTACATGATGACTTGCTTGGTATAATGTATTACAGAGATGCATAAAATTCCCTTTAGCCACGGAATGGTTCATATGTTTTCAAGAGATGATTGTTTGGCTGATGCAATTTTTCATTTGTGCTTTGAAAATAAAGATGAGAGTATTTCTTGTCATTTGTTAGTGATTTCAAATCTGATTGTCATCAAGAGTACTGCTGCTGCAGTAGAAAGATCATTCTTGCAGCAAACGAAAACAGTCACAAGCAATGATTTAACCCTTTACCCCATAATCCTGATTTTTAACAAACTTGAAATAGTAACCTTTTGAAAACATCTTGAGAAAAGGAGAAAATGCTGGTAGCCATCATTTTCTCCTTTCCCAAAATGTTTTCTACCCTTTCAAAGGTAAATCCCACAATTTGAACAACATTTGGACAACTCTAAAATTTTGCTGTGTGGTGAAGAGTTAACCCTTAACCAAACAATCCTGGGTTTAAAATGACCCTGAGCACAAGGTCTTTTGAAAGCATTATTGAAAAAAGGATAAATGCAGTTTACCCGATACCACACAATCGCAAATATGACCCCAATTGAGGCTTTTCAAAACATTGCAAGAAAAAGAGAAAATGCTATTTACCAGCATTTTCTCTTTTTCCCACAATGTTTTGTATCTTTTTAAAACAAATTTCATTATTTGGGCCACATTTAATTTTTCGTCAGCAAATGCTTTCAACTCAGACAAGTTCAAAATTTTGTCATTAGGTAAAGAGTTAAGCAGCATTTTGTCCATTTCCCTTTAATGTTTTCTACACTTCCAGAGGCAATGCCCATCATTTGAGCCATTTTTAATTTGTCGTCTGCAAATGCTTTCAATTTGGCCGAGTCAAAATTTCAGTAATCTGGTAAAGGGTCTAAAAGACTGGGTCCAATCTTTAAAACCTAGTATTGCAAGTCCTCTGCTACATATATAAATTACAATAATTTGGTGGAAGATACTAGTCTATTTTTTGTTTGTTTTAGACTCTACTTGACAGTTTTTGGTTTATGTACACATCCAAATTACACACCTTTGCCACAATAATTTCCGATCCCTGAGAGCCTATGAAGTCATCTGGAACTAACAGTATTAGAATATGTCAGTCATGGACAAAGAATCTCACAACTTTCATACACCTTTAACCCTTTACCAGACGACAAAATTTTAGCCTTCTCCAAATTGAAAGCATTTGCAGACGACAATTTCAGTTTGGCTAAAATGGTGCAATTTTTCTTTGATAGGGTAGAAAACATTGTGGGAAAAGGAGAAAATGCTGGTTACCAGCATTTTCTCCTTTTCCCACAATGTTTTCAAAAGGCTTCTTTCCCAGGGGCGTCAAAAGGCGTCATTGTGCAGTAAAGGGTTCAAAAGCAAGCATTTGAGCATGTTTGACTCTCTTTTTATATTTTATGAAAATACAAATGAGCCATGTTCTGTAAAAAAGGGGGTTTAACTCTTTACCACACAATCCCGAGTTTTAAAGACCCTAAGGAAGAAGCCTTTGAAAACATTTTGGGAAAAGGAGAAAATGCTGTTTACCAGCATTTTCTCCTTTTCCCACAATGTTTTCTACCCTATCAAAGACAACTTCCATCATTTGAACCACATTTTAATTGTTGTTTGCAAATGGTTTCAATTTGGACGTGTCTACATTTTTGTGGTGTGGTAAAGAGTTAATGCATCTGTAAAAAGTATCAATAAAGGTCAGCAGTCTAATACGGGTTGAAACATTTTTTTTGCTATTGGTAGATTTTCTGTATGTCACAGGACAGGTCTACCGCATGACTCGGTTGGTAGCTTAACCCTATCCCAAACAAGCCCTGGTTTTCACGTGTCTGCAGTACAAGTCTTTTGAAAACACTGTGGGAAAAGGAGAAATTGCTCATAACGAGCAATTTCTCCTTTTCCCACAGTATTTTCTACCCCTTTTTGAGAACTTTCTGCCATTTTCATCAAATTTAAAATTGTCGTCTGCAAACTCTTTCAGTTTGGAAGGGTCTAAAATTTGTCGTCTGGTTATGAGTTAACAAAATGGACTTTATATATTCATAATGTGATGTCTTGCATTGTATAATGCACCAGGGAGATGCACCCCTTTTTGCCTGAGAATGGCTCAAATAATGTTTGTAATTATGCAAATTGATTCATTACCTTCAAAAACAAATTTGCAGCTTATGTTTTTCTAAACTTCTCACAAAAATAATAACAATCAATATATGCATGTATAAAGTTTACATCCATGAATACATATGAGGCTCCTTGTAAGCAATTTCTACTTCTGCCACATGTTTTCAGAAGTGATTAGCTGCAATGTACATCTCCTGAAGTCATCTGCAGAAAGGAATGAAAAACTGCAAAAAATATGAACGAAATATGATTAAACATTTTCCTTACCTGGACACAGAAATGATGCACAGAAAATCTGCAAAACAAACACCCCTACGATTCTGTTTGAACAAAACATGGCTGACAGTCAGCAAACAACAAGCTTAATGGTGGAGAAACATCTTTTTCTTGAGCATTTATATCATATCCATGAGCCACACCATGTGATAGGGGTAATTATGGATATTAAGCCCACCATTTTAGCCCTTCAAGCACCAAATTAGTACAATGGATATTTTCTATCAAGAAAAATTACTGCAAATTAGTGTCAGCCAGGCTGTTTTCAAGCAGAATATCTCACATAGTGGACACTGTAGACCCAACATCAGACTGAACACTTTGTGCAGTCTCATCTCGCGATACACTGTCTGCAAAGGCAACTAAAGTCATGAAAAACGCAGAAAGGGTTAGGATAATTCTGACTCTTTTCCTTGGTATAGAGACTTTGAATTCCTATTGAAATTGAATACCTTGTGAAAAATTAGAAAAATAGACAAGAAAAAAATGCATGTGGATAGATAACCAACATAAACGATAATACCAAGACCCCCCCCTCCCCCCTTTCCCATTCAGATGGCTAATTTTGGAATCCAGTACTAGTAGTAGAGTTGAATTCATAGTAGTTGGTGAATACACAGAGTGTCAGTAAAGAAAGTATACAAACAAAGAGAGCAAGAAAAAATTTAATTCAACAATCAAATTCTCATACAAAAATTGCAAAACAAATCACATGCCATAAATTAATCCTTTACAAAACAATCCCAAGTTTTAACCCTTTCCCAAACAACAAATTTTTGACTGGTCCAAATTGAAAGAGTTTGCAGACGACAATTTTAAATTTGATGAAAATGGCAGAAAGGGTAGAAAACACTGTGGGAAAGGAGAAATTGCTCGTTATGAGCAATTTCTCCTTTTCCCACAGTGTTTTCAAAAGACTTGTACTGCAGACACGTGAAAACTAGGGCTTGTTTGGGAAAGGGTTAGGGACCCTGATGAAGGCTTTTTTGATAACATTGCGGGAAAAGGAGAAAATGCTGGTAACTAGCATTTTCTCCTTTGCCCACCGTGATTTCTACTGTTTCAAAGAGAAATTCCATCACTGCGCTACAATGAACTTGTCAGCTGCTAATATGCTTTAATTTGAACAAGTCTAAAATTTTGTCACACAATCCCGAGTTTTAATGACCCTGAGAAAGAAAGCTTTTGAAAACATAGTGGAAAAAGGAGAAAATGCCGGTAACCAGCATTTTGACCTTTTCAAACAATGTTTTCTACCCTTCCTAAAAACAAATGTAAATTTTTTGAGTCACAATTTAATTTGTTTTTGTAAGAACTTTTCAATATGGACTAAACTTTTGTTGTCTGGTAAGAGTTAAAATTAGTACCATGACTCAAACCTGTTACAAAAAGCTGATCTAATATCCCAAACAAGGTCTTTGATGAAGATAATATAAATTGAAGCTAAAAATTCAATATGCAGAAATATGGGTATTTTCAGTCAGGAAAAAACACCCTTAACCCCTTTACCAGATGACAAAATTTTAGCCTTGTCCAAATTGAAAGCATTTGCAATGACAATTTCAAGGTGGCTCAAATGGTGCAATTTTTCTTTGATAGAGCAGAAAACATTGTGGGAAAAGGAGAAAATGCTGGTTACCAGCATTTTCTCCTTTTCCCACAATGTTTTCAAAAGGTTTCTTTCCCAGGGTCATTAAAAGGCAGCATTGTGCGGTAAAGGGTTAAGTTTTCTCCTAATTCATTGCACCAACAGTTCTCATTGCATGAGCTGACATTCTAAAACTGCTTGTACACTGTGTTCTGATTGTATGGTGTTTAACGCCGTTTTCAACATTATTTCAGTTATATTGTGGCGGCCAGTGCACCTATCCATGCTTTCCTAGAGTTTCTTTTACCAGTACTACGCACAATGTTCTTTCCAAGCCACTGGCTGCTTTCCCACATAACCATTGTTGAAACAATTGTCAGTGGTGAGTGAGGAATGAATCCTGTCGCAGTGACTATCATCAATCCTCGGAAAGAAATTGGCCAAGCCGGGGATCCAACCAGCAACCTCCTGTTCTCAAGTCCTACATGCTACCGACTGAGCCATGGGGCTCGGCTCAAAGGAGACATTTGAAAATTGCATCTGGATAATCTATTTTCTGCTGTTTTATACCATAGTTGTAGAGGTTTAAAACAATGACAGTAAAAGTCTTACTGAAGGTGTTTGTGACACAAAGTACATGTATTAATGTTTACCTTTTACTGAACAATCCCATATTTAACAACTCTGAGTTTGGCACACTATGTTCTTCAGACATATTTATAACAGTCTGATTTCACTATATGAATACTGTTAGTCAACTCTTGTTCTTTCCAAGACTTGATGTTAGTAACTGTGACAGGATTCATTTTACTTTCACTGTTGATCCAAGTTTCAGTAATGGTTACGTGGGAAAGCAGCTGTGGTTTGGACAGAATATTGTACCAAGTATGGGTAAAAGAAACTCCAAGAAAAGTATGGATATGCACTGGTTGCTGCAATATAACTGAAACAAGAGCACCGCATGTGGGTGCCGATGCGCGGCTGCAGTTGCTTGATTGAATTGTAAGTCCAAAAAGGGGCATAACTGTGTCAAAAATACTTTGATCGTTACCTGCCCTTGGGTTATAGGTTCCCCTTTTGATTATCAACAACTTGTCCAAGTTTGAAGCAAATTTCTTCAATAATAAGAGAGATATTATAGAATGTCAAAGTTTTCGCACGATGAAGGAGACAACGCATACGCCAATGCCCGGGCTACAAACAATACCTCAATGTTTTCTTTGAAAACAGCAGAGCTAATAATGTTGAAAATGGCCTTAAAAAATAAATAAACTCTTAACCCTTTGGCAGTCAATTCCTCGTTTTTATGATCCTGAGGAAAGAGGCTTTAGAAAACATTGTGGGAAAAGGAGAAAATACTGAAAACCAGCATTTTCTCTTTTTCCCCACATTGTTTTCTTCTTTGTCAAAAACCAATCTCATCATATGAGTCATGTTTGGTTTCTCCTCTACAAGTATTTTCAAAATGGATGAATCTAAAACTTTGTTGTGTGGTGAAGGGTTAATCAACTAAAGTTCAGCGCTCTGGGTACTAAATGATAGGATCACAATTAAATAAACCATGCTCTGTGAAAAGGGCTGACCTGGGCCGAAACTTTTCACTATGGTCAACTGTCTGTATGTCCAAGGACCAGTCTACCTCATGATTGAGTCAGTTGTTAAAAATGTGGCTATTATGGATCCATAATTATGTTATGACTTGCTTGGTATCATGCATCAAGGAGATGCATAAAGCCCCCTTTTGCCAGAGCTTGGTTCAAATTAATCATCCTTGTCACTGCAAGGCTGCACTATTGTTGTATAGCTGGAATATCTGCTTACTCTGGGCAGTCCCTAAACACCTGCAAAACAATGAGAAAGAACCGACCCTCTACTTTTTGTTGATATTGTACTGCATACATGAGGTAGTGGTCTTTCAAAAATATTGCGGTAAATGGAAAACAAGAACTAAGACAAATTCTCCTTTATTTGAACATACAACACCACTTGAAATACTTTGTTAGTTAGACATGTCTACAGAAAAATGTGATAGGACCAGTTTTGACTGGAAAATACAGCAATGAGAACTGCTGCTTCAATGTTTTAGGCAAAATTACCATTGATACTTATTAAATGAAAGACGAAATACATTTAATTATTGTTTTGAGTTTTTGAAGTTTAAGTTCTACGTGACACAGCTTTATGACATGTTTTCCCCTAACCCTTAACCATACAATCCCAAATTTTAACAACCCTCAGAAATAAGGCTCTTAAAAATACCACTGGAAAAGGAGAAAATGCTAGTAACCAGCATTTTTTTTCCTGTTCCCACAATGTTTTCTATCCTGTCGAAGCAAAATACCTTAATTTGAGCCACATTTGATTTGTCATCTGCAAATGCTTTCTACACTGAAACTTTGTTGTAAGGTTATAATTTAACACTTTCCCAAACAAGATTGTAGACTCCTCCAATTTACAAGAATGGCAGATGATAGATTCAAAATAGGTACAAAATTATTGAGCTTTAGTTCCCTGATAGGGAAAAAGACATAGTAGGAAAAGGAAAACTTGCTAGTTACCAGCAATTTCTCCTTTTCCCACTATGTTTTTTAACCCTTTACCACACAGTGCCGACTTTTAACGACCCTGGGGAAGAAGGCTTTTAAAAACATTGTGGGAAAAGGAGAAAATGCAGGTAACCAGCATTTTCTCCTTTTTCCACAATGTTTTCTACCCTTACAATAACAAATTTCAATTTTTCAGTCACATTTATTTTGTCGTCTGCAAATGCTTTCAATTTGACCCAGTCTAAAATTTTGTTGTTTGGTATAGAGTTAAAGCCTTCTTCCTCAGGGTTGTTAAAACCCAGGATTGTGTGGTAAAGGGTAAAGTAAGAAAGGGAAATTTATCATATAAGTAAGTATACATTACCTATTAGACTTGCCACACTTAATCAAACTCAACAAATTCTCTTTCTCTTTCTCTGTTGTACAATTTCTATAGGCTCTTAGGAGACTGGAAAAAATAAAAAGGATTGAATGGTTTATTAACTCTTTCCCAAACAAGCCCTGGTTTTCATGTGTCTGCAGTGCAAGTCTTTTGAAAACACTGTGGGAAAAGGAGAAATTGCTCGTAACGAGCGATTTCTCCTTTTCCCACAGTGTTTTCTACCCTTTTTGAGAACTTTCTGCCATTTTCATCAAATTTAAAATTGTCATCTGCAAACTCTTTCAATTTGGACCAGTCTAAAATTTATCGTTTAGGAAAGGGTTAAGTTTGTCTTTGCACTTCTAAGTTCCATTCCCATCTACATACTGATACAAGCAAATCATAATATTTCTCTGCCAAACCATATCAAACAGAATCCAGAGATAAAACCTTTCCCACCTTAATTAGGTCTATTTTGTTCAATTAGCATTTTCAAAATGACAAAAGTTATGATCTAAGTCCATACCTAAAATACTTGCAGACAACAAAATTTATTTAACTCTTTACCAAACAACAAAATTTTAGACTGGTCCAAACTGAAAGCATTTGCAGACGACAAAATAAATGTAAGGGAAAAATTGAAATTTGTTTTGGGATGGGTAGAAATCATTGTGGGAAAAGGAGAAAATGCTGGTTACCAGCATTTTCTCCTTTTCCCACAAGGTTTTCAAAAGGCTTCTTGCACAGGGTCGTTAAAAGTCAGGATTGTGTGGTAAAGGGTTAATGTGGTTCATTATGACAGGATTTGTATTTGAAAGGGTAAAAAAAAAACAAGAGGGCCATGATGGCCCTGTATCGCTCCACTGGCTTAAATATAAACCATAAAAACTAAACATTTCAATTCTGAGCCAAATGGTTTCAAAATGAAGACTTACAAAGTTTTCTCTGTAAAAGCCCATGTGAAAGTTGAGACCCGCAAGGCAAAGCCATTTTTGATCCCAGAGCTATAATTACTTGAACCCTGGTAGAGGTCCACAAGATAAAGCCACATGCCAAAATAATACAAGTCTATTCTGTATGGTTATAAATAAGGTGATTTTCAATTTTTGTCCATATGAAGCCTCTGTAAAACATAAGACCCCTGATGCAAGGCTAATTTCAAAAAAAAAAAAAAAATCAAAACAGGAAGATTTCTTAAGTTGTCACTATGTAAGCCCATGCAAAACTTGTGACCCCTGCGGCGGGGCCAATTTTGACCCCAGGGCTAAAATTTTGGCCCGCTTGGTAGAGGCCCACTAGATATAGCTACATGCAAAATTTGGTAGCTCTAGGCCTTATAGCTAGGTACAGGAAGATTTTTAAAGTTTACTCTATATAAGCCTATGTAAAACTTGTGACCCCTGGCGCAGAGCCAATTTTGACCCCAGGGCTATAATTTGAAGAAACTTGATAGAGGTCTACTACATAAAGCTACATGCCAAATTTGGTAGCCCTATGCCTTATGGTTTCAGACAAGAAGATTTTTAAAGATTTCCAATATTTTTCAGTTTTGTTGCCATGGCAACCAGAGTTTTTGAAGGAATCAAATTCTTTCAAGAAATTCTGAAGAGGACCATGTCAGGATCATTTCTGTGAAGTTTCGTGAAAATCGGATGGGTAGTTTCAGAGAAGAAGATGTTTGAAATAAAAGTTAACGGACAGATGGACGGACGGACGGACGCACGACGGACACCGGGCCATGACATAAGCCCGCTGGCCTTTGGCCAGTGGAGCTAAAAACTGGGGGTCTGTAAAAATAGTATGTACCAGTATTTTCTCCTTTTCTCACAACATTTTCAAAAGAAAGTCTTCTGATTTAGTTCTTTATCACATAATCCAAAGTTTTAACAACCCTGAGGAAATGGCCTTTGGAAAACCATGTGGGAAAAGGAGAAAATCCTGGTGACTAGCATTTTCTCCTCTTCCCACAAGGTTTTCCACAGATTCACAGACAATTGTCATTATTTCAGTTACATTTAACATGTTGCCTGCAAGTTCTTTCATTTTGGACAAGTCTAAAATATTATTGTTTGGTAAAGAATTATTAGTGCAAGTCAGTCCTAGCCATTACCAGAATATCACAGACTAAATGTAGTGTAGCCTGAAGCCTAGCTGTGGATGTAGCAAAGAGAAAGCCCATGACTAAAGCTTGGGCTGAGCTTCCATTTATTACCCCTTTACACAATCACATCCCGATTTTTAATGACCATCACAAAGAAAGCCTTTGAAAACATTGTGGGAAAAGGAGAAAATGCTGGTCACCAGCATTTCCTCCTTTTCCCACAATGATTTCTATCCTATCCAAAACAAACTTCATCATTTCAATAACCTTTAATTTGCTGTCTACAAATGCTTTCAACTTGGGTAAGTCTAAAATTGTGTCATTTGGTATGACATCTTTTAGACTCTTCCAAAATGAAAGCACTTGCAGATGGCAAATAAGAGAGTGGTGAAAATGAAATGACGTTCTTTGACAGGGTAGAAAACATTGTGGGAAAAGGAGAAAATGCCAGCTACCAACATTTTCTTCTTCCTATTATGTTTTCAAAATGCCCCTTTGTAAGGGTCTGGAAAACAAGGGATTCCTTAGCTAAGCTATTTTTTGCCCCCCCCCCCCCCCCCCCCCCCCCCCCACTTTTGTCCAAAATTTATATTGAAGCAAGAGTTTCAAGGCAAATGCCTGGCTAGGTGCCTGTACCTTAGTTGTAGTATCAACTGATACCCCAAGACATTTCAAATAAGAGCACCGCATACGGGTGCCAACACTCAGCTGCAGGCGCTTGATTTTCAGTGAAAATTCTATGTCAAAAAAGAGGCAATGGTTACCTGCACTTGTTATATTGGTTCCTCTTTTGATAGTGAACAACTTGTCCAAGTTTACAATAAATATCTTCAATAATGACAAGATATTATAAAATATCAAAGTTTTTGAAAACATCAAAGTTTTTGCACAATGATGACGCAGATGACAACATCAAGGCTGCGACAATACCTCGACATTTTCTTTGAAAAAAAAAAAAAAAAAAAAAAAAAAAAAAAAGAAGCTAAAATTGGTGTTCCATAAACTCACATCAAGAATTGGGAAAAAAAACTTGAAAACATCCAAGTTTTTGCACAATGACAATGCAGATGACAACACCAGAGCTGCGACAATACCTTGACATTTTCTTTGAAAAAAGCAAAGCTAAAAATGGCATTCCAAAAACTCACATCAAGAATAGGGAAAAAAAACACTAGTTTCTCTACAAGTGATAATAGATCTTGCCATTTTCTTATCAGTCAACTGTTTGACACTTACGCAGCCGGGGTTGGATACTTTTCTGTGACTGCAAGGGCTTTTTCAGCAGACATTCCATAAATCTGTATCAGCTGCTTACCAAACATCTCTCGAACTGTCAGTGCCTTGAAAAGTGAGAAAAAGATATTTACAAAATCTCTTTAGCACATAATCCCAACTTTTAATGATGCTGAGGAAGAAAACCTTTGAAAGCATGGTGGCTATTTTTAAAAGCATTGTGGGAAAAGGAGAAAATGCTGGTAACCAACAGTTTCTTCGTTTTTCCCCTGATGTTTTCTAACTTTTCAAATATCTTTCGATTTTTGAGTCACATTTATCATGTTGTCTGCAAATGCTTTCAATTTGGACAAGTCTAAAACTTTGTCGTATGGTAAAGAGTCAAATCTACAGGGTCTTTAGATTTCTCCTTTTTTTTTTTTTTTTTTCAAATTACATTTTTTAACATCTTCTCTGTATATATGTACGATAAAAATGCTTCACATGCTGACAGTATGAAATGGCAATACTTGATCTTTTTATCAAATGGTCCTGTTTAAACTCTTTACCAAACGACAATATTTCTGACTGGTCCAAATTGAAAGCATTTGCAGACAACAAATTAAATGTGGCTCAAATGATTGCATTTGTCTCTGAAAGGTTAGAAAACATTGTGGAAAAAGGAGAAAATGCTGGTTACCAGCATTTTCTCATTTTCCCACAATGTTTTCAAAAGGCTTCTTTCTCGGAGTCGTTAAAAGTCGGGATTGTGTGGTAAAGAGTTAATGACCTTAAGTAAGAATGCTTTTGAAAACATGGTAATATGGGACAAGTCTGAGATTCTGTCTACAGGTAAAGAGTCAAAATTCAGGCAGTAAATCAGGTAATTCCATTACAGTCCTAAAAAATTTTATTTTTGGATATCAACTCTACCAAACGACAACTTTTAAACTTGCCCAGATTGAAAGCTTTAGCAGATGACAAAATAATTGAGACTCAAAAACAGACAGGGTAGATTAATAATCCTGGAAAAGGAGAAAATGCTGGTTACCAGCATTTTCTCCTTTTCCCACCATGTTTTCAAAAGGCTTCTTCCCAAAGGTTGTTAATACCTGGGATTGTGTAGTAAAAGGTTAAGCTGTAGAGTGCATTTTACAACTTTTGTTGCCTTTCCAGCTAGTGTAGATCAAGATCAGACTGCAAAAAACATGCATTCTGGTCTTTGATCCACAGTACATATTGCCCAAACATTCTAGACAAAAGCAACACTGAACCTGAAATTACTTAGGTGTCATTTTAAGACATAAAATGTCCATTGGGTTTATTTTGGCGCTCTAAGGGTTTAAAAAAAATTTAGATACCTTTGACTTAACAGAACCCTGGTTGAATTCCTCAAAAGTTGGCAGTCTTTGTTCGGTATCCTTAATACTGTAAGTTATGTTGACTTCTTTTATACTTTCTATACTGGCGGCATATAATGTCTTTCCCTGGAGAATATATATGAACCATGCTCTGTGAAATGGGCCCTTAATGCATCTGCCAAAAGTTTCAGCCCAGGTCAGCCTGCGCAGTCCGCGCAGGCTGACCTTGACCAAAACTTTTCGCTATTGGTCAATTTTCTGTATGTCCAAGGACCATTCTACCTCATGATTGAGTCAATTGTTAAAAAAAAAAAGGCTACAATGGATCCATAATTATGTTATGGCTTGATAGGTATAATGCATCAGAGATGCATTTAGCCCCCTTTTGCCAGAGCATGGCTCATATCTACAATTGCTACCTCTCTGAAAATTGACTGGGAACAAAACTTTTCACAGTAAAAAATAATACACACACTTATCTATGCAGTCTCAAAAGAGAAAATATTTAGTCTTTTTAATTGGCAAATATGTTTATCTTATCAGTTTGGATTTCTGCAGTTTAAACCCTGGAAAACTCCATCATAGAATTAAATCTTTACCATGTGACATATTTTTAGAATTGTCCAAATTCAAAGCATTTGCAGACGACAAAATAAACGTGACTCAAAACCTCATATTTGTTTTTGGAAGGGTAGAAAACAATTTTGGAAAAGGAGAAAATGCTGGTTACCAACATTTTCTCCTTTTCCCACAATGTTTTCAAAAGGCCTTTTTTTCAGGGTCACTAAAACTCAGGGTTAAATAGTCAGTGTTCTTTGCTTTCGAATTTTTCATAAATGAAAATACGACAGTCTAGATCCAAGATCCGATTGGACACTTTTTGCAGCCTAATCTTGTGCTAAACTATCAACAAGAGTACTACATTTGTCCTTGACCATGTACTTACCTGAAAACTACTCTGTAGATACCTAGTTAGAACTGTGAGAAATGCCACAGTTTCTTTGGAATCTTTTGTTCTCTTCACTTGAAATTCATCTATGACCTGCAATAGATAGATTTGTTTGTTTAGTATTTTACTCAGATTCCCCCACAACACTAAAAACGTCCTCTTGAAAAAAGTCCAATACATGTCAACAACTTGTGGCAGAAAAAGAAATTTGCTGTTTTCAAAGACAGTAAGCCGAGAGAAAAAGAGGATATGTAAGAAGGTATGTGTTAATTCCATATACAACAAGTATCTCAGTTTTCCATGGCTGCAAGAGTATCTGAGTAAATAGTGTGTTGCTTAAACCTGTTTGTTTGAATGTTGTAAAAGCCTTTTGCAAAATTATTTCTGCAGCCAGTGCACATATCCGCACTTTCATAACAGTTTCTATAACCAGTACTTGGTAACCAATATAACCAACATTTTCTCCTTTTCTCTTTCACCATGTTTTCTACCCTTTCAAAGACAAAGTTCATAATTCGAATTTGTTGTTTGCCAATGCTCTCAATTTGGACTAATCCAAAATTTTGTCATTAGTAAAGAGTTAACCCTTTCCCAAACAAGCCCTGGTTTTCGCGTGTCTGCAGTACAAGTATTTTGAAAACACTGTGGGAAAAGGAGAAATTGCTCGTAACGAGCCATTTCTCCTTTTCCCACAGTGTTTTCTACCCTTTTTGAGAACTTTCTGCCATTTTCATCAAATTTAAAATTGTCGTCTGCAAACTCTTTGAATTTAGACCAGTCCAAAATTTGTTGTTTGGGAAAGGGTTAAGGCTAGTATAGTATGGTAATTATTGATCTCTTTACTCATAATGTTTTCATATTTCATTTGTTGCAACTCTCCTCCATTGGGATTGAGTTGATTGGCAGACAAGGAAAGATAAATATTGAGATTGTATGCAAAATTTTGAGGGAAAAGAAGCAACTTCTCAGCATGAGGGCTTGCACATGTCCCCACAATATTTTTAGAAGTTTTCTGCTGCAAAGGCATAGCAGCTGTCTGGAAGAGAGGATATTTGCACTTTGTTTTTGTTTGCTTTTTTGGTGTTTTATTCTGTTTTGACCAAGCCAAAATAATATTCAGTTGTGAGAAAGGAATGGATCATGTTAACTCTTTACCAACAACAAAAATTTGGAGTTATCCAAACTGTAAGCATCTGCAGATGACAAATGAAATGTGGCTGGAATTACGCTATTTCACTGTAAAAGCTTAGAAAACTTTGTGGGAAAAGGATAAAATGCTGGTCACCAGCATTTTCTCCTTTTCCCACATTATTTTCAAAAGGTCTTCTTTCACAGGGTCATTAAAAGTCAGGATTGTGTGGTAAAGGGTTAAATGACTACCATCATTCTTCCACAAAAAAAAGGGTTCAAACTCACATTACATAATTTATAAGCCACATGTGTGCCATAGGCTTATGGGAAGGGGAGAAAAAAATAGGACAGAAATAAAACCTTTACCAAAAGATAAAATTTAAGACTTGCCTAATTTGGACGCATTTTCAGACAACAAATTCGCTATGTCTTAAGCAATGAAATCTGTCTTTAAAAGGGTAGAAAACTTTGCGGGGCAAAGAGAAAATGCTGGTTACCAGCATTTTCTCCTTTTCCGATAATATTTTCAAAAGCTTTTTGTCAAAGAGTCATTAAAAAGGTTTGTTTGACAAAGGATTAAACTGATATAAATAATGTGTTATGAAAGTTTCTCCACATAATTGGATGTAATGATGGTACTTTTGTAAGACCATTTTGTCTTTTCTTCCATTTGTAGAATAATTGTAACGGCTAGAAGCAAGTATACAAGATAAACCTTTTACCACAAAATCCTGAGTTTTAATGACCCTAACAGAGAAGGCTTTGGAAAACACTGCGGGAAAAGAAGAAAATGCTGGCATTCAGGATTTTCTTCTTTTCCCACAATATTTCCTACTCTTTCACAGAGAAAAGAAGAAAAAAAAAAAAATTCATTTGAATTACATTTCATTTGTCGTCTGGAAATGCTTTCATTTTGGATAACTCTTTACCACACAATCCCGAGTTCTGACGAACCTGACAGAAAAAGCATTAAGAAACATTATGGGAAAAGGAAAAAATGCTGGTAAGCAGCATTTTCTCCATTTACCATATTGTCTTCTATCCCATCAAGGCCTAAATCTGTCATTTTGACAATCTCTGTCATCTGCAAATGTTTTGAATTTGGACCAGTCTGAAATTTTATCGTTTGGTGAGGAGTTAGGTCTAAAACTTTGACATCTAGTAAAGGGTTAGATGTTAGAAGTGAGAGGTAGAGATGTACAACTTGATTTTGTCATAATTACCTTCTGCAGGCCACTCTTTTTGTCTTGTATCAGATCACTTTTGAAAATGATGTGGCAAGAAGACAAATTGCTCTCTATGATAAAACTTTAATTCATGTTAACCCTTCACCAAACAATCCCAAGTTTTAAGAGAAAGAAGGCTTTTCAAAACATTGTGGAAAAAGGAGAAAATGCTGGTACCCTTCCGAAAAAAACAAATTTTAATTTTTGGGTCACATTTATATTTTCATCTACAACTGCTTTAAATTTGGACAAGTTTAAAATTTTGAAGTCTGGGAAAGAGTTAAATGTAGGAAGTGAGAGGCAGAGATGTACAACTTGATTTTATCATAATTACCTTCTGCAGGCTACGATTTTTGTCTTGTATCAGACCACTTTTGAAAATAATGTGGAAAGAAGACAAATTGCTTCAAATGATAAAACCTTAACTCTTTACCAAAAGACACCATTTTAGACTTGTCCAAATTGAAAGCATTTGCAGACAACAACATAAACATGACACAAACATTGAAATTTGTTTATGAAAGGGTAGAAAACATCATGGAAAAAGGAGAAAATGCAAGTTCACAGCATTTTTTCCTTTTCAACAATGTTTTCAAAAGGTATTGCGTTGTAAAGGGTTATTTCATGTTAATTCATGGTTTTAAAGTTGTCTGCTGTAACTTTGCCTTGAAGTCATGAGGTAAACTCTTTACCAAACAACAAAATTCTAGGCTTGTCCAAATTGAAAGCAGTTGCAGACGACAAAATAAATGTGACTGAAAAATTGAAATTTGTTTCAGAAAGGGTAGAAAACATTGTGGGAAAAGGAGAAAATGCTGGTTACCAGCATTTTCTCCTCTTCCCACAATGTTTTCAAAACGCTTCTTTCTAAGAGTTGTTAAAAGTCGGGATTGTGTGGTAAAGACTGAAAGCAATTACAATAGATTCTCTTCCAGTATCTATCCACTACTAAAGGCTCTGATAGCTCATAGATCACCACATAAACAAAACCGGAATTATCAATCCACCCCCAAAAAAACCTTCCAAAATTTTTGCCTTTTCAAGTAGGGTTCAAAATGACTCTGCATAGCAGACAGTGCATTATTCAAGATCAAACTTACATTTTGTGCCGTCTGATCTTGATCTATACTAGCTGCAAAAGCAACTAGAGTTGTAAGAAAGACTGCTAGTAGCTTGACTGATTACTACAGCTCACATTGTAGATCCAAGATCAGACATGCAGTATGATCTTGATCTACACAGGCTGCAAAAGCAACTAACGTAGTTGGAAAAGCTCGACAAGGGTTGACATTAAAAAACCTACCTGTGTTTGGGTTTGTATTGGAGTTTAATGCCATTTTAACAACTTAGGTCATATCATGGCTGTCAGCAACGCACCTATGTGTTTCCTGGCTTTCTCACACCAGTACTGACACAACTTTCTTTCCAAAGCCACTGACTACTTTTCTCACATGCATCAGAGGTGAGAGGCGAAAAATCGCTGGAAAGAAAGTTTGCCTCAACCGGGTATCGAACTCCTAACCACCAGTTCATAAGTCCAACACGCTAACCACTGAGCTACCCGGGCAGGCACCTACCTGTGTATTAGTGATGGCTTGTCTAATGGTAGCCTCTGGGATACTGAAGTGTTGCATAGACCCGTGATCTTCTATGAGATAGATTAGATGCTTTAATCCACACTTTTTCAGACGAAACTGGAGAACAGATATAAATCATAACTTTAATAAACCATCCCATGTTTTTTTTACAACCCTGACAAAGATTACCTTTACAAACATCATGGGAAAAGGAGGAAATGTTGTTATACAGCATTTTCTCCTTTTCCAACAAAGTTTACTACCCTTAACTCTTTACCACACAATCCCAACATTTAACAACCCTGGGATAGAAGCCTTTTGAAAAAATTGTGTGAAAAGGAGAAAATGCTGGTAACCAGCATTTTCTCCTTTTCTCACAATCTTTACTACCCTTTCCAAAACAAATTTCAATTCTAAGTTGCATTTGTCATCTGCAAATGCCTTCAGTTTAGAATGGTCTAAAATTTTGTTGTGTGGTAAAAAGTTAAAAAAAAAAAAAAAAAAAAAAAAATTAGTCAATTTTGACAAATCTACTTTTTCACCTGCAAATGCTTTCAATCTGCACTAGTATAAAAGTTTGTTGTCTGATAAAGAGTAAAACAAGATTACAATCCTTTATCTTCAATACATTTTACCCTTACTGGTTACTTTTTGTTTATTTGGTGTTTAACATCTTTTCAAGATTATTTCAGTCATAGCAAGGTGACTATTGCTCAAGTGTGCAATCTGATCTTGATCTACACTGACAGCAAAGGCAGCTAAAGATGCAAAAGGCTCTAAAAGGGTTTAAAAAAAAAAAAACACTACCTTTTGTTCTTTAAATCTTCCATCAATACAACTGCTCACAAGGTCATCCATTCTCTTTCTCTCTATGATGTAGTTCAACACAAGTTCTCTCCCTTTTGGGTTTTCTAGCTGACCTAAAATACATGTGAAGAATGAACAAATGGAGAAGTTGGAAAATACCAAAAAAAATTTTTTGCATGAGACGTTCTAAAACCAGTAAGTGAAGTTGAAAAAATAAGCGTCTGAGTCACTTCTAACAAGAGGCGAATGCTGAGGTAAGTAAAACCTCTCCTCACGACCACCCCGGCAATACGAGCAACCCGCTATTACGAACGATTTTTGTCAGAACGGAATTTTTCCTTCTTCATAATCACTGACCACGGCCCTGGAAATACGGGCACCCTGCTATTCCGAAATTACGACCACCATTTTCAGTACCAATGAGAAATTACCTATAGATTTTAAACCCCTGAAACAACCACTAATTTTCACAACTTCTTTACGACTGGTTATTTTTCACGCATCCTTAATCGACGTAGGCCATTCTTCATGTACGAACATTCTTGGGTCCGATGGAATCGACAATCAATTATCGGTCTTTTGTTTACCTATCAACTATTGTAACACAGTGGTGTTTAGTGATCAACGTGTTACCTTACGTAATCAAATGACCGATGAACTGATAAGAATTAATTCGGCTTTTATGCGGTAATCAAGTGTTTATCACACATTGCTGATCCGGGTGAAAAACATGTCCACATCCAGGTAATTACGATTTGTTTTTTGCTTCCAGCTGTTGTAATTTGAGACGCTTTGGTTTATATCTAGTGATCGAGATGGGCTAATTATTTTGTTTTTGTTGCACATTAAAGCCATACTTGTATCATACAGAATATGTGATTTGTAAACTGGTGAACACTTTAACTGTGCGATCGACGATTAGAAGGACTGTTCGATCATTCAACTCGAATCAGAATGGGGGGAAAAAAAATAAAAAAACAAAAAGGAAAAAGATAAACTCTGAATGTCAGGCTGTTCAATAATTAGCACTTATGTGAAATTCTTTGCTCAAAAATGAAAATCTGCACGTGAAATATGAGTTCTTGAGACTACACAAAACAAAAAAGTAGACCAAAACAGGAAATGTGACAAGTTCTATCAGTAACATTAAATTTTGTAGACTTAAAGTTCAGTCTCTTACTTTATGTACATATCTGACTGTAAGAGTTTAAATAGGCAATTATGAGTGGACATGCACTTACATGTGGATCTATTCATAAAATTCAAGAAACATATCAACTTTTCAATAAACTTGAAATTTTCTTGTTGTCATTTTCATGTGTTGGCATAGACTTCCCTGACTAAAATACATGAATATTGCTTTAAACATACATGTAATTTAAATCTACATATGTCTACATAAAGTCTGGGTTTGATTCAAAATCTAGGTGGGTGAAATCCGGAAATCAGACAACCCCGCTAATAAGACCAATTTTTAAAGGTACCACAGGTGGTCTTAATAGAGGGGTTTTACTGTATTGTCATAGGCCTGTCTTTGTCTGCATTGGTGCTGTCATCCTGCAAAAACTTTGACATTTTATCTGTAATCCTACAAAAACTTTAGACATTTTATCTGTAATCCTGCAAAAACTTTGACATTTTATTATATTTATGTTATAACAGAAGATATTTACTTTAAACCTGGACTAGTTGTTAACTACCAACAGTGGAACCCAAACAACAAGGGCTTGTAACCATTGAAGTGTTTTTGACACAGTTATGTCCCTTTTCTGACTTAAAATTTTCACAGAAAATCAAGCACCTGCAGCCGATTGTTGGCATCCACATGCTGTGCTCTTGTTTTTTATTTGATACACTGTATACTGTGTGTACAAATGCGTACTCTTTCTGTAAGAAACCCTGTTCACACAATACTTTCAATTTTTTTTTTCTAAGGGTCATTTAAACAAGGAATTGTTTAGTAAAGGGTTAAGCAGATAGAAAATAATATGGCACTCTAACTCACGGCACTGAACCATATCAGCTTACCTGAGGATTAATCACTCACCTGGTAAAGGCCTCACTCTTTCTTTAGCAATCCACAAAATATCCCCGACATGGAGTTTTCTGAGATCACATTGTATACCATTTTTCATAAGATCTGGTAGCAAAGTTTTACTGGAACCTTTGGATCTGAAATAAGATATCTGTCTACGGTCATTTAGTAGTTGACAATTCTAGACAATGTATAGAGGATAAATATTCTATTTATTTCATGCTTCTAACGCCTTTTTTTGTCGAGACTTCCATAAAAATCAGTACAAACTCCCCAGTACAACTCAGTACATTCTCAATGGTCGTACCCGTGTAATATCGAAAAATATTTTCACCGCTATATCTCGATATCCTACCGGAAAGCATGAAATAAAACCCGTTACCACACAATTCCTACTGTTAATGATCCTGAAGATGCCTTTAGCAAACATTGTGGGAAAAGGAGAAAATGCTGGTATCCAGCATTTTCTCCTTTTCCCACAATGTTTTCCACTCTATTTGATACATTAATCACCATTTCAATTACATTTAATTTGTCGTCTGCAAATGCTTCCAATTTGGGCTAGTCCAAAATTTGTTGTTTGATAAAGAGTTATTTATTAGTCTACATGTAATTACTAGTCTAACCTGTATAAACCAAGCACCAAGGGGAAACTTAAAATAAGCTTGCTTAACTCTTTACCAAACAACAAAAATCTTTTGCAGACAACAAAATAAATGCGACTAAAAAACCGAAAGTAGGAGGGGACAAAAAGATTGTGGGAAAAGAAGAAAATGCTGGTTACCAGCATTTTCTTCTTTTCCCACAATGTTTTTAACAGCCTTCTTCCTCAAGGTCGTTCCAACTCAGGCTTTTGTGTTAAAGAACCATGACAGGTGCTTGCTTCCTGCATGTACATTTCAATATTGTTTGCATTCTCAGGGTATTCAATATGTGCTTGCTAAATACAGGCCATTTGTTTAATAGAGGTGGTCATTAAAAAAGAGGTTTTATTGTATTATTCCCTGCCAAATTTGTTTTGTTGCTACTTAATTACACGAAAAAAAAAAAAAATCCCGCTATAATAGACTTTGTATGCCAGAAGTTCTGCTTATCAGGCTTTCTGATAGAAAGTTGTACCAGACAATACCAACATTCTTATAAATTATGGATAATCTGTATGTGGAAACAAGGAAGAGGAGTAAGAGGAGGAGGAAGAGGAGAAAAAGAAGAAAAAGAAGAAGGTTGAGGCTCTGAAGTGTCTTGCCCAAGGACACTCTCAGGAAAAAACCTAGTGTTTCCAGTGAGACTCGAAACTTGAGCCTCCAGGTTAAGAGTCCTACACTTTATGGCCGAGCCACGCAGGACCCCAAATAGAAACAACCAACCTACCCACCATAAAATTCAGCATTGTCTACACACAACACGATATCAAACTGGCCTGGTCTAAGAATAAAGTTTGGCTCTGGTATACCAGATTCCACAGAGCTTTGTGAACTCTCTGTCAAACTTTGTATGGAATGCTGGGACAATTCCTCAGAATCTGGCAGTAACCCATCGATGTGTTTGGTTACTGTCTTAACATTTTGACACACTTTTGTCACTGATGGCACAGAATCCTGAGAACACTCTTCTTCTGAATCAATATGAAATATATCTATCGGAACTGTGTTATGCTGTCTCATGTTTTTATCCTCATTATTTTTATACAAATCTTCACTGTGTCCATTTTGGTAACCAGTTTCATTGATTTCATCAGTGCTGACTAGAGGTAGCAGTTGTAATCCTTGATGTTTTGAAATCTTTGATTTTGAAGTTGTGCCTGTTTTATGTTTTGGCTTCTCCTTCTGTGATTCTGAAGTGTAAAGTTGTGATCTTAAGACTAGTCAATAAACAGAATTAACTTTTTCAAATTGTAACACAAAAACATTGTAACAAGTAAATTTCTCCTTTTACTATAAGGTTTTCACATGAATTCATGAATAAAACATTATTTTACAAGGGTATTTTCATTCATTAGCTGCAAAACTGAATTCATTTCAAGAGATACGAAACATAAATGCTCTTTGTAAACAGCCTTCATGCATCTGCAAAAATACTGACCCATGTCAGCCTGTGCAGTCCATATGGTGTTTAGCATGGTTTTCAACATTATTTCATTGATATTGTGGCAGCCAGGGGACCTATCCATGCTTTCCTGGAGTTTCTTTCACAGTGCAATGTTCTTCCAAAGCCACTGGCTGCTTTCTCACTTTACCACCATTCAAACAACAATCAGCAGTTACCATCATTGAAACAACAATCAGCAGTGAGAGAAGAATGAATCCTGTCCCAAACACTATCATCAATCCTCCAAAAGAAATTGGCCCAGTTGACCATTAAAACCAGGGACCCCCTTTTTTACGTGCCCTGTATGTAATTTACTAACCTAATGGCTCTGGCATTCCTCAGAGAGAATTTTGGCCAATACCAAGATGTGAATTTACTCTTTACCACATGACAAAAATGTAGATTGGTCCAAATCGAAAGAGTTTGCAGACGACAATTTAAATGTGGCTAAAATGGTGGAATTTGTCTTTGACAGGGTGGAAAACATTGTGGGAAAAGGAGAAAATGCTGGTTACCAGCATTTTCTCCTTTTCCAACAATGTTTTCAAAAGGCTTCTTTTTCAGGGTCGTTAAAACTCATGATTGTGTGGCAATGGGTTAATAAAGACCAAAACATTAGCTATATGCCACACCACTTAGCTACCTCAACCATTCGGAAATGGGTTCAATAATTAGCTTAATGCTAGTTTCCCTTGAGTTTAACCCCTTACCAGATGACAATAAATAATAGTCTAAATTCAGAGCATTTGCCAAGAGCAGATTAAATGTGGCTCAAATGATGGGAATTGTCTTTAAAATAATGGAGAACATTGTGGGAAAAGAAGAAAATGTTGGTTACCAGCAATTTCTTCACTTCCCACAATGTTTTTCGAAAGCTTTCCTCTTCAGGGTCGTTTAAACATGGCTTGGCAAAGAGTTAATTTCCTTCTATGAAAGTTGCAAGAGTTACTGTCTATGCTCTTATCTCCCCTTTTGCATTTCTTGTAATATGCAAATGAGTTCAACCAATACAGAGTGGTACTGTACATGAATGTACATAAGAGCAGAGCTTAGTGCATAGCGACTGAAATATTGGACTCTTTTGTCTACATCCAGTGCTCTTATAGCTAGCTGCTTACTTGTACAATCCATTTCTTGTGGCCACTGACCTTAAATCTTTATCAAACGAAAACATTTTGTTCTCTATCAAATTGAAAGCATTTGCAGACGACAAATTACATGTAGCTAAAATGATAATTTCTGGCCTTTCATAGAGTAGAAAACCTTGTGGGATAAGGAGAAAATGCTGGTTACCAGCATTTTCTCCTTTTGCCTCCATGTTTTCAAAGGCTTTTCTTCTTCAGGGTTGTTAAAAATCAGGATTGTAGGGTAAAGTCTTAATCATAGATTAGCATGCAAAAAGTATTGTCAACAACCTATTTCACTTTTAGCAGGCAATCTTGCAGCACCCAATGTTTTTTCAGGAACAGCAAGTTGTGCCTGCCTGTCTTTGTGGGCCAGATGACTGTAGGGTGGGTTGGCTATATCCACTGCATCTTCATTACAAAGGTACAGGTAACAAAAATCATCTCGATGAGGTCTGTAAAGTCATGACAAAAAAAATTAAACCCGTTACCACTCAGTCCTCAATTTAAAAGACTGTGAAGCAAACGGCTTTTGAAAACATTGTTGGAAAAGGATAAAATGCTGGTAAGCAGCATTTTATCCTTGTCCCATTATGTTTTCTACACTCTGAAAGACAGATTCTCTCATATGATTTTCAATTAAATTGTTGTATGCAAATGCTTTCAATATGGTTAAGTCCACAATTACCCTTTTGCTAAAATATGTTTGGATGGTGTTTAATACTATTTTCAACATTATTTCAGTTATATCGCCACAGCCAGGGTATCAGTCCATGTTTTCCTGGAGTTTCTCTTACCAGTGCTGTACACAATATCACAATATTTTTCCTAAGCAACTGCCCTGTCCTGCCCTGCCCTGAAACCTCCGCGCCCCCTACCCTTTGGCTTGGCTTTTTTGTGTAAAGTTAACTCATTACCAACAACAAAATTTTTTACTTTTACAAATTCATAGTATTTGCAGACAAATTAATTTTGCTCCAATGATATATTTGCCTTTGAACAGGAAGAAAACATTGTGGGAAAAGAAGACAAGAGGGTCATTGGCCCTAAGGCGCTCACCTGAGTAAAGCCATCTACAGTAGATTAAGCTGATGAGAGCCTGGTTTTGATGATGACAAACAAATGAGTGTAAGTGACCTACTTTTTGAACCAATGTGACGTTATTTCAAACCTGTCCAAGATATCATTGAGACAAAGATTCTGATCAAGTTTCATGAGTATCTGGCTGTGATTTTGTCCGGTGACCTACTTTTTGACCGAACGTGACCCACTTTGGAAGTTGTCCAAGATATCGTCAAGACAAACATTCTGATCAAATTTCAAGAGTATCAGGCTGAAAATGTGGTCTCTTAGAGTGCACACAAGGTTATTCTAAGATTTAGCCCAGTGACCTACTTTTTATCACGACATGACCCAATTTCGAATTTGTCCACGATATCATCCAGACAAACAAACTTACCAACTTTCAGGAGTTTCAGGCTGAAAATGTGGCCCCTAGAGCGCATACAAGGTTTTTTCTAAGATTTGGCCCTGTGACCTACCTTTTGACCCAACTTGACCTAATTTCAAACTTGTCCAAGATATCATCAAGACAAACATTCTGACCAAGTGTCAAGAGTATCAGCTGAAAATACGGCCTCTAGAGGGCACGCAAGGTTTTTCCTAGATTTAGCTTAAGGACCTACTTTTTGACCTGACATGACCCAATTTTGAATTTGTCCAAGATTTTATCAAGACAAACATTCTGACCAAGCTTCATGCATATCTGACTGAAAATGTGGCCTCTAGAGTGCACAGAAGGTTTTTCTAAGATATGGCCCAGTGACCTACTTTTTGATCCGACATGACCCAATTTCGTTCTTGTCCAAAATATCATCAAGACAACCATTCTGACAAAGTTTCAAGAGTATCAGGCTGAAAATACGGCCTCTAGAGTGCACACAAGGTTTTTTCTTAGAATTAGCCCAGTGACCTACTTTTTGACCCCACATGACCCAATTTCAACCTTGTCCGAGATTTTATGAAGAAAAACATTCTGACCAAGTTTCAAGCATATCTGACTGAAAATGTGGCCTCTGGAGTGCACACAAGGTAAAATGTTGACGCCGCACGACGGAGGCCAGACACAGCATGATCACAATAGCTCACCTTGAGCATTTTGTGCTCAGGTGAGCTAAAAATGTGGTTACTAGCATTTAATCTTTTTCCCATAACATTTTCAAAAATCTTCTGCCACAAGATCATTTAAATTCGGACTGGTTTTGTCAAGGGTTAATCTGTTATTAAATGGTATTTACTCTGTTAGAGCCTTAATAGGAGCACCTCCTGCAAGTGCCAACACTTGGCTGCAGTTGCTTTTAGAAACATACTGACTTTCAGTGAAAATTCAAAGTCAGAAAACTGGCATAACTTCGTCAAAATATTTTGATGGTTCCTGCCTCTGTTGTATGGGTTTCCCTTTTGATAGTAAACAACTAGTCTGAGTTTGAAGGGAATATCCTCAGTTATGCCAGATATATTATAAAATGTCAAAATGTTTGACAAGAACAATGATTGAAGTTGACAGGGCTATAACAATATCTTGACCTGGAAAAACAGCCAAGCTAAAACTGAAGTAAAAGAGTGAAGGGAGACTCATCACCTGGAAGTATCCAGTTTGTATTTGACTCCGGCCTGTAGAACAGCTGTATAGTTACATTTTACAAGAAATCCAACACCAAAATTATCTGAAAATATAAACAGAATATATAGTCATGTTCTGAAAGTTTGTGTTACATTTTGGTTCGAGGTAAGCTGTACTTTTATGGCATAACAAACATCGGCACCATCTAGCGGCTTCTCTGGCCTCTCTTTTCAGTGTACATACCCTAACTCCGGCATTGATCTTCTTAAGTCAACTTTCATTTCCAAAAAACAGGTTTTGAATGGAAAGAAATATTCCGGAAGTGAAAACTATGTACTCGACACCTATTTGCTTAACACCATTTACCCCGTCCTCTAAATTCCTTCTACTTGCAAACAAACATGACGAAGTATTTAGATTATCTGCTATGTCATTTGGCAATATTTTCAAATCATGCGACTCCAAATTGGAACCAACTGACCTTTCTGTAAACTTGAGTTTGGCACACCAACCTTAGTAATGCGGTATTTTGGTCGCTATGCCCGACAAACAAACCCGAAAATGGCGCCGACTACATAGAGAAAGAGCGTATATTTCTGTTTTATTCTAGCTTATATTTCGTTCTAATTGAGGCACCCAAAGTTTTTTCAACAACTTTCTTATCAATTCGAACTAAATAAGCAATGCAACAAGAAAAAATACTTTGAACAATATCATATTTATAAGAAATCGAGAAGTAAAAACAGCGCAAATATGTTTGTAATTCCGTGTTCTGTCTCTCAAATGTGAGTAGATTGCTGTTGGCAACATCTGTAATTAGTAAATGGGAAAAAGGGGAATAAGTTTTTAAAACATTTTGTCAGTATTTAACATGTCAGTTTGACAGTAAACAATATAAGAAAGTGACTTAAGTTTGTTTGAGTAAAAATCAATAGGTTTTATTGTAACTAATCAATTAAGAAAGCGGTTTGTTGTAATTTTAACAGATGTATGTTGTAAAAACTTTTAATTGGGGGAATTTTTTGTCACTTGAGGTGATAATAAGGATTATACTGATTTTGAATCGACGTGCATTAATCAGTTGCGATGATCGTGGGGAAAACAAACAATTGGTTGAACCAGGCCGAAGTGCAATTAACAGACACATGGAATTGTCTTAATGAAACAGGAATAAAATATGAATGCTCCCTAAAGTATTAAAACAAGAATCAAAGAACATCTGACATTCGCAAAGTCAACTTATTTATGAAATAGGATGACAAGTGGCGGTCAATAAAATATACTTCTTCCTCTTGCTTGTTTCGTACAACAATTACGACTGTCTACGAGTAATGCTTCGAGTTTGAAAGATGTTCGTTGGGTTAGATTGCAATAGGCAGTTTAACAATAAACTTTGGCATAATCGTTCTTTCTTTTCCGAAAGATTTAAAAAAAAAAACTCCTTTTCTGTTGTTTGGTAGAGCGACTGGTTTTTCGGAATCCAGGTTAAATCTACTGGCGACATTTATGCGGATATAGGTTTTTGGAATGGATAAATTTAGTTTTCTGTTCAGCGTATATTATGTAAAAATTATCTTACCACATGATTCTTATCTGCAACTTTAATTCATTTTGAAATAATTATTCTATAATCCAGTCCTCTTAAGATTAAACGAAAAAAAAACCCCAATGTCTGTCTATAGTACGGCTGTAACTTTGTCTGGCCCTTTTGTTTATATAATGTGCTATACTGCGTTCTTATTGGCTGATATGACCTGTCAATCAAAATCGGCAGAAAGGTCAATTGTATCAAGTTACAATGATGTTTTGAGGAATACCAGCCAAGTCGCCGGATTCAAATCCAAATGCCTGCCGGATGGTGGTGTTGGTCAAGGTCAATTTTCTTTCAAAGGCTTGGATGAAACTGAATAATATTTTCTACGATGCAAACTAAAAGAGAAATAAAAAATGATTATATCATTCTGTTACAATTTTCATGCTTTTCTTGATCTGACCGTAACTACTGGGAACCTACCATCTACAAAGCTTAAGCAAAATCTTATTCTTTTAAAATTTAAAAGGGAACAAGATACTAGGGAAAAGATACTTGGGCAGAAGATACTAAGGCTGAGGATACTAAGGCTGAGGATACTAGGGAACAAGAAATTAGAGAACAAGCTACTAGGGAATGAGATACTAGGGAAAAAGATACTTAGGAACAAGACTAGGAAACAAGATACTAGGGAACAAGACTCCAGGGAACAAGACACTAGGGAACAAGATACTAGGGAACAAGACTCTTGAGAATGAGATAATAGGGAACAAGACCCTAGGGAACAAGACTCTAGGGAATAAGATACTATGCAACAGATACTAGGAAACAAGATGCTAGGGAACACGATGCTAAGGAACAAGACACTAGGGAACAAGACTCTTGGGAACAATATGCTAGGGAACAAGATACTAGGGAACAAGATATAATGGAACAAGATACTAGGGAACAAGATGTAGGGAACAAGACTCTAGGGAACAAGACTCTAGGGAACAAGATACTAGGAAACAAAGACTCTAGGGAACAAGATACTAGGGAACAAGATCCTAGGGAACAAGACCCTAGGGAACAAGACCCTAGGGAACAAGATGCTAGGGAACAAGATCCTAGGAAACAAGACTCTAGGGAACAAGATGCTAGGGAAAAAGATACCTGGGAACAAGACACTAGGGAACAAGACTCTAGGGAACAAGATGCTAGGGAACAAGATACTAGGGAACAAGATACTAGGGAATAAGACACTTGGGAACAAGATACTAGGGAACAAGATTCTAGGGAACTAGACACTAGGGAATGAGATACTAGGAAAAAAGACACTAGGGAACAAGATACTAGGGAATAAGACACTAGGGAACAAGACTCTAGGGAACAAGACACTAGGGAACAAGACTCTAGGGAACGACACACTAGGGGACAAGATACTAGGGAACAAGATGCTAACCTTTTATTAACCCTTTACCATACAATGCCACCTCTTAATGCCTCTTTGGAAAGATGCCTTTTTCAAAACATCGTGGGAAAAGGAGAAAATGCTGGTAACCAGCATTTTCTCCTTTTCCTACATTGCTTTCTACCCTATCAAAGAAAACTTGCACCATTTCAGCCACATTGAAATTGTCCCCTGCAAATGCCTACAATTTGGATGAGGCTACAATTTTGTCATCTGGTATAGGGTTAAACAATCGCATACTTTACACTTAGGAAGAGCCTTTAAGTTTTTTTCCCACCCATTTCTGAGTTTAAGGGACCCTGAAGAAGAAGGCTTTTGTAAACATTGTGGGAAAAGGAGAAAACAAGGATTTTCTCCTTTCCCAAAAATGTTTCCTACCCTATCAAAGACAGAAATCATTATTTTAGCAACAAATGATTTGTTGTGTGCAAATGCTTTCAATTTGGTCAATGCCAAAATTTTGTAAAGATTTAAGTCCTGGTGACAGAGGGAGAAAATGGTAGTTACAATGCCCCTCACCCCCCAGAGACAAAAAAGACATTTGACCCACATCTCATTAGTCATCTGCACATACATTTAATGGTGATAAGTGGGAAACTTTGTCATCAGGTAGAAAGTATTCACCTACCTTCCACAGTGACCATGGCTTCATCCTTGAAAATCACTTCTCTGTCATCTGCCGTAATATACCAGTACTTTAACCTGTTGCAAAAATGGAAGAAAAAAAAATTCAATGCACCAAAGTCTTGTCTCAACTTGCAAATTCAAAGATATTGCAGACAACAATTCAAATGTGCCTCTATTGTTGAAATTTGTCTCTGAAAGGGTAGAAAACATTGTGGGTAAAGAAGATAATGCTGGTTACCAGCACTTTCTCCTTTTTCAACAATGTTTTCAAGTGGCTTCTTCCTCAGGGTCATTAAAAACAGAATTACTGGTAAAGGGTTAATGAAACTTAACTCCTTACCAAACAAGAAAATATTGGACTCAACCAAATTGAAAGCATTTGCAGACGACAAAATAAATATAGTTCAAATGATGATTTCTGTCTTAGATTGGGTAGAAAACTTTGTGGGAAAAGGAGAAAATACTGGTTACCAGCGTTTTTTCCTTTCCCCAGAATGTTTTCAAAAGTCTTTTTCTTCAGGGTCGTGTGATAAAGGGTTAAGAGAGGCAATGTTTCAATATCCACCATGTAAAATTAAAGAAAAAGTTACTAGACAGTTGAACATATAACGAAAGGTTGACCTTATACAAAATAATCCCTTGTTTTATGAACCTTTACAACAAGGCTTTTGAAAACATTGAGAGAAAAGGAGTAAATGTGTACCACCTGCATTCTATTCTTTTACTACAATGTTTTCTTAGAAAAAGCTCATCACTTGGGGAAAAAATTTTGTCGCCTGCAAATACTTCCAATACTGCCAAGTCTGGAACTTGTTGTCTAGCAAAGTTTGAACAAATACAGTATATATACCTGCCAATAGATTTTACCATAAAAAAATAATGAATGAATGACTAATGGTTGGTGTTTTATGGCCACTGACTGTTGACTGCAATCACCTTATTTGACATAAGTTTAATGAGGATGTTATGAAAAATGTGCAGCATGAGCTCAGACTGCTAACAAAAGTAGATGGAACTGCTTCTACAGTTTTATTTCCTTAGATATGTTTGTTCAACAGAGATTGACTCTGTTTCAGACATAAAAATTTAAGACTTGTCCAAATTGAAAGCATTTGCAGATGACAAGTTAACTCTTTACCATGAGACAAAATTTTAGACTACTCCAAATTGAAAGCAGTTGCAGACGACAAAATAAATGTGACTGAAAAATTGAAATTTGTTTTAGGAAGCCTTTTGAAAACATTGTGGGAAAAGGAGAAAATGCTGGTTAACAGCATTTTCTCCTTCTCCCACAATGTTTTCAAAAGGCTTCTTTCTCAGGGTCGTTAAAAGTCGAGATTGTGTGGTAAAGATTTAAATGTGGTTCAAATGATAAGATTTGTATTTGTAAGGGGCAGAATACCTTTTGGAAAAAGAGAAAATGCTAATTACCAGCATTTCCTCCTATACCAAATACTGTTTTCAAATGTTTCCTTTTGAAGGGATTGTTAAAACTCCTTATTGTTTGGTAAATGTTTAAATTAAGATTTTGAATGTCAAAAAAAAAAAAAAAAATTGCTGCATCTGTACTGACTGCAAGTTTGATTGCTTGCATTTATAATAAGAACTACTATTCCAGTAATTTTTCCAGACACTATTGAGAAATCACTAGACTCTTTACCAAACGAAAACATTTCAGACTTGTCCAAACTGAAAGCGTTTGCTGACGACACATTAAATGTAACTCAAAATAAGAAATTTGTCCATCATAGGGTAGAAACATTGTGGGAAAAGGTTACCAGCATTTTCTTCTTTTCACTCAATGTTTCCAAAAGCCTTACTCCTTACCACATGACAATATTCTAGATTGGTCTAAATTGAAAGTATTCGCAGACGACATATCAAATGTGGCTCAAATGATTGGATTTGTTTCTAAAGGTTAGAAAACATTGTGGATAAAGGAGAAAATGCTGGTTACCAGCATTTTCTACTTTTTCCACTATCTTTTCAAAAGGCTTTTCCCCCAGGGTCGTTAAAACTCGTGATTGTGTGGTAAAGGGTTAAACTCGGGATTATGAGGTAAAGGGTTAAGTCATCTTTCTGTCTTAAAAACTGCAAGTTTTTTATAAATCAAGATTTAACAATATTGACATTCCCATCATGTACTTAACTCTTTACCAAACAACAAAATTGTAGACTTGTCCAAATTGAAACCTTTTGCAGACGACAAAATAAATGTGACTCAAAAATTGAAATTTGTCTTGGGAAGGTTAGAAAACATTGTGGGAAAAGGAGAAAATGCTGGTTACTTCAGGGTCATAAAAAACCTGTGACTGTGTGGTATAGAGTTAAAGACAACAAAATCATTATGAATATTAACTTATTGCTCAAGATAGGAACTCTAACTGTATGATTCACTTCTTCCACCTCATCCAATCTGTTACCATGCATTGTGGGTAATCTTGGGGGAGGCGCTTCATTGGGAGGAGGAGCTAGAAGGCCAGGCTCATTAATTCTGAATGGTACAGTGTCATCATCTGAATGCACTTGTACATTCTTTAGTTTGTGTGCCAATTCACATCCTTTGTCAGTCAAACTGTATCTGGTAATTAAAAAATACATCTCAAAATTACTGTAATTTTTTGGAATCAATTTCACAACAATGTCAGGATAAAGCAATAGTACAATTGGCTTAACTTCATAACTCATTACAGTTCATATCAATTTTTTTCCATTTCAAAACTAGCAAAGTGACACAAAGAAATGTATGAAAGGAAATCATAGGTTTTGAAAACATTTTGGGAAAAGAAGCAATTAACCAAATGACAGACGATAGATCGCTCCTCCCACTGATGTCACGTGACCCATGAATCTAAAAACCTAGACAAACATTACCCAGACACGAGGGCTTAGCTAGAGACATATGCGGTGGCACTGTTTAGGTTCGACTTCTATGAAGACTATATGAAAAGCATTTTTACCCGAATTTCATCGACTCAAATTTTATTTAAGGATAATTTGCGAGGTGGGAAAAGATTCAACAAAAGAGATGTAACCAGCATTCAAAATAACAAGTCAACTCAATTTGGTAAGAAAATGAATTACTGGGTATATATTTACATGAAAAATAAGGTAAAGGAAATAAATAACTGAACATGATAAAATCCAATCAGTTGTCTAAAATATTATCTATACATTTCTTTTAGTAAAGAAACAGGAATCTGTTGCCAAGATTGAAATTCTGGAAAATTTATGACAATAAAAAAGCATGTTAACAAGAAGTATTCATTTATTTTTCTCCTTTTAAATCTGAATTTGTCTTCTGCAACAATAGTTTTACCTGGTGTAACTCTGCATCTTGAAATTGCAGTCATAAGGATTAATAATGGATATCAAGTTTAAAGTTATTCATCAGTTCTTTCTCATAAATATACTATACATTTATATATAGTTATAACTCCTAATGATTCAGAACGTCTAGGTTTTATAACGGCAAGACGGCTTCCGCTCTGGATGGAAAAATACTGATCGCTGATTGGCTTATTGATTTTTTTGATTGACAGCTGGCGTTTAGTTAATTGTTTGTAACAAGAAACTTCTTCTCCACCTATACTGCTTTAATAAGCATTAAGCTGCTGGGGCACAAAAGGCTGTATTTATACAATAATCGATAAGCACATTTTACACTACCAAAATAACAATAAAACTGGCACAATAATGACCTCCTAACTCAGAGGTAGCAAGGTAGGGTGCAACATTTTACTCTTTCCAGATTGACAAAATTTAGGTGAGTCAAAATTGAAAGCAGTTGCAGACAGCAAATTAAACATGGCTCAAACAATGAAATACATCTTTGATAGTGTAGAAAACATTGTCCAAAAACAGTTTTTTTTTTTTTAAAAAAACCCTTTTTCTTCTGTAAAAAAACCCCAACTCTTTTCAGTAGAGGCTTATGCCTTTACTAAATGACAAAATTTTAGACCAGTCCAAACTGAAAGCATTTGCAGACGACACAATAAATGTGACTGAAAAATTGAAATTTGTCTTGGGACAGATAGAAAACATCGTGTGAAAAGGAGAAAATGCTGGTTACCACCAGCATTTTCTCCTTTTCCCACAATGTTTTCAAAAGGCTTCTTTCTCAGGGTCATTGAAAGTCGGGATTGTGTGGTAAACGGTTAAATTTCTCTACCAGGGTCAGGATTATGACTGGTGAAGTAGCAGTAAAACATCCCAGGAGAAATGAACTGAAATAGTGTTGAAAACCATGACAGATAATTTCTTAAGCCTCTACCAAACTACAAAATTCTAGACTTTTCCAAATTGAAAGCATGTGCAGATGACAAATTGACAGATGTTCAAATTATCAAATTTGTCTTTAATTCTTTACCAAATGACAAATTTTTAGATTAGTCCACATTGAAAGCATTTGCAGACAACACAATAAATGTGACTGAAAAATTGAAATTTGCTTTGGGAAGGGTAGAAAACATTGTGGGAAAAGGAAAAAATGCTGGTTACCAGCATTTTCTCATTTTCCCACAATGTTTTCAAAAGGCTTCTTTCTCAGGGTCGTTAAAAGTCAGGACTGTTTGGTAAAGGGTTAAAAGTGTAGAAAAAATGTTGGAAAAGAAGAAAATGCTGGTTACCAGCATTTTCTCCTTTTACAACATTGTTTTTTTTTTAAAGCTTCCTCCTCATGGTCATAAGAATTTTGGATTGTTTGGCAAAGGGTTAAAACAGTAGATGTAAATACACATATATGGATACCTGGCTGGACTGCCCTCTTTCACCACTAGTCCCTTTTTGATCAGAGTGCCCATAGAGGACCACGCTGTATACCGAGACCCTGGATCTGGCTGAAAAGTAACTGTACATTTAGACCTTGCTTATACAAATATTTTACTCTCTGAATGAAATCTTCATGGGGGTAACCACATTTAAGTCTTTTCAAAACTGAAAACATTTGAGGTATGCTCCATGAAAAGAGAACTTAATGAATCTGCAAAAGGTATCAACCACTGTCAGCCAACTTGGGTTGGAACTTTTTGCTACGGATCAATTTTCTTGCATATAAAAGGACCATTCTACGGCTTAATTAAATTTTTGGTTGGCCAAAATGGATTTATTGACCCCATAGTTATGTGATGGTTTACTTGGGATAGTGCACCACAGAGGTATTATACCCCATTCTGCCAGAGCATGGCTCATTTATAGAAAATACATACGTGGCTGAAATTCTGTGATGTCTTTGAAAGTGTAAGAAACATTGGGGGAAAAGGAGGTAATGGTGGTAACCAGCATTCTGTCACTGTATTTTGATACATCTTCACCCACAGGGTCATTAAAACCTGTGACAGTATGGCACAGCCTTAATCTGATCGTTTGAAGGACCGGCAAGAAATGACATGATTCTAACAAACATAGTTCTGATTGCTCATATGTTGTGTCATCAGAGGATAGAAGAGGAAGAAAAAAAACTCTTTAAGTAATATAATGTTGGTAAATGCCAGCTCTTAAACTTGCATCATGCATGGATGGGTGGAATACAACATTAAAAAGAAGAAACACTGCACAATTTCACAAACAGAATAGCTTGGTTGTTGGAATTCATCTGCATAAATATTTTACATTACTAAGTAAAATTCAATGTTTGAACCTTTATCTCTGGTAAAAATATGTTCAAGTGAATTTGCAAACACTGTAGATTAAGATCAGAATACAATTTCTGAATAATTTGAACTCATAGTTACAAAGTCAACAAAAACATCTAAAGCCCTCTTCTGCATATTAAGAATGAACTGCACATGCTGATTCAAGCAAATAAAAAGATGCTCAGTAATCATGCATCAGTAGGAAAACATGTGAAAGTACTGGTAAGTAGACCATCACTTTCAAAACTGCAGTAAACATTGTGGGAAAATTGCTTGTAGCAAGCAATTGCTCCTTTACTCTCCATGTTTTTCTTAAAGATGTAAGCTGCAGAGTCATTCTAAATCTATTTGTGCAGTAAAAGGTAAAAACTGGAAAAAGGCTCAAGAGCAGCAATTTCACTCACCAAGGTAAAAGATTTATCAGCCAAGACTTGAGCTTTACTTATCAGTTCAGTTTTGGACAAGTGTCCGGTAGAGTCTGGGTCCTGTAGAATAAATAGATCATTAACCCTTTCCCAAACAAACCCTGGTTTTCACGTGTCTGCAATACAAGTCTTTTGAAAACACTGTGGGAAAAGGAGAAATTGCTCGTAACGAGCAATTTCTCCTTTTCCCACAGTGTTTTCGATCCTTTTTGATAACTTTCTGCCATTTTCATCAAATTTAAAATTGTCGTCTGCAAACTCTTTCAATTTGGACCAGTCCAAAATTTGTCATTTGGGAAAGGGTTAAACATGTAATTAAATTTTTTTTTAATTAATTTCTTCTACACCATAATTACTCCTTTTTCTTTCTACACTGAAAAGCCAAATTTTAAATTGAAAGACTCATTATAATACCATAAATCAGGTAAACTCTGTCATGGGACAAGGCCACTTTTGACAAGTGATATAGAGTAGTAAGTAATACTAGTATTATGTATACCTTATCCAGAGGCACAGGAGTGAAAAAAAAAAATGGATAACTTTTGTTAAAAATATTCCAAACATACAAGGACCTCTTTTTTTCTTTTTTCTTGCATGTTTAACAGTCAACAGAGATATCTTTTTTTATAATTTTCAACTCATTGATCTTCTGTTGGATAACAAATCACATCATAAATAGTGTAGTTATTAAGACCACAGATAAAGTTGCCTCACCTCTCACCTCTGTTACCTATGAACAGAAATTTACCCTTTTCCAGAAACATTTTCTGTGCTATTTAAGATCAGACATTTTTATCCTTCAAATGTTGACTTTAACTCTTTCGGCGCCAAATAAACAAACTCGACCTCTATTGACGACTGCAAAGACAACCAAGTGGAAGTCAGACCGATTTTTATAACATATGCTAGACTAAACAAGAGGGCAGCATAGGTCCAAGATCAGACTGCATGTTCTGTGCAGTCTGATCTGAATCTGTGCTGTCCGCAAAAGCCCATGTTTTCGCCTATGGTGCTGAAAGGGTTAAGAAAAAGTGATACCTGCATATGTTGGTAAAGTGCCAATAATAAAGCATAGGGACCTGATCTGTATACAGGAATATAATCTCTTTCCCCATCCTTGCCTGATTTCTGTCTTTTCTGAAAATATATGGTAGGAAAATCAGTCTGTCATATTAGCACTTTCACGGCTACAGTTGTGATCAATATCAATTGTAAAATGTGTAGACCATGATGAAACTACACATGACATGCAGTCTAATCTTGGATGCAGTGTCCCCTAATTGATTTTACATTACATGTTTGAGAAAGAGGTCTCTGGCTGTAGCTGATTTTCTACCACAGAAAGTTAATATAAACTTTTAACCCTTTACTGCACAATGCCGCCTTTTAACAACTCTGGGAAAAGAAGCCTTTTGAAAACATTGTGGGTAATAACCGTAAAGGAGAAAATGCTGGTAACCAGCATTTCCTCCTATTCCCATGTTTTTTAACATATTAACCCTTTACCAAACGACAAAATTTTAGACCGGTCCAAACTGAAAGCATTTGCAGACGACTATATGTAACCCAAAAATTGAAATTTGTTTTGGGAAGGGTAGAAAACATTGTGGGAAAAGGAGAAAATGCTGGTAACCAGCATTTTCTCATTTTCCCACAATGTTTTCAAAAGGCTTCTTTCTCAGGGTCATTAAAAGTCAGGACTGTTTGGTAAAGGGTTAAAAGTGTAGAAAAAATGTTGAAAAAGAAGAAAATGCTGGTTACCAGCATTTTCTCCTTTTACAACATTGTTTTTTTTTTTAAAGCTTCCTCCTCATGGTCATAAGAATTTTGGATTGTTTGGCAAAGGGTCAAAACAGTAGATGTAAATACACATATATGTATACCTGGCTGGACTGCTCTCTTTTATGTAACCCAAAAATTGAAATTTGTTTTGGGAAGGGTAGAAAACATTGTGGGAAAAGGAGAAAATGCTGGTAACCAGCATTTTCTCCTTTTCCCACAATGTTCTCAAAAGCTTTCTTTTTCAGGGTTGTTAAAAGTCGGGATTGATTGACTGATTGTATGGTGTTTAACGCATTTTCAACATTATTTCAGTTATATCGTGGCAGCCAGTGCACCTATCCATGCTTTCCTGGAATTTCTTTTACCAGTAATCCGCACAATATTCTTTCCAAGGCACTGGCTGCTTTCCCACATAGCCAATGTCGAAACAATGGTCAGCAGTGGGAGAGGAATGAATCCTGTTGCAATGACTATCATCAATCGGGATTGTGTGGTAAAGGGTTAAAAAAAAATTGCACCATTTGAGCCACATTGAAATTGTTGTCTGCAAATGCTTTTAATTCTGACAAGGCCAAAACTTTGTCGTCTGGTAAAGGATTAAAAGATAAGCTCTTTCATTTGTAGAGTCCCACAAAGTAAGAAATGTTTGTTTCTAGTTTGACCCTATACCAAACAATCCAGATTTAAAATCCTAAGGAAGAAGGCTTTTGAAAACATTGTGAGGAAAGAAAACAAGAGCACTGCATGCAGGTGCAAAACCTTGGCTGCGCATGCTTGATTTTCAGTAAAAATTCTAAAATAAAAAGGGACATAACTCTGTCAAAAATACTTTGATGTTTACCTGCCCTTGTTGTATAGGTTCCTTTATCAGATAATCAACTACTTGTCTAAGTTTGAATAAAATATCTTCAAAAATAACAGAGATATTATAAAATGTCAATGCCAGGGCTATGAAAATACCTTTTCCTTTTCAACAATGTTTATGGAAAAAAGTGAAAATGCCCATTACCAGCATTTAATCCTTTTCTTGCTATTTTCAAAAGTCTTGCACCTCAGGGTCGTTAAAACTTGTGATTTTGTGGTATATATAATATGAGGTTATTTCACATGCTTGGGTACAATTTTGAATTCTAGTGGATGAGTACAATGCAGAAACAGTCGATATTTTAGACAAGGCAATAGTCAAGTCCAAATTATAGACTGGTTCTGCAGTGTGCAAATCCGATGAATTCAATTTTGTACAAAAGCATGTAAAATTACCTCTTTATATCACACATATGTCTTGACTTTGAAATAAACAACAAATATTTGGATCATTTCACTAAAAAAGATTTAAGACAAAACAAAAGGGGACTTTGAAGTGAATAATAGTGAATTATGACAACAGATTTCAGTATGCTACTCTTCCAAGCAAATATCAATATTCAAAACTTATTTAGCCTTGTTTTGAAAAATCCATATACCTGGGTCCGTATTCACCAACCATTCTTAGGAACGTTCTCAGACTTATTCTTCAAGATTTTCCAAGTTTGAAAGTAACACAACTTCTGATTGGCTAAACCATATGGTTTAGCCAATCAGAAGGCGTGTTACTTTCAAATTTGGAAAATTTTGAAGAACAAGACCAAGAATATTCTTCAGAATGGTTGGTGAATACGGACCCTGGACTCTTGCCTCTTTCAAAAGAATCCATATTCAGGACTCTAAAGAGTCAGGTACTTTGTACTTATATGGTAGCATTTCAGCAATTTCATTAGGAGTTAGAATGTAGGTGTGAAATAAAGCCTATACTTACCCTAGCTGGTTGATGATGCTGTGTTTGACTGTCACTATCACTGTCAGATAACTCATGTACAGCAACTTTATTTCTTCTTATTTTTGTTATCTCCCCTAGAATATGATATACACAGGGCTAGAAAAAATACTCACAATAAGCACTTTCTTAGCACACTGGCCTTGAGCTTCACTATTATCAAAGTCTGAATCAGTTCTGCTTTGTTCTGTAAGGGTTTATGACAAACCTGTAACTTAACGCTTTACCGACAATCCTGTGTTTTCCTAGCCCTCAGGAAGAAAGCATCTTTAAAAACAAAGTGGAGAAAAGAGAAAATGCTGGTAACCAGCATTAACTTTATTTCTCACAAAATTTTTGACTTGTTTCAAGACAAATTCTATCACTGTATCCATATTTCAATAGTCGTCTGTAAGTGCTTTCCATCTGAACAAATCTACAATTTTTGTCCGCCAGTAAATAGGTTAACACTTAAGTTCTAAAAGAATGCAAAAACATTATTTCTTTATTTTAGGATGTCAAGATGGTTTTGTCTAAAACAATTCTTAAACTATGAACCCTTTCACCACATAATCCTGTGCTTTAACGACACTGAGAAAGAAGGCTCTTGAAAACATTCTGGTAAAGGCTTAAAATGCTCAGCATAACTTGAGATGCTTTCAATGCAAACATGATCAGTCTGAGAGTACAAATCTGAACATGCAGTTTATAACATCAGGTTTTTGTGACATATTTTGGCAAAAAAAAAAACCAGCCTTGAAATTTAAAGATTTAGACATTCATTTTGTTCTGGCTGAAAATTTTAATTTCATTTAAGTGGCACTTTAACCCTTTTCAACACGCTCCTGAATTTGAACGACCTTCAGCAAGACAGCTTTTGAAAACACTGTGGAAACCAGCATTTTCTCCATTTCCCACAATGTTTTCCATGCTTTCAAGACAATTCCCATTACCTAAGCCACGCTTAATTTGTCATCTGCAAATACTTTCAAGTAGGACTACTCTCAAATTTTGTTGTGTTTTAACGATCCTGAGGAATAAGGCTTTTGAAAACATTCAGGGAAAAGGAGAAAATGCTGGTAAACAGCCTACCAAATACAAATATCATCATTTGAACTAGTCTATATTTAAACTGTCGTATGCAAATTCTTTCAATTAGTTCGAGTCCAAATTTTGTTGTGTGGTCAAGATTTGAGGGATTATTAGAATGAAGATATTTCAAGGTGTAATCAAACCCTTCCATTCTGTAATTTGATACACTTCTGAAATTTATCTGCTACAACTTTATGAAAGATACCATACCTATAATTATGCATCAAAAGATTAAAATTTCCAAACCTTGTGCCGTCTTGTTTGCTTTAGATTTATTTTCCGTCTTTTTCACAGGAGTTGTTTCTTCTGGTATCCTAGCAACAGGTTCGTATGTGCCAAGTTCTGTGATATGTTTTTGTAACTTGTCATCTAACATCTTACATATCCTGTCCCCTGGGGAATGAAAATTTTTGTATTCCAAATCATTTGGATATTCTCATATTTATCAATCAACCATATGTGTTAACTTGTCTACAAATGAAGCTCTTGTTTTCAAAACACTGTGTGAAAAGGACAAATTTCCTGCAAAAAGCGATTTCTGCTTTTCTCCAAATGTTTTCAACTCTTTCAAAGAACTTTACCTAAATTGTATCACTTTTAAATGCGTCTTTTCCTGAGGCCATTTTCCACAATATGGTTTTGTAACTTTTCATTTAACATCTATCTTGTCTACTGGGAAATAAAAAAGTTCTTTTATTCTTAATTCCAATAATCCATAACATTTATCAAACAACCTAATATGTTAATTTGTCTACAGATAATGGTTTTTGAGAACATGTTTGAAAAGGAGAAATTGCTTGTAACAAGTAATTTCTCCTTTTCTCACAATGTTTTCGACCATATCAGAGAAATTAACCTCAATTACATATGTCAGTTTTGAAGTCTTTTTCTAAAGCTTTTAATTCGGATTAGTGTAAAATGTGATGTTTGCGAAAGGATTAACAACTTGTGATGAAATGATCACCAAAATTGTAAACAATCAATATATTAGAACCTGAAGTCTGTTTCCAAATACACATATATCTACATTCAGATGAATCTGCAACATTCAGCTATCTCTTCTGGGGGAAAAAAATTGAAAAAAAAAAAAAAAAAAAATCAAGGAGTTAGAACCATCCTGTGCGAAAACAGTCTCTGGAACAAGGACATAAAAAAGTAAATAAATAAATAGAAAATACAGACTAGTAACTAAGTGAATTAACTTACCAAAGTTTTCAAGTATTTTACAGTCTTTGCCAGTCTTGAGCCTCAGAGGAAATCTCATCAATGAATTCAGTGCCTACAAAAACATCATTTATTTCATTTCTTTATTTTTTGTGTATAATTAAACACATCAATAAGCTAAACAGGTCAGCCCTGTCATTACATTGCTTAAATATTTTGCATGTATTTTTATCTTCAGTTTTTAAAAAATAAAAACAGTTTTTGACTCTCCAAAACAGTTGCAGACAACAAATTAAATGTAGATCAAATGGTAAGGCTTGTCTTTGAAAGGCTAGAAGAAAACATTTTGGGAAAAGGAGAAAATGCTAGTAAGCAGCATATTCTCCTTTTCCTTCAATGTTTTCTAAAGCCTTCTTTCCAAAGGTTATGAAAACAGTTTTTAACTTAGAATTGAGTGGTTAAGGGTTAAAAGCTTCTGCCAACAATAGTTTAAATTGAAATGTAAAATTGAGTACAGTAAAATCTGTCCTCCTGGCCACCTCTACTGTCTATTTAAACAACCAGTATTAATTCTATACCAAAAGACAAAATTTTGCAGACTACAGAATAAATGTGACAGAAAAATTGAAATTTGTTTTGGGAAGGGTAGAAAAAATTGTGGGAAAAGGAGAAAATGCTGGCTGTGAATTAAACGTGTAATTTTCGTATGTATGGCGTCTGCTGCAGAAAAAATGTCATCACAACAAAAGCTGTTAAAATATTTTACAGCGTGAAGATCTGAGAAAGGTAGGTTTACACAAGTGATTCTACCATTACAAATTTTGTTTTATTTTGCCCTAACATGGCAAGGCCTTTATTTGACAGAGTTTGAGCTTACAATGAGCCAATCGGCCTGCTCCTCTGTGATTTTAAAATAGCAAGATGTACGAAAATTATCTTTGACAACAAGCATCAATCTGTCTATACTTCCTCTTTAAAGCAGTTCTAATGTACTTCACAACTTTGAGAACGGGATAAAGGTGAAAAAAAAAAGGCGGTTGTGGCTGTGTTCGGCTTTTAAACCCTGACCGCTGTTGCGATTAGATCTCAGTAAGTGCAAGCCCTGGAGACATATGATGCATCCATATAATCACCAAATGCACAATTTAATAATTTAAGATCCCATTCATTATAGTAAAGGAGCTAGGGTGTTAAAATTCATCAATAAAACTGAAACAGCCCAAAGTCACCGTGTGTCCCCTAATTTTTCTTTGTACCCCCAATTCAAAACCTAGGGGATACAGTGTACCCCCACTTTTTTGTTTGTACCCCCAATTCAAAACCTGGAGGGTGCATGTACACCCAAATTGAAAACCTAGTGGGCATGCTGTTATGGGAAAAAAGTTAGTCTTTTTCCCTGTCAAATAATACTGTTTTCACTTCTCCAGGGAAGAACACTTGAAAACATCATGAGAAAAGAAGAAAATGCTGGTAACCAGCATCTTGTCTCCTTTCTAACAATGTTTTCTTACCTTTCCAAGATAAATCTAGTAATTCGAGACATGATCTATTTGTCATCTGCATATGGTTTCCTTTTGTACAAGTCTGGTAAAGATTAAAGTTAGCAAACCATGATGTGCTAAGGAAAAACGAGAATAAGGCCAATGAAAAACAAAATATCATGATTTAATTCTTTACCACACAATCCCAACTTTTAACGATCCTGAGGAAGAAGCCACTCAAAAACATTGTGGGAAAAGGAGAAAATGCTGATAACCAGCATTTTCTCCTTTCCCCACAATGTTTTCTACCCTTCCAAAAACAAATTCTAAATTTTCAGTTGCACATATTTTGTCGTCTTCAAATGCTTTTAATTCGGACTAGTCTAAAATTTTGTCATTTACCACACAATCCTGACTTTTAACGACCGTGGGGAAACCAGCATTTTCTCCTTTTCCCACAATGTTTTCTACTCTTCTGAAAACAAATTTCCATTTTGTATTCACGGTTATTTTGTCGTCTGAGAATGCTTTCAATTTGGACTAGTCTAAAATTTTGTCGTTTGGTAAAGAGTTAATACTCTCATACAACCTTCTTGTAGGTGTATTGGCTCTTCGCCCCCTTGTCCGCCGCTTCTTGATGCCACTCTCGTAACCATTCTACAAACAAAGGGTTGGCACATTTTGGTATCTTCTTTTTCTTCTTACCGTAGAGGTCACTCTCGTCCATCAGTCTATGATAGGACCCGTCCAAGACAGGCTAAATTTTGGCAACAATACACATTAGAAACAAACTAAATATCTTCTATTTTCATTGTTGGTTATAAACAAAGACGATAAATTCAATTTCATAAATATGTCCTTTTGGTATCCGGGATATTCTCTGTAGTCGTCAGAAGCATGAAATGAAGCATTTATCGCCATTAATTGCACTGGTTACTTTGTTTGTATTCTAAAAGTGCGCCATTTTGTGGTTGTTGTTGTTACTTGATTGCTAAATTCCGGTGACCCCGGTATCTTCCGGCCATGCACTATTTTGTCCAAATTTTGTATTGCACTTTGAAATCGCAATAAAAAGAGTCGACAGTAATGGCCTACCCCCTATTCTCTCACGTTTTACCCAAAAATGTTACTGGCTCAGTCTTCTTTATTGTATAAATCCCCCCACTAGACTGGAGTACCACTTTTCAGTCAACGGTTGATTTGACGATCTCATTTTGAGATATTTCAGTACAGCATTCAGCTTTCAAAGTGTGATGTAACATATATACACGCGCTTGCTATTATATATATACATATCTGACGGGCGCAGATGGAGTTAGAGAGAAACATTCGAATACAAAGAATTCCGGGAACAAGACCCTAGCTCTTCTTCGGATAGATCTCCTTGGTTCTTTTACATGCTCGGTGTAAGCACTGATACATGCGAGGCTACCTATGGGTTTCTAACCTCTTGTTGGGTGAGAAACGCATAGTGTCTCTGAAAAGCATCATACCAGACCGGGGATCGAACCCCTGACCTTCGGAATTGTAGTCCAACGCATTAACCATTACGCCACATCTCCACTCTAGTATAGATCTATTTTATTTTCTCCCAGAAAGTGGTTTCTTCTTTAAGTTCAGCAGAATGAAGGCTATAGATCTACTGATGACAAGGATTTTAGAGTACGAATAAACAACATTCAATGACAAGGTAACCACTGTTTTTTTTTTTTTTTTTTTTTGAGGGGGGGGGGGGGTGTTCATTGAAAACAACTTTTGGGTCAAAAGCCCCACCGCCCCCACCGCCACCACCAGCAGCAGCAATAACTTTGGACAGAGAAATAATCTTTAGTCACAATCAGTTCTTCGCTACAGATTTAACTGCAAACGTCTTCAAATGGGGCGTAATATCGGACAATGCATACCCACATGTAACATGAAACTGTATGTTTTGTGCAGTCTTAATTTAATTTTCACTGACCGAACAAAAAGCTGTCTAATTTTGATTTGTACTGTTCACTAACTAAGCATCCGAAACTGTCTATATTCATCATTCTCGGGATAGTGGAAAGGAGCACATTCACCAGAGAGCATAAACGCCTTTTGATATCATTTTCCCAAAATGCCCTTTTACTCTTTTCCAAACAGCAATGCTATATACTAGTCCAGATTGACAGCGTTTGTAGACGAAAATTAAATGCGACTCAAACGGGTAGAAAACATAGTTTGAGGAGGAGAAATGCTAGTTATAAGGTTTTTCCTTGTCCCACAATATTTTGAAAAGCATTCTTGTTCAGTTCTTAAGACACAGTATTGTTTAGTAAGGGTTAACGACACTCAAAAGCACCTTTGTATCCAACTTGAAACTAGACGAAAAACCAAATTACATAAAAAGAACTCTTTACCAGGCGGCGAAAATTTTAGACTCCGATTCATATTGAAAGCATTTGCAGTCGACAAATTAAGAGGGTCAAATGGTGGAATATGTCTTAGGGTTAAAAACATTTTGGAAACAGGAGAAAATGCTGGTAACCAGCATTTTCTCCTTTTCCCACAATGTTTTCAAAAGTGTTCTACCTTAGGCTCGTGAAAACTTTGGATAGTGTGGTAATAGGACAAAGAGGACAGACAAATAACATCCAAGTCATTGGCTTTGTATCCTGAAAACTCCAACAGTGTTTACCATACACATTGGGTAAACAGATAGAATTAATATTTATACAACTTTCAGAAAGAAACGCGTTTGTCAGGATGAGTTTTAGTTTTTGATAGGTGCCGTTATTTTGAACAATTTATTCACCGATACGGTATTATGTGAAAAATGACATCTGAAAAAGCGATTTCTGTTTTTCTCGGGGTTCTTTTTACCCCTCGTCGAGGCCCAGCAGCTTAGGAGTAAACTGCAGGAAGGGTAATCCCAGTTGCGTGAGTTCGACTTCCGAATTGGCCAGAGATTTCCGAGGGACTGACGAAAATCATGACTACATGGTTAATTCTTCTCCCATTGTTAGTCCTTACTTTGTTAATGTAGTAAAGCAGCCAATTGCTTAAAGTAGCAGTTGTGGATAGGTGCACTCCCCCTCCCCGCAAGAGAAATTACCGTTGGAACAGCGTTAGACAAACAAACAAATCTGAGCTGCATCTGAAAAGCTTATGACATGCATAGAATACAAGAAACCATGCTAAGTAGATGTGCATGGCTTAAAATCCACAATATATAGAGGGTGCCATACATTTTAAATTCATCCGTACGTGCTCATTAATTTTCCTACAAACACTTAACCCTTTCCCAAACGACAAATTTCGGACTGGTCCAAATTGAAAGAGTCTGCAGACGACAATTTTAAATTTGATGAAAATGGCAGAAAGGTCTCAAAAAGGGTAGAAAACACTGTGGGAAAAGGAGAAATTGCTCGTTACGAGCAATTTCTCCTTTTCCCACAGTGTTTTCAAAAGACTTGTACTGCAGACACGTGAAAACCAGGGCTTGTTCGGGAAAGGGTTAATTTCCAAATTGTCTTTAAAGGCAACTGGAATGATATGAAAGGTGAATATGAATTTGAAAAATAACTTGCTGAATATAGGCAGTCGAAGAGAACATGTAAATATTTTGCTCTTTCTCACTTTTGATTTCAAATGGTTAATTTTCAGCTTTTCAGACAACGGAGTGAAATAACCATTCAGGATCCAAAACGGATCTAAACCTGAAATCGTTCGGCGGATTTATGATTAAGGCATCAGAAAACTGTCCATTTTCGAAGTTAAAGATAAATTTCGAACCCTGTATCGCTTTATTTTATTTTTTATTTGTCATGCCAATCACAGACAACTCTTGTGAATGTCCAAGGCTTAGCTAACTGGATGGTTAGTCTTGGAATTTGGATTTAGACTTGAATTTTGGAATGGTTGCTGAATACAGTCCAGACACTTTGCTAACATGAACTTATGTAGTGTTACGTTATACAGTGGAGATCCTGAGTGTGACTCTGACATGTCGTAAAATATATTGTGTACATTGAAAAAGTGGCTCGTTTATGCATAGCACGTCAAGTTTTTTTTTTTCACTAAAACAATTGCAAGATCCTTTATGAAAATGATTCCTCATCAGGATGTTTACCCAGGCAGTTTTGGCATTATCGATATCCCAAATAGATGGCTCTTTGATTGGCCGTGAGAACTTTGCCACAGATATCATCAACAAATAATGCACCTTTATTCGTTAATTCGTTATCTTTTTGTTTGCATGGTATTGACTTTGTGGAGTAACATTTGAATTGTTAAAGCAAGGTATTTTGTATTATGAAATTACCACAGGATAAAAGAAAAAACAGGCTTTAGAAATTTTTATCGGTATGAAGTTGGGAGTAAATTTCTCTATTTCTACGTCCACGAACTGAGCTATTCAGTAATCTACAAGTATGAAAGTATTCACCAGAACATTTCTTTATAAAGCGGCCCAACAAGTTTCGAAAACTGAGGTTCGGGTACGTCATTGCCAATTTGTAGGTGGTAACGATGGAAGACAACAAATGAGCAATGCTCGTGCAAAAGGGGGTTTAATACATCTCTGGGATTCATTATACCGCACAAGTCATCACATAATCATGGATTCATGAAATCTTTTTGTCTAACAACCGACTGAATCATAATGTAGTAGAAAATTTACAAAAAGCTAAAAGAATCGACTCATGTCAGCCTGCGCAGTCCGTAAATGAGGCACACAAACAGAAGAAAGTGCATGGGAGAAAGTTTGGGAAAATATTTTTCCTAAACATCTTTGAATGTCTTTGAAAAGGAAACCTTTAAGCTAATACATGGCTAGCTTCCAATTTTTTATTACACTGAGTCAGGAAGGGATTGAATAGTTTTAGAGCGATAATTTTCCAGCTTTGTGTTTTGTTTTAAATCTAATCTGAAAGAAAATAGATTGAGTTGAAACAAGGGCCGTATTCACAAACCTGTCTAAATTTCATTCTATAGCTAAATTTCACGACATGGAATCTCATTGGCTGGGACAGAACGTCTTTAAAGTGAATCAAATACATGTAGCTAGTCAGAGCTCAGATCAGAGGGAGAGATGGTATTCTACATCCATTATTTCTGTTCCAAACCCTATGTCGTGGGTGCTCATTAGAATCGTCTCGATGAGACGATTCTAATGAGTACCCATAACATAAGGTTTAGTGTAGAATAATTAATATTTTCAATTTCGAAATCAAAATCACCCCCTCTATCTGGAGCTCTGGCTAGTGTTGGAATTTAGAATCAGATTCCCTCCCCCGAAGCGAAGAAGGCCTTTGTCCCGGACTTAGTATTCACCAAGCATCCTTGACAAAATTCTTATTCTAATTCTGAAGAATTTTCTAAATATCAAAATAACGCAATTTCTGATTGGATTAACCAAATGGTTTAGCGAATCAGAAACTGCGTTACTTTCTAAATCTAGAATAAGACAAAGAATGCAAATTAGGTTGGTTGTTGAATAAGGACCCAGATTTGTGTTTGCGTCCTGACAGACAGCAAGAAAAGGTCACGTTACGGTAAACAAAGGCAGCTCTGTAGCATATAATGCTTTTATATGGTGGCTGATTTGAATTTGATCTATATGGTGAATAATATGAGCATTATGTAGACTTCAGTAAATATTAAACATAATTATATGATTTTTATTGTGAGTTCTATGAAGTAATTTTCATGACACTTCTTATACCTACTTATTATTTCTCCCCACCTGTTTAAATAGTAAGTTTACCTTTCAAAAGCCAAAAGCAGTTATAAATCTGTTTAAAAAATCAATCATCCTAGCGCAGACAATAGTATCATCCTGAGATTGCGCAATGCGCAATATTTTAATATGAACATCTGCAGTTGTTTTGCAAACCTAAACTGTTGCATTTTAATGAATTCAAAACATCTCTTCTATGGCAAGTACATGTATGCTGTAGTCAGAGCAAAAAGATTTAGCCATGCTCTGTGGAAAGGGGGTTTCATGCATCTGCAAAACGTTTCGACACAGGTCAGCCTGTGCAGTCCACGCAGGCTGACCTCGGTCGAAACTTTTTGCTATTGGTACATTTTCTGCATGTTTAAAGACCATTCTACCTCATTCTAGGTAGTTTGGTCGGTTTTTAGGTAAAATGGATCTATCCTATGCGACAACTTGCCTGGTTATGGCGCATTTTAAAGATGCATCCAACCCCCTTTTCACAGAGCATGGCTGAGCCCGTATTTACTGACCGTTCATTAGCATTCTCAGTCCAATGCCCAAGGTCCGTATTCACCAACTTTTCGTAAGAACATTCTTAATCTTTATATCAAAAGTTGTGCTACTTTCAAATATAGAAAATTCTTGTGAAATAGTTCAGGAATTTTATTTAAGAACGGTTTTTGAATACGGACCCAGGACTTTTCTAAATTTCAAAGAAACGCAAGTCTGATTGGCTGACCCAAAATAGTGTTGCCGATCAGAAATTTCGTAATTTTCTAAATCAGGAGTAAAACTAACTAAGCAATACTTCCTATTTCCAAGTGGAACTATTCAAGTGAAAGGCGAGTTTAGCCCTACTACCGGGACCATGCGTAATTTCCTTTTCCCGATTTAGGTTAGTTAATGATTTGTCAACGTTACAAGAACGGTGTAGGTTCCTATACGAGACTTGTTCATTTTTCAACCATAAATGCACAAGAGTGCTAATCTTAAGGGAGATAGCTCTATCGGACTGGCGATAATACGTATTTTGAAAGGTTGGTGAATACGGGCACCGATTGCCAAGAAACAGAAGTAGCCATAAAGTTCATGAATAAAAATTATTATCCGTTTTTAAATTCATAATTGGCTGTAAACTGTGTACAATGGAACGTTGTTTCAACATAATTTTTTTTTTTTTTAAATTTAATTTGATGCTCGGAATAAGTCGGCCTATTGTCTTGAGTATATTACTTGGTTTCAATTCTACATTTACCCATAAAAAATGCGATTTTTCAGTGTGGTACTTCTTGTACTATACTCTATTGATCAACAAGCTATTCTATTCCATATATATCACGAAAATTGGCCGTTCAATACTCAATATCAATCTCGGCCAGTATAGACAAACTCGGCCAATACGAGAAAGTCCCGGCCAATACGAGAAAGTCCCGGCCAATACGAGAAAAATTTCTCGGCCAATATGACTCAGCCAATTTTAAATCCAAAATGAACGACAAATCCCGGTCGTTTAGTGATAAAATTGTTTTTAAGCAAGTAATATGGTCGTGACTGAGTTACATGTCCAAGGTATGCGGTATTAGCCCGAGGCGAAGGCCCTTGACTAATACCGCAGACCTCGGACATGTAATTTGGTTAATACGAAATATCTTGATTATAAGCAAGAAATGGTAATAATCACCAATAATCAAGGCTAAGCAAGCCTTTGCATCGAAAGCAACAAGGAAAACTGTACGACAACATACTGTTTTCGTCCCAAACCTAAGAGTTATACATAAATGAGCCATGCCCCGGCAAAAAGGGGTTTAATGCATCTCCGTGATTTATTATATCAAGCAAGACATCACATAATTATGAATCCATTTTGTTTAACAAACGACAGGATCATGGGGTAGACTGGTTCTTTGATATGGAGAAAATTTACAAAGATGACAAAAAGTTTCGGCTCATGTCAGCCTGCGCGGACTGCGCAGGCTGACATAGGTCGATACTTTTTGCAGATGCATTAAGCCCCCTTCTCACAGTGCATGGCTCAAACGTATCGGCTTAAAAGTTTTGTTTTGTTTCTTTGGCTTTTATTTGTAATAAGACTTACATGTATTTATTGAAATTAGTTGTATTCAGTTAGGCTACGATTTATAATTCATGGCATGTAGAGATCAAGGCAGCATTCGTTCTAGTATCTCTTTGTAAGCCACACACTGCTCCTAGGAACTGATAAATTATCAGACATTCCATGTAATAATTTACACAAATATTTCTCCGGTAGGAAAATCGCAATAAAAACAAATGGCAGGGTAGGGACCACACAGTTTATGATTTTTCGGTTTAGAGAAACCATATTCACCTTATATCTAAACGAATACTAATAAGTAGGCAAGATAATTTCCACATGCTGCCGGAATTACCTCGTGACATTAGTGATTAGTCGGGTTTTCAATGTTTTCTCACAAATCTTTCTGGCTAATCAAGAAAAACAGTGTATCCGTCTAATCTCTCGCTCCGTGTTTCCTTTCGAAAATATCTCTCCCCAATCGTTTCATGTTGGGTAAATATTCTTTTCAAAACAACTCGATACTTCACTCAACTGAATAAGATGTACGTCCTACGCCACTTTTATTTTAGGGCCGTTAGCAGTTTGATTTTTTTTACAAAGTTCGGAGAAATTAACGAACGAACGAACCTTTTATAAACACCATCGTTTTTACGTTACCGCAATGAATAGCTCACGGAACAATAAGGAAATAGTAACAAAAAACTGCTCCCTTCCCCAAACTGTTTTTCATACCATCCGAGAAAGATGTTTTCCTCTCTTTTTAATTTAATGCTATCCTTCAAATGTTTCTCGTTTTTGCTATCATAAGTTTTAAAACGTCTGAAAACGCCCTTTGTGGTCATGGTCGGATTTGCTACACTTCTTTTTCTGTATACAGTGCAATGCTGACAAAGTGTCGAATTTTATGCTCTGCACCGCCTTATTGAAGCCGCAATGGGAACAACTACCGTTTAAGATCCGGGCATCCCCAGTAAAGCGGTATTTTCATGTAACGCATTGAACGAAGCAGGCCATGACCAAACTACACGTAATTACGGACTGATCTTGGTCTACTGTCTTCACAACACATATCACATGTCGCGAGGAGGACACATATAGGACCTATAAAGAGCCAGATGAAGGAGCGGGACGTTTTTGGCCATTCCATAGCGAATACTCAAATATATCGGATGGTCACGGCTTATCTCTCAGAATATGTCACAAAACGTCGGATAATGTAGATCAAAGATAAGACTACAGGTTCTGTGCACTCTGATATTGATCTATAAAGTCAGGAAAATTGCTACAGTAGTGAAAGGCCAAAGGGCCAATTGGTAGGGTTAAGAATACAACGAAATAAAAAATCCTCTCTGCTTTACAGACAAAACGAACGGTGTAAAGTGTTAGGTACGGGCTGGCTCCATCCCTGAAATCTGGAACCAGTATCTGATCAAAACAGCTTAACTGAACACATATCTTGGGTATGGAATTACGCAATATCAGAGGAAAATACGTCTGCAATATGTATACACCGTGCGGAAAGAAACACAAATCATTGAGTGCAATTCGTTCGTCTGTAATTGAAGAAATAAAAACACAACCTATCTTTTAATCTGAAACGTTTTTTCAAGTAATTATTCCCAGTTGTGATAAATGTTTCATTCCTGACTAAATATATATTTTTCAAAACCTACGTCAAGTCTTTTGATTTCAGATCAGAGCCGCGCGTTACACGTTACCGGATATAAGTATTATTTTTCTCTTGAATATTACTGCCTCCATTCCTGAAGGTCAATGGAAACGCCAGGGGATGGTAACCCATCGTTCGCGAGTTCGCATCGTGGCTTGGCCAAATTGATGTAAGTTAAAGAGACATGGTTGGTTTCTCCTTCACTGAAAACCATTGTTTTCGACTTTGTTTCTGTGTTAAGGCTGCCAGTGGCTTGGCCACACTAGAGTGTAGTCAGCGAATGCTTCCAGCACTGACAAACTTAAGATTTTTGTCGTTTAGTAACGTCTGGGAAATAGTACATACCTTTTCAAACCAATGATGATGTCCTGTCTTTGATAGGGTAGAAAACTTTTTGTGTTCGAACGTTTCAAAGACAAATCCGATCATTTGAGCCACATTTAATTTGTCGTCTGCAAATGTTTTCGTTTGGATCAGTCTGAAACTTTCTCGTCTAGTAAGGTTGGATTCGATTTAATAACTCGTGAATTATTTCCCGTGCTCAATAGTTCTGAGAGCCCGATCGGGTGGCTCAGTGGTTAGCGTATCTGACTCACGAGTGACCTGATGGTTGCTTTTTCGATACCCGGTTGAGGCAAACTTTCTTTCCGGCGATTTTTCGCCTCTCACCTCTGATGCATGTAAGAAATGTAGTCAGTGACATGGAAAGAAAGTTGTGTCAGTAGTGGTGTGAGAAAGCCAGGAAACACATGCATAGGTGCATTGACTGCCGTGATATGACCTAAGCTGTCGATACAAAGATCATTACTTCTGAGCAACCGATGCTCGGCAGCGAATAACACTGCAGAGTAAAGACGCAGATTTAAGACACTCGAAAGACTCGTCACGTGTACTATACTATGAAACTTTGAATAATTTTCTTCTGTAATTAAGAATATCAGCAAGAAAAGAATAATTTGTGCCTATCATTTTTCGTTTCAAAGGATGAAAACAGAAAATTATAGGCATTTGAATTTTCTGTGAAACTAGTTATTTCTTAAAATTAGAAGTCGAGAAAAACCCCTTGCATTGTTGGAGTTATTAATTACAAGATTAAACGTGAAATATAAGAATCGGCCTCGTTTACATCCTATTGATTTAAAAAAATTAAGTATAAGCAGTGACCTGTTTTTCTGACCTTTGATTCTTTGATTGGTATGAAAAGGTCGTTAAACCATCAACCTCAGAGTCAGAGTTCAAAATAAAATGTAGTGGAATCTTGGTTATTCGAACATGCATATGTAGCTATAGGATTACCTGTGTTATTCGATCACATTCCTAATATTCGTTAATATTCGTTATGTTTGAACATATCCGTTATATTCGAAAATATCCATAATATTCGGATATATCCATTTAAATCAGATATATCTGGTTGATTGGAATATATCAGTCATACTCTAACATATTAATTTTATTCGAACATAACCGTTTCATTTGAACATATTCATTTTATAACACGTGGATTGTACAACATTTTCGTGTTATTCGAATATATCCATTACAGTTGAAATATTGATGTGAACGAACGGTCAGAACAGATACCTAACTGCGTGCCAAACGATCCCGTTTTTTTTTTATGACCCTGGTTAAGAAAGTTCTGAAAAACACCGATAAAAAAAAAAACCAGGTGAAATGCTGGTAAACAACATCATTTCCTGATTTTTCTTTCCTTCTAAGCCAAATCTGAACATTAGAGCAACTTCTACGTTTATGTCTGCAAATGCTCTCAACATGGAAGTGTACATAATTGTCCCGTTTGGTGAAGAATTATGACTCTAAAAGCGAGTTTTACTGTTTCATTTGCTCTTGCGGACAGTGTTGATCAAGATCAGACTGCACAAAACGTGCAGTCTGATCTTTGATCTACACAATCCGCTTTACTGAATTAATCTGGATGAGGACAACCTTGAAACTGCTCTTATCAGGAATGAGTATGGCCGTTGGGTTTATTCGCCTCTCTAATGATAAATACTTGTCAACAGAGCCATAACAGATACTAAATACAGACTAATTAGATAGTTGGGATTACGCCAAGATGATCTCTAAAGGGAGTTTGAATAATAAAACATAAAATATATTTACACATAATTAACCCTTCAAGATAGATCCTATACTCATTTCAGTCAGTTTTAAATCCATTTTATTTTAATTTCAGCCAGTTTTAAGCCGTTTCATCTTTGTTTTATGAAACTATAATCATTCTTGTATCTTTATGCCAAATGTTGCCCCTGACATCTGCAAGATTGCACAGATTATATAAACGGATAAAAAAATGCCTTTCACTTTTTGGCAGCTTTCAACGAAATCACTGTTGTCGTTTCCGGTCTTAAATGAGGAAAAATCCCTTGAGTTTCTCTATCCCTTACACCATATATATTGATATTTTACCAAAATTTACAAAACTGATCGAATTCTGAGCCATTTTACACTCTTTCAAGTTTTAACAGCATTTTTGTCTCTCTGGCTGCAAGGATGTATCAATAAAGAGTTGAATGGATGAATTAAACAGACATTTTCAGCCGATAGTAAAAACCCAAACCCGCTCGGGTAGCTCAACGGTTAAGGTATCTGACTCGTAACCTGGTGGTTGCAAGTTCGATACCCGGTTGATGCAAACTTTCTTTCCGGCGATTTTCGCCACCCACCTCTGATGCATGTGAGAAAAGTAGTCAGTGGCTTTGGAAAGAAAGTTGTATCAGTACTGGTGTCAGAAAGCCAGGAAACACATTGGTGCGTCACTGAACGCCATGATATGACCTGAGCAGTTAAAATGGCTTTAAACTCCAATACAAACCAATACAAAAAAACCAAATACCTCGATTTCAAACTTCTTTTCGTTGTAAAAACTCCATGTCCAGCATCACCACGACAGGGACCAACCACCAACTGTACCAGGAGCAGAAGCAGGAACAGTAGAAGCAGCAGCGGCAACAACAACAATAGCAACGACAACAATAACTTTTCTTTAACTCTGTACCAAACGACAAAATTTTGAAATGGACCAAATTGAAAGCATTTGCAGACGACAAATTAAATGATGGTAAAATAATGATTTCTGCCTGTGATGGGTTAGAAAATATTGTTAGAAAAGGAGAAAATGCTGGTTACCAGCATTTTCTCCTTTTCCCACAATGTTTTCAAAAGGCTGTTATTTCAGGGTCATTAAAAGTCGGGATTGTGTGGTAATGGGTTAAGCCTTTACCAAATGCCAAAATTTTAGACTTGTCCAGATTGAAAGCATTTGTTGCAGATGACAAAAACAATGTGAATGAAATTTGTTTCGCAAAGGATAGAAAGTATTGTGGGAAAAGGAGAAAATGCTGGTTACCAGCATTTTCTCCTTTTCCCACAATCTTTTCAAAAGGCTTCTTTCTCGGGGTCGTTAAAAGTCGGTGGTAAAGAGTTAATTAAACATTCCGTTCTGTAATTTGCTGTTGTACACCAGTCAGTGGGGCTGTATAGTAAAAGATCGAGTGGAATTTCTTGTGTCTCGTATTTTCTTGGGCTAAATTTCTAATTAGTCAGACATTGTACAACTTGGATGGGTTGATTTTGACTGCTGGAAGACCGCGTAATGTGTCCATCTAGAATAATTTCACAAGCTTATCTAAAACTGTCTAAGCCCTTTCTTATCGCTATTATCGGCCCCGTATCATTCCGAAAGGACACTATTTTCACCCTTGTGGCACGCAATAAAAACACTGGTACCGTATAATGAGGGAATTTTGTTGTTGTTTTTCCTTTTAAGGTATTCTGGGTCTGATAATAATACATGGATTGCTCGGGTTTTAACCCTTTACCATACAATCCCGAGTCTAACGATCTTGGAGAAGAAAGTTTTTCGAAGATCCCACTGTTGGAAAAGGAGAAAATGCTAATAACCAGCATTTTCACTTTTTTCCAGCGATGTTTTCTAATCTTTCAGAAACAAATCCAATCGTTTTAGCCACATTTAATTTGTCGTCTGCGAATGCTTTGAATTTGGACCAGTCTAAAATTTTGTCTTCTGGTAAAGTGTTGAATGACAGTTTCAAGCCGATGGTAAAAACCCAAATTTTGCTATTTCACAGTTGAGGGTGGGGGTGGGGTAGGGAAATAACCCTTTATCGGACAGTGTAGATCAAGATCAGACTGCACGTTCTGTGCAGTCTGATCTTGATCTACACTGTCCTCCAAAGGTCGGTGAGTCGCGCTTGGCAGCCTAAGGGTTAAGCCGTCATATTTACTGCTGGCCTTTCGCTGTAACTTCTGAAATGTCAGCACCCATGTCAACCTTATGGATACTTTGATAAAGCTAGTCTTGGAATGTTTACGTGCGTTTTGACACAAAGAAATTAACCTTTTACCACACAATCCCGACTTTTAACGACCGTGGGAAGGAAGCCTTTTGAAAACATTGTGGGAAAAGGAGAAAATGCTGGTAACCAGCATTTTCTCCTTTTCCCACAATGGTTTTCTACTCTTCCCATAATAAATTTCAATTTTTGAAGCAGGTTTATATTGTTGTCTACATAAGTTTTCAATTTGGACCAGTCTAAAAAAAATTGTCGTTTGGTAAAGAGTTCAGGTATTTATGGGTCTTGCTCTATGAAAAGAGGGTTAAATGCAGAAAAGTCTCGATCCATGTCAGGCTGCGCAGTCCGCGCAGGGTGACATGGGTAGGAACTCTTTGCTTTTGATCAATTTTCTTCATGTCCAAGGGCCAGTGTACCTCACGATTCAGTCGGTTGTTAGATAAAATGGATTTTTGGGTTCCGCAGTAATGTGATAACTTGCCTGGTATCATTCAACACGGAGATGCTTTAAGCCCCCTTTCGCCAGAGCATAGCTCATATATTTGAACCACGCTCTGAGAAAAGGGGGTTTGATACACCTGCCAAAGAAACAAAGTATCGACCCATGTCAGCCTGCACAGTCCTGTATCGAAACTTTCTACTCGTGGTAAACTTTCTGCATCAAAGGATAGTTCTTTCTAAAAATTCATTTGGTTATTAGACAAACTGGGTTTTACGGACCGATAGTGATGTGATGGCTTGCTTCGTATGAGTATACTACGTTACGGAGATGCATAAAGAGCTTTTCGGCGTCTGTGACAACTTGAGGAACATGGTCTTTTTATTTGTTTTGTCCTCTATGCAATGTTATTGTGATTGAGGAGAAATAGCAAAAAAGTTCATTCCTCAAGGTGCCATTATGTGTACCTTTCTTTTTTTAAGCCACTGGAAGTGTGTTCAATGGGAATAAAAAAAATTAATTCTTTCGTTTTGATGGGAAAAGAGCAGCAGAGGGTCAAAGACAGTATTTCTCACTGTATTTGAGGCATGCTCTGTGAAAAAAGGAGGCGGTGTTTATGTACCTGCAAAAAGTATCGATTCAGGTCAGCTGTCAGCTGTCCGCGCAGGTTGACCTGAGTCGATACTTTCTGTTACTGGTCAATTTTCAGCATGTCAAAGAACTATTCTACCTCAGGATTAAGCCGCTTGTTAGACAAGATGAATTTTATGGATCCATAATTAAAAGATGGCCAGCTAGGTGTAATCATAGGCCACTGAAACTCCATTGGTCTATTACCGGACAACGAAATTTTCCTTATCGGACACCGTTACTATAAATAGCACATTGGTAACTTCCTCTATATTGTATATAATAAGACTTCTTATATACAATATAGAGGCAGTTGCCACTGTGCTATTTATAGTCACGGTGTCCGATAAGGAAAATTTCGTTGTCCGGTAATAGACCAATGGAGTTTCAGTGGCCTATGGTATAATGCATCACGGAGATGCATTAAACCTCCTTTTGCCAGAGCATGGTTCATTTATAACACAGCAAAAAGGTTAGTGATGTAGGACCCTCTTGGCATATTTGTTGATTCATAATGTAGATAATATATCATAAAGTAAATGTGTGCAAAAGATTTTTAATTCTTTTTCATACCATCTTCTGAACGGGTCTTTTACCTTTGAAACCACAAAGAAAAGACAAGGGCGTTTTAAACGGTAAAAGATATAATAAAATACGACACTCATAGATAAAGGATCAAGTTAACTTTGTGGGTTTTCTGATTTTGACCTACTGCCATCAAAAGAAACCACCGTTAACGCAATCCTGAGTTTTAACGACCTTGAGAAATAAGCCTAAAGTGGACTTCAAACATAGTGGGAAAAGGAGACAATGCTGGTAACCAGCATTGTCTCGTTTTCCCACAATGTTTTCTACTCAATCAAAGACAATTACCTGTTGATTTTAGCCACCTATGATTTGTCGTCTGCAAATGCTTTCAAATTTTGGACTCAACGAACTTGAAAGCACATGCAGACGACAAATTAAATGTAGCTCAAATGATGATATCTGTATTTGATAGGGTAGAAAACATTGTGGGGAAAGGAGAAAATGCTGGTTACCATGTTGGCTCTGTGAGGATTAATAACTCCTTTCAGTATGACAAAGAAAATATGATTAATACCAAGGTGGTATAGTTTTCAAGACAAAATTGCTAGGCTAATTCGGAAATAATTGTCATGGTAATTCGTGCTCTTTGGGGACGGCTGAAATTCTCCCCGAGCCCCGGCGGGAGGCAAACGTAATAAATGATCATAAATGTAAAATATGCTATTAGTTTACGGATAAATAGAGGCTGATCGCATGCTATTTAATATCCATTCAATTATACGCCCGTATTAGTAGAGAGAGGAGAACCGAGTGTTGCCTGACAGCGGAGAATTTGAGTTTCGTATTTCGTTTTTCTCGAGATCACAAGCGACACGAATCAGTTTGATTTTTGCACGTATTAATGCTATACGCGCTGTTGCACAGTTATTTGATAGGAATAATTGCAGTTTCGTGTAAAAATCGTGTTATTTTAACGCCATTTTCAGACCAATAAACGTAAAAAAATATTCTCGCTGACAAATAATAACATCATAATCAAGGCGAATAGCGTGCTATATTGCGTGATACATTCTGGTTGTTTGTGTTGTTCACTGCCCCAATATTTTGCCAGCTCTTTCACCGGAATTTAAACGGCAGTATTACGCAGAGGCAAATAGCTACAGGTTCCTATAAAGTAGGACCATGAAGTAAGCAGAGTAGCACATGGAAACGAGCCATGCTTTAACAAAAGGGGGCTTAATGCATCTCCGTGATGCTTTTATATCAAGAAAGTCGTCGCATGGTTATGGATCCCTGAAATCCATTTAGTCTAACAATCGACTGGATCTGGAGATACAATGGGCCTTTGCCATGCACAAAATTGCAAAAAAGTTTCGACACAGGTCAGCCTGCGCGAACTGCGGATGCTGACATGAGTCAATATTTTTTGCAGATGCATCAAGTCCCCTTTTCACATAGAATGGCTATTGCTCACATGTGTGTGAGAGTAAATGTGTGTGTATATGTGTGTGTGGGAAATAAAAAGCGATCCCTTGATAGCTAAGTAAACTAATCAGTATTTTCAACATTATAAAAAAAGTCCTGGTTCAGTCTCATATTCTTTGTTACACAGCCTCGATAGATGTACAGAGTATACTTCTGAATTAATTAAAAATTCAACGAAGCCAAACACTAATTGATACCTCCGAAGGCTTGTTGATATCAAATGGATATAACTGTACAGACATTGAAGAAATACAAACCCTTATAAGTCGCAGGCTGATCAGTGTCTGCTCTCTTCACAAAAGAAATTAGACTTTGCAAAACGCTTGACTATTACTGAACTGATTTAATAGAATCATCTGATATCTTATCTGGTCATCTGACTGACATGTTTAACATCGTTTTCAATTCTGGACATTTCCCAGCATCATGGTCTAAGGGTTATATTGTACCACCATTTAAAAAAGGAGATGAGAATGATACTAATAAGTATAGGGGTATAACTTTAACAAGTAACCTATGGAAACTTTTTACCAGTATCTTAAATTCAAGGGTTGAAAAATGGTTCGAATGAAATAGCTTTTTATCTGACTCACAGTTCGGCTTTCGAAAAAAATGTTGTACAACTGACGCAATATTTACATGTAAATTATTTTTTGACATTTTGATAGGTTTAAGACAGGGACAGACCAGCTCAGCGGCTCTTTTTGCTCTCTTTCTGGAAGATCTCAGACTCTTTCTGCAAAATAAACATACTTGTGGTTTAACTATAATAGATATTTGTGTCATTATAATATAATTCGCGGATGATATGGTCATTATTGGTAACTCTCTAGGAGATCTGCAGCATAGTTAAAATCGTTTGCACGAGTACTGTGAAAAAATGGGGGCCGGAAGTGAACATAGACAAAACAAAAATAGTAGTTTTCAAGAAGAGTGAACATAGACAAAACAAAAATAGTAGTTTTCAAAAAATGGGGTAAAATAAAAGAAACTGATAAGTGGTATTTTAACAACAGCGAAACTGAAGTGGTAGATAATTTTAACTATTTAGGAGTAATTTTAAACTATACTGGGTCCTTCAATTTAACCCTTAGGCTGCTTATCGCGACCCATCGACCTTCTGCGGACAGCGTAGATCAAGATCAGACTGCACAAAACGTGCTGTCTGATCTTTGATCTACACTGTCCGATAAGGAGATATCTTTCCTCCAAAAATACCTTTGAAACAAGAAATTTTTGGGCTTCTACTATCTACTATAAAGTTTCATTTCTTTTATTCAGCAGGATAAGGGTTAAACACCCAATATTTGGTTGGTAAGTCTCTAAAAGCTATGCATATCGTGACCAGTAATGTATTTCAATATCAAGTTAATCCAAAAATATCGTTACAACTGTTTGATGGGATCGATGTTGAACTATGGGTTCCAAATATAGGTTTTACCAAAGTAAAAGATCTATAAAGAGTCCATCTTAAATTTTGTAAATTAGTTATTGGTGTAAAACAATCTACTTGTAGTGCAGCAATTGATGGTGAATTCGGACCTTATCCACTTTATATAAACAGGGATGTTATGTTGGTCAAATACCGGTTTAAGTTACTGAATTCAAAAATATTTTATTAAGTATTATCTATGATTTTATTATAAAAGATTTAATGGATGGTTAGACAAATTGGTTGACCAAGAGGAAGTCTTTACTTCAAGAACACGGATTCCTGTTCGTCTGGGACGAACACCATTAATTAAAAGCAATTTATAGTTTCACTTAAACAAAGGTTAGTTTATACTTATATGCAAACATGGTTTACAAACATTTCCAACAGTTTATCGACTTTTTGTTATTGTTTTCTGCGATCTATCTAAGAATATCTTCACCAACAGACTTAAGAGTCCAGTTATTAAAAAATATGCACATCTTAGCATAATTTATTTATTGAATCTGAGAAGTATGGTAGAACCAGATTACCTAGAAATGAAAGAATATGTCGTCATTGTGATCTAAATTCCATCGAAGATGAATTCCATTTTATCATTGAATGTCCTTTCTTTTCCATTTTACGCAAACAGTTCATCAAAAATTACTCTACAGTTGACCAAGTATACCCAAATTTATATGTTTGGTGAAAAGTAATGGTTACGATGATTTGTTTAATTTTTGTAAGTTTATAAAATTAGCTTAAAAAAAAAAAGGAAAATCCTTAATTAATTACGTTTTACATAAACTATGACATTCCTCTGCAACACCGATTGCGACGAATTGTCTATTTTTTTCAACAATGTATGAAATTATACTTTTTTTTTTTTTATTTCTCATATTTTTTTCACTTACTTTGTGTTAACCCTTTACCGCACAATGACGCCTGTTGACGCCCCTGGGAAAGAAGCCTTTTGAAAACATTATGGGAAAAGGAGAAAATGCTGGTAACCAGCATTTTCTCCTTTTCCCACAACGTTTTCTACCCTATCAAAGAAAAATTGCACCATTTTAGCCACATTGAAATTGTCGTCTGCAAATGCTTTCAATTTGGAGAAGGCTAAAATTTTGTCGTCTGGTAAAGAGTTTTAATGTTGTAACCACGTGATGTTGTATTTACGATGTACTTGTATGTACAAGTCGGAAATAAAGCTACTACAACCAATACTACATTTAACACTCTTACTGAATTATATATGAGCCGTGATCTGGCAATAGGGGGCTTAATGCATGTCCGTGATGCATTATACAAAGCAAGACATCACCTAATTATGGATCCATAAAAACCGTTTTGTCTAGCAACCGATTGTGTCCTTAGGTAGATTGTTCCTTCGACATACAGGAAATTGACTTACAGCGAAAAATTTCGGCCCAGGTCAGCCTGCGCGGACTGCGCAGGCTGACATGGGTCGATACTTTTCGCAAATGCATTAAGACCCTTTTTCACAGAGCATGGCTCATATACATATTTATCTCATATATATCTTTTTCACAGAGCATGGCTCATATATATACATTTTATCACATATATATATGTTAAATCTATGGAACCAGCAATATTTTTGGTTTTTTTTTAGTCTGTCATTACCAGACTGGTACCTTGACAATTAGTAAAGTATCGAAGAGTGTAGAGCAAGATGAGACTGCACGGATCTGATCTTGTTCTGCTTTCTTCTTTCTTTGCAAAGGATATTAAAGGCTGTGAAACACCTGACTTCGGCTTACAATATGAACTGTTGAACATCTTTGAAACATATCGTGTTGACCAGTACCGCGGCTTACCACCTGTCTTTGAATATCTCCGTATCTGAGATTCAATTGGATGCCTTAATAAAGCGACATAATTTTTGACACGTGTCAACTGAAAGGATTTGCAGACGAAAAATTAAATATGGCTCAAAAAATAAGATTTATCCTTGAAGGGGAAGAAAGTATTTTAGGAAAAGAAGACAATTCTGGTTACCAGCATTGTCTTCTTTTCCCATAATGTTTTCAAATGTTTCTTTATCAGGATCGTCGATTGACCCAGGATTGTTTGATAAAGGGTTAAACTTTTACTCTATATACCAATTTTTTATTACTGTAATTAAAACATTTCCGAAGAAAAGTAAGACCAAATTTATGTGAATGAAACTGGGACGTACAGACAAGGAGGAAAATGCAATGACAAAAAGAGAAATCACTCGTTTTTGGAATATTTTAAAATGTTACAATGTCTCATTTAAGGGTGTACTATGAAGGAAAGAGTTTTTAGAAGTATTTATTCTTCGATTAATGCCGGATAATATTCGAATGTAAACAGGGGATAAGACAAGGGGATTACATAATCCCCGTATTCTTCTTACTAAGTTACTGACACTTGTTACGGAACTTATACACCCTATCCCGTCAGCCGTAACGTATAAAGTACTTTCTGAATGGTTTAGGCAAGATCGGACTGCACATCTTATTGGTTTGATATTGATCTAGGTTCGTGTTTACAAACTTTTCATAGGAACATTCTTTGTTTTAGTCTGAAAGATTTCCAAAATTTGAAAAGTAACACAACTTCTGATTGGCTAAACCAAATGGTTTAGCCAATCAGAAGTTCTGTTACTTTCAAATCTAGAAAATTCTGGAGAATAAGACTGAGAACGTTCTTATGAACTGTTGGTGAATACGGACCCTGATGGAGCAAGGCTGCTCTCTCTCTCTCTTTCTCTCTCTCTCTATATCTAAACGTCCGCCTGTCTCTCATGCTTCTCACAGTCTGCCTGTCTGCATTATGTCGTCTGTCTGTTTATCTTTCTGGTTAAAAAAACCAGACTAGACAATGAAATCACAGAATTACCTTGGTGAATACATTTCATTGCTTCCTTTGCTGATGTAACTTCCGGTGAACCACCCAACTTTTGCAAGCTTTAGCCAAGCTAAATACGATCCTAGAATTTTAATGCCGTTGAAAGTTTTAATGTATGAATTAAGTCTAATCATTGTGGAGAATTTCCCAAGTACATATACGATATTTTTCTTGTTTTGCCACATTGTTTCATACCATCTAACTATATCGCACACATTAAGCAAAGGGATTACTTTTTCTTGTTTACTTTAAAAATGGAAATGGGGGTGTCAGAATTCAAGTGAAGTTACAATTAAGACGTTTTTATCACTGAGACCTCTCCGCCATTATCAGTCGTGATCCGAAGATTAAGCTACTTAGGCCGTGTAGGATAACACCATTCACTATGAAGCCAAATCCAAAGCTCTCTTGTACAAAGAGATGTTACAAGCTCTTGAAGCTTATTATCCTTCCAATGAAACTTTTTACGCCCATGCAGTAGACTTGCCTTTGAAGACATTATGTGAAATGGATCAGGTTCTTGTTAGAAGCAGGTGCTCTTTTTTTTTTCCTCAATGGTTTTTTCCTAACTATTTGAAAAAAAAAAATGACGGTGGCTAAGTCAAAATAGAACAGAGTGGCAGATCCAGGGTCCGTATTCACAAATCATTTCTAGGAACATTCTTAGTCTTATCCTCCAGAATTTTCTAAATTTATGTTTGGTTCAGCGAATCAGAAGTTGTGCTACTTTAAAATGTAGAAAATCTTAGAGAATAAGACTAAGCATGTTCTTAAGAATGGTTGGTGACTACGGACTCTGGTGTAACTTCTGATGGGTTTCGTACTGTACCCTGCACTATCCCCCCGTAACATAAATGACAGCCTTATGGGGGCGTCGCCCATATGGGCAACCGGTGGCGACTTCAAAAAAAGAAAATTCAATCATTTCAAAACAAATTTTATATCAAAGTTCGAATTATTTCTACCAGGCAACAAAAATTTAAACGTATCCGTATTGAAAGGATACGGAAATAAAAAAAAAAACAGTTTGAACGGGGCTCAAGCGATGGGATTCGTCTTTGAAAGGGAAGAAAACATTTAGTGAAAAGGAGAAATGCTTGTTACGAGCATTTTCTCCTTCTCCCACATTTTGTATTTAAGAATAAGGTTTGTTTTGAAGGTTTGGTATATCCTCTTGCTCATCAATATGCGCCATGCTCTTGCAAAAGGGGATTTAAATCATCTCCGTGATCCATGATACCAAGCAAGTCATCACAGTATCATGGATCCAAAAAATCCATTTCGCTTAACAACCGACTGAAGCATGTACTTTGAAATGTAGAAAATATACAAGAGCAAAAAATTTCGACTCAGGTCAGCCTGCGCGGAATGCGCAGGCTGGCCTGAATCGATACTTTTTGCAAATGCATTAAGCCTTGTCACAGAGCATGGCTTATATATACTAGGCGTGCAAGTGGCCAAGACGTAGACGTTACGTTATAGAATTATGTTCTATGCTTTCATTCAAAACAAAATATGTTTCGAGTTTCGATTTGTACTCCACCACAATAAATCGTGGATTTACTCAAAAAGATGATATTACATGTATCTTCTATCTTCATTGTGTAGATGTCACTCTTTCCTCTAACCTCTTAAATTTTATTTGTTTTCAAAAGTCAGTGAACTCTTCCAGTATTTGCAAAAGGTATCGAATTTGAATAGCCGATATTTTCAATTACAACTAAATGCTAAATGGTCCACCGCATAAAAAGTGTCGGAGAATAATCAACGAAACAGAATATCAGTCTATCAGGAAAAGTTTTGACTTCGATCAACTTGCACGAAGGATGAAAACCAGTCTACATGTTTTGTATCCGAATAAAAGCATTGTTTTATCTAATACTAGGTCATGCATATAAGGAACGTAAAAGAATGAATTTCATTATCATTTGAAATGCCTTGCACGCTTACACTGTTTGATGTCTACAACATGTGCTTTTATTTAATATTTTCTACGCCGAAGGGTTTAAGTTTCTTTTGCAGACGGTATAGATTCAGAATTTGTTGTCTGATCTTTGGTGTACACTATCTGAATTTTCATTTTATCAAAGCAGCTTGGAAACTGGATAAACCAAGATCTGTAGTACCGACTAAACACCTTTATCCATTTCTCCTAAGCGACTAAGGCACTGAGTCCGGGCAACTACCTAACGAGACTTAAAAGCTACTTTGTCAAGGAAATATTTGCGTTTGAGCAATAATTCCTGTTGATATTCCATGTATTACATGAATGCTTGTCAAAGTTGTCTCCTGTACGTAAAGTTTGCTTCGTGAGGTGATAATTCAAACGTGATAATGTAATAATAAATGAAATGTTAGAACGCCAAAGTCCTTAATATTCAGTCAGTATTTTTGTGTTTGACGTTTGCAATGGTATTTCGGTCACATCATGCCGACCAGTGCACCTTTTCATGTCTTCCTGGTTTTACTTTCTAAATGCTACACACATCTGTTTTCTGAGCCACCGACAGATTTCTGATTTGCTATTTTAACAATCTTGGGAAAAAAAAAAATGAATAGGTGCGAGAGAAGGATAAATCCCGTCGCATTGACCTTCATTATAACAAGTGATTTTGACTAATTAGATATCCATGTTTTCTTGGAGGATTTTTAACCAGTGCCTTGCACAATGTTTCTCCCAAACTACTGGCTGCTTTCTTACATAAATATCGTCGAAACAATAATCAGAGGTGAGAGAGGAATGGATCCTGTCGCAATAACTATCGTTAATCCTCGGAAAGAAATTGGCAGAGCTCGGGAATCGAACCATAGAACCGCCTGGTTTCAAGCCCTGTTGTTACGACGGCGAGCCACCGAACTCGGCTAGCTCGGTCCATACCAACTGAAAGAAATTTGACGACATAACTGATAAGCAAATACGAAATACAGGTAGTTTAGAGTATTGACATAAAGCCTTATTACCGATCGGCGCTCTGGCAAAAGGGGGCTTAATACATCTCCGTAATACATTATAATACATGCAAGTCATCACATAAATGTGGGTCCGTAAAACTCATTTAGTCTGACAACAATTTGCATCATGAAGTATAACAGTCCTTGGATATGCAGAAAATTTACAAGCAACCAAAAGTTTCGACCCATGTCAGCCTGCGCATTCCGCCCAGGCTGACATGGGTCGAAACTTTTAGTTGTGTGTATGACCTGAGTCGACACTTTTTAAGAGGTACATTAAGCACTCTTTTCACAGAGCATGGCTCACACGTATTTATTCCGAAGGAGGTACACAAGGAGTACAATTGATTTGCTATCGATTGTTTGCCAATCGTTGGCGCATACTAAATTGCCTCTAAGTATTTGGCAACGATAACTTAAAAACAATCTATTTGCAAGTGAAGTAGGTTTTACGCAACTGTAGTGATTATCTTTAATCCTTTACCGAGCGTTCCCAAATTTTAAAGACCCCAAGGAATACAGCTTTAAAAACATTGTGGGAAAAGACGAAAACACGTTGGATGTCCCAATTTTCGTTATTGTTTACCCCTCATGTCATCAGGGTAGGCAATCACGTGGTTTTTGTTTTGATTCACTGTTTAGAACACGAAATACTATGTATATGAGCCATGCCCTGTGAAAACGGGGCCTAAAGCATTTGCGAAAAGTATCGACCCAGGTCAGCCTGTTTTGTCCGCGCAGGCTGACCTGGGCCGGAATTTTTCGCTGTTGGTCAACTTTCTACGTGTTAAAGGACAATTCTACCTTCAGTTGGTTGTTAAAAAAAGTGGCTATTATGAATTCATAATTATGTGATGACATGCTTGGTATCATGCATCACGGAAATGCATTAAGCCCCCTTTTGCCAGAGCATGGCTCAGCTTTAGTCTGTCTTTTGTGCTTAAGTTTATCGATCGATCTTGTATGAGCCATGCTTTGGCAAAATATATCTCTGCTGCATAATATCGAGCAAGTTATTTCATAATTATGGATCCATAAAAGTCAATTTATTCAAACAGTCGATTGAATCATGGGATAGTATGGTCCTTTGCAATGCAGAAAATTTACATTTAGCAAAAAGTTTCGACCCATGTCAGCCGGTGCGGACTGCGCAGGCTGGGATGGGTCGGTACCTTTTGCAGATGCATTAAGTCCCCTTTTCACAAAGCATGGCTCATATGTAGATCATATTCTAGGGAACTATTTATCAAGATTTTAATGGTATCATGAAATTCACACACTCTGCTAACATCATGTCATGATTTTTGAAATCGTAAATAAAAAAAAGAAGAAATCATAACAAGGTGCTTACAAAGAGAATGAATTCTAAGCACAAAAAAACAAAAGAAAAGCAATTTACCACAGCATTAAGCCTTAAGCTGCTGAATAAATGAAACGAAAATTTCCACTCAATAGAAAAAAAAAAACAGATATCACGATTTCAAAGTTGATTTCACTGGAAAGAAAATACCATATCGGACAGTGTAGATCAAAGATCAGACTGCACGTTCTGTGCAGTCTGATCTTGATCTACACTGCCCGCAAAGGGTCGGTGAGTTGCGCTTAGCATTCTGAGGGTTAAAAAAAAATTACCGAGGTATATTTTCGTGCAGTGTATCAAAACAAATACTGCATATTTCATACTTTTGTTTATTATCCTTCTTTCACAATGATGTTTCCAAAGTTGTCTACAGAAAATTTGTTTTGAGAAGGTATTAAGGTGACTTGCTCTACAGATGTGCTTTAACTCTTTACCAGACGATAAAATTTAAGACTGGTCCAAATTCAAAGCTTTTGCACACGACAAACAACCCATAACATAATTGATGAAATTTGCATCAGACAGGGTAGGAAATATAGTGGGAAAAGGAGAAAATTCTGGTTAGGCGCATTTTCTCCTTTTCCCATAATGTTTTCAAAAGCTTTCTTCCCAAGGGTAGTTAGAACACGTGACTGTTTGATAAATGTCAAAAGTCCGCACCTTAATCCAAAATACATTAGCGTCTAACGTTACAAGATGGCTATAAATAGTAACATCCGGTCTGCCTAAATATGTATCTAAGAAAGTACATCCTAAGGGATACTGATCAGATTCATTTAAGCTTTTTAAATCCCAAGCTGCTTAACTCTTTACCAAACGACAAAATTTTAGACTAGTCCAAATTGAAAGCATTTGCAGACGACAAATTGAATGTTGCTCAGATGCTGGAATTTTGTCTGTGAAAATGTACTAAATATCATTGGAAAAGGGGATTGATCAAGATTAATTAAGGAAGAACACAAATGTGCAATTTCAAAAATTTTTATTCTTCTGCATTTTTTTTTTTAACCAGAAAAGCTCACAAAATACTAACGCTCTACCGAACAATCCTGAAGTTTTGAATACCTTGAGGAAAAAACACACTTTGAATATATTGTGTGAAGAGCAGAAAATACTGTTTTTTTTTTTAAGGAAAAAAGTCCTCCTGAGATAAAAAAAAAAAAATGTGTATTGAACAAAATCAGACTGCACGGAAGTAAAGGCTAGTCCTGGCGTGCTCACTTCTCAAGGTACTTACAGATCGTGGTCAATACTTGAAGTGGTTTGATTGAACATTGAGAGAGTTGTCTCCCTGAAACCAATTCACTAGTATATTTTGTACATTGACCATCAACACTACTCCAATCCTTTTTAGCGTCATGGGGGAAAACAAGGGCTTTAGCGGACCGGTATAGATCAAGATCAGATTGCACAGAACATGCTGTCTGGTCTTTGATCTATACCGTCCTATATTTGACGCTAATAGTGTGAAGCCATAACCAAACAATCCCGACTTTTAACGACCCAAGGAAAGATTACCTTTGAAAACGTTGTCGGAAAAGGAGAAAATGATGGTAACCACTCACTCACTCACTCATAAAAAGGAGGACAACACGAACAAAATTAGCTAATTTGTGGTTTTCCTACCCTTTCATAAATCAAATTGGTGTTCACTTATGATTTAATATCTCCATTTTATATCAAAAGAAACAGTTGTTTTTCCCCTTTTCATCACAAGATTACTACTACTTTTTAACCTTTATCGTGCTAAATAGTTAAATGAAATTTTCAAGCCGATAGTAAAAACCCGAATAATGCTATTTCAAACTTATTTTTTCGGAGAAAAACATCCCCTTATGAGACAGTGTAGATCCAAGATCAGACTGCACGTTCCGTGCAGTCTGATCTTGATCTACACAGTCCGCAAAAGGTGAGTGAGTCGCGCTTAGCAGCCTAGGGTTTAAATAAAAAATAATAACAGTCATTATTTTATGGAAAATAACAAGAGAAAAAACACAAGATGTATGTTGGTGACATCTTCTATAAAGGTGCTGACAAGGATTCGTGACTTTGCTCTATAATTACGTAATTATTGGAATCTTGCAAATTCATCGACAGATTTTCCGATGAAAATTACGTGCAATTCTGTAGGTTCGGATTTACACTGCTACAACTACACTGCAGCAATCATATATACTGCCCGTTGTGAGCATTTCTTTTTCTATTCAGTTACATCATTTAGTTACATAGTTTTGGCATATGCACAAGAACCCGTTTACAAGAGAAATGGGATCAAAAACAAACAAGGATAGAGAACTGTAGAGACTATACAAAAGATATACTAGTATCGTACAGTAAAACCTATGTAGACCAGTTAGAATCTTTAACCCTTTCCCAAACGACAAATTTTAGACTGGTCCATATTGAAAGAGTTTGCAGACGACAATTTTAAATTTGATGAAATGGCAGAAAGGTCTCAAAAAGGGTAGAAAACACTGTGGGAAAAGGAGAAATTGCTCGTTACGAGCAATTTCACCTTTTCCCACATTGTTTTCAAAAGACTTGTACTGCAGACACGTGAAAACCAGGGCTTATTTGGGAAAGGATTAAACTGGAGAGACTGTATAAAGATATACTAGTTTTGTGCAGTAAAACCTATGTAGACCAGTTTTGAGCCTTTAAACTGTAGAGACTGTATAAAGATATACTAGTTTTGTGCAGTAAAACCTATGTACACCTGTTCTGAGCCTTTAAACTGGAGAGACTGTATAAAGATATACTAGTTTTGTGCAGTAAAACCTATGTACACCTATTCTGAGCCTTTAAACTGGAGAGACTGTATAAAGATATACTAGTTTTGTGCAGTAAAACCTATGTAGACCTGTTTTGAGCCTTTAAACTGGAGAGACTGTATAAAGATATACTAGTTTTGTGCAGTAAAACCTATGTAGACCTGTTTTAGCCTTTAAACTGTAGAGACTGTATAAAGATATACTAGTTTTGTGCAGTAAAACCTATGTAGACCTGTTTTGAGCCTTTAACCCTTTCCCAAACGACAAACTTTAGAATCTTCCAAACTGAGAGAGTTTGCAGACGACGATTTTAAATTTGATAGAAATGGCAGAGAGTTCTCGAATAGGGTAGAAAACATTGTAGGAGCAATTTCTCCTTTTCCTACAATGTTTTCAAAAGATTTGTACTGCAGACACGTAAAAACAAGGGCTTGTTTGGGAAAGGGTTAAACTGTAGAGACTGTATAGAGATATACTAGTATTGTGCAGTAAAACCTATGTAGACCATTTTTGAATCTTTAAAATGTAGAGAGGGGTCCTGCGTGGCTCAGTGGTAAAGTGTGAGACTCGTAACCTGGAGGCCCCGGGTTCGAGCCCCACCTCATTCGCTGGGCTTTATCGTGGGAGTGTCCTTGGGCAAGACACTTCAGAATCCTAGCCTAGTACTGGTGAAACCCAGGAAATACATGAATTTGTAAGCTGTCGCCGTGATATGACTGAAATAATGTTGAAATCGGCGTTAAACATCATTCAATCAACCAATTCAATTAAAATGTAGAGACTATATAAAGTTATACCTGTATCGTGCAGTAATTTTTGTAGACCAATTTTGAATCTTTGAGCTAACATTACAATGTATCTTTTTTAAAAACCTTTACCAAACAATTCCTTGTTTCAACAACCCTGAGGTGGAAGCCTCCTGGAAACATTGAGGGAAAAGGAGAAAATGCTGGGTTCAGCATTTTCTCCTTTTTCCCACAATGTTTTCTATCATTTCAGAGCATACCTCATTTTTTAGGCCATATATAATTTCTCGTTTGCAAATCCTTTTTTTTCCGTATGGACTAGTCTAAAATTTTGTCATTTGGTAAAGAGTTAATACTTTATTACAAAACCACATTTTTTGTCTTTCAGTAGACCGCCTGTACAACATCGTGGCTAAAACAGAAATTGCTATCCACGAGTTATCACCCCCTTTGCCAAAAAATGTTTAATATGCATTCATGTCACAAACATTAACACGTAACCTTCTAAAGAAGTGAGATGAAAATTTCAAACCTATAGTAAAATCCAAAATTTTGCTATTTTAAAGTTATTTTTCCGGGGAAAATATCTTCTTAACAGATCCAAGATCCTACTGCACGTTCTGTACAGTCTGATCTTGATCTGCATTGTCTGAAAAAGGTCCGTGAGTCCCGCTTAACAGCCTAAGGGTTAATTCCTATTGTACAAGACTAAATTCAAATTATTCTACGGAAAATTTAATTCCACGGGTAACAAGATAAATGGGCTCTCTATATTGCTCTTCAAAGACAACATCTTTAGGGTGCTAAATTCTAAACAAGCGTACCTATCGTTATCTTCTGAAGCAGACGACTTTAATTCCTTTTCAGCAGGCATTCTTGCCAAAATTGGGTGATGCACACGAGTAGAGGTTTATATCTGAAACACAATGCGTTAACCCTTTACCAGACGACAAAATTTTAGCCTTGTCCAAATTGAAAGCATTTGCAGACGACAATTTCAGTGTTGCTAAAATGGTGCAAATTTTCTTTGATAAGGTAGAAAACATTGTGGGAAAAGGAGAAAATGCTGGTTACCAGCATTTTCTCTTTTTCCCACAATGCTTTCAAAAGGCTGCTTTCGTGATAGTGAGAGAAGAAATGCCAGGCACCAATGAAACGTGCACTTGACGCCGTAATACGTCATAAACTGAAAGGACTACTGGATAGCCGGAAACTAAAACAACTGAAAGATTGTTGAAAACTGCGTTTAGAAACAAACAATTAGACTGCATGTTCTTTGTAATCTGAAATTGATCTACACTGTCTGCAAAGATCACATAGATTAGGGATTGATTCCTTACCAAACAATTTCGTGTTTTAACAACGCCGATGAGGAGGCCTTTAGAAACTGGGAAAAGGAGAAAATGCTGGTTACCAGGATTTTCCTCACCACTTTAATGTTTTCTACCCTTTCAAAGATCAATCTCATCATTTGAGCCATATTCAATTTGTCGTCTGCAAATGTCTTCAATATGCACAAGGGTAGAGAGTTAAAGTATATCTAAGTCATGCTCTTTGAAAAGGGGGGTGTAAAGTACCTGCCAAAGTATCGATTCGGTCAGACTGCGCAGTCCACACGGGCTGATCTGTGTCGATAAATTTTACGGTTCGTAAATTTTCTGCATGGCTAAAGACCATTCTACGTCAGGATTCAGCCGGTTGTTAGACAAAATGGATTTTATGGATCCATAATTATGTGATGACTTGCTTGGTATTATACATCACGAAGAAGCATTAAAACCCTTTTTCCGGAGCATGGCTCATATAGGTTTCTCAAGGTGTCGTCACATTGACGTTAGCGCTCATTCTTTCCAAATTTCTATAACACTGTTGACATTGGAGCAGACGACAAAAATAAGGCATATTAAGATAATCCCTTCTACAAATAAATAATGTCATCTTTTTATTAACCCTTTCACAAACGACAAATTTTGGACTGGTCCAAATTGAAAGAGTTTGCAGACAACAATTCTAAATTTGATGAAAATGGCAGGAAGGTCTCAAAAAGGGTAGAAAACACTGTGGGAAAAGGAGAAATTGCTCGTTACGAGCAATTTCTCCTTTCCCCACAGTGTTTTCAAAAGACTTGTACTGCAGACACGTGAAAACCAGGGCTTGTTTGGGAAAGGGTTAACATTTATCCTGCTAAATAGCTGAAATGAAACTATAAAGCGCCTTTCACGACTATAGTTGCTTTTGCGGCCAGTGTAGATCAAGATCAGGCTGCACAAAATGTGCAGCCTGATCTTTGATCTACACTGTCCGCTTTGTTGAGACAATGTAGACAAAAGCAACCATGAAACTGTAATTATCTGGGTTGTATTTCTAGTTTGAAACAGCCTGATAGGTTTATTCGGCGCTCTAAGGGTTAAATGAAACTTTAAAGCCTATAGTAAAAAAACAAACAAACAGAATAATGCTATTTCAAACTAATTTTTGGAGAAAAACATCTCCATATCGGACAGTGTAGATCAAGATCAGACTGCACGTCCTGTGCAGTCTGATCTTGATCCACACTGTCCGCAAAAGGTCAGTGAGTCGCGCTTAGTAGTCTATGGGTTAACAAGTAAAGGAACTATTTTTTTTCTTTTTCCCCTTTTTCTATTGAAACGGAGTGGATTAATTACACGTCTAAGCCAAATAATTACTATTTATGTTTGAATTATGCTCTGTGAAAAGAGGGCTGGGGCTGGGTTTATGCATCTGCAAAAAGTATCGACCCAGGTCAGCCTGCGCAGTCCGCGCAGGCTGACCTGGGTCGAAACTTTTTGCCAAGAATAAATTTTCTGTATGTCCATGGACCGTTATACCTCACTCTACCTCGTGGTTCAGCTAAGTTTGAGGCAAAAAATTGGCGTTTATCTTATGCAACAACTTGCTTGTAATAGTGTATTACAAAGATGAATTAAAGCCCCTTTTCACAGAGCATGTCTCGTTTTCAGTTGGCAGAATTTCAGTTTATATGATAGTCGTATACGTGTAGATTTTTTTTTTTTCATTTGCAGCGAGTGTTATTTTCAGGGATGGGTGGAGCTATCTTCTAAACATACTCATATTCAATTTTGAGCAAATAAGTTTAAGAGAAAATTCTAATTGCTGATGATCACTTGTGTGGTGGAGACCAAAGGTTTTAATTTTTAATTCCGCTGGTTTCGAATTCAGGGTTTCGAGGATACGATGGTAGCCCTACACCACAAGCCCCCCCCCCCCCACCCGTTTTATTCTAGATTTACCCATTTAGCGCCACAGGTGAAAGCAGGGACTTTTAAGGACCGTATAGATAAAGGTCAGACTGCACAGAAAGAGAACAAAATATGCAGTATGATCTTTGATCTATACCGGCGTTCGCTTGTTCAATCGTACCTTTTAAGATAAGAACCTCTCTGAGTGTCAAAGGATTGTACATGTATTTTCAGCCGTCGAAAGGGGTCGATTTTATACATTTTGCGCTCACAGAGTTAAATGTTTTCAAACACCGTTCTCACTCAAAAAGTGTCACAAGAAACCACCACTCCCTTACATTGCTACCACTTTTTAACCCTTAACCTGCTAAATAAATGTACTGAAACTTTCAACTCAACACAAAAAACCCAAATATTGCAATGTCAAAGTTGATTTTACCGGACAAAAGTATCGGAGCGGACAGTATGGATCAAAGATCACACTGAGCATTTTGTGAAGTCTGATCTTGATCTACACTCTCGGCCAAAGAGCCCCAGTCGTGCTTAACAGCTTAAAAGTTTTTTTTTTTGAGAAAAATATCTCCTGATCGGACAGTGTAGATCCAAGATCAGACTGCACGTTCTGTGCAGTCTGATCTTGATCTACATTGTCCGTAAAAGGCCCTTGAGTCGCGCTTAGCAGACTAAGGGTAACGTCTATGTAAGATCTTGTGCTCTTTTGAGTCATACCTAACACAAAAACCAACTGCAGACAAATTTTTTCTTTTGTCACAGCATACCACTTTTGAAAACATGCTAGCCACGAAAAAAAAACGCTTCTATACATTCACACGTGTATTTATGCATCCAAACTTGATTAATTTTTGCCATATTTAACATGAATGCTTTTAAAGTCATCTCAAATTCCGCTATTTGAGATACTGATTTAAATAAGTCATGACAATAGTATGTTTATTTTAAAAGTTTTCACTTGATTCATAACTTTTGTACTTTACAAGGATGTTTTCACGGAGAAAATGAACGAAATGCAAGTGCTATAATAATTCTTTGTCAGTAGATACTGATGTTCTTATTTTCTGTATCAGCAACATACACCAGAAAACGCGCAAGAAGGTTAAAGAATTCTGAAATTACAGTACATCTGACATCGAAATGAATAAAGATAAAATATAACCCCCATTTTGTTTTTGTTCATTTGGACCAGCATTACATCAAATTCAGCTCGAATGACGAGAAAATATGTTACCCGGCGCAGACAGAGAAATCTATTTCCGGTAGAATTCTGGGAGGTACAATGGCGTTGACGGACAATTTTCTGGTTCTTTTATATTTGTCATTCAATTCTCGCGATCGCTATGGTACAATGATGTTATTCTTTCCTTAGTGCGTGTCATAATAGCGTTTATCCATTCATTTTTATGTTGAAATGCTGTCGATGTCTTCATTCTATGGAAGTCTTTTTGAGGTTTTGATTTTGCAATTTGTTTTTGCTTTTAGACGACTAGTGGCGTAGCCAGGCATATGCACGTACGCGAATGCATAACATCGAAAATCACTGTGCATGATTTTTATTGAAAAAAAAAAAAAAAAAGACTTACAAAATTTCGATCCCATTGATACCAAAAATGTAACAGTTTTTTTCCTTGTAAAAGATAACAATTATGTACCCGCAAAGCCTAGTATTGAAATTCAAGACTGCCTGAATTTCCTTTGCCTAGCTGGGGGTTTGGCCTTCGTCCACCCCCTTCAGATCCCACGTCCATATTTGCGTAGTTCTAAAAAAAAAGAGGCCCAGCTACGCCCCTGACGACGACGAATTCCTCTCGTCAGATCATATCCTAAAACATAAAATGTCAAAGCAACTTAGTATCAATCTTCTTTAGCAAGAATTGTAAGGTTTAGCGAAAGTTCTAAAGGCCGAGCACGGAAGCTTTGTTGGTAATGTGCAGGACCAGTTAACCTTCACTTACACAAACATTTGAGCCATGCCCTGTGAAAAGGGCTTTTAATGCATCTGCAAAAAGACCGACCCATGTCAGCCTGCGCAGTCCGCGCAGGCTAACGCAAGTCGAAACTTTTTGCTACTAAACTTTTCGCATGTCAAAGACAATCTGGCCGAGCCCCGTAGCTCAGTCAGTAGCGAACAGGACTTGAGAACAGAGGGTCGCTGGTTCGATCCCCGGCTCGGCCAATTTCTTTCCGAGGATTGATGATAGTCACTGCGACAGGATTCATTCCTCTCTCACCACTGACCATTGTTTCGACAATGGCTATGTGGGAAAGCAGCCAGTGGCTTAGAAAGAAAATTATGCAGAGTACTGTTAAAAGAAACTCCAGGAAAGCATGGATAGGTGCACTGGCCGCCGCGATATAACTGAAAATAATGTTGAAAACGGCGTTAAACATCATACAATCAATCACCCAAAGACAACCTACCCCAGGATTCAATCGGTTGTTTGACAAAATGGACTTTATAGATTTATGATAATGTTATGACTTGCTTGATATTATGCATCACGGAGATGCATTAAACCCCATTCTCTCAGAGTATGTCTCATAACGAGTAATTTACTAAACTACGCTTATAAAAAAAAAAAGCCTATTCACTAACTCAATGATAAGTATCGTGTTGTGTTTTCTTTTTGGATGAGCACTATAAGTGGTTTATATCTGACTAAGTAGATTATATTACCTAAAAAATATTAAGCTTACCTTCTCGATGATGTAACATCACCATTGTGACATTAATTTTGTGATCCCAATATAATTAGGAGCACCGGCCATTGATACGTATATGTGTTATCATATGAACAGAACAGAACAGATCATTTTATTAACCTAACCTATACAGGTCGTCGTCTCAACATTAATTATCTAACATCAAACGACAACGTGAATCATACAGGAGTAATAAAATCCTATGTAACAAAACATACGTATATATGGAAACTGAAATTGATTTACATATAAGCATTTAAGTTAAGCATATGGCCTGCAACATCTGAAATGAGACCTGACATTTGCGTAAAGTGTCGTCTCGGATTAGCCTGCGCAGTCCGCGCAGGCTAATCCGAGACGGCACTTTACGACTACAAATGATTTTGTCATACAATAGACTTTCATGAAGCAGAAAATCACATAAGAACGGAAAGTGTCGTCTCGGATTAGTCAGTACGGACTGCACAGGCTGATCTGGGACGACACACTTACGCATATGTCCGACGGCCCCTTTTCGTGTGTTGCACGCCATATTTAGTAGTTGTGATATCGTTCGATGATGACGATCATGATAAAGATGGTGATGATGACGATGACAATGATGATGAAGATGATACTAGGATAGTGTTTATTGTCATTTGTTAAGGAATCACCACATGATACTACATACAAAACATTACAGTTCTACACTTTGTGTTATCTTATATCCCCATGAAACTTTACATTCCAAGGCCATACTTTAGACCGTTTGTTAAGCAAATGATTGGTGATGCAGAGAGAGAGAGAGAGAGGGAGAGAGAGAGGGAGAGAGAGAGAGAGAGAGTCAGTTCAGCGTACCATACTTAGACCTCCCTCACAAGTCAGACTTAACAGCACTACATTTCCAAGGTAAACGCCATTAACACATTTTATTGTTAATCGTTAGCATTTTCTCATTCTTTTTAATTTTTCCACCGTTTCCAACAACCATGTCTTGACCAAGTACCAGTAAATAATGTAACAATTTTCCACCCATTTCCTTGGAATGCTTCCTTGTTGCTAGAACCAAGGCTCGTGAGCAAACAGTTTTGATAATTTGTGTTGTTCCATTACATGTATAAAAGGAAAACACTTGAAAGTGCTTAAGCCTTCTCAAAACAACAAACATCACGTGACGCTAGATCAGTGCTTTAACAAACAGGATATTTGAGCTGCAGTTACGCATTTTTTCCGTCTGATCTTAATCTACGCCACCCGCAATAGGTGGTCTCTAGCGTTGAAAATTTCGAAGCTTATTTAGCATGTACTTCCGAATGCGCTGTTTCGAATACTGGTCGCCAATAGTGCATCCTGATTTTATTTGATCACATTTCTTATATACACTGTAGTTTAACCCTTTATCACACAATCCCGACTTTTAACGACCCTGATGAAGAAGGCTTTTGATTGATAACAATATGAAAAAAGGGGAAACCAGCATTTTCTCCTTTTCCTACGATGTTCCTAGCCCTTCAATAACAGATGTCATCGTTTGAGCTACATTTAATTTTTTCGTTTGCAACAATTTTCAGTTTTGTTCAGTCTACAATTTTGCCGTGTGGTAAATGAGTTAACTCCTTAACAAACACTTTCCCAAATTGAAAGCATTTGCCGGCGACAAAATTAATGTTGTTCGCGAATTGATATTTGTTTTTGGAAGAGAAGAAAACATTAGTGGGACAGGAAAAATGCTAGATACCTGTGTGCCATATCTTTCAAAGATAAAGCCTATTTATGACCCACACTTAACTCTTTACCAAACGACAATATTTTAGACTTGTCCAAATTGAAAGCATTTGCAGACGACACAATAAGTGTGACTGAAAAACTGAATTTTGTTTTGGGAAGGGTAGAAAACATAGTAGAAAAAGGAGAAAATGCTGGTTACCAGCATTTTCTCCTTTTCCCACAAGGTTTTCAAAAGGCTTCTTTTATATGGTCGTTAAAAGTCGGAAATGTGTGGGAAAGAGTTAATTGACTACAACAGATGTCAATGTGGGAGAGTCAAAAATTTGGTCGTTTGGTAAAAATGAGTCAACGGGCTAAAGTGAGAGACAAAAAATGCAGTAAGCTAACACTGAAAAGGGCGGTAATCCCGAGAAAAAGAGAAATCGAAAAAAAATCGTCAAATTTCAATAATGTTAAAAATTTAATTATTTATTCACTGTATTAGTGTCAAACTTACATGACTCATTCTGCTTTTCACATGTGGCATCTAGCGCGCGCCAGAATGACACCGATTTTTAAATGTTATCTTTTTTGTTGGATCATCTCATATTTTGTTAAAAAAAAAAAGCCCCATATTTTAATAGCAATTTAATCTTTATCCTTCTTAATTGTATAGAAAATAAAATCAACATAACCAAATAATCAATATAATCAACTATTCTTTAGGATCACCAATAGAGTTCAAATATGAATTTAGATTGAGCTATGCTCTGTGATATGGGGGCTTAATGTATCTGCAAAAAGTATCGACCCATGTCAGCCTGTGCAGTCCGCGCAGGCTGACATGGGTCGAAACTTTTTGCTTTCTGTAAATTTTATGCATTCACAAGGACCATTATACCCCTATATCAATTGTCCAGACTGAATGGATTTTTATGGACCCATAATTATAAGGATGTCGTGCTTGGTATAATGCCTTACGGAGATGCATTAAGCCGCCTTTTGGCAGAGCACGGCTGATCTATTAAAGCTTCAACAATTGTTTGAGTAACAAAGATTGTCAATCAAGAACAGGCAGCACAGACGTGCAAGTTGAGCTTGGTACACGTTCTTTGCGATGGAACTACTTTTTTACCCAAAAAAGTGTTTTCAAAATTAGTATGACTTAAAGCAAAAAAATAATTGTCGACGACGGGGTATATGGAGAACGCACGCTCTTAAGCAGCTGAAAAACGTGTTTTCTTTGTATCGGAATTTAACGTCGTTTTAAGAGCTAAGCTCATTTAACGGCGGTCAGTGCACCTGCGCACGTGTTTCCTGGCTTTTTCGCACTATTACTGACACAACTTTCTTTTCAAGTCACTGACAACTTTTCTCACATGCATCAGCGTGAGAGGCGAAAAATCGCCGTAGAAAAATATTTTGCGTCAGTCGAGTATCGAACTCACAACCATCAGGTCACGAGTCAGATACGCTAACCACTGAGCTACCCAGCTGGGCAGTTGAAAAAGGCCGAACAATACAAATTGAGGAGAAGGATGTTCTTTAGAAGTATTTAAAGCGACTCGATGCGCTATTGCAGATAGTGTAGATCAAGAGAACGTGCAGTCTGAACTTTTATCTACGCTGTCCGATATGGTGAGATTTTTCAGGCCAATTGAGAGTTGAAATCGCAATATTTTGGTTTTTATGCATTTACTTAATTGTTTGGGCATTAGAGTCTAGCTTTCGGTTTTACGTCTAAACGAATTGAAAGGAAAACTTTGGTCCTTTTCTAGACACACATTGTGATTTATCTTACATTCAATACAGTATAGAATTTTTAACTCCATATGAACCGACTGAAAAACATACTACTTCAAATATGCTAAGCATCAGATATTCCACACACTATCTGTACAGTTTGCATGAGATACACTTGTGCTATATATTTTAATGGGTTGGGATTCAGTAATGCATTGAGATGGTCCCTTGTGTAAACATGAGCTTTTACGACAGGCCAAATTTTCCTGTAAGTCATGGAAAAGTTGCAACCCTCGATTTTCATGGTGTTTTGGTACGTGGCATGCATGTACCCGACATTTCTAGGGTATTCAGTCTTCACGTCACTTCAAATGGCTGAAATTTTATGACTGAAATATGGTCAATGCAAATATAAGAAGACAGTTTTCGGAAGTAGCAATGTGCTGACTAGTTGGGACGGTGGAGCATACTAGCTTGATGTTGGCGAGGCCTTTTGCATGAACGATACTGTTATTACCAGAGCCTGGGCGGGGTTTCAACAGTACGGCACACTCGTCGTCCAACTGTCAGGTGGCAAGAAAGGGCAAACTTTACAACTGAAGACCGTTTTTTTTATCATCCAGGTGCACAGGAAATGTTTTGCGACAGCAAACCAGTTTCTCTAAAACTCCAAAATGCATCTGTGGCCAGTGTATCCACAAAAAAAAAAATACTTAACGTTGCACGAAGGTAATATTCCGTTGAGAAAATCTTGTATGCGCATTCCGCTGTTTACGAACCTCTGCCGGTTATGGTATAGGTTGATCGATGACCATTAAGCATTTTGGTTTGACCAGAATAGACTGGCGATCCATCCTCTTTACAAATGAGCCCAGGGTCCGTATTCACCAACCATTCTTGAGAACATTCTTGGTCTAATTTTAAATTTAGAAAGTAATACAACTTGTGATTGGCTAAACCAAATGGTTTAGCCAATCAGAAGTTGTGTTACGATCTAAATCTATTATTAGACCAAGAATATTCTCACGAAAGGTTGGTGAATATGGACCCAGGTACTGCCCAGACTACGCAGACAGTGCTAGGGAATAAGGAGAGCCGTGGTAGCGGATCCACGTTGTCAACATGGCTGAACATGACAAATATGGAGCCTGTTTTATCATGGCCTTGGTCAGATCAGCCGGGCTGGACCTCTTTGTCCTTGCCCAGGGTCACTAATACTGATACCCCTTGTGGGATTGTATACTGGTGCAGTAGATAACGGGCTTATTTTGAAGGATTCGAATCTCCGGCTTGGCCGATGGTTATGTGGGAAAGCAGCTATTGACTTTGAAAAAATATTGTGAAAAGTATTGCTGAAAGAAACTCCAAGAAGGCATGAATAGGTGAACTGGCCGCCGCGGTATAAATAAATAATGTTGAAAACGGCTTTAAAACACCATACAATACAATTATTTTGAGGGACGATAATACCCGTGCCCACAACGCCAATATTAGTAAGAGTATTAACGGAGAGAGTTTTGCACGTCTGAACTAGTAAATCCGACCCCTTTACCTAGATTCAGTCGAGCTTAAGAAGAATAAGTTGCAAGGAGTACCAGTATCCAGGAGCTTTGTGCTATGCTCGTCCAAGAAAGTAACGGCATTCAACAGAGGATAATCCTGGACATTACAGGAAGCACGAGGAGACATTGTTAAGCTCTCATTGACAGCAACAGGTTACATACTCGATATTAAATAATATGAGCCATGCTCTATGAAAAGGAGGCTTAATTCATCTGCGAAAAGTATCGACCCAGGTCAGCCTGCGCGGACTGCGCAGGCTGACTTGGACCGAAACCTTTCGCTACTGGTCCATTTCCTGTATGTCAAAGGACCAGTCTACCTTACGATACAGTCGTTTGTTAGACAAAATGATTTTTATGTGTCCATAATCATGTCAAGACTTGCTTGGTATCATGCATCACGGAGATGCATTAAGCCCCCTTTTGCCATAAGCTTTAACCCTTTTTCTACAAAATTCCTTATCATAGTAATCAACATACTATAACTATAAAAATCGAGTAAAACACTGCGAACATTCATGTTGATTTTCTTTTTTATAAAGTTCAGCAGGACAAGTGTTAAATTGTCATTAGAATATAATTAACAAAAAGGAAGGGGTGATCCAAAAAACAGTTACTGTCTAGAATTTGTAAGTCATAGAAGAAATCAGTAATTGAGTTATATAAAAAGAAAAATTGCAACTATAACATAAAATATGTACCTCAGTAGTCTTGGTACTTAAGTTATACATGAGCCATGCTCTGACAAAAAGGCGTGTAATGCATCTCCGTAATGCATTATACCAAGCCACTCTCACATAGTTATGGATCCATAAAATCCATTTTATGCAGTAAATCGACCAAAAACAAAAACTTTCGGCACCAGTCAGCCTGCGCGGACTGCGCAGGCTGACTTGGCCGATACTTTTTGCAGATGCATTAAACCTTCTTTCATAAAGCAGGACTCATACGCAAGTATAATACAGCAAGTTAAGATATCTTTTATATAAAGATATATTTTACATTATTAAAAGTCAATATCATATCATAAAACTGAAGAAGTCTTTCATTCCAATTAATCGACTGTGGGAAAGCAGCCAGTGGCTTGGAAAGAATATTGTGCGGAGTACTGGTAAAGGAAACTCCAGGAAAGGATGGATAGGTGCACTGGCCGCCGCGATATAACTGAAAAAATGTTGAAAACGGCGTTAAACACCACACAAGCAATCAATCAACCAATTAATCGACTCTCTCATTTGTAAACATTGTAACAACGGAATACAAGGATTTGCAATTTACACCAAAATGTATTCGATTCTGCTTTTACAATTGAAAACCATAAAAACCCTTAGCCGGCTATGCATGACTATAGTTTTGCGGAAAAAAAAAATTAAATCAAAGATCTGACGGTATGGAAAATGCAGTCTTCTCTACACCGTCTGATATCAACTGACCATTGTTTCGACGATGGTTATGTGGGAAAGCAGCTAGTGGCTTGGAAAGAATATTGTGCGGAGTACTGGTAAAGGAAACTCCAGGAAAGAATGGATAGGTGCACTGGCCGCCGCGATATAACTGAAATAATGTTTAAAACGGCGTTAAGCACCATACGATCAACAATCAATCAGTCCGATATTAAGTCAAACACCTTGGCTTCTGGCCTAAAAGCCCAGGGCTGCCTTTCACTAAATTGCGTAGATTTACGCAAATTATTTGGGATCGTATAAACACACATAAGATCCCCGCTTTACCCAAAGGTATGAGCTGGCGTAGTTACGCAAATATTTACTGAAATCGTAGGGTTATGCTGTTCAGTGCAACTTATGTTCAGAGTAAATGTTTACTGACCTAAACTGCGTACGCAAATTTCGTGCGTACGCAGTTAAGTAAGAGGCAGCCCTGGAATCTACTAATAAGTGTATTTTTATTTTTTAAAAAAATTATTTCATTCAACAGGGGTCCTAAATGTGGCTAGATTTCGCAAATTACCTGAAAGGTCGGCGGTATTTATCAGACAGCTAATGGATTCGTTATTACTATTACAAAAAAAAGCCTTTTATGATCGAAAAAAGGTTTCACTTGGGACTGTATGTCACTGTATGCAATAACCCTTTATCGTGCTGAATTTCAATAATTATCAAAAACATTAACCATTTAGGACCAACCTCTCGCCGGTTTAACCCTTTCCCAAACAAGCCCTGGTTTTCACGTGTCTGCACTACAAGTCTTTTGAAAACACTGTGGGAAAAGGAGAAATTGCTCATAACGAGCAATTTCTCCTTTTCCCACAGTGTTTTCTACCCTTTTAGAGACCTCTCTGCCATTTTCATCAAATTTAAAATTGTCGTCTGCAAACTCTTTCAATTTGGACCAGTCCAAAATTTGTCTTTTGGGAAAGGGTTAAAATTGATAAAAAAATATATGAGCCATGGTCTGTAAAAGGGGATTTAATGCATCTGCAAAAAGTATCGACCCATTTCAGCCTGCGCAGTCCGCACAGGCTGACATAGGTCGAAACACTGTGCTATTTGTAAATTTTCTGCATGTGAAAGGACCATTCTTCCCCAGGATTCACTCAGTTGTTGGACAAAATGGATCGACAATTATCTGATGACTTGTTTGTTTTAAATGCAGCACGGAGATGCATTAAACCCCTTTTGCTAGAGCATGGTTCATACAGTTAAGCTTTGATAATCATTTTCATGATAAAAACGGAGTAGATAAGATCGAGTTGCAATACTGGCTTGCTTATCTTGCTCTACTTTCTCGGTGAAGGACGTGATAAATCGGGATAAGCAGAATATGAAATAATATAGGTTATAGAGCGGTGTCATATCTAACCTTTTCTACGATCAACAAAAGCCAGGCTGTCAATACGTAAGGTAGAAATTTAATACGTCTCCTCCCACCGTAGAAATCCGAACTGTGCCAAATGGGTCCGGCTTCGATCAGTGGCCATTTTGCGCCCGGCGCCTTGGTACGAGTAAATTGAAATGAAAAGGAATGTATTCCATTTTTTTTGTAGGTTGTCGATAATAGTTGACTGTTTCAAGCGGTATTTTATGAATGAAAGGCTCCCGGTTTGAAGCATTTATTCTATTTTTATTTTCAGTTAAAATCGTTTGTTAAGATTGTTAGCATTTCATGTGACACTAATTGATAAATGAACCGAGTCATTTAAAAACCGAACCGAGTATTTGTGCTGCACGGCGCCACATAACTGCCTGCAACTGACGTTTTTTTTCTTTGCATAAAAAGTATCTATGGACGAATTTGTGCCATGCTCTTTGAAAAGGAGCCTTAAGGCATCTCCAAAATGTATTGACCCATGCCAGCCTGCGCAGTCCACGCAGGCTGACATGGGCCGGAACTTTTTGTTAGAGGTCAATTTTCTGCATGTGAAAGGACCATTCTACCTCATGATTCAGCCAGTGGTTACACAAATGGATTTTTATAGATTCACAAGTATGATGACATACTAGGTATCATGCATCACGGAGATGCATGAAGCCCTCTTTTGGCTCATATAAGAATGTTTGTATACTGTACTGGACGTTTTGTGCCGGTTGGTATTGATATCAGAACTACCCGCAAAGGCAATCGAAGTTTTCCTCAATATTTTAACGAATTTACACTTTTTGATAAAGAAGGCAAAAACACATGAAAGTTTTTGCCATTTTAGGGATCAAAAGTTCCAAAAACAGAAAAGTGGTACTTTTTGTGTCTTATATTGTTGGAATGATGTTACAATTTCGTTTTGCCGTTTTCACAGATCTCATCATTGGACCTGCTTCGTCAAGTGGTAAAAACACTCAATTTCAATGTAGACATGCATAGCTCTGATCCTTATCGGCGCAGTATCTATGATACATACCTCAGATAACATAATTCTTTTCCAGAAAACAAAATTTCAGACTAGTCGATAACAATGGAATAGTTCGCATACAACAAATACAGTATTGCCCAAATAACTGGATTTGTTTTCGAAAAGGTAGAAATAAACGTTGGAAAAGGAGAAAGCATTTTCTCTTCCCCACTTTACTTTCAAAAGTCTTCTTATTTAGGGTTGTTTAAGCACAAGTTATTCTGGTAGATGTTTACAATTGACTTTATATTGTTTTAGATTGGAGAAAACCATACGGGGATCAATAAAATTATTGCACCTAGTTTTAATTCAATTAAAAAAAATGTTTTGCTGCATTTTTTTCTTACAACTCATTTTGACAACAACTCTATTCGGAAGATGTTTTTAATTTATTTGATCTTGTTTTAGATTTAAAAAAAAAAAAAAAAAATATATATATATATATCGATCGAGACCAATAAAGTGATTGTATAAGTTTCGATTTAATAGAAAAAAGAAGCTTTATTGCTGCATTATTTTTAAATTTGTTTTGGGAGAAAAAATCTGAAACAAAATTGATTCAATTGTAAAACTTATGAAAGTTACGTTACGTGGTTTTTTTATATGTAGTTGAATCAATTAGTTTTTGTATCACCATCTGTAGTTAAACATATGTATGCAATGTGTCAACAAGCGCACGTCTTCTTCATCAGGAGAAGGATTTTCCTTTTATGTAAATTTCCAAAATAAGTCATTTTTTTCTTTTTTTTTTTTTGGTCTTCTCATCATATTATAATGTTGGTCGAGAAATTTACTCGATGGTCTTGAAAAATTAAATATGGAACAATTTTAGAATTATTCCATAATATTTACAGGTAAACTTATTCCCTCGGCCTGTCGTCAAGAGATTCAGTGGTTCCAGCGATATCCACACGTCAAAATTTTAGACTTTCCCAAATAGAAAGCATTTTCAAACGAAAAATCGTATGCAGATGAAATGACTGGATATGTATCTGAAATGTTAGAAAACAAATGTGGGAATAGGAGAAAATGCTGGTTACCAGCATTTTCTCCTATTTCTACAATGTTTTCAAAAGGTTTCTTCCTCAGGGTCGTTAAAACTCGTCATTGTGTGGTGAAGGGTTGGTCATATTTAGTTATACTTACCACTAAACGAAAATATAGAGTGTTACATGAGAGTGCTGCATTAAAGTGTTAAAAAAAATGTATTTTCACTTTCAGCATGATCAATTCTTTAACAATAATACTGTATTTTTACGACCAAGAGGAAAACTTTCGAACACATAGTTGGTAAAGGAGAAAATTCTTGTTAAGTATTTTGTCCTTTTCTTAGAAAGTTTTCAAAGAGGAATGCAATGGTTTGTAGCACGTGCCATACGTCGTTTGCAAATGCTTACATGTTTACCAAACGACAAAAATGTAGACTTGTTAAAATTGAAAGCATTTGCAGACGATGATCTAGATGTGGCTCAAATGATGGAATTTGTCTAATAATAGGGTTGAAAACATAGTGGGAAAAGGAGAAAATGCTGGTCACCAGCATTTTCTCCTTTTCCCACAATGTTTTCAAAAGGCCTTTTCCTCAGGGTCGTTAAAACTCGGGATTGTGTGGTAAAGGGTTAAATGTTTTCGTCCTGTAAAAGAATAATCTTAACAGGTGTCCTTTGCAGGAGAAGCTAGGTTTTCTCTCATGGGCGTCTTTTTTTATCATTTTATTTTTTTTATGTTGAAAATGTTTTTGATAGCGTTGACAAATCTGTTTCGTGGTATAAAATAATTCTTATCAGAAAGAAAATGAAAATTTAATGTTTTTAGTGCCTTGAATGATATCGTTTTCAGCCGTTTTTCTGTTAACTATTTACCAAACGAAATATTTTAGACTGGTCCAAATTAAAAGCGTGTGCAGACGACATACTAAAGGTGGTCCAAACGACGAAATGTGTCCTTGATATGTCAGAAAACATTGTGGGAAAAGGAGAAAATGCCGGTTACCAATATTTTCCTTTTCCCACGATCTTTTCTAAAGCTTTCTTCCCCAGGGGCGTTAAAAGTCGGGATTGTGTGGAAAAGGGTTAACTGAGGGACAGTGCTATTCGGATTACCATTAACACTTTCGCTGGCAACTAGATGGATTCAACTTTTCTCGCGATCTAAAAATATATTTACGTTGCGTTTGGAACTGGTTCTGGTGAAAAATGAACACCAAGTAGTGGACGGTGCAGATCAACGATCAGACTGCACAAAATGTGCAGTCTGATCGTTGATCTACACCGTCCGTAAAAGCTAACAACGACGACAATGACAGTAAAAAATTAATACGCATTTATATTTCTTGACCATATTACCCAAGAATACTGTCTGAATTAAACGTGGGAGTCACTGGGGAGCTAATTATTTCTATTCTATGACATAAAGTAGCCTTGTTACAGAGGAACCGTTTTCAGCGCCTCTATCCGGGCACTCACAGTGTCTCGTTTTTACGACAGTCCTGTTTGTATGTGTCCTGAGAGAATGACAACTTTAATTCTTTACCCTACAATCTCGTGTTTTAATGACCTTATGAGGGGCAGGCTTTTGAACAGATTGTGGGAAAAGGAGAAAATGCTGGTATCCAGCATTTTCTCCTTTGCCCACAATGTTTTTTCTAGCTTTTCAAACACAAATTTTAATCATTGAGTCATCTTTTTTCTGTCGTCTGCAGATGCTTTCGATATGGACAAGACAAAAAAAAAAAAAACTGTTCAAAGTCTTTTTGTAGACGGCAAATAAAATCTGTATGAAATGATATATATTTCTTCAAAAGGGTAAAAAATTGATGGGGGAAAAAAAGGAACCCAAAATTATTTGTTAGCATTTTCTCCTTTCTCTTCGTGTTTTCAAAATCTTTTTTTCTCAGGTCAGGAAAGACACTGGATCATTTATTGATAAAGGGTCATTGGTCTTACTATTTTTCATGATTAGACTGTAATAAAAATGGACGGAATAAAAACAATTCTTTTTGTAATAATAAATGAATCGCGGATTATCTTTTGGGTGTTGGTGTGAACTTGTAATCATCGTGATACTTCTAACATGTTTTTTTTTTTCATGAAAATATAGTTTGATTCTTTTTCATTCCCTTTTCTTGATTTTTGACCGAGGTTACGAATTTCTGGCTTGTAAACAAGTCATAATTGTTAAGCTATATTTAGTCTGGTACCCCGCCGTACTTCAAAAGTACGTCAGGCGAAGCGCAATAATGGCGGCCCCCGTTTGTAATATGCAGAGGTAACAGATTATTGTTATATCACTTGATCAAATACTACTAGAGACTGAATTGAAAACAGATCGGTTGCAAAAAAGTAATGTTTTTTTTTAATTGTCTTTCTTATTTAGCAAGAAAAACTACATATCAGAAATGCTTGAAGTATCCGAAATTTCAATGGACCGATATAACGTCCGAAAACAGGGCTACTTTTAAAATGATTCATAGTCAAATTCATATATAAACCATATCCCAAAAGCACGTTTTAGATTCGGTAATGTATATTTTGCACAAAATTGATCTCATTTTATTTACTGATCAAACTGGATCACATGAAATTGAGAAAAACGGGAGAGCATTTAATGCTAAGCTTGAGGTCGCCATGGAGGCCGCCATTATTGCGTTGTGCCTGACCCTATAATGTAGTGGTAGGGGCAGGTAATCCAGGCTAAGCTATATTTAGTTTTGTTTAGAATTTTGATTTTTTTTGATCATCTTTTTTCGACATTTTATCCTCCAATTGTCGTCAATGTAATCCTTGTCCTTCTAAATGAGATCACTGATGCTCCTTGCGAATAGTGTAGCCTGACTGAGATCAGTCTACACGTCTCCTCAAACTTTACTACAGTCATTTGGTATCCACATCCACATATAATGCTCTCAACAATCAATCAATCAATCAATCAAGTTTATTGTTCAAATCATATATATACATGATATACGAACAAACATACACAATACAACTAACATACAAATAGTGACGGAGTAAAATGGGTTGGAATAGATGGTTGGCTTATTTGGTTATTTCACTTTAACCCTTACCAAAATCCCGAGTTTTAACGACTTCTGGGGAAAAAGGGTTCTGAAAACATTGTGAAAAAGGAGAAAATGCTGGTTACCAGCATTTTCTCCTTTTCACACAATGTTTTCTACCGATTCAATATTATAGAATTATTTCAGTTATATTCAATTTGTCCTCTGAAAATGGTTCCACCTGGACAAGTCTAAAAATCTGCCGTGTGGTAAAGGGTTAACTCTTTACCAAACAATCCCGAGTTTTATCCACCCCAAGAAAAAAAAAAAAGCTTTCGAAAACATTGTTGGAAAAGGAGAAAATACTGGTAATCAGCATTTTCTCCTTCTCCCAAATGCTTTTTTAAAGGCTCCCACGTCAAGATCGCTAAAACTCAGGATTGTGTAGCGAAGGGTTAAACAGCTTTGGATTCTATTTTTGTTGTCTTCCCTTATTATTTAGAGCGTTTCATTACAAAGGTACGTAAAAAAAAACCACACGCTTATTCCTGACTTTCTTTTTAACTATTTATATCTGCTGAATTGTGTTTGACGGTGTGACGAATGAAAAAAATATCTTACTAGTGATCGCATATAAACAATAAATTAATCTGAAGATTTTTGTCGTCTTATGGGCCTCCATAGGTTGCCCCCCTCTCTGTCTCGCTCTCTGTTTCTTTCTCTCTATCTCTTTTCCGGTCTGCACGAGTGCATGTGTGTTTGTCTTTCATGGTTTATCTTAAAAAAAAAAAAAAAAAAGAAAAAAATGAGCCTTGCTCTGTGAAAAGGGGGCTTAATGCATCTGCGAAAAGTATCGATCCAGGTCAGCCTGGGCAGTCCGCGCAGGCTGAACTGGGCCGAAACTTTTCGCTGTTGGCCAATTTTCTGTATGTCAAAGGACCAATCTAACTTGTGATAAAGTCGGTTGTTAAACAAAATGGCTATTATGGATCCATGATAATGTGATGACTTGCTTGGTACCACGCATCACGGAGATGCATTAAGCCCCCTTTAGCTGGAGCATGACTCATATAATTATATACATATTTTTTTTACGTTTCCACCGTTATCAGCATTTAATTCACCACCTCTCCTCGCATTCTACCATCCATCTTAATTAACAAATCAGTACATCGGTTCATCGATACATATCAGTTAAGTCAATAAAAATAAACAATTAACTAGACAATCAAGATAAGTAATTGGGCTTTAAACATGGTAGTAAAACATACTGCCGACAAAGAACACCGTTGCAATTAAATATCAATTTACTTATTACGTCTTCAAATATATTTGCAAGCGACATTAAGAAAAAAAAAAATCATTGGCAAATATAGATAAATTTCATGATGTAAGATTTAGTGGATAAATTTCAATTAAAAGAAAATCAAAGGGAGATGGGTATATCGTTCATGATGAACATTTTCTCCTGTTGTTACAATGTTTTGAAAGTTGTCTGATGCACCCCCACAGTAAAGTTACCTGATACACCTTTATAAGTTGGCGGAAATATTAACCCTTAACCTGCTAAATAAAAGAAACAAGATAATGCCACTCTATAGTGAAAAACACAAATACAGCGATTTTAAAGTTAATTTCAACGGAAAATTAACTACGGACACGGACAGTATAGATCCAAGATCAGACTACACGTTTCGTGCAGTCTGATCTTGATCTACATTGTCCGCAAAAGCGCTTTGCAGCCTTGGTTTAAGGTTAGCAATAAGGTCTTAAAGACGAAGTGATCGTCCCGCCGACAAAGAACACAATGGCAATTAAATACCAATTAAGATAACGTGTATCTTCCATATTTACCAAGAATGTTATTTATACATTTTGGCTCTTTCGAAATTAAAACTTTTGCAATAAAATAAATGGTTCTTCCGATTCCCCCCCCCCCCCCCCCATGAAGTAAATAAAAACACATACACACAACAGAGGCAAAGAAAATTCGTAACTGTTGGAAAACTCATTCATAAGACTCATTATCTCCATTATCGCAAAATTTTACATAGATCGGCCATCGAAAATTCGATCAAATGCCGGTTATATAAATATATGATGAGGGAACAGGCTGTACAAATACACAATTAGTAAGCTGGTAAACATACTGTAGTATTTGTTTAATAGCCTAAAATATTTATCATTCCTTAAGAAAACAGTAAACTTACTGCAGGGTACTTTGTTTATATGTAATCGGATCCTTTACGTAATCTTGGTTTGCGGCAAGCAAAGATGGACACCTTATCTGTTTACTAAGTTTTAGGCCTGTCCAAATTGAAAGCATTTAGAGACGACAGAATATTTTTGGGGAGGAGCAGAAAACATTGGTAACCAACATTTTCATTTTTTCCAATATGTCTTCAAATATCTTAATTAGGCCATTTATTTTTATTTTGGTTATAGTTGATTAAATCAGTGTTCATAAATTTTGTATTTACTCATTATTTGCAGCTGACGGCATTGAAGTCATCTTTGTTGATTATCGATCATCAACATGAAATTAGGTGTGATAAAGAAAATGCACGAGGAAACTTTTGGCAAGAGTATATGCCACAACGTACTTGCAGGCTGAAGTTGATCTATACTCTACATAAAAATTAAAGCGTTACTTTAGTCTTTAAAATGCATCTTGACGTGGACAATGCTCAGTGTCTGAAGTTGGTCGAACGCTCAACGGAACATTTAGCTGAACATTCGATATTTACAGAGGAAGTGAATGTTGATCTACAATGATCAACTGGACACTTGCTGAGCATTCCGAATTTTAACCGTTATATTGCTAAGCACAGCTTTTGGACCTGTTGTGGACAGTGTAGGTCAAGTTCCAATTCCACAAAACGTGCAGCCTCATGTGGTCTTTAGTATACATTGTCCCGTATAATGAGGGAAAAAAGTTTCCAAAATCGCAATACTTTCGTCTTTATTGCTGGCTTAAAATGTCCTCGTTCACGTAGCAGATCTACTTTCAATCGCGGCAGCAGGCCTATACATTGCCTTGGCGGTCATGGGTCTTGTACCTCCGGTTGATCGCAGTACCGATAGCAGGCTAAAAATGACAAAAACAACAACGGTCCGAAATATTAATGAGATGGAGGTATTAGAACGTAATGATGCTATCAATGTTTATTTAATGTCAGTCCGAATTTTTATCAGATTAGATGAAGTACCCAAATCATATATGATGTCTATCGTCTCCTTTGACATCCCTTGATGGACCGCCAAAATTAACTCTCGCCTGATCGCTATCTTGACAAATTGTTGCATATGATTTACCGTGATGATAGCGTGGCTATCTCTCGTTGTATTAGCCATTTGTGATTCAATATTTGCTAAATATTTTCATACTAGATATTGGGTCCAATCTTCTTGGACTCTGGTGAACAAAATTCTTCCAAAGATTATCTTTTTTCGCCGGGTTTCAACTATTAACAAAAGCCAACGCAACTATGGCCACGATATACGCAACTTTGTCCATGTATTCTGGCTTGTAGAATGTCATTGCACTCTTTTTCCAATGCACGGCATAATTCTGGAAACTTTGATTACCATAGTTGACATTTTCGAGAGAGTCTGTCAATATATCGAACGAGGGCTCAATAACGGGGACATATTAGTAATCTGCGAAGGCTGTTCAAGAACTAAAACGCTGTTTAGCTGTAGAACAGCAAGAGAAACTCTTGGAACTGTGACAGTTTCTTATATGTCCCATTATGCATATGGTGGTCATACACGATATCTATGAAAAAAATGACAATTTTTCATTTCTTTTTTTTTAATTATAGTATTTGGCTTTGCAAATTATTGAAATGAGGGTAATCAAATTTGTTTCCCTTATTTTTTGAATTACCGTTTTCGACTTGCCGGTTTATTGAAATAAGGATAATCCAATTTCATACACCGGTTGAACAAAAATTTGACAATATCTCTCGACTAACTCCTGAAATGATAAATCTTTGTCGACATCCCATTCTGATCTGTTGCCACCATGTTTCACGTGTAATCATGGACTAGTATTTACTAGTATCAAAAAATAGTTCATGTCGTTTATTCGTATTTTACAAGAAAATTTTACAGTATATTTTCATACTTGTCGTTTGCTGCAAATTTGTTTCAGGAGGTACACATAGGTACCAAGTTAACTCTACACAACGATCCCGTATTTTGTAGACCCTACAGAAGAAGGCTTTTGAAATCATTATGGGAAGAGGAGAAAATACTGGCAACCAGCATTTTCTTCCCTTCCCACAATGCTTTTTATCCTTTGAAAAACAAATTCTATCATTTAAGCAACATTTGATTTGTCGTCTGCAAATGCTTTCAATTTTGGCATGTCCAAAACTTTGTAATCTGGTAAAGGAAGAACATACATATTCTTAGTCAAAGGTGCATGACCTTTATATTCGATGAAAAAAAAAAATGTGTCCGAATGAAAGAAAAGGGAGCAGATTCGAAATCATCACTGGCATCCCACTAAGCCGGTCCATTATCTATCGAGGAAGGACCATCGAGATAATCATATCGCCAGCGATTTTATCATATACCACCATGTCAAACCGCGGCACTACAATCATATGTATTAGTTTCGTCAAGAACGAGACACAGCATGGGCTCTGAAACAGAGCGGGATTTCCCTGACAGGTTTGTGAAATACTGACAGATAGATTCGCCTATTTAGGGTCATTACATGGGGCTTTCGACAAAAATGTGTGAAGATAGCTCCATTCCGAACTATCTGACTCTTTTCCGCGTAGGTATGTTCCTTGTGACGGCCACGGAACCATGTTTGTAATGCTCTTTGGGAAGGTTACAAAGACACAGTTACCATATATAATGTAAATGTATTTAACGCCAGGTTTTGATAAAGGAGAAATTGAGGACAATGGAAACATTTCTTCTATAAATGAAATGTGTTTCTTTTGAAAATTTAATGATGTTGGCTATCAGAATATTAAGAAAAACGCTTGTGGACAATGCAGATTAGGCTGAGACTATACAAAACGTGCATTCTGGCCGATTTTGACTTAAATTTTCGAATATTTGTTTCAGAGTTCAAGCAAGAGAAATCGCTCAATTCGTTGTTTCTGTTTTCCGCTGACTGGACATTTCCGTGTTATTTGTAAAACTTTTAACCAGGCAACGAAAATTTAGACCTGTCCAAATTGAAACACTTACAGACAACAAAATTTGATGATTTAAATAGCTCAAAGAATGGGATTTGTATTTGGAGGGATGGAAAACATTGTGGGAAAAAGGAGAAAATGCTGGTTACCAGCATTTTCTCCTTTTTCCCACAGTGTTTTCAAAAGCCTCTTTCGTCAGGGTCATGACAGCTCGGGATTGTGCGGTAAAGGTTTAACGTTCTGATGCTCTAAAAAGGAGAAAGGATTTTGCAATAAATTGTCGTGAGAAACGCTGGGCCAAAGACACCAAACAACGGATATTTGGGTAAAAAGTGAGCATCATAAAAAACGAGTCTATGACACGAAAAATGGTGTCAGGCAGTTGTTCACGGTGGATGTCAAAACTGTACTTTACGATAATTGTGGTGAAACACGATGCTGATATATTTCCCGGGTTTCTGAGAGTCACTTTTGGTAAATGTTACATTTTTCTTCCCAGTTGGTTGTTTGTTTTTTATAAATATTCGTATATGAGCCATATGTGAACAGAATAGTATCTTCATTAAGTCTTGTAGATTTACATAACTATAATTGAGTCATGCTCTGACAAAAAGGAGCTTAATGCATCTCCGTGATGCATTATACCAAGCAAGTCAACACATAACTAGGGATTAATAAAATCCATTTTGTCTAACGATTGACTGAATCAATAGGAAGAGAAGTCATTGCTAATTCAGAAAATTGACCAATAGCAAGAAGTATCGAACATGTCAGCCTGCGAAGTCTCCACAGGCTCACATAGAGCGGAACTTTTTTGCAGATGCATCAAGCCCCTTTTTCACAGAGCATGACTCAATAGTTATGTAGATCTACAAGACTTTATGACTGTTCTGTTCTGTTCAATATTTCTTCCTCCAACAGTATGTTTAATACCGCCAAGCATGTAAAATACCCGTTCTATGATCAACCGAAACTCTCCAGCCAAAACCCAGGCCTAACGTCCAAGAAACAAAGTTGTACCAAGATGTCGCCCTTTCAAACACCAGTATTTTTATAACATCAAAATCATAAGTGTAGCATAATTAAGAAAATACCCTGAATGTTGCTGCTGAGAAAAAACATACAACTTTAGAGAGATTTACACAAGACAAACAAGGACAAAGTTTTACCGCTTCACCTGTTTTTCGTTTAGTTTGATTACACTCTACAGTTTTTTAATCAATTTATTTTTTTTTCTTTATTTTAAATTCAAATTGTTTGAAAACAAAATTAATGGTCTACAAGTATCGTGACAGGCTTTGCACCAAACGCCCTTTTGTTAATTTCCTTGTAAAGTTTGATTTTATTTCGAGCTTGTTCCTAGTTTCCGGTTCTGCGTAGATTGGTATAGAACAACACTTCCGGTAAATCGTCAATATGTCTTCCGGTCTATCGAATAATCTGTCTCGTTTAAATTTCAGCTCAATAGTTTTGTTCGATGCCAAGCATTTGTACCTCTGCGTTTTCGCTTTTCAAGAAAGAATAATAGTACCCGTTTTAAAGGCTTAATAAGAATTGACCTTTCACTAAACAATTCCGTGTTTCAACGACCGAGAGAGAGAGAGAAGACTGTTCGAAATACTGTTGAAAAGGAGTAAACATTGTTGGAAAAGAAGAAAATGCTGGTTAACAGCATTTCCTTCTTTTCTAACAATGATTTCAACCCTTTAAGAACATAAACCCCGTTTGTTTGTCGTCTGCAGATGCTTTCAGATCCGAAAAGTCTAAAATTTGTCGTCTGGTAAAGAGTTAAGATAGAATTAATATAATTTGCTGTATTGGCTATCTTATTACAAAGATGGAAGATTATCTGAGAGACAGTATAATTAGATATTAAAAAGAAATCAAGGTCTTCCTTCGGAGGTAGCTCACTTTCCTCCCTACATACTTAACTCTTATACTTTACCAAACGACAAAATTTAAGACTGGTCCTAATTCAAAGCATTTGCAGACGACAATTTAAATCTGGCTCAAAAATTGACTTTTCTTTTGGGTAGGGTAGAAAACAGTGTGGAAAAAGGAGAAAATGCTGGTTACCAGCATTTTCTCCTTTTCCCGCAGTGTTTTCAAAAGGCTTCTTTCTCAGAGTCGTTAAAAATCGGGATTGTGTGGTAAAGAGTTATAGCGCCGACTAAACCCAAAGGACATTTTCATTCTAGAACCGAAAATGGAGTTTACAAAACTATCCTGTGTTTTATGACCTTTTATCATCAACATTATTACAATATGCTAAATAAATTGAATAAATTAAAATAAGATTTCAAGCAAGTGGTGAGAACTCAAATATTTCGTTTTTGAAGTTCTTTTCGCAGGACAAAATATCCCTAAATCGCAGTGTATAGATCCAAGATCAAACGGCCCTTTCTGTGCGTTCTGATGATGATGATGATAATAATAATAATAACAATAATAATGATAAATAAATAAATAAATAAATAAATAAATGAATAAATATGGGTTAATGTATTACAAAGAACTCATGCATTCAGCCCTAGTCTACATGAAGGGCCATCTAGAAAACGATTTTCCACGTTGTATCCATAAACCTTCTTCTGCAAGGACATAAAACACATGATAGTTTTGTAAACTCCATTTTCAGTTTTACAATTATCTGACATGATAGTTCTTTTTACCCACTTCAAATGTCACAATTCTACATCTACGCAAATTAAAAGCATTGCATACGCAAATTTATGTGCAACGAATGATGGACTTTGGCCTTTAAAGGGTAGAAAACACTATGGGAAAAGTAGAAAATGCTGGTTACCAGCATTTTCTCCTTTTCCCATAGTGTTTTTAAAAGACTTTTTCTACCAAATCGTTGAAACACGGGTATTTGGTAAAATTGGCAAAGGGTTTAATACAGGAGTCGTTGAGACCCAGACAACATAGACGCACAAGGCTATCAATTCATATTGCAGTCCAAAGTAAATACTAAACTGAATCGATTCGACATTGATCCTTAAAAAAGAAGTAGGAGATGAAGAATGGGAATGATCACAATCATTACGCCTACCTCATATCTTCGTTTTCACTTTTTTTTTTTTTCGATTTAATTGATTGATTGATTGTATGGTGTTTAACGCCGTTTTCAACATTATTTTAGTGATATCGCGAGGACCAGTACACCTATCCATGCTTTCCTGGAAGACTTTTACCAGTACCCCGCACAGTATTCTTTCCAAGCCACTGGCTGCTTTCCCACGTAACCATCGTCGAAACAATGGTCAGCGGGTGAGAGAGGAATGAATTTTATCGCAATGACTATCATCAAATCCCCGGAAAGAAATTGGCCGAGTCGGGAATCGAGACCTCTTGTTCTCAAGTCCTGTACGCTACCGACTGAGCTATCGGGGATCGGCATTGTTCTATTTAACCCTTTACGACACAATCCCGACTTTTAACGACCATGAAAAAGAGGCCTTTTGAAAACATTGTGGGAAAAGGAGAAAATGCTGGTAACCAGCATTTTCTCCATTTCCCACAATGTTTTTTACCCGTCCCAAAACAAATTTCAATTTTTGAGTCACATCAATTTTGTCGTCTGCAAATGCTTTCAATTTGGACGCGTCTACAGTTTTGTCGTCTGGTAAAGGGTTAAATAGATGCAAGAAACTGCGTGCAGATGGCAAAGCTCGGCTGCAGTTGTCTTTTAAACCTTTGTCCAGCTAAATAAGTGATATGAATCTTTCAAGCCTATAGAAAAACCAAATTTTGCTGTTTCAAAGATATTTTTTCGGGAAAGATGTCTCCTTATCGGACAGTATAGATCCAAGATCAGACTACATGTTCAGTGTAGTCTTATCTTGATCTACACTGTCAGCAAAAAGGTTGGTGAGTCTCGCTTAGCAGCCTAAGTGTTAAGTGAAAATTTTAAGTAGAAAAAGGGGCATAACTTTGTCAAAACATTTTGACGGTCACATGCTCCTGTTGTATGTCTACCACTTTTAATAGTTAACAACTATTCCGAGTTTGAAGTAAATGAGCCACGCTCTGTGAAAAGGAGGCTTAATGCATCTGCAAAAAGTATCGGACCAGGTCGAAACTTTTTGCTATTTGTAAATTCTCTGTTTGTCTGGGGATCTCCCTACCTCCAGATTTAGTCGGCTGTTAACCCTTTACCACACAATCCCGACTTTTAACGACCATGAAAAAGAAGCCTTTTGAAAACATTGTGGGAAAAGGAGAAAATGCTGGTAACCAGCATTTTCTCCTTTTCCCACAATGTTTTCTACCCTTCCCAAAACAAACTTCAATATTTGAATCACCTTTATTTTGTCGTCTGCAAATGCTTTCGAATTGGATGCGTCCAAAATTTTGTCCTTTGGTAAAGGGTTAAACAAAACGGATTTTATGGGTCGATTTTTATGTAATGACTTCCTGGGTATAATGCATCAAGGAAATGCAATAAAAGCCCAGAATATCGCTCAAATGTATTCAGTAATTGCAGAAATGTTTTAAAGTGTCAAAGTTTTTGCGCGACAACGCAGTCGCAGACGCAGACGCAGACGACGTAGGCGCAGACGACGACTTCCAACTCACAGCCTGTTATCGATCTTCGTATCTATCTAACGGTTATGGGAGATACAAAGGGTACTATGAACTGGTCCTCGTTGTAAATATACATATTACAACTGGCACAGACTATTGTGTCGATGCTTTTCATTGGCTACATGAATATCATTGAATAGCCAATCCGAGCATCTTACACATTTCCACTTTGGCAGTATAAGGTAAAATGGCGATTGTTTGCACAATTCGAAATTCGTAATCGCGACCCAAATTAATTGTAGCAAAAATTAACTTTGAAAGGTGATACCATATGTACAATTTACTTATTTGTGAGGTCAAAATTATCGGAAATTCTACAGTACGTGAAGCGAGAGTGACCTTCCCTGAATCTCGTGATATCGCTGTTCTAAAAATAGACGGGTAGTATTCCCGTTTTCAGTAGCCTGTACCGATCCCTATACAATTGCTTTATCAGGGGAGTTAACCAATCTAAGGGAACTAGTTCAACGACGACAGAACTATGACAATACCCCGATGTTTTCTACGTAAATAGCCGAGCTAATAAAAATTGTAATTGTAACCTGACAATGATGACGCATACCAATTTGGAAACGACATTCTAAGCTCTGTCATTCTTTGGCAAGTTCGTCCGTATGGTGACCAAAATAGAGACTGAAAAGTATCATGAGTAAAAAGTTTTTGAAGACAATGAGGAGGAAGGCTTCAATAGAACATTGTGGGAAAAGGAGAAAATGCTGTTCACCAGTTACCATCATTTTCTCCTGTTCCCACAATATTTTCTGCCATTACAATAACAATGTTCACCATTATCGTCACATTTTATTTGTAGTCTGCAAATGCTTTTGATTTTGGGAGAAGTCCAACATTTTGTCGCTTGGCAGAGAGTGCAGGGTTTGATGTAGGGGAATTTGACATTTTTTTTCTCACTCTCATGTCTGCCGCCCAGCTCGGTTTCTTAGTCGGTAGCTCACGGAGCTTGAAACCGGGTGGTAGGTGGCTCGAATTCCCAGTTCTGCTAATTTCTTATCGATGATTGACGATAGCCATTGCGATAGGATTTGTCCCTCTCTCACCGCTAAGTATTAAAAAAAAATGTTTATGTAAAAAAATCCAGTTGGGAAGAATATTGTGAGAAGTACTGGTAAAACAAACTCCAGGAAGGCATGGATGGGTGTTCTTGCCGTCTCCCCATATCTGAAGTAATGTTGAAAACGGTACTAAAAACCATACATACATGTATCACATACATACATACATACACAAGATTGTATGATTGATTGTATGGTGTTTAACGCCGTTTTCAACATTATTTCAGTTATATCGCGGCGGCCAGTGCACCTGTCCATGCTTTCCTAGAGTCTCTGTTACCAGTACTCTTCACAATATTCTTTCCAAGCCACTGGCTGCTTTCCCACATAACCATCGTCGAAACAATGGTCAGCAGTGAGAGAGGAATGAATCCTGTCGCAACGACTATCATCAATCCTCGGAAAGAAATTGGCCGAGCCGGGGATCGAACCAGCGACCTCCTGTTCTCAAGTCTTGTACGCTACCGACTGAGCTACGGGGTTCTGTACATACATACATACATTCTCGTCACTCTCGTTGAGTATACCATTGCTTCCAGGCATTTACCCATTATCTCCGGAAACGCATTTGCGCGAACGATTTCGAAAACATCCTGCTAAAATAGGGTTAACCAACATGAATCAAGAATTTAAGAGAAAACGTTGTGGCAAAAGGAGAAATTGCTCGTTACGAGCAATTTCTCCTCTTGTCACAACGTTTTCAAAAGTGATCTACTACACGACAAAAAAGGTCTAATTTGTCAAAGAACAGACGAAAGATATTCTTTTTTTTTTTAATTGTCATTTGTCTACAATATTCTTCCCAGTTGACACTCGTTCGGTCATTGTTTCCTATCAAAATATAGGGTTACAGACTCTGGCTAAGTAAATAGGAGTCAAATATACAAAATGTTATTATTTTTGCTTCACTTTTAGGGGAACTTACCACATCAATTTGGATAATTATAGCTGGTCTGAAATGAGCAGAAATTCATTTTATTAACCCTTAGGCTGCTAAGAGCGACTCACTGACCTTTTGCGGACAGTGTAGATCAAGATCAGACTGCACAGAACGTGCAGTCTGATCTTGGATCTACACTGTCCGATAAGGAGATATCTTTTCTCCAAAAATACCTTTGAAATAGGACAATTTGGGCTTATGCTATAGGTTTGAAAGATCCATTTCTTTTATATAGCAGGATAAGGGTTTATCCAGAGAATCCTATATCGTTTCAGCAAAGCGGACAGTGTAGATCACATTTTGTGCGGTCTGATTTTGATCTACACTGTTCACAATGGCAGCTATAATTGTGAAAGTCACTCTAGAGGTTAACCAGAAGTTTGCTAAGCCCGACTCAAAGCGCTTATGCCTACAATGCAGGTCAAGATTAGACTGTACATAAAGTGCAGTCTGATCTTGAATATTCACGGTCCGATCCAGTGAGATTTTCTTCCGGCGAACTTGGAAATCGTAATCAGGATTCTAAACATAGGCTGGATGTTTTAATATAAATTATTAAGCTGTATATGGGTCTGCGAAGGCTGACCCGAGTTGATGATTTTTAATAGTTGCATTTAGCCCTCTTTTCACAGAGCATGGCTCGAACATATCAGCTGTTTTTCAAGCTGAAAAGGTCCATTTCGTTAATTCTATTCTCTAAAGGTTAAGAGGAAATGAGGTAATATAGTAATTGTGGAAATACAATACATACGTCATACATGCATTGCATTCCTTGGTGGCCAAGACAGGTGCTCCCCCAGCGTGGTGTACAAAAATATTTCTTGCAAGTCCTTGCATCAACAAGGACATCGGATCCGAGTATTCCTCCTTTTGCTAACATGTGTTTTCTATTGTATTCATGTATTAAATCCAAATTCATTGCCGTTAGTTTACGAGGATATTTTCCAAGTTTTCTATCTGCTTCAAACCTGTACTAGTACGTAATTATGCCGAAATTCCTTGGTGGCCAAGACAGATTGTTCTTTGGGGCAGAAAGCCAGGATTCCTTGCACGACCTTGTACATACCTGGACACTATGGACCCCTGAAGGAACGTAGAAGACTAATCATATCGATAGTTAAAGGTAAGAATATACATTAGGTAAACACGTCAATCAATGGTCAAAGATATTCAGTCATGTGACCTCCTGCTGGTGCTCGGACCGCGGTCAAACAATCCAATCGTCATCATGTTACATTGGCTTTGTTTATCTACTGTGTCGAACCATCCAATCACGTATTCATCTATTTACTTATAATGTATCGTTATCAAAGTTATTTTTAAATGAGCCGTGCTCTGTGAAAAGGGGGCTTAATGCATCGGCGAAAAATATCGACCCAGGTCAGCCTGCGCAGTTCGCGCAAGCTGACCTGGGCCGACACTTTTCGGTATTTGTCAATTTTCTGTATGTCAAAGGACCAGTCTACCTCATGATTAAGTCGATTATTACAAAAAGTGGCTTTTATGGATCCATAATTATGTGACGGCTTGATTGGTATCATGCATTACGGAGATGCAATAAGCCCCCTTTTGCCAGAGCATAGCTCATTAATCATTTAGACAGAAACAAAACGACTATGTCCAAATCCTAGTCTGGTCTTTTGTCCGTTTGTGTATGCGTCTTTCTGCGAGTCATTTTGTACCCCTGATCCCTATTTCATACACCATTCAACTGGAAGCAATGACATTTGTGACAATAGTACATGCACTCCTACATCCAAACAACTATCGTTGTCACCTTAAAAGTCCTGTATAGAACGATTACAACAGTAAACTGTTCAGATACAGGGATCACTGATCGATTCACCAATTTTATTCTAAAAGTGAATATTGTTCATAAATTCCAAGACTCTTTATATATGAGCCATGCTCTGGCAAAGGTGGATTAACCCTTTCCCAAACAAGCCCTGGTTTTCACGTGTCTGCAGTACAAGTCTTTTGAAAACACTGTGGGAAAAGGAGAAATTGCTCGTAACGAGCAATTTCTCCTTTTCCCACAGTGTTTTCTACCCTTTTAGAGACCTTTCTGCCATTTTCATCAAATTTAAAATTGTCGTCTGCGAACTCTTTCAATTTGGACCAGTCCAAAATTTGTCGTTTGGGAAAGGGTTGATTCATCTCCGTGATGCATTGTACCAAGCACGTCATCACATAATTGTGAAACCACAAAATCCATTCAGTTCAACAATCGACAGCATCATGAAGTAGACTGGTCCTTTGACATGCAGAAAATTTATAGACAGCAAAAAGTTTCGACCCATGTCAGCCTGCGCAGACTGCGCAGTCTGACATTAGTGGATACTTTTTGCAGATGCATTAAGAATGATGCATGAACATGTCTCATATTGTAAATGGCTAGTCTTTGATTAAGGTTTACTACAAATCAGTCAAACCTGCGCTAAGCAACCATGTGTTTACAACTGCAAACTGTATTTACCATTAACAATTAAAATTTTGAAATCCAATTTAAAAAAAGTTTGTGTTCTGGAGAAGAAGCCGAGCCCAACAGTCAATCTAGGGGTCGGGAGTTCGAATCATAGTTAAGCCAAATTCTTATCGAGGTTTGATACAAGGAGTGTTCAAATATGAACGCATCTAAGCACCTAAAAAATGATCCTTCATAGGTTTCATTGAAATTTTTATTTTGTTCCCTCAAAGTAGTCTTCACATCCAACAAGTATACAAAGTTTCAGTCTCCGGATCAAATTTTTGAAGTCATTTTCAGAATCTTTTTTAGGTATACTATGAAGACACTGAAATTCATTTTCTGTCAACTCTCTTTCAACGTGTGTAAACCATCAGTTTTCAGTCATTGTCTTTTGTACGAGGTGTAAGGCTTTTCGAAGCAGGAAAAAATCGTTGTGCTCCTCCACTCTCCGTATTCACCTGACCTCTCCCCTTGTGACTTCTTTTTATTTCTACAGCTAAAAAACAAAATACCTTTCGGGTAGAAAATTTGTTCAGCGCAAATACCTCGGTTCTGCAATATTCCACTGTCTTCATAGTATACCTGAAAAAGACTATGAAAATGACTTCAAAGACTGGATCCGGAGACTGAAACTTTGTATATCTGTTGGAGGTGAATACCTTGAGGAAGTAAAATAAAAATTTCAGTGAAACCTGTAAAGAATCAAATTTTTGGTGCTTAGATTTGAACACTCTTCATAATAGTCATTGTGGCAGGATGTATTCCTCTCTCACCGCTGAACATTGCTTCGACGATTAATGTGGGAAGGCAGCCAATGGTGTACAAAGTACTGGAAAAAAGAGTCTAGGAATAGATGGATAGGCGCACTGGCCTTCGTGATATTACGGAAATAGTTAAGTGCCCAGCGAGCAGAGATCATTCATAACCCTTAACCCTTTACCAAACGAGCACAAGTTTTGACGACCTGGTGAAGCACTGCCTTAACAAGAATTTTCTTTTTTTTCTCGTAATGTTTTTAAAGATTATTATTCTTCAGGGTCGTTAGAATCCAGATTGTTTTGGTAAACGGTTACACCGTATTTCATATTTATTTTAGTTTTTTTTTTACATTGACCTTATCAAAATCTTCTGCTACAAAATTTGTTCAAGGGAATAACGAGTTAACCCTTTCCCACGCAATCACGACTTTTAACGACCCTGAAATAAAAAAAAGCTTCTCAAAGCATTGTGGGTAAAGAAGAAAATGCTGGTAACCTTTTAAGGGGGGGGGGGGAAAATAATCGTTTGCGCCACATTTAATTTGTCTTCTGCAAACGCTTCAATTTGGACAAGTCTGGAATTTTGTCGTTTGGTAAAGAGTTCAACAAAGACATGCGTATTGAAGGGATTTTTGTGGCTTTTTCAGTTCGTGTTTTTTGTTTCTTTTATCTGTACAGATGGCGAGCAGAAAATCGACGTCAAAGGTCTCGGGTTTCCTGCCTGTAGGGCTCAAGATCACAATATGCATTGATCAACATTGAAGCCATGGAAAAAGAGGGTGTATACTTTCTCGGTTGACCTTTTAACGTACAAATCCGAGAGAAGACTTTTGAAAACATTGTGGGAATAGAAGAAAACGCTGGTCATCAGCATCTTCTCCTTTTCCTACAATGTTTTCCTCCCTTTTATAGAAAAATTCCACCATTTGAACCATATGTAATTTGTCGTCTAAAATGCTTTCATTCTGGAGATCTCAACTGCAGCTTTGTTGTCTGTTAGGATCGATGAGTCAATATTGCCTGACCACTGTACTGCCCAAACTTACCTGATTCATAGCAGTACGTCTTCAGGCTTTCCTTTGCACCACTTTGTGCTAAGCCGGAAACATGGTTTTAGAGCTAAGAGAAAGTTGGCCCTGCATTTCACTACTAAGCATTATGCTACTGGGTCCGTATTCACCAACCATTTTTAAGAACATTCTTAGCCTTATTCTCCAGAGTTTTCTAAATTTGAAAGTAACACAACTCATGTTAAACTTAATTCTATGTGGAATTCAAGTAGAACTTTTTTGTGCTTTTCGTTATTTGTTACTTTTCAAAAGTTTTTTTTTTTATTGTCATACACTTTTCATTATTGTGCTATGTTTCTGTACAAAGATAAGTATCGCATTCTTTTTGCTATCGTACGGAGAAAAACATGTACAAGGAATGAAATACGAGAACGGCCAATATTTCTCAACAGTCCTTGTGTACCAAAATGTTGAGATCTCGTTAAGCACGAGATTGTTCTTGCGCATGCGTAATACAACAAACAAAACACTAATTTGTCTGTCCCTGCAGGGAAGAGAATTTTCCGATTGTTCGTAGGAGGAGTTTTCGTGGATAGAGCTATAATAGGGGTATACGGTGATCTGCCCTCCTTTTGTAGTGATATAATTTGAAATCTAACACCAATGTTAATATGGTTAATACTTTGTTAAAATCAGAAAGGCATTCATTCGGAAACAGCTAGAGTAAATATTGAAAATGTCACGAATGTTTGGTTTTTATGAAATAAAGTTAGGGATCTATAGTAATAGGTAGTCGTTCTTTGACAATGAAAAAAGATGTGTCAGTCTGCGGTTGAATTGCGGCACCCTTGCCCCCATCCCCGAAAAAGTTTATCGCCAGCCGTTCAATCAAACTTAATGAATATTTTTCGAAATAATCTATAAATTCTACGAAAACTTGACTGTCGAATTTATGCAGGAATAATAGAAACAAAGTAGGGATAGTTCAGATGGCTCAGGATGAGCCATCTGAATTATTCCTACCTTGTTTTTTAAGATTAATAGTGCACAGATTTACGGAGATAGGCCCACAATGAATAGATTGAATAGTTAATTGCATCAGTAAAGTTCATGTTTACCGAAAGCCCAAAGAGCCGACTCGGAGTTGTCCCTGAAATGGATGCTTTATTTGCGGCTGTTTACCGTCTTCTATTTCAGTCCGTTGGACGGAAACACGATCAAATTGCTCAATTTGAAAATTTCATTAGTTTCCATTGAATCAGATTTCGATTTCTAATATCTGGATGGTCTCTTCACTTATTAAGGGAAAGTTATCCATTTCTGTATACAATGCTTGTGTCAATTTGCGTCAGTAGTGCGGCGTATATTGGAAATGTGCTGTATTTAATTGAAAATTTTTCCACGTGTTCCGGTAAAGCATGTGTACCACTAAAATGGTATTCTAAAATGGTATGGAATGCTTTCGATATGACGTGTAATCGCGCATCAGATGAAAGGCGATTTCAAGACTTTTTTTTTTTTATACATTTTTAGTAAATTGCTTAATACTGTACAAATGTTTGATATATTTTCTATCGCATGGCCTTGCTTGTTTTTATTGTAATATACCCGTTACGAATTACCCGATTTTACAAACGTTTGATATCAGCATGGTGTGACGTCATTTTGGACGTTCTTTAGAGAAGTGAATGAAGTATTTTTTTTTTCATGGAAATACCGCGATTGCATAGATGGTTTTGCATATTGTGACCTATAATTTGTGAAATATCGTTATGTAATAAAAAGAATCTGACTTTCCTAGGCTTTTTAGATAAAATTTTACTAAAATCGTCTAAATAAATGTTATAAAGCTCACTAGAGGCTCGCTTCAGCACATTTTCTCTGGACTCGTTTAATTCACTTTTTGAACCTCTGGTGAGCTAAATAACATTTTTTTGTGGACGAGTTTAATAAAATTTTACCTAAAAAGCCAATGAATGTCAGATTATTTTTTATTACATTGCGGTATCTCGCAAATTATAGGTCAATATGCAAAACTATGTACACGTGGTAATTTCTATAAATAAAACACATTCGCTTCTCTGAAAGAAGTACAAAATGACGTCACACAAAGCTGGTATTAAACGTGTGTAAGATAAGTGAATTCGTAATAGATGTATTACCTTAAAAACAAAGGAAGTTATGTGATAAAAAATTATTTTTGTCATCAATAGTTCCTATATAATTAAATTTTAAGCATTACCACCGACAGACTTTTTTTTTTACCGTCTAGCAATGGATCATTTTTGGGGAAATGTGAAAAGAAAATTGTGAAAGTTGCTCGTAACAAGCATTTCTCCCTTTTTGAACTTTTCTTTTCTCACGATTGCATTCATGTATCAAAGACTATTCTTGTGAACTTTCCATATCTTGATAGAGTCGTCTGATGTAAATTTGTCTAATCTCAATTTGTCCATGTATAATTATCTAAATTTCACGTAATCTGCGTCTATGAAAATCTAAGACAATAGAGAACAGACGTATACGCTTTTTCTGATGATTGTGAACGGAATTCGCTGTAAAATTACATGGAGATTTTACATATACTGGTATATCATAAATCAAATTATAGTTATCGTAACGTCCCTAAAAGAATCAAGGATTCAAACAAAGGACCAACCTGTTGTTTAGTTATTTTTAGTCCCTTTTTATCTAGCAAGGGAGATAATTTGACCGATCGGAATGCCCTACCCCCCTCCAAATTGAACAGAGGTTGAGCTGTACCCTGAGGAAACGCCAAGGTATAACAGCGAGACTTGGAACCGAGCATGCAAAGACCATTAAAATGAGCCATGCTCTGTGAAGAGGCGGTTTAGTGCATCTGCAAAGAGGTCGACCGAGGTCAGCCTGCGTGCAGGCTGACCGGAGTCGAAACCTTTTTGCTTTTGTTCAATTTTCTGCATTATACTTCAGGGTCCGTATTCATCAACCATTCTGAAGAAAATTCTTGCTCTTGTTCTTCAAAATTTTCCAAATTTGAAAGTAACACACCTTCTGATGGGCTAAACCATACGGTTTAGCCAATCAGAAGTTGTGTTACTTTCAAACTTGGAAAATCTTGAAGAATAAGTCTAAGAACGTTCTTAAGAATGGTTGATGAATACGGACCAAGGATTCTGTCAATTGTTCGACAAAATGAATTTTATGGATCCGTTCGTTATAGATTTATGGATTTTATGTGATGCCTTGCTTGGTATATTGCATCATATTAGATGTATTAGATCCCCTTTTGCCATAGCATGGCTCAATAATTGGAGTAGCATTCACAAAGATCTATCCTGCCTCTATTAAAGTGGAAGACAACATTACACAATTTGGACCCGTGTTTATATCTATACATTTCACTTAACACTTGATCAAACGACAAATGTTTATACTGGTCAAAATTCAAAGCATTTACAGACGACAAATTAAATGTGACTGAAAAACTAAAATTTGCCTTTAGCGGGGTAGAAAATTGTGGGAAAAGAAGAAAATGCTGGTCACCAGCATTTTCTTCTTTTACCACAATGTTTTCAAATGCCTCTTTCCTCAAGGTCGTTAAAACTCGAGACTGTGTGGTAAAAGGTTAAATCACAGCGAACAGTACACTTATCCATGTATTTCTTCAGTTTCGTTACCAGTACTTTTCGCAACACTTTTTTTTTCAAGACACGCTCACCTTTCCCATTCAGCGGGGAAAGAAGGATGGATCTTGTCGCAATGATTTTCATCAATCCTCTGACAAAAATTTGGCCGAACCTCTGATTCAACTTAAACCCCTCGAGTACTTGCTTTTCATCTACTGTTGGGCTGTTTGTATTGTTTATAATGGTGTTTAAAGCCGTTTTCAACATTATTTCAATAATATCGCGCTGGCCAGTGTACCTATCCATGCTATCCTGGGCTTTCTTTTACTAGTATTTAGCACGATATTCTTCCTAAACCACTGGCTTCTTTCCCACATAACCGTCGTCGAAACAGCGGTCAGCGATGAGAGAGGAATGAATTCTGTCATCAATTCTCGAAAAGAAATTGGCCCGGCTGGAGATTCGAACCAGCGACCCCCTGTTCTCAAGTCCTGTACGCTATACCGACTGCCTTTCGGGGCCCGTTGAATCTGCTGTTGGTCTACTCGGGCTCGAAAAAGGGTAAATTGACTACTAGTGTCTTGATCCATGTATCTTGTACTCGTCTTGACGCACATTTGCCAATCAGCTGATTACTTTTGTAAAGAAGGTTTGCCATCTCTTCTAGTGAAATCCTTTGCTGATCCTGTGTCTACGTCATGTAATTTTTCAGAGTTACTTTGACAACGCCATTTGTCAATTTTCAAGCCAAAATGATTTTTTTCATGGGAAACTAGAAAAAATGGTAAGCTGTTTCATATTGTTCCAGAAATGCTTTACAAAAACTTACATAATTTATAAAAAAAACATGCATATTTGTAGGCTTTTATGGTCAAAAGTATTTGATACATTATGGAGAAAATACACGGCCATTATTTAAATGAGTTCTCCTTGAGATTCTCCCCCGATCAAGGAAATCAGTCGGGATCAGTTCGCAACCCTTAAAATGATAAGCGCTACGGAAGACGCATTTGCGGACAATGTAGATCCAAGATCAGACTGCACAAAACGTGCAGTCTGATCTTGGACTTACACTGTACGTTTAAGTCGAGATATTCTGATCAAAAGGGGCAAACGAAGCAACGGAATTATCCTATTTGGATGTATTTTTACTCCGGGGATAAAGATGGGTATTGCGAATGCTTAGCATTCTGAAGGGGTAAAACCTCTTGGCTTAAATTACAACCGGCTAGAAGGACCATTGAATGGCTTACGGACATAATGAAAGTACGGGACCAATCAATCGGGCTGGGATTATGATCAGTAAGTGATGGCTGTGTGTTATAATGTAATAGAAGCGTAAGCCACGTCAACGTGCTGCATCGTTAATAGCTGGATTTCCAACTGTACGATGTGATGGGGGCAGTTTCATTAAAGTCCCAGTCGCAGCCAAAAGTAAACAATCGGGTGTTAAAATGTATCTGAATTTGAATCATACCTTTTCAAAGTATGGAAATTATTGTTAACACTTAAGCTGTTGAATAAATGAAACGCAAAGTTCTACTCAATACTAAAAGCCCGCACATTGCTGTTTCAAGGTTGATTTTACCGGAAAGAAAATACCGCATCGGACAGTGTAGATCAAAGATCAGACTGCACGTTCTGTGCAGTCTGATCTTGATCTACACTGTCCGCAAAAGGTCAGTGAGTCGCGATTACCAGCTTAGGGGTTAAGAGGACAATCTGTTTTTGTGCGCTCGGTCCAAGTGTTAGTTGCTGGCAGGAAAATGAATTTTAAAAGCAGGTAAAAAGTAGAGCGACCTGGCATCTTTTGACCTAGTTTTAAAATTCATTTTTCTGCCAGCGCCTAACACCTGGACCGACCATACAATAACAGATTGCCCTCTTCACAATAATTTCCATACATGTAAATCGTATGATTTAAGTTTAAATGAATTTTACCGACCCCCTTCTTTTTTTTTTTTTTTTTTTACTTTTGGTCGCTATTTCGGGCCTTTAAGTAAAATTAGATCTTGGTCTCGCAAATTTGAGGCAAAATTACAAAAATATGAGAAGATCTGGTCAGTAAATGTCACATTCAGTGCAGTATGATCTTGGTCTACACTGTCCACGAAAGCGCCTAAGAGTATCTTCAAAATACCCTCTATGTTCATAATAACTATTGCAAAAGCATTTAACTATTTCATCATTCTTATTACCCTTTTTCTCGATCAGCATGTACATGTATATTGAACTATGCAAGAAAACAAGCTGAAATTTAAGGTTTTCTTGTTCGTTGTTTGACGCTTCCTTCAACCGTGAGTATTTTGGGTTTTGTTCAAGTGGCGAGTGAGTGCACCTGTTGTGTTTTTCGCACAATATTTATACGTCTAAAACAATGTCCTGGTCTTTAAAAGTTAGTTCATTATGTAATTCGCAAATTGTAACTGGTTTTACAACAATGAAACTTAGAAAAAAAAAAAAAAAAGAACTTGAAAAAATAAATTATACATTTTATCTTTTGTACCTTTTTACCTAACAAATCAGTAATCAGTATAAGTATGGTTAACATTTCATTTCGTAAGCGACCTATGTTATACTTTATTGACATCAATATTTATCCTAAAAGCACTTTCTTCTGTCTTCCAAAGATCCGCAATTCGTTCCATATATCTCTAATACATGAATTCTGAACACTCGTTTCTTACCCACGGGAGACTCCTTTACAAAGTTTAGGAAATATCATTTACCATAAATCACCGTTTATAGCGAAAATTACATTTTCATTTTAAATCTGTATTCAGTCTAAAGAGCCCGTAAATGCGGACAAAATTATCCCATATGGCAGCACGGCTCGTTATGTCCTTTTTGGTTCTACTCAAGGAGACTGCGATCGCGATTCCCCCCTATTTACTCTGCGAGGTCCAAAGAATAGAGGCAAATTAAATAAACACTACATCTGTAGCGACATGATGACGAATAATGGCAAAGAATGGTATCATTAGGCCAAATCCTTAATCGTTCTGTACGAATCTCTCTTATTATCCCTCTAAACGTTGATGAAGACCGACAAGCTATTAACAAGCACGCCATTTAGCTTGTCGATGGATCTGCTTGCTGTCTGATTGTGTTCCTCGTGTTCCCTTTTTATACCGGCTTTGTAAAATGCATGAACAGAAGGGAAACTCGTACACGTCTGGTATTTCCGGTCACCCCAAATATCCCCATTTTTTTGAAACGTGAAAAATCAAAATCTGACGTGGGTTTTTTTGGCCATTCTCCAAACAAACCCGATTACTGTAATTTTTTTTGCAATGTTAGAATGTTAGAAGGCTTAAGAATATTCTCTATTTACTTTTGTTTAGTCGCCAAGTCTTCATATACTGTTGTGGTGTAGTACAGCTATATTATTGTATCGTTTTATTAGGATTGTAAATTACTGCCCTCTCCAAAATGCTGATATCCCTTCAATGCCAGATACAAGTATCACTGTTACCTTAATTAAGGTACCGTTCATAATTTTATTTGCCATTGCGGCCAGTAGAAGATGAAAATTAGACCTGATCCTGCTGTATAAAAGAAATGAAACTTTCAAACCGATAGTATACATAGTAAAATTAGTGTTGCACCCCCTGTGTTTTTTACCGGGTTTGATTTTCTGACGTGAATGAGATAAAATTGGGTCGAAATTAGAATTCGGCTGCTGCATACACCAACAGACTCGTCTTTTGCCCATAAAATGAACTGAACTGAGGTATCCCTTGACCTCATGGTAAGTGGGAATCTTTTGCCTAGATGTTGCTTTCAAATTTAAGAAAAACGAGAAGCGTTTAAGTTTGGTTAAAACAGGGAATTTAATGTCGAAACAAAACTTACGATAGGTTGAAAGTGACCTGCAGAGAATGGACACACAAAATCAGGCAATATTGCGTACTTCCGCCCGGGGCATGCAAAACAGCTTGCAGTCTTTGTTTCACACCTCTCACGAGAGGTTGAAACAGCTCGATCAGTATCTGCTGCCATGAGGTTAAGGGATACCTCAGTTCATTCCATTTCAGAGACAACAGACTTGTTTGTTCTTGTATACAGCAGCCAGATTCTAATTTTCAACCCATTTCATATCATTCACGCCAGAAAATTAAACCCGTTAAAAACACAGGGGGTGCAACACTAATTTTACTATGTATATATATCCAAATTTTCCTATTTCAAAGGTATTTTTGGGGGAAAAATATCTCCTTATCGGACACTGTAGATTCAAGATCAGACTGCACGTTCTGTGCAGTCTGATCTTGATCTACGCAGTCCACAAAAGGTCAGTAAGTCGCGCTTTGCAGCCTAAAGGTTAGACTGTAAAAAATCCCTGCAGTTTGACCTTTGATGTACACTGTCCGCTTTGTTGGGACATTCAAGACGAAGCCATCCTGACATCATATCCGTTTGGGTCTAATTTTCAGACTTAAAATGCCCGTTGGGTTTATTCGGCTCTGTAATGGTTAAACAACTATCAACAACAAAATATGACTTGCTAGAAAGAGCGGACTTACAGGTTTTTTTTATATTTACATTACATATCTAATTTTGACTTCTACTAATCCATATTAATATTGCAAAAAGTTGATAAGGGGAATCCGAAATTGATTGTGAATAAACGTTCAATTATAATAGCCAAAAATATCAGGTCTCAATCACTTGCTATTAATTCATTAACGAAATGTGCCGGATAATATGTCTCCAAATCTAAACAAACGAAAATTCCTTCAACGACAATGCCATCGACAGAGTGTCATCCAATCGTGTAATACTTCAACCAATTAAAATGAAAATAGAACATACTTCCCGCTGACAGTTTTCAAAAGAACGAAAGGTCCGGCGATTTAACTTGGTGGTGAAACTCTCGGGTTTCGTCTTCCGCTTCGCCACCTTACCATTGAAAGTGTTAATATACTGTGTAAGGGTGTTTTCGTTGCGAGCAAATTAATTTACCTTTGGCTTTAGAAATTACTATAAACACTAATTCACTAAATTCTCCTCTTTTCACCTGCCTCACAGTGGGGAATATGGTTCTATTATCCGGGTTCAGTTGTCCGGTCATCGTGTTTGTTCTTGTCTGTGACCGCCGAGAAGATGTGATTTGAACGGTGTAGGAAGCGAACTTCGTCCAGACATTTTTCGATACAATGCCGACTGGTGAAGACAAATTAGAGCAAATGAGAAGAGATAATTAAGTGGAAAACTACCACAAATTACAACGCAGCTTGATATCTCGAATAAAGCGAGATTTACCAGCAAGGTCTATTCATGGCCGTCCCTTGACGCCTTTTGACTTTCTTGAAGAGTCTCGTCGTCTTTGCTGCATTTGCACATTTCAAATTTGGCAAACCCTTCGTGAATTTGGAGCGACGCCTTTTTATCAAATACACAAGCGGACTCATTCTATAGACCTTTCCACGACCAGCTCTAAATTTAAGCCTTTACCACCCAATCTCATATTTCAACGACCGTCAGGCAAATGCCTATTGAAAACATTGTGGGAACAGAAGAAAATGCAGGTAAATAACAGTTTCTCCTTTTCACACAATGTTTTCTAGCCGTATGAAGACAAACCACGCCATTTGAACCACAATTGATCTGTCGTCTGGAATGATAGTTTGAATTTGGCCAAGTCTAACTTGCATACTAACCAGCTCCACTCTTTGTATCAACCCGCTTATCTTCCGATTTCGGATGTTTGGTCACATTTGCTTTCACTTATCAGCAGTGATTTTGATGAAACCATTTTCTTGTCTCCTCATTTTTTCTTTATCTTTTGTCATGTGTTAACTCTTTACCATACAACAAAATTTTAGACTGGTTCAAATCAAAAGCGTTCGCAGACGACAAAATAAATGTTACCGAAAATTGGAAATTTGCCTTAGGAAGGGCAGAAAACATCGTGGGAAAAGGAGAAAATGCTGGTTACCAGCATTTTCTCCTTTTCCCACAATGTTTTTAAAAGGCTTCTTTCTCAGGGTCGTTAAAAGTCGGGATTGTGTGGTAAAGAGTTAAACTGTTCAAAAAGAAGTAAGGGGTACATTCAACATGAAACAACTTAAACTCTTTACCAAACGACAAAATTTTAGACTCGTTTAAATTGAAAGCATTTGCAGACGAAAAAATAAATATGGGTAAAAAATTGAAATTTGTTTTGGGAGGGGGTACAAAACATTGTGGGAAAAGGAGAAAATGCTGGTTACCAGCATTTTCTCCTTTTCCCACAATGTTTTCATAAGGTTTCTTTCTCAGCGTCGTGAAAATCCGGAATCGTTTGGTAAAAGCTTAACCTGCCAATTAGATGAAATATGTTCATTCCTTTGTTTTGTAAATCGGCTTTTTTGTAAAGGTACCTCGAAATATCATAATTTTGACAAATTGGATAATTGATTGAATCGTGCTTTACGCTGCTTTCAACATTATTTCAGTCATGTCTAGGCGACATCTCACATATTCAGATTGGATACAGTAAATCCAAAATTAGATGTCACATCATACACAGTCTCGTCTCTAAGGTCTAAGTTTTTAATTTTTTTCCCGTCAAAATAGGGTCAAGAAACAACAACGACAACAACAACAACAATTATAGTAAGAAAAAGGAGATTGGATTCCCACCCCTACCTTCACCCCCACCCAATCGATCGATAAAATATAGAATTTCTGCCCGTAAGAAACACAGAAGGTACCAATAATGGAAAAAAAAAAAAAATCTGAGCCAGATCTAAGTGCCACCTCCCCGTTCTTTTGAAACCCACCTTTTGAGATAACTGCAAAAATAATGACATAACTGAAAGTCTGACCACTGCAGTCGCCTACAAATTTGATCAGATCGTATTGTCATGTCGTGCTAGACTTAGCCGCTTGTTAACCCTTAATCAAACGATCCCGAGTTTTAATGACCCTTAGTAAGAAAGCTTTTGAAAACACTATGGGAAACGGAGAAAATGTTGGTAACCAGCATATTCTCCGTGTCCCACAATGTTTTCTACGCTGAAAAATTGTTATTTTGAACACTGTTTAAATTTTCGTGTCGCAAATGATATCAATTTGGTTGGATTTGAATGTTTGCCATCTAATAAAGAATGAAAGTTAAAATATTGAAAAGATCATTTGAGCCACATTTTGTCAAGTACATCTAGGATTAAACTTTTTTGTGTGGTCTGATCTTGAGCTACTCTAACCGCGGAAAAATAAAAGAAAAAAATATGTACTTGAAATCCCAAAGGGTTAGAGGTGATAGTTGACTACACCATTGTGTGAAACCTGTCTGGGTCGGGATGCGTTCACGAAACGAAAATTATACCATCGTTCATAATAAGATTCCTTCGATCCCGCTGATTCTTTTTTCAATGACTTTGATGTGACCCTTTCGGGGACAGAAAAAGGCTTTCTTGTCTTTTGCAGACAGTGTACATCAAGCTCAGACTGTGCAGTCTGATCTTGGCTATACACATATGGATTTCTTATGAGGTCATGTGAGACGGAAACAGGCATTAAATGGGAATATCTCGGACGTCTTCGCATTCTGAATACATGTTTATTAATTTCACAAATTTGGTTCCTAAAGAATTAAATGGTTAGCCGATGGTACAGTTCTAGGCTCGTACATATTGAAAGCATTTGCAAGCAACTAACAAAATGCTGTCCGAGCTAGAGGTCTTATATTGAAAAGAGTAGAAAACATTGTGGGAAAAGGAGAAAATGCTGGTTACCAGCATTTTCTGCTTTTCCCACATTGTTTTTGGGAGGCCTCTTTCCTAAGGGTCGTGAAGAGAACGGAAAGGTTCGGCAAAGGATGGGTGTTAGAGGGGTGGGGAATGATATTACAATGAGAATTGTTTCTTGTCATTTGAAATTGCGTTTCACGCTTTATTTCGTCTGCACACCACAGCAAGCGGCGATTTTTTGTTTGTTTGTAAAATGCTACGAAATATGTAGAACGTTATTTGTAAACAATGGCTTCTGTTTCTATACAGTGTTTAACACAATGCACTATGAAATTGTGACAGAAAGAGACGAGATGAAAAAAGTCCAACTTTTTATTAACTGAATTATCGTAAGCAATGAAAGATTAAAGGATTTTGAAATTGTACGAAGGATAATAAGAACGGAGCCTCAGGTTCTTTAACTGCAATCAAGCCTTGGATCAAGTAGAAACTACAAGCCCGCCATTAATTTCACCGTGTGATTATACCTTTTATCTGGTTTGCAACGTCGACCCCCTCTCTATTCTTTACGAAATATTTCCGAGCGATTTCTTTAAAAACAGGCTCTTTAATGAAGTCATCAAAACATTAGCCTTGGTAGTGATAGGTCGCTCCAGGCAAGCACATCTGACAAAATTTTTTCATACAATAAAGAAAATACAACACTCCGCAATATGAGCCTAGTGGGGTGAATGCTGTTTGTCAGGTACAATACTTTTGTGATCTTATCATTTGTTAAGTAAATTTGATAGCCGAATCAGAGCCTTTCGCCACTCTTGAAATATTTGAGCCATGCCCTGGCATAAGGGGGCTTAATGCATCTCCGTGATGCATGATACCGAGCAAGTCATCACATGATCATGGATCCATAAAATCAAGTTTGTCTAACAACCGATTAAATCATGAGGTAGGCTGGTCCTTGGACTTGCAGAAAATTGACCAATAGCGAAAAGTTTCGGCCCAGGTCAGCCTGCGCGGACTGCGCAGGCTGACCTGGTTCGATACTTTTCGCAGATGCAGTAAGCCCTCTTTTCATAGAGCATGGCTCATTCTTTTTTTTTTAATTATAATTCTTTTTCAATCAGAAACAACACACAATAAGGTTTTATCCTGCACCATTATTAAACGACCTTTACAAAAAAACTTAAACAATAAATAAGGAATATCATAACAGTCTGCATTTCTGCGTGGTCGGATCGTGTCGAGTTGCATGTGTGAAGAGGTGCGTATTGTTTAAGACCGAAGGTCGAATCCGATGTGCACTCTTTTACATTCCTTTCATTAAATACCGTCCCATTATAACTGTAAAGAAACAATACAAAAAGGGTTATAAATAACCAAAAGTTCAGAGAACTACATTTTACTGTACATATATGCACAATAATTATGAATGCCCTGTATTTTACCCAGATCATTTATACTACTGCTACTACTTATAATAATAATAATAGGAGAAAACAACAAAAAATATGGAATATCAGTTTAGTTTGACAAATAATATCGATTCACGAATAAACAGATAGCATGTGTGGACCACAAAATAAATGTGACTTAAACGATGAGATTTGTCTGTAAAAAGGTAGAAAACATAATGGGAAAAAGAGAAAACGCAAGTTACCCTCGACGATTGCTTTCTTTGAGGCTAACTGGTACTAGTGCGCTGATGGGGTTGTTTCCAAGGATCAATTCCGCTCACCTCGGTTTCGAATCAAGAACCTTTGAAAGCCTGACGATATTTCCCTCATTAAAGCTTGATGTATACACGAATACACGCAAACCGTTTGGGGTATAAGAGGAAATTGGTTGGAGAAATGGACACATCGATAAGTCAGAACTGTTTCCTGGAAGTGAAATTTAATAGATTTTACAAATAAAATGTTTTTATGCAAGCAGAGAGCAGAAGCAAACATTGCAAGCTTGGTGACTGTTTCGCCCCGAGTCAAAGTTTTTTTTGCTGTTGGTAAATGTCCTGCATGGCAAAGGACCATTTTACCTCATGGTTGAGCCAGTTTTTAGAAAGAAAAACAGCATCCATATAAGGCAGCAACTTGTTTGGTAAAATACATTACAAGGATGCATCATAACTCCTTTTCCCTGTTTGCTTATATACATGTACTTGTTTGGAGTCTCTGTAGTCGACAAATTTTGAGTCATTGTAGGAAAAGCAGTGTTTTCTTGTCATAAACGAAATTAGCTTAAAACACCATTACAACGAAAGTTCATATATTACATTATATGAATGGCGAAGTCGGTCACAAAACAAACGCCTATGACGGAAATAGATGTTGTGTTTTTAGTTCTAAATATAGCTCAAAAATTTAGTCTGACCTGGAAGAATTTTTCAAAATTAAATGAACAAAACTACAATACAGACGAAATTTTCAATTATTTTACATGTACTCTAGATGAAGTTTTAATAGCTGGAAAATTAAAGTAAATGAGTTACCTTATTTTTATGTATTCTAAATAGTATTCCTACCCTTCGTCATTTCCTCAATGGCCAATCAAAAACGAGATTCGTATTTAGCCCGATGAAACTTTCCATGCCGCAGTGGCAAGAGAGAAAAATTGTCCTTCTCAAAAGTTTAGACCGCTGTAACTCTCCTAATGTTTACCTATTTCTATCGTCCTACGTACAAGTTGACAAAAAAAAAAAAACCACACACATCGCAGAACACAATTAACGCATCGACATTTTCATTTCGGTGACAGAAAATGTGAAAATCACCGATAAGTGAAGACTGGTGGTGTTCGGTATGGAATAGAGTTGGACACATTGTCTTATATATCAATACATAGTAAAAATAGTATTGCAACCCCCGTGTTTTTACCGGTTTTGATTTTCTGGCGTAAATGATATGAAATAGGGTGGAAATTAGAATCTGGCTGCTGCATACAGCAAAACCAGTCTGTTGCCTCTAAAATGAACCGAACTGAGGTATCCCTTGACCTCATGGCAGCAGCTACTGATCTAGCTGTTTCAACCTCTTGTAGGAGGTATGAGAAGAAAACTGCAGGCTGTTCAAGTCTTGGGCTGAAGTATGCAATAATGACTGACTGAGTGTACACATTCTCTGCCTGGTCACTTTCAACCTGTTCTATTTCGATATCCAATTCCAAGTTTTAACCAAACTTAAAAGCCTCTCGTTTTTCTCAATTTTGAAAGCAATATCCGAGCAAAAAATTCATGTTTACCATGAGGTCAAGGGATACCTCAGGTCACTTCTTTTGATAGGCAAAAGACTGGTCAGTTGGTGTATGCTGCAGCCGGGCTCTAATTTCTACCCCATTTTATATTATTCACGTCAGGGAATCAAACTCGGTTAAAAACACAGGGGGTGCAACACTATTTTTACTTTGTATATTACATGCACGGCAAAAGTTCGTCACAAAAACGAACGCCTGTGGTTAGAAAATATGCGTAAGTGTAACAAAGAAAATAAGAACTGAAAACTCTATCAAAGTGTGGTATCATTTCCTGAAAAAAAAAAATGTTGCTAAATAAGGGACAAGATAAATCTCTCAAAACAACACAGTGCACGCCTTTCATGTTTGTCCTTGTATATTGTAATTATAACCCAAAAGATAATAGTGTGAAAAAAAAAAATCAACCTGCCGCAAACCTTGGCATATATTGGTGTTAGAATGTCGGCTGTTATTGCATGATTTACGAGGTTTTTTGGACGAAGCTTCCCACCTATTTAGATATAAACTCCATATTTGTCAAAGGTTTGAAAAGCATGTTAAACCCTATCGTTACATTAATGGCGGAAATGCATCATTATAAGATCTTTTACTGTCTACAGTCTCCCTATCAAAGTTACGTAAAACACTCTGCACCTGGTTTACCCTTTATCACGCGATTTCGAGTTTTCACGACCCTGAAGAAAGACTTTGGAAAACACTGTGGAAAAATGAGGAAATGCTGGTAAACAGCATTTTTTTTTCTTTTTTTTCCACAATGTTTTCTACCCTGTCAAATACTGAAATCGTTATTTTTATCTACAGCGTATGCGTCCTGCTACAGGTCATTCTAGAAAACGGTGTGACAAAAGGAGAAGTTGCGCTCGATACAAGCGTTTCTCCTTTCTCCATAATGTTTTAACATGTATTTGTGAACATGTATTATAAGGCTTAATTCATTTTGATCTTTCATATGTAAAGGATACTTTAAAAGGCGTCTGTAAATATGTTTTGGTAGGCAATGAGTTAAAAGGTTTTCAATCCTTTACCACACAACCCCGAGTTTTGACCTTTTGAAAACATTGTGGGAAAAGGAGAAAATGCTGGTAACCAGCATTTTCTCCTTTCCCCGCAATGTTTTTGCTTTCCTATGAAAGACAGAAATCATTATCTTATCTACAATCAATTTGTTGTCTGCAAATGCTTTGAATTTCCCCAAGTTCAAAATTTTGTCGTTTGGTAAAGAGGTCAAGAGTGAAAAAGTATTTAACCCTTTACCACACAATCGCGAGTTTTCACGACCTTGAAGACAAAACCTTTTAAAAACCTCGTGGGAAAAGGAGAAAATGCCGGTAACCAGCATTTTTCTCCTTTTCCCACAATGTTTCCTACCCCTCCCAACAAAAATCTCAATTTTCCTTACGTTTATTTTGTCGTCTGCAGATGCTTTCAATTTGGATAAGTCTAAGATTTTGTCTTTTGGTACAGCGTTAAAGCATATCCTGCTAAATACGTGAAATAAAACTTTCAAGCCGATAGCAAAGACCAAGATTTTTGTATTTAGGTACTTTTGGGGGAAAGTTATCTTCTTATCGAACAGTGTAGATCCGAAATCACGTTCTGTGCAGTCTGATCTTGATCTACATTGTCCGCAAAAGGTCCTTGAAACGGGCTTAGAAAACTAAGGGTTAAGTAAACATTTTTTTTTTTTCGCATGAAAACACCTCTGTTGTCGTGAAAACAATGAAAAATAAATGTCCTTAAACAGAAAAACAAAGGTACAGACTTGATTATGATAAACTTATTGTTTATCTCGTGTCAATAGAAATAGGACAAGGTATAAACTTGGGCAGCATTCAAAGTGTAGCGGACACGGTATTTTTTTTTCGTAGTTGAGTTTAACGCCCTTTTAACAGCTTAGGTCATATCACGGTGGTCAGTGCAACCAACGCATGTGTTTCCTGGCTTTCTCACACGATTAGTGACACAAAATTTTGTCCAAGTCAATGACTTCTTTTCTCACATACATCAGAGGTGAAAGGCGAAAAATCGCCGGAGAGAAAGTTTGCCTCAACCGGCTATCGAAACCATAACCATCAGGTCATAGATCAGATACGCTAACCACTGATATACCCGGCCGGGCAGCGGACAAGGTAAGTTAATTCTTTACCAAACGACAAAAAATTAGACTTGTTCAAATTGACAGCATTTTCAGACGAAAAAATAAATTTTCCTAAATAATTGAAGGGTTAATTCTTGGAAGGGTTAAAAAAAAAAAGAAATTTGGAAAAGGAGAAAATGCTGGTAACAAGCATCTTCTCCTTTTTCCACATTGATTTAGAGGACTTCTTCTTCAGGGTTGTTAAAACTCAGAAATGTTTGATAAGGGGTAACGACCTGTCCATAGGTAAAATCTTCAAATGTAGCAGAAATGGTGCAAGGTCACAGTATTGTCTATGTAGGGTAGAAATCATTGTGGGAAAAAAAAAATAGCCAGCATATTCTCCTTTTTTCAAAGTAAATATTTTCCAAAGTCTTCGTCGTCAAGGTCATTAGAATACTAGATTGTTTGGTGAGAACATAACATTCAAAAATAATATTTTTTTCCCCACTTTTCTTTTGAGAAAAAAACTTTTTGTAGTCTTATAATAAAACCGTTGACTTCTCTGACCGAAATAATTTATCCGTGACGCTGAGGGAAAAGGGATTTTGAAAACAATGCCTCGAAATTTTGTATCATTTCAAATACAAAATCCATGGTTTGACTGTAAAGTTAAAATTTAAAGATACATCCTGACAGCCAGGCAAAAAAAAAAAAAAAAACCAAAAAAAAGCTGTGAAAATTCAATAGACTGTAGAATGTTTCAGAATTTAGTCAACTGTGTGAACATAATAAATTGCCGATATATATGGTGTAATAGATAAATACATACATCGGAAATCTTTGATTTAAAACCGGGAACGTCACATCAGTGATTTCTTTGATGGCCTCAAGAAAATGCAATGCATTTTCGATCGGTGGTAATCTACGCACCTTTGCAACCGTCAGAGGCAGCGGTTGTCATGAAGATACAGGAATGATTATAGGTTGATTAAATAAAGATGAAACTGGTTAAAAACTGGCTGAAAAACAGGCTAGATGTATCTTTAAGATGTAATTTGCGGATTCTTTCAAAATGGAAGAATCTAAGATATTTATCGCATTGTAAAAAGCAAATCATATAAAATTGAGCCGTGCTCTGGTAAAAGGAGGGTAAATGCATCTCCGTAATACATTATACCGAACAAGACATCAACTAATCATGGAGCTATAAAATCCATTTTGACAAACAACCGACTAATGCATGAGGTAGAACTGTCCTTTGCCACACAGAAAATTTACAGATAGCGAACAGTTTCGACCCATTTCAGCCTGCGCGGACTGCGCAGGCTGACATGGATCGATACTTTTCGCAAATGCATTAGGCCCCCTTTTCACAGAGCATGGCTCAATTTTAATATTAAGCAGAGGTAGATCTTGTTATGGTAATAAACTAAAACCACAAAATCATGAAAATAATTTGTAAGAAATATATTGCGAAAGCTTAACCCCGTTGTGTACGCGCCTAATTAATTTTACGATAAGTATGATTTTTATTTTTAAATATGGTTCTTTAATTTCGTATTAATAACCTGCGTTATACTGTTTTTTCTCCCAAGCTCGATTGTTTATGTTTAACCCTTTCCCAAACGACAAATTTTGGACTAGTCCAAATTGAAAGTTTGCAGACGACAATTTTAAATTCGATGAAAATGGCAGAAAGGTCTCAAAGCGGGTAGAAAACACTGTGGGAAAAGGAGAAATTGCTCATTACGAGCAATTTCTCCTTTTCCCACAGTGTTTTCAAAAGACTTGTACTGCAGACACGTGAAAACCAGGGCTTGTATGGGAAAGGGTTAATACCATAAACTGTCGTCAGAGGTCTTTTCGTTTCACAGTATACGAGGAGTGTTCAAATATGAATGCATCTAAGCACCTAAAATTTGATTCTTCATAGGTTTCACTGATTTTTTTTAATTTTGTTCCCTCAAAGTATTCACCTCCAACAAATATACAAAGTTTAAGTCTCCGGATCCAGTCTTTGAACGCATTTTCATAGTCTATTTTCCCTACAATGTTTTTTTCCCTATCAAAGACAGAAATCATTATTTGCGATACATTAGATTTGTCGTCTGCAAATGCTTTCAATTCGGACCAGTCTGAAATTTTGTCGGTTGGTAGAGAATTAACTCTTCTCAAGACGACAAGTTTTAGATTCGTCGATATTGAAAGGACTTACAGACGACACACACATTGAATGTTGCTCAATGTGATGAGATTTGTCTTTAAAAGGGTTGAATACATGTAGGGGAAAGGTGACGATGCTTGTGAAATCTTAGTTCTTGGTGTCCCTAACCCTTTCCCAAACAAGCCCTGGTTTTCACATGTCTGCAGTACAAGTCTTTTGAAAACACCGTGGGAAAAGGAGAAATTGCTCGTAACGAGCAATTTCTCCTTTTCCCACAGTGTTTTCTACCCTTTTTGAGAACTTTCTGCCATTTTCATCAAATTTAAAATTGTCGTCTGCAAACTCTTTCAATTTGGACAAGTCCAAAATTTGTCGTTTGGGAAAGGGTTAACACACGGGATAGCTTGGTTGAGGGTGAATGCATTCCATTTAGATAATAACACTATAGATTATTACCTTTCTTTCCCTGCCTCTTGCGAAAACGACCACTACCGTTGCAAATTGGTCTTCGAGAACTAGACAGAAGATAACAGAAGCTTTTCTATAAATATGATCAAAAGAAAAGCAAGCAAAAGTACAATAGGCTAGTGGTAAGTTTAGAGCACTGTTTTAAAACAGACGATGTTCACACATAGTCTTTACTGCCAATTCGCCATGGTTATCTTTTTTTGAGTAGATAAAGATTAGAGTGCAAAAAAACGTATGGTTTTGATCTTCGATCTACATCGTCCGCTACCTGACGCTAAACCTTGACCAAAATTGTCTTTAATTTCAATGCAAAAATACTTTTAAACCTCTGAAAAGAGTCAATTTTATTGAGTTGGCAGCGAAAGAATTAAAATGGCAATGGATGTCTTGCGAAATCACCCGGGTAAAACTTGTAAATTGCAACCCTGGCAAGTTTTCGCGAATCACCTACTTGTGCAGTTTTTTTTTTTTTTTTTTTTATAATTGGGCATGCTCTGGCAAAAGGGGGCTTAATGTATCTCCTTGATGCATTATACCAGGCGAGCCATCACTTTATTATGGATCCATTAAATCCATTTTGTTAAACAACCGACTGAATCTAAGGATAGAATGGTCCTTTGACATGCAGAAAATTTACCAATAGCAAAAAGTTCGGCCCAGGTCAGCCTGGGCGGACTGCGCAAGCTGACCTTGGTCGACATTTTTTTGTATATGCATTAAGTCCCTTTTTCACAGAGCAAGGCTCAATCATTTTCGATACTGGTCTAATTCTAAATACCCAAGTCTAGCCATTCTATAGCCCGAGATAATGTTCTAGGATAATGCAGGACAATTCATACCAGGGAAATTGGTACTAGACAACTGGTACCTAAGACAATTCGCACGTAGGACAATTGATAGTTTGGACAACCCGTACCTGGGACGATTCGTACCGGAACAGTTGGTACCTGGCTACAATTTGTAGCCAAACAATTAGCTTCTAGGACAACTCGTATTTCAGATAGCTATACCAATGGTTATTTATTCTTTCAAATAATGCTCAATCAATGATGGTGGTGGTGAGTATCAATAAATTTGCAAAAGAGCTGTCCTTGGTACGATTTGTCCTCGGTACCAGCGGTGCCCTTTACTGAACGTCGTACGCACGAAATTTGCGCACGCAGTTTAGGTAAGCAAGCTTCAAGTCTGAAAACAAGTTTCACTAAACTGTATAACTTTACGATTTGTTAAGTCGAATAGAACAGAAGTTAGAATGGTTGGTGAATATGGTCCATGATCATAACATTTAGCCATGCTCTTGCAAAATGGGGCTTAAATTCTTCACCAAACGAGAACATTTTTGACTGGTCCAAATTCAAAACATTTGCAGACGACAAAATAAATCTTACTCAAAAATTGAAATTTGTTTTAGGAAGGAGAGAAAACATTGTGGGAAAAGGAGCAAATGCTGGTTACCAGCATTTTCTCCTTTTCCCACAATGTTTTCAAAAGGCCTCTTTGTCAGGGTCGGAATTGTGTGATAAAGGGTTTATGGATCCCCGTGATGCATTTATACCAAACAAAAATTATAGATCCTAGAAATCTATTTTGTCTTCTAGCCGACGGAATCATGAGGTAGCATGGTCCCTTCACGGACATGCAGAAAATTGACCAATGGCCAAAAGTTTCGACCCAGGTCGACACTGTTTGCAGATGCATTAAACCCTTTTTCACAGAGCATGGCTGAATTACAATGTCTTTATGTTTGTTTAGTATTTTTGTTTCAAAAGACACCTTAAACTGTCTCGTCAAAATATCTGCAACTGAAAAGTGTTCTTTTGTTTTCTTTTTCCTCAAGTTTATTTTCATAATTTTGAAAGAGCATACCTACATTAATGTGTGCTGCTATATGCCATTGCGCTTTAATTTGACTTTATTGGCAAACGTTTCTTATTGAAAAGATTCCCCTTTTTCATTTGCTTTAATTTTCTAAACTATAAAGTGAATCCGAAAGAACATATTCGTAAGTATATTATTAATATGTACTGCCATCAGCCGTCGTACCAACGTAGATATACCCCATGGAGGTCTAAATACCTTGTAAGACAGTTTGTCTACATTAAAGTATTTCCGGCGACACCAAATAGATGCTAGTGTCGTGGATTATGAAAGTCTATCAAGCAAGGCAAAGGAATTCATCGGGTAAGCCGAAGGTGAATTTTTGGCTCTCTCAGCGCCAAAGATATATACTCGACCTCTTTTGACGGTTGAAAGAACAATTTTATGTTGTAGGCTTGACTAAACAAGAGGAGGGTATAAGATTCGAAATCAGAGTACACGTTCCAAACAATCTGATCTTGAGCTACATGTATGTAGTCCGCAACCGGAAAAGGTCATGCTTTCGCCATCGACATTGCGGGGGGGGGGGGGGGGGCGGGGGGTTAAACCTTCTAAGGCAGATTGCCCATATTGAAGTATTTCCGGCGTCCCGAAACAGATGCCAGTCTCATGGGTAACGAAAGTCTATCAGGCAAGGCGCAGGAACTCATCTGGTACACCAAAGGCAAAACTTTAATACCCGGTTCTGAAGCCAAATAAACTCTCACCTTTATTCAGAGAGATGACAATTTTCCCATTAACTTGCCGAAACATATTTTCAATGTCAGTGAGACATGCACTCAAGAATTAATATCAGATAAATTCAAAACTCCCGTGAATTTCGCGGACTGGATATTTTTTCCTATTCATTGTAGCGTCTACCATAATTGGCGAGACACTGCATTCTTCTTGGGTCATGCTCTGTGAAAAGGGGGTCTACTGCATATGCAAAAAGTAGCGACCCGAGTAAGTCTGCGCAGTCCGCGCAGGCTGAACCGGATCAAAACTTTTTGCTACTGGCCAATTCTCTGCATGTCAAAGGACCAGTTTACCTAATGAATCACGCGATTGTTAGACAGAAAGGATTTTATGGATACGTAATTATGTGATGACTTGCTTGGTATAAAAGGTCACAGAAATGCATCAAATCTCCTTTTGGCAGAGCATGCCTCGTTTATTTTATTGTTCTGTCGACAAAACATGGCTCAAAGTGGTTAAAAGAGGTATTTTCAAAATGATTAAAAAGGTTTTTTTTTTTTGTAAAATAATTTTAAATTAATTCAAAAGGGACAAAGTCTCACCTGCCTACCTTATGACTGGACATTTTACTTATTTAAAGGAACAATTTTCGAGAATCCCTACCTTGGCAGGACACTGCACAAAGGCGTAGTGTCCATATCGCACATTACGCAAGTGCGTAATGCAGAAAAAAATGGGAGCAGGCGAAACATCACTTTGGAAAACAACCCCATCTTCATAATTAAGCCAAAACTGCTAAAAAAAGAAATGAAAATTTCCAACCGGTACTAAAAAGCCAAAATATTGCCATTTAGTCCTGTATCTTTTCGATGCAAAATCTCACCGCATCAGGCATCGTAAATCAAGATCAGACTGCGCGTTCTGCGCAGTCTGATATTGATTTACATTGTCCGTAAAAAGCGCACTGTGTCACGCTTGACAGCCTAAGGTGAAAAAGCACTCTCGATTTGGGGTTCGGAATGATTCTAGATCGCCCTGACTGCACTCTTTTTATGTTTGTTGTTCCACGGACGAAAAATAGCTTAGAGTGCATATGTTTGTTGTTCAAAAAAAAATAGCTAGAGTGGATAAGAGCGGTCTTTTTAAAATTACCATGAAAGACTTCTATTGACGTAATATAAATGTTATTTCTAGCTGTCTGAAATACCAAACCAATACAACAAAGAAAAGGGCCTCTGTCTCTGTGGTCGAAATGCCAGTGTTAGTGTCAGGTTACATGGCTTTGTTAAATAATTAACCAACAAATTTGTGAAATTTACATTTGAAATATCATTTGAGTATTTTTTTCATGCACAGCCTTGAAAAACACTTGTTTGGAAACAGGTGGGCGTGAGCCTGAAGATCACGTGATCAGCTGTAATATCACCGAAAAAAATGTTGTCTGTGCATGTCACATTCTTCAAAGACTGACCTGTCTGCTATGACGCATCACCATCTTGTACAGGGCGAATATTAATGCACGGTGCGTAAAATCAAAACTCTGCCGCTAAACTGTAACAAGCTGAAAATGACTTTAAATAATACGTCTGTGGAGAAATCAAGCCTAAATTTGGCTCCAAATTTAATAAAAATACATGTACAATATTTGTAAACTGGAAAACTAATTTAAAAAAGATACCAATGTTTACTGCGAGTCCTTGTATACAGTTTCTAAATATAGACATGGGGAAAACCTGGATTTGTGCAAGCTTCTTATCAGACAGTGTAGATCAAATATCAGACTGCACGTTCTGTGCAGCCTGATCTTGATCTTCGCCGTCTGCAACAGGTCAGTGAGTCGCGCTCAGCTGCTTAAGGGTTGAGCCCGTTAAACCGCTGTAAATTTATTATCTAGCTTGAGTATTGAAATCCAAATGGAACTGCGTCTACCATACTGTCCAAGCTTATTTTGGGTGATCTTTAGGTACTTAATATCTGATTCGAGTATCTTCTGGTCAAAATTGAATATATACTTGGATTTTCGTGTAAGAGACGCTCTCGATCAACCAATTTAGCATGTTGATCTGCTATAATTCCTTTTTTTCTTTTTCTTTTTATTAACCTTTTCTCTTACTTTATTGTTTGATTCCATTAAGAGAATCAAGCAAATATATTCCAATATTTTAACAGCTGTAGTAAAGGTAGTTTCAAAGGCTCCCTCTATTCTAGGTGCTATCATGGAAGGGATAAATGGGGTCCTAGGACTTAAGAATTTAGGTTCCTTAAACGCGTTTATTAACAAATAAGTAGGACTTTGAGTTGGCTTACTTTGTTTGCAAAGGCCAACTTCGACCCAGCACTGCCTTTGTAGTAAATGACTTATACAACGGAAATGTATTGACGGTTTTGAATATCTTGAAGGTTGGCGTATTTTACTTGAAGCTGAATCAAGAACACAAGCACCAGCAGTTTAAGGGTTTATTGCTGACAAGACTAAAATTGAAGTATTTATTTCAGGTGTGAACGATATTCAAACAGATGCCATATTTACCTTGTTTTATAATTTATGATTCCTTGATAAACATAAAATTAACTTCGTACTGGACGACAAAATATTAAACCTGTCTAAATTGAAACGATTCGCAGACGACGAATTAAGCTTGGCTCAAATAATCGGATATGTCTTTGAAAGGGTATACACAATAGTTGTCACCAGCATTTTCTTTTTTTTCCTGTAATTTTCGCAGAAGCTATCTTCCTCAGGGTCGAAGAAAATGAGAGCGTTTAGTAAAGTGTTGATATTGTAATCTCATCACGTGGTCACATGATGTCAAGCAGAAAGGAACGCCAGAATGTCTAAAAGGAGCCAGACGTATTTTTCTTGAAATGTTGCGGTCAGTATGGGCTGATTTTACTGACAGTATATAAATCACGAAACACCAACTCAGGTATTATCTGGTACAAATGGATCGCTTTAATTCAAAATTAATCGCTCCTTTGGCTTCTTTGATTTAAACAAATTACAGGATTCAAACTTTTGCTTAGCTGAAAGCCTTAATAGGAAGAAAATACGTAATAAACTCTTAGAACTTCCGAAACATATTAGATGAAGGTGATTATGAAAAACTCTTTAGAAACATATTGTAACATAATTTAATGCATGTGAAACCGATTTTGAATTTTGAAAACTTTAGGGAGCACTTGATGATGTCAAGGGTTCGAGATAAACAAATTTTTGAAATCTTGAAAAAAAAAAAAAAAAAAACTATGTGACCCCGCAACAAGGCCCCTTTTGAAATGATGGAATATGATTCAAATAATCTTGTTTAAGGACCACTATAAGGAGCACTATATGGTGTTACATACAAAAGCCGTCTGGGCCGAGTTGTTTCAGCAGATAGACTATCTGAAAATCTTTATGTGTTATAAATAGCACCTATGGCCCCTTTGATACGGCCATTTCTTTACAATCACGAAAGACTTTGAACATGAACAACTTTGATATAAAAGCACTAGCTGTTGCTGTTATTTGTACAACATATCAACCTTCTAAGCCTTTTAGTCTTTTAGCCTAAAAGAGTTTTTAAACCAAGATGCAAAAAAGATCCACCTATTTTGAAAAGTAGTACAGTAATCTAAACCATGGCTGAGCTTTGAGGGGTTCACCGTGTAATAAGAATGAGTAACTTGTTTTCAAACGTAGGGTAGCCATCCAAGCCATGGCTCGATGTATGAGAGTTAAACCCTTGTACAAGAGTGACTAACTTATCTCAGAACGTGGGGATGCCATCCAGGCCATGCTCGAGATATGAAGGTTTCACTGTGGTATAAAACATTAAAAATGACTAACCTGTTTTCAGACGTAGCATAGCTATCTAAGCAATGCTGGAGTTATGATGATTTACCGCGGTATCAAAACGACTAACTTGTTTTAAGGTAGGGTAGTCATCCAAGCCAAGCTGGAGTTATGAAGGTTTCACCCTGATATCAAAATGACTAGTTACTAAGCATAGGCTATCCATTCTAGCCATGCTTGAGTTATGAAGGTCTTACCGTGGTCCTAAAATGACTAACTTGTTTTTAAACGTCGGTTAGCTATCAAAGTTATGGTAGAGTTATGAAGGAATCCAGTTTTAATAATAACATTCATTTTGCATCGTATTAACTATACCCGGGTCATGAGGGTTTCGCCGTAGAAATAAAATAGCCGTATTGATTACAAAAATAAGATGACCAACAAAGCAATGCTGGTCTTGTTGAGGTTTTTACCTTGGTTACCGATTTTAATTAAAATGAAGGTTCCACCGTGGTATTAAAAAAAAAAAAAAAAAAAACAAACAAACAAACTTATTTTAAATTGTCGGGTAACCATCCGAGCTAGGGTCGAGTTTTGAAGGTTTCACCGGGTGTAAAAAACGCTGACTTGTTTCATAACGTAATTTAGCCATCTAAGCTATACTCAAGTAATGACGTTTTCACTGTGGTTTCAAAATTACTGATTTTTTTTAAGCATACGCTAGCCATTGAAGACTTACCCAAGTAATGGAGGTTTTCTATGGTATCAGTATGACTCATTAATTTTCGTGAGGATGCTTCTCAGCCATGCTTACATCATGAAGGTTTCACTTTGGTATCAGTACATATCCTATCACATAAAACCTCCTCCGGCTGTGTATTAAACCCATGACTTATTTTTGATAATACACTAGTGTATTATCGCTTTTTGGGTCCCGGTTCTGGTAAGTTTTTAGTCGTGAGCGCATGAAGCCGGAGAAATCAGCCACGGCACGTGCCGGAATTTGTACGACTACGCCGTTTCGGGGAAAAATGACGTCATTGTTGCTAAGACGTATACGCGTGGAAAGTCTTTGATTTTCATGTTTGATAAAAACCAAGAAATGTAGCGAACGTCTTTGAATCAACAAAATTGCGGAAATAGGTGGACATGCCCCTCCAGAAAATGTTTCATTCTACTTTCGGGGTTAATGTCAAAGAACTATCTACTTGTGTATGTACACATTTGAAATAGAACTACAACATTAAACATGGACCCGTGATTGGTGTATAAAAATAAAACATGATAATACATAAACACTCATGTAAATCCTTTATTTAGCTAGCCATTCAAACCATGCTCGTGTTCTTAACGTTTCTGAGTGGTATCGAAATGACTAAATTCTGTTTAAATGTAAGTTAACCATTCAGAACATGCAGGTGTTATGGGAATTTGCTATGATATAAATATGACTCGCTTGTTTTCAAACTTTAAGATATCCATTCAAGACATGTCCGTATTTTCGGGGTTTGCCATATTATAATTATGGAAGTCTTATCAAAATAACTGAATTGTTTTCGTGCGAAAGGTAGCCATCTTAGCCAGGCTCGAGTACTGGGGATCTACTCATGACATCCAATCTTTGAAGTGATACTTGTTTTAAAACAGGGGGTAGCATTTGAAGCCATGCTTCACTTATTGGAGTTTTACCGTGGTATCAAAATGAGTAACTTGTTTTCAAACGTAAGGTAGCCATCAAAGCTATGCTCGAGTTATGTAGTTTTCACGGCGGTACCAAAATGACTGACTTGTTTTCAAACGCAAGATAGCAATCTAAACCGTGCTCGGCTTATGGGAAATTTTGACATGGTATCAAAATGACTGACTTGTTTCAAACGCAAGATGGGCATCTAAACAATGTTCGACTTGTAGGAGTTTTAACGTGGTATCAAAATGACTGACTTGCTTTCAAACGCAAGATAGCCAACTAAAACGTGCTCAACTTATGAGAATTTTAACATGGTATCAAAATGACTGACTTGTTTTCAAACATAAGGCCTAGCCAGCCAAGGCTGAAGCAATATTTTTGTCTTCGTCTCGCTCCACAAATGTCAACGAAATTATCATAAAAGTTAACGCCAGGCTCTACCGCGACGCTCGCACAACTCGTATATGTACTTTATGTAAGACAACTTGAAGCAGGCGACTCTGTAACCGTCCTTGTAAAATCTAGATAATCAAAATGAAATAAGGTTAAATCCATTAACATACCTGAAAACATTGTGACAAAAGGAGAAATTGCTCGTTACGAGCAGTTTCTCCTTTTGTCACAATGTTTCCAAAAGTCTCCTGCTGCATAATGGAAAATAATTCGTCTCCGGCGGGAGGGTAATGTGTTTAACGTTGACGTGATGTAACGTTGGCAATCACCTTCAAAAACACATCAAACGAAGTGAACTATTCTCGTTTTCATGGGTTTATAATGGCTGTATGACAAATTCACAACCAAAAAGAACGCCGTGCGACCCACGAAATATAAAAAAGCAAGTGCTACTCTTTGCTGGGATTGAATACAGTTTCCTTTTTTGGCCACAGAAGCAGAAATAAAATTAAAAAATGTTAGAAAGGAGAGCGAAGCGAGGTCACACACAGTCGTTTGAATTTAATTAACATTTAATTTCAAAAATAAAACACAATATTGTTCTCTGTTGACGGGACACAAACTGAAAGTAATTGACTCGTACCACCCACCTTACGAGAGGGGAAAAAACCTTTTGTCTTAACTTGAAACAAGTTGGTAGCAGACGACAATAAAAATATTCTTGCACTATATACATTATAAATATGAATTAACACTGTATCAAACGGCAGAGTCTTAGACACGGTCTTAATTGAAAGCATTTGCAGACGACAAATTAAGTGTTGCTCAAATGACGGACTTTGTCTGTGAAAGGGTAGAAAACATTGTGGAAATTGGAGGAAATGGTGGTTACCAGTATTTTTTCCTTACCCACAATGTTTTCAAAAGACTGTTTACCTCATGGTCGTTAAAACTCAGGATTGTGTAGTAAAGGCTCACGGTTAAAACATGAACATATGTAAAACATTGTGCCAAAGGAGAAACTGCTCCTTTTATTGCATTTTTTTCAAGAATGGTCTTTTCCAGTGCAATAAAAGTCCTTTGTTTGTTAATTCAGTTATAACAATTACACAAAAACTTTAATTGCTTTATCATCGGACACCTTTACTAAAATAGCTCATTTGTGCATCGTCTCTACATCGCATAAATGATTTTTTGGTTGCTCATTCATATGACACCGTTTCTAAAATTAGCACGCTGGCGCATCGCCTCTATATCGTATATATTAACTTTACACGATATAGAGGCGATGCGCGAATGTGCTATTTTTAGTAACGGTATCCGATAATTGAGCAATGAAAATGCCATGTGTTCGTGATAGACCAATGGAGCTTCAAAAGCCTGTGAAAAGACACAGCACAAAGAACACTAGATGTTCCATTTTTCAAGGAGTTTTTATATCAGATGTTCTCATGATATACAGGAGGGTCTAGACTTAAGACCATATGTCTTCTTCTGTGTCATCCGATCTTGATCTACACTGTCTGCAAGAGCAGCTCTGGCAAAAAAGGGATTTAATACATCTTCGTGATGCATGATACCAAGCAAGATATCACATTATTATGGATCCGGGCGCAAGCAGAACTGGCTCGATACTTGTTGCAGATACATTAAGCTGGCTTTTCATAGAGCATGACTCGATTGCATTTGGTAATGAAAGCCCTAAAAGTCGGTGGCTTGGTCATCATTCTCTCTGGGGTAGGTATTGATGCAAAAAGTAGTACCAGCAATTTCTCTTTTTCCAACATTATTTTCAAAAGCCTCTCCAAGAGTATACGAACCGTGGGAATGTTTGGTATTGAGGTGATATAATTTTCGATTAACTCTGTATACATACGCTAGATGGTTTTTCCTCAAAACTTTCATTGTTTGTAATAACTTAACATCCAAGATCAGAATGCGCGTTCTGTGCACCTGATTTTGAATTTAACTCCCCGCAAAAGAAATGAAAATGGTCCCAAAATAACAAGAACAGAAATTGGCCATACTCTCTGAAAAGGGGCATTGATGTATCTGCAAAACGTATCGATCTAGGTCAGCCTGCGCCGTCGGCGCAGGCTGACCTGGGTTGAAACCTTTTGCTTCTGGTAAATTTTCTGTATGTCCAAGGACTACTTACCTCAGGATTCAGTCGGTTGTTAGACAAAATGCATTTTATGGATCCATAATGACGTAATGACCGGCTTGGTATAATGCATCACGGAGAATGCATTAAACCCCTTTTAGCCCGAGCACCGCTCAAATTTTAAAGTGATGACAAGGATCGAACGTGACGGTGGTAGACTTTAACAGCGCGAAAAAAAAAAAAAAAAAATGTAAAAGTAAACAAAATAGGATAAGCCAGGGACGGGCCATGGGGCCCGGTAATATTTAATAATCTTGCTTTCTACAAAGACAGCAAACTGACAGTAGAGTGTATAAAGATGATGGATTGGGATATGAATCTCATCATTTTAATAATTTATTTGCTTAATTACAATATGATACGCTTACAACACGTCGCGGGCTATTGAAACAACGCACAGTTCAACTTGGGACACTTTTATTATATATACAATAAAGTAGTGATAATTCGAACAAGAGCAGGTCGAAGTATCAGTTGGTTTGAAACTATAGAATAATTAATAGTTTTAGGCATCGAATTTTTAATTTGAGTTATAAACTCTAGACCTGTACAAATTTAGAGAATTGTCTGCAGCTTATTAGATGTAATTTAAATGGTTAGATTTGTCTTTGAATAGCTGGTAACCATCATTTTCTCCTTTTCCCACAACTTTTCTAAAGACTCTATCGTCAGAGTCGTTAAAACATCTGAATATATGGTAAACAGTTAAACGGCTAAGTAAAGATCTTCGGTTGCCATTTAGACCCAACCATTGCAACAGCAAGCCTTTTTATGCCAGAAATATCTAAAAAAATAATCAGATAGTGTCGATATAAAATTAGACTGCATGTAGTTGTTGATATTAATATATATTCTCCTTTATTCATGGTGTAATATAAATTATCTATAAGGAATTTTCTTATCTTACACACATTTCAGATAACGCATTGTGTGACGTCATATGTGACGTCATTTATGTCAGTGAAGCGATATCGGGGTGAGTTACGAACACCCCTGTCTATATAATTTTGTCTTTAGCATAGGTAAAACTTAAATCTGATGCTTCCCAGCCTCATGTTTGAGGTATTCTAGTTGTTTAAACAATTAAAACTGAAAATCTCCACATGTTTCAGTTATAAATACGAAAGATTGAGAGCTCTTTGTTCTCGATCAGCTGATTTATAAATAAGGAAACACAAGATTGTTCGGTGAAGGGTTAAGGCGTCACTTGCCTCTTGCAAATGATAATGTTCTTTGTCAACAGAACAGTCAGCAAGACACAGGCGACCTCTCTTGTCCTTCACGTGATTTGTTAAAGTTGTTGGTAGAGCTGACATAGTCTTCTCTGTAATGATTTATTGTAAGGGATTGGTTATGGTGAACATTCATGTCTTTAATGATGACATCCTTAAGAATTTGACATTGTCAAAATCTGAAGCAATTACATAAACCGAGCCGCATTTTTGAGTTTTGTTTTCTTAACCCTTTGCCAAACAATCCCGGGTTTTAACGACCCAGGGAAAAGAAGCCTTTTGAAAACATTGTGGGAAAAGGAGAAAATGCTGGTAACCAGCATTTTCTCCTTTTCCCACAATGTTTTCTGCCCTATCATGGAGAAATTCCGCCATTTTAGCCATCTTTAATTTGTCGTCTGCAGATGCTTTCAATTTGGACTTAATTTTTTTCGTTTGGTAAAGAGTCAACCCTTAAGCGCTGAATAAACCTTACAGACATTTTAAACGTTTGTGATGGATTTCGCTTTCCATATGAAAATTACATTATATGGATGGCGAAGGTGATCACAAAGCGAACGCCTGTGACGGGAATGGATGTTGTGTTTTCAGTTCTATTTATAGCTCAAAAACTTGATTTTTTTTTTTCTGTTCTAAAAATAAGCCTGGCCTGGAAAAAAAAAAAAAAAATTAAAAGAACGAAACTAAAATGAAAATAAAATTTTAAAAAGTTGGAAAGTTAAAATAAATGAATTACCGTATTTTATGTATTATGAAAAGTGCTTTAAGTAATTTTATAAATGGCCAATCAAGAACGAGATTCGTATTCAGCCCGATGAAACTTTCCATCCCACGGTGGCAAGAGAGAAAAATTGTCTGTCTCAGAACTGCAGACCTCTGTAACTCTCCGACTACTTACTTGTTTCTATCATACTACGTATCAGTTGATAAAATCAGAACACGATTAAAGCATTGAAATTTTCATTCCTGTGGAGAAAATGTGAAAACTACCGAAACATGACAACTGTTGGTGTTCAGTTTGGAATTGTTGGACACCTTTGTCTTGTTTATATAACATTATATGGATGGCGGAGTTTGTCACGAAAGGAAATAAAGCCCAAATAAATGCAATATCAGGTAGATTTTGCCCAGCATATCTCAGCAAAGCGGACATTGTATATTGAAGATTGGGTTGCACGTTTTGTGCAGTCCGTTCTTGAAATAGCATCTGGGTGCATAAAGAACTATTTAGTTGTGGAAGGTACTTTTAGATTTATATCTAAAGGGCTAAATTATCATTCATGGCAAAATTATAAAATTCTGTTTTGATCGTAAAAAAATAAGCAAGGAATTACCTTCCTTTGGTGAATATCTACACGTTATATGGTGATCAGTCGAAACTTGACGATCAATACATGCTCTCTGCAATTGGTTTGTTAGTATGTCTTTCTGCTTCAGTACCTCCTGCAGAAATATGCTGAACATCCTTGTACAAAGAGTAATATTACAGACAGACCGACAATTACTTTTATTCTCAAATCTAAAGGAGAGATACATGAGAAAACAATGTTAATTCTTTCGGCGCCAAATAAATAAACTCGACTTCTTTCGGTGGCTGTAAATGCAATCCACAGATACCCAGAAATTTTTTTATCGTAGGGGCTTGACTAATTAAGCGGACGGTACAGATCAAAGATCAGACTGCACGTTCTGTGCAGTCTGATCTTGATCTATGCCGTCCGCAAAAGTCCCTGTTTTCGCCTGTGGCGCTGAAAGGGTTAAACAGTAATCGTTGTGTGGGTATTTTTCCCAGGTCTCATCAAGGTTTAACCCTTAACCGCATAATGCCGCCCTTATGACGCCCCTGGGAAAGAAGCCTTTTGAAAACACTGTGGGAAAAGGAGAAAATGCTGGTAACCAGCATTTTCTCCTTTTCCCACAATGTTTTCTACCCTATCAAAAAAAAAATTGTACCATTTGAGCCACGTTGAAATTGTCGTCTGCAAATGCTTTCAATTTGGACATGGCTAAAATTTTGTCGTCTGGTAAAGGGTTAATACAAGTAAGCGTATGAGCCATGCATGTAAAAAGCGGGTTTAATGCATCTGCAAAAAAATTATCGACTCAGGTCAGCCTGCGCAGTCCACGCAGGCTGACTTGGGTCGAAACTTTTTTTTCTAGTTGTCTTTTTTTTTCCTGCATGTCAAAGGACTAGTAGCCTCATTATTCAGTTGGGTTTTAGACAAACTGGATTTTATGGATCCATAATTATGTGATGACTTGCATGGTACCAGTGTAAAGCATCACGGAGATGCCTTAACACTTTACCACACGAGAAAAATTTAAACTTGTCCAAACTGAAAGCATTTGCTGACGACAATTTAAAATGTGGCTCAAATGAGTAAATTTGCCTTTCATAAGATAGAAAACATTGTGGGAAAAGGAGAAAATGCTGGTTACCAGCATTTTCTCATTTTCCCACAATGTTTTCAAAGGGCTTCTTCCTCAGGGTCGTTAAAAGTCGGGATTGTGTGGTAAAGGGTTAAACCCAATATCTTTTTAACAGTTAACCCTTTACGTTACAATCGAGTGTTCTAATGTCCCTAAGGAAGAAGACTCTTTAAGAAATTGTGGATTAAAAAAAAAAAAATGCTGCATTTTCTCCTATTCCAACTTTGTTTTTCAAATGTTTCGACGACAAAATTCTAATCACATTGTTTTCAGCACAGTTCAATTTGTTTCCAACTACCATCAATTGGAAATTTTGTTAAAAAGTCAAATGGCTTTAAAAGAGTTTTGATACGGGTCAGATTGAACAGACGTACAGGCTGATCTTGGTATTCACTTTTAAGAAAAGTCGTCACAGGCTGAAATGGGCTGCGTACAGGTTTAAGACGACTGAGTGTTTTTCTTTTAAATCTTAAAAAAAAAAATTTCGTTAAGATAGAATAGAAAATCGTTAATTGCTGTCATTAATTGTACCAAAAATGTATCGTTTTAAAATTACATCATAAATCTTGCCTTTAAACCTGCGTTGAGAGTTTTTTTTCCAAACAGATGCTAAAGCTTAAGTTCATCAACTCTTTACCGGGCGACAAAATTTAAGATATCGTATCAGGTGCATTTGAGCCGTGTTCTGGAAAAAGGGGGCTTAATGCATCTCCGTGATCCATGATACCAAATAACTCTTTCCCAAACAAGCCCTGTTTTTTTTTTTACGTGTCTGCAATACAAGTCTTTTGAAAACAAGGTGGGAAAAGAAGAAATTGCTCGTAACGAGCAATTTCTCCTTTTCCCACAGTGTTTTCTACCCTTTTGGGGAACTTTCTGTCATTTTCATCAAATTTAAAATTGTCGTCTGCAAACTCTTTCAATTTGGACCAGTCTAAAATTTTTCGTTTGGTAAAGGGCTAAGGCATCACATGATCCGTAAGAGCCACTTTTTTTTTTTTAACAACCGAGTTAATCATGAGGTAGACTGGTCCTTGGATATACAGAAAATTGACCAATAGCGAAAAGTTTCGTCCCAGGTCAGCCTGCGCGGACAGCGCAGGCTGACCTGGGTCGATACTTTTCGCAGATGCATTAAACTTCCTTTCCACAGAGCATGGTTCATTTGCAGACGACAAACTAGATGTGCCAGAAATCATGGGATTTTTCAGCCAAAGTGCAGAAGAAACTGGGGAAAAGGAGAAAATGCTGGTTACTCCTTTTCTAGCAACGCAATGTTTTCAAAAGTCTTTTCTGTCAGGGTTTGTTAGAACTTGAGATTGGGTGGATTGAGTGGCAAAGCTTAAAACAGCAGTCCGCGCAGGCTGATCTTGGCCGAAACTTTTCGCTATTGGTCAATTTTCTGTATATCCAAGGACAAGTTTACTTCATGATTGTGTAAACAACAGATACCTTCTCTGTTAACATCTTTTTCTCCCATTTTTTCCCTACTAAATCTTCCTTGTCCTACTTACTTTGTGTAATATATATTCCTTGTCCTACTTACTTTGTGTAATATATATTCCTTGTCCTACTTACTTTGTGTAATATATATTCCTTGTCCGACTTACTTTGTGTAATATATATTCCTTGTCCTACTTACTTTGTGTAATATATATTCCTTGTCCGACTTACTTTGTGTAATATATATTTTTGTCAACCATTGTGCTATGAATATGTTTGTATTCTATGCAAATAAAGATATGTATGTATGTATGTATGTATGTATGTGTTGGTTGTTAAAAAAAAAGTGGCTATTGTGAATCCATAGTTATGTGATAGCTTGATTCGTACAATGCATCACGTAGATGCATTAAGCCCCCTTTTGTCAGAACATGGCTCAACCATATTGTTCTTGTGTGAAGCATCAATCGAATGGGTTGTGACAATGAGACATGAAAGTTATCATTTCGGTTTCATGTTTCCACGATGTTTCATCGTTGTCTTTGTGATTGATTATGAAACATAATTTTTGAGAAAAAAAAAAACATATCTATTAGTTATAATTCATTCTCCCGTTCGCATTTAGGCGCTGAGTCATTTTTTTAAAGTTTCCATAAACAATAAAGGTATTCATTTATACCTTTACCAAACAATTCCCGTGATTTTTGTCATTCTAAGGCAGAAACATCGCGGGAAAAGGAGGTAACAAGCGTTTTTTTAACCCCACATTTATTTCTTCCTTTTCATACATAACTCTAATTTTTTCGTTCATTTTGTCCTTTAAAAATTGCTTTTGGTGTGGAAAAATCTTAACCCCTAGGCTGCTAAGCGCGACTCATTGACCCTATGCGGACGGTGTAGATCAAGATCAGACTGCACAGAACGTGCAGTCTGATCTTGGATCTACACTGTCCGATAAGGAGACATTTCTTCCCCCAAAGTAACTTTGAAATAGCAAAATTTGGGCTTTTACTATCGACCTGAAAGGTTCATCCAACTTATTCAGCAGGATAACGGTTAACCCTTAAGCTGCTAAATAAATGAAACGCGAATTTCTATTCAATACTAAAAGCCCAAACATTGCGATTTCAAAGCTGATTTCACCGGAAAGAAAATACCGTATCGGACAGTGTCGATCAAAGATCAGACTGCACGTTCTGTGCAGTCTGATCTTGATCTACACTGTCCGCAAAAGGTCAGTGAGTCGCGATTAGCAGCTTAAAGGTTAATATTCTCTCGTCTGGTAAAGAGTAATTGTTTTGAGACATAATAAAATGAAATGGATACATCCGTGCTCAAAAAAAAAAAGTCCGTGCAGGCTGACCTGTGTCGAAATTTTTTGATTTTGGTAAATTCTCTGCGTGTCAAAGGACCATTGAACGTCATTATTCAGTCGGCTGCTAGGCAAAATGGACTTTCTGAACCCATAATTCTATGGTGACTTGCTTGGTGACATACATCACCGAAATGCATTTAAAAAAAAAAAAAATCGTTTTGCCAAAGCATAGCTCATTTCTTTTCATTTTTCTTTGGGTATTATAGATGTTAGTTTGTAAAAAAGTAAAAAAGAAACAAAAGTCCGATATTATTACCCCCATTTCTACTGTAATAACTATCAGAAAGACCCCCGAGGCAAGTCACTAATTCAGGAAAACAAATGGTCGAGAGAGGCCAACAAAAAAGAGAACTGTAATATTTTAATTGATGATGGAGTAATAATATTAGCCGTACAGATCCATTATAGGTGTAATTATGCAAGTCCGACAATAAAATCTTGAACGAAACGCGAAGGATATCAAAAACGGCTTACATCTCCGCCCATATCTTACTTTAACTGTTTACCAGGGGATAAATATGTAGATTTGTCCAAATTCAAAGCATTTGCAGACGACAATTCAAATGCAGTTCAAATGATGAAATTTGTCTTTGATATGGTTGAAAACATTTTGGGAAAAGGAGAAAATGCTGGTTACCAGCATTTTCTCCTTTTTCCACAATGTTTTCCAAAGGCTTCTCCCTCAGGGTCGTTGGAACTCGGAATGGTGTGGTAAAAAGTTAACACAATCACTGAAATTAACGGCGTAATTTCAGTTGCGGTTCTGGATAAGTATGTCCTTCTGACTTTGATATGATTTTACCAGATTCTATGAATTTGTGTCCTTTCAAGCCTCTATCATTGTCACATTTTGAAAAGCCTACAAAAAAAAAACAAAAAAAACAGCAATTGCATTTATTCCTTTATCTAGAGCGTTTTGCATGCCTTCAGAAAATATGTTATTTTCTTTGCTTCAAATCTTTGTCTTTAGGCGATTGGTAACAGTTTTAAGTGACAACTAAATTAGCCTGTACAAGCAAAAGAAGCATTTGTTCAACTTTGTACTTTTTCGTGGGAGTGTCCTTGGGCAAGACACTTCAGAGTCCTAGCCTAGTGCTGGTGAAACCCAGGAAATACATGAATATGTGAGCTGTCGCCGTGATATGACTGAAATAATGTTGAAAGCGGCGTAAAACACCATTCAATCAATCAATCAACTTTGTACTTTCACAATGAAGATATCACAATCTATTTAACCCTTTCCCGTACAATGACGCCTTTTAACGACCCTGGGAAAGAGGCCTTTTGAAAACATTGTGGGAAAAGGAGAAAATGCTGGTAACCAGCATTTTCTCCTTTTCCCACAATGTTTTCTACCCTATCAAAGAAAACTTGCACCATTTTAGCCACATTGAAATTGTCGTCTGCAAATGCTTTCAATTTGGACAAGGCTAAAATTTTGTCGTCTGGTAAAGGGTTAAATAAGTGCTAAATAGATTCATTTGATGCTTTCGGTCATTGCCAAGTAAAGAGCCTTATTGATTCAATGCTGACGCCATCTTGACCAGAATGTCTCTGCCCACAGAACATGGGACAAAGAATATCAGAGAACACGGTGCATGTTCTTAAAAACATTCTAAACCCAAAGAATTTTCTAGATTTCAAAGTAACACAAGTTCTGATTAGCTAAACCAACTTGTTTAGCCATTCAGAATCTGCGGTTCTGTCTAAATGTTGAATAAGACTGAAAATGCTCATTAAGAATGATTGGTGAATGCAGACCGTGGGTGCACAAACTGTGCAGTCTGGTCTTGTCCTCAAATCTCGGTACAAGCCGGTGATCTGAAGTAGTCCGTGGCATACCAATGGTTTAACTCTTTACCAGACGGCAAAATTCTATTCTCGTCCAAATTTAAAGCATTTGCACAAAACAAAACAAAGATGACTCAAATGATGGAATTTGCATTTGATAGGATAGAAAACCTTGTGGGGAAAGGAGAAAATGCTGGTTACCAGCATTTTCTCCTTTTCACACAAGGTTTTCAAAAGCTTTCCACCTCGGGGTCACGGTTAAACTCGGAATTGTTCGGTAAACAGTGAAAAAAAAAAGTAACTACACTTAGGAATAAGGCAAAGGTAAACATCTGATTAGCATTCCTTTCCAACTCTATGATCATAGCAATAAAAACAATAAGATATCCATCAAAAAAATATAATGGAGAGGGTCCACACCGTGGATCGTGGACAGAAGTTATTTAATAAGCGCGAATGAGTCATAATTCGGCGAAATTGATCAATCACAACATAAGTTTATTGTTGAAATGATGAAGCAATAATTTCTCGTAGTTTTCAAGACTGTAGCGTTTGCAGACTTTTTTTTTTCGAAATTTTAAGATTTTTTTTTTTTATGATTGAGGTAATAAGTTAGACTAATCTTGGAAAAAGAGGTGCACTTATATATGAACTTTGCTCTGGCAAATGGGAGTTAAACGCATCCCCGTGAAGCGTGATAGCAAGCAAATCATGAGATAATTATGGATTCATAGAATCCATTTTGTCCAACAACCAACTGAATCATGAGGTATACTAGTTCTTTGACATACAGAAAATTTTTACCAAAAGCAGAATGTTTCGACTCATGTCAGCCTGCGCGGACTGCGCAGGCTGACATGAGTCGGTACGTTTTGCAGATGCTTTAAGCCCCTTTTCCATAGAGCATGGCTCATTTGTAAGCTGTTAATGAAAGGGCTTCTGGTGAGCCTTTGCTACAGAATCTCCATACCGCAAAAAAAAACTGAACTCAGCTTCTGTTCAAACAAGTATGTCGACCGCATTGCGTGTGTAAATATTTTCAGAAAGAAATTCTGTGTCCAATCAAACTGATCTGTGATAACCTGAGCGAGCATTCTTGACATACACTAAGCAAAACTTTTACCCTGCCACTTTTGTTTCTCCAGTAAATTTGATCAAGTCATAGATAGGTAAACAAAAGCAGATTGTAATATGTATGTGGACGTTAGACATGGTTATTTTAATGAAAAGATTCTCGATTTTGCCAACAGAAGGCATCTCTTTTTCAAAAAATAAAAGGAAAATACATGGTTTGCGCATGCGTGGTGTCTATCAGTCATTACAGGTTAAAAAGAAAATCACAATTTACTGACATTTTGTCAACAGTAGGAAAAAACATGAAAAGTATTTTCTGCATAAAATATAAACCGAGACAAGGAGCATGAAGTTTTCAAAAAAAGGATTTTTCAATTTTCAATGTTCAGTGAATGGATGCTAAGTAAGTTCGTTTCAAAAGAACAAGTCAAAAAATTCTTCTCAGACTTCGGCGTAGGTATGTTTTTACACTGGATCAATTATTCTCCAAAAAATCAACCGTCTCTTTTCTGGACAGCGGATGCCAAAAACGGTATACGGGGATTTCCAGCTTAACTGTGGCCGTCTAGAAGTTTTGTTGAGTGTAGTGTACAACAACAGAAAGGTAACGTGGGTGTCTATATTTAGACATCATGGTCATGTGACGGGGTTGACCAATCAAATTTTGTATCAACATTTTTACTTGTTATGGTTGATTCAACACTCATCATCGGTCAGTTATTTTTTTAAAATAGCAAAATCAATCATTGTGCATCCACTGTATACAATGCATTTTACCTTTGTTGCTAAATTTAGACATTGGGTACTAGCATAGGCGGTTTTATGGATACTTAAAACCAGAGATGATATTAACCATTATGCTGTTAAACGCAACCCAGCACGCTTTGCGGACAGTGAACATTAGGATCAGACTGCACAGAACGTGATCTATATTGTCCGATACAGTGGGATTTTTCCAGCGAGAAAAAAATATTTAAAACGCTTTGGTAAAGGGGGAATTAATGCATCTCTGTGATGTATTATACCATGTAATTCATCACATAATTAAGGATCCAAGAAATCCGTTTTGTCTGACAGAAGACTGAATTATGAGGTAGACTGGTCCGTAGACATGCAGAAAATTTACAAATAGCCAAAGGTTTCGCGAGCTGCCTTGGCTTGAATTAAATCCCCTTTTCACAGAGCATGACTCATATATTGGAAATATTCTCAATCTATGGACTCGTAGTACTTGCTTTTTAGTTTGCTTGAAACATGTTTTATGCCTTCAGAAATACACGTTTATCAGTTATTATCATGTTTATGTCTCCCTTTTGCGACATTTCATAGGCCAAGGACACTCCCACGTGACCAAGGCAACTATTATAACGGATCGTTCTTAGTCGGTATTCATCAACCATTCTAAAGAACAGTCTTTGTCTAATTATAGATTTAGAAAGTAACACAACTTTTGATTAGTTTAAAACAATTGGTTTAGCCATTCAGGAGTTCTGTTACTTTCAACATTAGAAAATTTCTTGAGAATAAGATTAAGAATGCTCTTAAGAATGGTTGGCGAATACGGACCCTGGATTTTCAGAAAAAAAAAAAATGCTTAATCTCTTAGCCATGAAGAGATACGTGAATCCCAAACGATTATGAAAATGAAGGAGAGAGTTAACTATGCGAACGATGTTCCCAAAATTTTAATTATGTTCAGTGTTAGATTAGCGGTATCAACCGTTGAAAGGATAGAAAACATTGATTAAAAAGGAGAAAATGCTAGATCTAGTTTCTAGGTTCTTTTTTTTCCCACAATATTTTAAAAAGCTTTCATTCAAGTCTCAGGGTCGTTAAAACTCGGAATTGTGCGGTAAAGCGTTGAGACAAGATTCAACACGCAACACGCAACGTAGGAGCACAACAAAGAGAAGAAAAAAGAACAGCAGAACTTGCAATTTACAAAGCGAAAAACAACGAAACAACAGAGGGAAAAACAGAGTTTCGTGATTTCTTTCGATAACAAAAAACCGATTGTAATTAGACAGGTAACAGATCGAATTTCACAAAACAACGCAATCAATTACGTCCCAAACGAGCGACGACCCGGGTTTTCGATCGTAGTACAAGCAGTTTTTCGGCCCATTATTACCAAGTTGAATGATCTTCGGCAATTAATTCCGATCAGTCGATCCATCAATTGTTTAAAAATGTTCGAAAACTGCTGCCTCACTTACACATGTCACCTTGCAGACGACATTTTTTGTCGCCTTGTAGTAGACAACCTCTGAAAATATCGTGACAAGAGGGGAAATTGTGCTTTACTAGCCACTTCTCCTTTTGACAATGCTTTCACATCATGCATTACGTACCGAACATTAAACAATGTTGAGTTTCCGTATTTTATACGAATGTTGTTGAATTCGTGTGCCGCAAAATTTTGTTTCAGAGGTAATGATAGTGTGCCTCTTTAGTAGACAATAAAATTAGCTTTGTTCAAATTGGAGACATTTGCAGACTCAAGGACCTTTTGCGGACAGTTTTGATCAAGATCAGACTGCACAGAACGCGAAGTCTGATCTCAGGTCAGGAAGTATCCCCCCTCCCAAAAACAAGACTTTGTAATAGCAATGTTTTGGTTTTTACTATCGGCTTGAAAAGTTGCATTTAACTTATTTAGCAGGCTAAGGGTTAACATTGAGTCCTTAATCGTCGATTAAATAATGTCAGCACTAGCAGCGGCCGATGGTGACGATGACGATGGTGATGACGACGATGGCGACGATGATGAAGACGATGATGTCGACGATGATGGCGACGACAGTGATGACTGTGACAGTGACGACGATGCCGATGACAGCGACGGTAAAGACGATGATGATGACGGTAACAAGGCCAAGGATGTCGATGATGACGACAACGACGGCATTGATGACAATGATGGTGACGACAATGATTTTTCCGACAATGACGACTAAGATGACTACGGCGATGATGATGACGACGATGACGATGACGACAATGATGATTTCGACAAAAACGACGACAACGATTACGACAATGATGACAACGACAACATTAGAGCATTTTTAGAAGTAACCAGTAGTTTCACCTTTTACCATGATTTGGAAAACCAATTCTCAGGGTCATAAAATTCGTGCAAAAAAAATAAATGAAATACATGTACGTATTATTTTATTTTAGTGTATACAAGTTCAGTGTCAGTTTTTCGTAGAAGTGGTTGAAACCTATCAAATAAGACAAAGCGTCTCTTAAATGTACAAAAAATGACGAAATAACATTTTTTATATTATATATACAATAAATATTTTATCATCCCTTATCTACCGTTATTAATGACAACAGTTACACAAATGAATGTGTTATCTATTGGCTTGGTAGTTTACGTTTTACTACCGCAAGGTCCTTTGATGTCTGTCATCACGATACATTAAAAAAACAAAGACGAAGCCGTCGGATAAATGATAATTGGCTATAATTTTCATCACTCTTAAATGTGGTTTTTTTCCCTTCTATCCTTGTTTTTTTTTTTTATTTCTGTCATTCAACTATTTGCGAATGTGATATAACGGAATAAAATGGTAGAGAAGAGGGTCCGTATTCACCAACCATTCTTAAGAAGGTTCTCAGTCTTGTTCTGCACAATTTTCAAAATTTGAAAGTAACACAACCTCTGATTGGCTAAACCGAATGGTTTAGCCAATCAGAGGTTGTGTTAAATTCAAATTTTGAAAATCTTGGAGAATAAGGCAAAGAATGTTCTTAAGAATGGTTGGTGAATACGGACCCAGGTGTTTTATTCAGACATATTGGCACATGTAGTATTACAGTGTTTTGTCAAAAATATTTTGAATCAATGTATTACCCTTATCCTGCTAGATAAGTTAAATAAAACTTTCAATCCTATAATTGAAACCCGAATAATGTTATTTCAAACTTATTTTTTGCAGAAAAAATATCTCCTTATTGGACAGTGTAGATCCAAAATCAGACTGCATTTTCTGCGCAGTCTGATTTTAATCTATATTGTCCGAAAAAAGTCAGTGAGTCCCGTTTAGCAGACTAAGGGTTAAAGATAGGATTCATAGCTTCAGTTTTTTCAGTACTTTTATGAGGGGAAGCACTGTGGGACAAGATCAAACTGCTTAAAACGTTCAGTCTTATCTATGGGTTACAATGTCCAGTATTTTATGAAATTGTCTATTTAAAAAAAAAATGAATAATTTGACTTCATTACAACGACGCGTCGAAAAGTCTTTATCAGTAGATATTTACATCCAAATGAACCATGCTCTGTGAAAGGGGGGCTTAATGCATTTGCGAAAAGTATCGACCCAGGTCAGCCTGCGCAGTCCGCGCAAGCTGACCTGGGCCGAAACTTTTCGCTACTGGTCAATTTTCTGTATATCAAAGGACCAGTCTACCTTATGATACAGTCGGTTTTTAGACAAAATGGTTTTTATGGCTCCATAATTATGTGATGGCTTGCTTGGTATAATGGATCACGGAGATGCATTAAGCCCCCCTTTGCCAGAGCATGACTCAAATAACATTTACAGCACCATGGAAAATCTTGAATACAAGGAGTGGGGGGGAGGGGAAAGGAGAACTTAGAAAAAATCAGACTGCAAAGAAAGTGCAGTCTGATCTTGGAACTATACTGCACGATGATTTCTTGTGACATTGCCTGTTTTTACAAAAGAATTGGGATAATTTGACTTTATTACTGAATGGTAGACAGTACACTATTGACGTATTTGGGTGCTCTATGGGTTGCGCGGGGGGGGGGGGGGGGAGGGACAGAAAAGAAACATTGAAAAAGAAAAAGTTCTGGGAGCAGGAACTATTTCTCATACACTCTATTCCAGATTATATACGAAATTTCGTACCGTGAGATAAGCATCTAGTGCAGTCGTTACCCAGAGCTTTGTAATCCTCATCTTTATTTCCTAAACTTTCCTAGAAATCGACCAATATCTATTTTACCAACTTTGTAAAAAACTTGAACGCTATTTGTCGAACAAGTTACTATCATTTCTCCGTAAATTACATATTCCAAACTAACCATTAATCTGGGTTTAGAAAAAAAAAAGACACTTGTGCTAAACAGCGCCCACATGTTCGCCTAATTGATGAATGATTTAAGGAAATTGATTTAGGAAAAGTCAATGGTTCAGTTTTTGTAGATCTTAAAAATGCATTGTCTTAGTTCACCATATAATCTTATTAGATAAATTGAAACTACACTTTTTTTGCATGAAGTCTTTGGCACTTTGCAAATCATATTTAAATGATAGAAAACAATATATTAAGCATAACTATGTATATTCTTCTCCTAAAATTCTATCTAGTGGTGTCCCCAAAGACTCTATACTTGGACTCATACCGTTTTCTATTTACATAAATGACTTGAGCTTGCCCATTGATAGCTCAAGTTAGGACCTCTATGCAGATGATTCGACGCTACACACACCCGGAACAAATCAATTCAAAGTTCAAACTAATTTTCAAAATAGCTTAGATTCTATTCTCAAATGGTGCAAACCCAAACAAAATGTATGTCTATAAGACGAAAATACAACGTCAAATCTAATGAATTAATTTTAAATTTCAACAAAATCTGCATAGAAAATGTTTACTCTCATAAACTATTAGGTGTCGATGTCGAAAAGCAGTTATCATGGACTGTTCATATCTGTACAACGCGTTCAAAATTAAACAGTATAATAGTATTGCGGAAAAGATCTGTTTGGACCTATCTCGCATATCAAATGAAACATTTATTTTACAACTCTTATAATTATACCCCCCCCCCCCCCCGCGTTGTACCGTTTGGGGAAAGCATACCAAATCTTAATCTTTAAGTTAACCGTCCTCCAGAAAAGAAATGCTGGCAAAAGAGATCTACTCTAGACTTCCATAAGCATGCCATCGAAAGAGCCCTTTCCTCGATTTAACTGGTTGACTTTCAAAAACAGATGTATCACATTGCAGTTTTAATCTTTTGATCCTTTCATCACCTTACACCTCGATAAATTAGTGAAATCATTGCGTTTTCATGTAATCCTAAGTATGAATTAAGGTCCGCTGCTCACAATGACATTGGTAGCTCAAGATGCAAGGCCACGTACAAACAAAGATCATTCTTATATTTACAAAAGAAGTATGAAACAAAATTCCTATTTCCATCAGAGATACAAGATAGTTTACTTACTTTTAAAAATCAGTTAAAAAAATATTAGAGGAAAAGAACACGTTGTAAATGTGGAATTATGTTTTCATCAAATTTTACCATAGAGGAGGCGCGTGTTTGTCCATAGTATCTTCTTGTCTTATTATAATGGATCACCCATTATTTCATCTTTTCCACCTACACGTAGTCATCTTCTTTTTTTTTTAAATCTTTATCATCATAATTATCACTCTGATTTCACGTTTTAGTTTACATTGGAAGGCAACATTATTAGCTCGGTTGTTTCGAAGAAAAAATCGAGGTATTGTCGTAACCTTGGTATCGTCTGCGTCGTCGTGAGAAAACTTTGACATTCTGTTATTATTATAAGACAGTCGCTTCAATCTTGGAAAAGATGCTTATTATCAAAAGGGAAGCCTATATGACAAGGACAGATAACCATCAAAGTGTTTTTGACACAGTTATGCTCCTTTTTTCGACTTAGAATTTTCACTGAATATCAAGCATCCGCAGTCGAGCGTTGGCATCCGCATGCGGTGCTCTTGTTAAAAAGAGTATTATTTCAGGATTATCATTACTTGAAGGATTGTCTTAATGATTTACCTTTCGAAAATAAAGTTGATTTCCCTGTTGATTGAACTGTTGAAATTGATTATAGTGGCAAAGCTATGAATTTTAATATCTTACAGATGAGGCATGTTTTGTGGAAAGGGGGCTCAATGCATCTGTAAAAAGTATCTACCCAGGTCAGCACATTCCGCGCAGGCTGACTTGTGTCGAAACCTTTTGCTTTCGGTCAATTTTCAGCACGTTCCAGGACCACTCTGCCATTTGTTGGACAAAGTGGATTCTATGGGTTCATAATTACGTGATGACTTGCTTGGTATAATGCATCACAGATATGTATTAAACTTGTTTTCTTAACATCAAGTCGCTGTATGTAAGCTTCTTTGTAAGTATTAGCCGTACTGGAAGAACACATATATTCATATTAGCTATGCTCTGGCAAAAGGGTGTTAAATGCATCTCCATGATGCATTATATCAAGCAAGTCATCACATAATTACGGATCCATAAAATCCATTGTGGATAATAACCAGCTCAATCATAGGTTCACTACTCCCTTGAAACGCAGAAGATTGACCATTATCAAGATAAAGAAAAAAAAAAAGCTGATCCGGGGCAATTCGTTTTGCAGATGCCTTGATCTCCTTTTTCACAGAACATGGCTCATATAAATTTCATTACCTATGAACATGAAATTACATTACACATGTACATTTCGATCCTTATTTTCCCATTATTATGAATGACAATTCTTGAATTACAGTTATGTGATAAAACAAATGTGTCATTTGATGGCATTTTGGTGTAAAGTTTTATCAGACTAGTCCAAAAAAAAATCAAACTGGGCGAGCGTTCCAAAAAAAAAATCAAACTGAGCGAGCGTTCGGTATTTCTTTTAGACTGATTAACTCTTATTCTCTTTTTGCTGCAGACACCAGTTGAACGCAACCTTCGGCCGATGGTGCTGAAAAACACTGAAAAAAGAAAGCTGCTACACATGGTTTTAGTCACAAACAGGAGAAATTTTGATAAAAAAAAAAAAAGCTTTTAAGCTATAGCTTGAACAAATGATTTTTGCACATATTTCTTCTTACCATTTAGAATGGCTCTCAAATTCCGCACTGAAAATTTGTTCCAAAGAATCAGTTTTAAGCATCGCGAAATGCCGAATTTTCGACTTCCGGAACAAGGGAAGGCGTGTAAGCTTTTTTTAAAATTTTTGTCAAAATCACATTTTCATTCAAACTTTATGTAATACTTATAATTAGGAAAATAAACAAAAGATAAATGAAATATACTGATGAAAATGAAAAACTATCTGAGATCATTGCACGATTCAGCAAAAGCCTTACTTCGTGCCACTTGAGTCATAACATAATTTCATTTGTGCATATAATTAACTGACCAATGAAATAACAAATCTAAGATCACGAGGGACAAGTTTCATACCAAATTTGATTGGCCAATCCAGTCAATCGAACTTCATATCTTCACATCGACACCATAAGGGAGTGTATTAACTAGCCATTGAGACTGAGACTGCTTGCCCAGGAAGTCGCATATAATTTTGATCGCGGGGTATTTTTTCCTTCAAAACGAAACATCATTTACAACTGCCGAACTGCCAAAGCGCTCTTTCGCTGCCAACTAAATTGATCCGATCTTTTTTCCGAGGTCTGACGGTAGAATTCCACTGTTCTTGAAGATGATTGTGGTTGAAGTTCAGCCGTTAGCTGACGGTGTAGATCTAAGATCAGACTACATAGTCCCTGCAGTCTGAAAAGACACAGAGAGTCATATACATGCAAGTTTTGTAAAGAAATAGGTAGCACAATGCATGTCCAAATGAAAGGTCAGTGTTGATTCGCTTTCTGTGTTTTCTTTTTTGACAAATTATTGTTTAACCAACAATTGTGTAAAGTCAACTTTTTACAGCTCTTCAAGTGACACCTTAAAAAAAAAAAAGCTTTCAGAGAAAAGTAGCGGTTGCTGTAGAAAGCTTTTTCTCCTTAAGTAACAGTATGTTCATACTCTTTACCAAACTACAAAACTTTTAGACTTGTCCAAATTGAAAGCATTTGCAGACGACAAATTAATCGTGGATCAAATGTTGGAATTTGTCGATGAAATAGAAGGAATTAAACATTTTGGGAAAAGATGAAAAGTATCCATTAGTGCATAAAACATTTCTGGAAAAGGAGAAAATACTTGTTACCAAAATGTTTTTAAAAGCTTTCTTCCAAAGGTTCGTTAAAACTAGGGATTTGCGATAAAGGTATATGAACCCTGGGTCCATATTCACCAACCATTCTTAAGAACGTTCTTTGTCTTGTTCTCCAGAATTTTATACATTTGAAAGTAAAACAACTCCTGATTGGCTAAACCAAATGGTTTAGCCAATCAGGAGTTGTGTTACTTTCAAATGTAGAAAATCTTGGAGAATATTCTTAAGAATGGTTGGTGAATATGGACCCTGTTCTGGCAAAAAGGGGCATCTGCGTGATACATAATACCAAGCAAGTCATCACAGAATTATGGATCAATAATAGCCATTTTTCTTAAAAACCGATTTAATCAGGGGGTAGACTGGTCCTTGAACATACAAAAAATTGACCATTAGCGAAAAGTTTCGGCTCAGGTCAGCCTGCGCGGACTGCGCAGACTGACCTGGTCGATACTTTTCGCAGATGCATTAAGCCCCATTTTCATAGAGCATGGCTCATATTATCTTCAACCATCTTGGTTATCCTTCAATTTGACGGGATGATTTCAAAGTTAAGCTGGGTTTACACTGCCGATCAGATCAACTCGATCGTCCCGATTGCCAAAAGTTCCCGACCGAACGCGATCAATGGCTTGTACACGACTTTTACTCGAGCGCTACTCGATCATACCCGATAGCCGCACGAGAGCTCAAGACTCCTACACGACTTCAACCCGACTGACAACCCGATCGCTGCTCGAGCATACCGATCTCAACAGGATCCCTTTACGATCTGTTCACGAACAGCTCGATTGATACTCGATTCTTACACGAACAATACTCGACAAACTCGACCATAACTCGATCTCCACTCGACCGCTACTCGATCGCTACACAACTATTTCGACCTTGAGTCCTTGACCTTCATGCGTCAGAGTGTTGTGATTTGTGCGACGAAGAAAGTTATAAAGAACATTTAGATTTGGAAGTAATAACAGGATGGAAATAGAGCAGTTGATGGTATATGCTAGGTATTTAGAGCTCCAAAGAAACAGGGTGGTGGCCATTATGGAGGTAGAAGAAGCTGAGGAGCGTCATAGGCGTATGAGAAGACGCAGACAACGGCGGCGCCGAGAAATCTGGGTGAGGCAGTGGCTGACGCGGCGACCATTGTATGGGCAGTATGAACATCTACTGCAAGAACTGAACAGAGAAGATCCTAGAGGTTACAGAAACTTCCTAAGGGTTGACGCTGTTTTGTTCGGGGAGCTTGTACAGCGGATATCACCACGGATTCAGAAGCAGAGCACCAATTTCAGGTACACGTATATAGGTAGATCTCTACACGATCGTTTCTCGACTGACCCGACCTCTACTCGACTGATTCTCGATTTATTCTCGATGGCTTCCCGAGCTTTTTGCTACACATCCCTACTCGAATATTTTTGACATGTCAAAAATTCTCGGGAAAGAAGCCCGAGTGATGCCGACCAAAGTAGACCGTCCCGACCGCTCCCGCCGAACAAGCTCGATCAGCCCCCGACCGCATGATCGGGTTTGATCGAGTTGATCTGATCGGCAGTGTAAACAGGGCATTATCTGCTGACTTGCTGATTTCCGGAACTGATGCGTTCAGAGATTCAAAAGCCATCGTTAAGAGTCAAGATTCTACTTGTTTCTAGCTGTTTTTCTTTTTTTAAAGTTTTATTTAAAACATATCCTTATGTTAAAAAATGCCTCAATATTACATCTATTTTTTTTCTCCGTAGGGAAGCAAAATGCTTTTCAGTGTCAAACCCAGTGTCAAACCCACATAATTCATATCGTAGATTTAAAATGCCAAAGAGGGTTTCACCTTGGATACAAAGACGGGTCAGAAAGCCCCAGATGTCACCACAGTAAATTTCACAGTAAAAGAAATTGTAGCCATAAGAGTCGACTCGAAAATTCAAATTGGACATTAACTTCAAGACATATTATTGTGAACCGGTAAATAGGAAGACAAAGGTACACGCCTTGCCTTTATGACCGAACCTGATTCCTCATAGGCAGTTTTTCACACCTACAAAGCATTTACTTTCACTCTGTACTAGACGACAAAATTTTTAACCAGTCCATATTGAAAACATTTGGAGACGATATAACCCGAAAAGTCTCGAATATTGATTGTAGAACAGAGTTAATTCTATGACGCATTTTACTAATATTAACAAGCTTAGTAAGTAACGTTCTCAAATCCAGAGTTGACACTCGTCAGCAAAATAAATAAAATCTAGTGTCATTATTTTGCTGAAACATTGTGCCAACTCAGGATTTGAGAACGTTACTGTTAATGTTAGTGAAATGCGCCTCAAATAACGAACTTAACTGAAGTCGAAAAATTAGTCCCTTCGGGGATTTGAGCAAAGTTAGACTTTTTCGTGACACAGGGCCCTGAAGCGTGTGTATTTCTCATACACTACATTGCAAGCACAAGCACATATAAATGAGTCATGTTCTGTGAAAAAGGGGGCTTAATGCATCTCCGTGATGCATGATACCAAGCAAGCAATCACATACATGTACTTATGGATCTATAAAACCCACTTTTTTTTTTTTTTAACAACCAACTGAATTATGAGACAGAATGGTCCTTTGACACGTAGAAAATTGCCCAATAGGGAAAAGTTTCGGCCCAGGTCAGCCTGCGCGGACTGCGCAGGCTGACCTGAATCGATACTTTTCGCAGATGCATTAAGCCCCCTTTTCACAGGGCATGGTCGAAATGCAAATGGTTCGAATGGAACACGGACCAAAACATCAATTCGATTTATCAGGACGACGCACAGATCATATAAAAACTTTCGAAACTGTGATAGGATGAAAATTACATGTCTACCTGGTATTGACGCTTCACATAATTGTGCTTCTGTCTTGTCTCTTTTACGAGCAGGAACAGTTAAATTAGCAGCTTCATAGACCTTCCAAACATCCAGCTTAAACCTTCGAATATTATCGAATTCATGCACGTTCAATAAGTCAGATTTGTAATTTTTAAAGCTGGAAAAATAGGCATATAAAACTGCATTTAGTTTCAGTTAACAAAACTTTGCATGATATGTGAATGGCTTTCTCCTTTTTTCGCTGTGTTTTCAATGTCACGAGATGCAATTTAGCGATAGTACCTTTAAAGGAGGAGAAAGGATTAACTGGGTTTTGATTTACGGCTGGGCTAATTGTTTAAAGCCCGTACTTAATTTTGTCAGTTTTATAGACATTAAAGTTACTATTTTTTGCACACAAAAATTAAGAACCCCTTGTAAGTGTAAGAACGATTATGACGCAAAAAAGGGGATTGTTTTGTGGCGTAGGTTTTTTTTTATCTATCTTAGGATGTTCAACCTACGATTTCCTTTCCATCGTTTTAACCTTAAGCTGCTAAGCGCGACTCACTGACCTTTTGCGGACAGTGTAGGTCCAAGATCAGACTGCACAGAACGTGTAGTCTGATCTTGAATCTACACTGTCCGATAAAGAGATATCTTTCTCCAAAAAGTCCCTTTAAAATAACACAATCTTGGTTTTTCCTACCGGCTTGAATGTTTTATTTCACTTATTTAGCGGGGTAAGAGTTAAGATCAGCGTTCATGGGGCGATTGTCCTGGGGGCTTTTATTCTATGGGACAAGGGACCATTGCGTGTTCTGTGTGCAGTCTAATCTTGATCTATAGTGTCCGCAAAAATAACCAAAGCTGGAAACAGTACTTTACGGGTTAACATAAATGAATTACTTGTGTGGGGAGGCAAGGCAAGTTCGATTTTCAACCTTCATATAGATTTTCTCAGCCCCAAATTTGTACATGAAACTAAACATGTTTCTTTGTACAGGAACTAAAAGGAAGAAACTACTATGGTATTGTATTGAATTGTTTTGTATTGGTTTTGTATAATTATACAAAGTAAAAATAGTGTTGCACCCCCTGTGTTTTACAGGATTTGATTTTCTGGCGTGAATGATATGAAATATGGTGGAAATTTGAATCTGGCTGCTGCATACACCAACAAACCAGTCTGTTGCCTCTGAAATGAACTGAACTGAGGTATCCCTTGACCTCAGGCTACTGATCGAGCTGTCTCAACCTCTTGTGAGAGGTATGAGACGAAGACTGCAAGCTGTCCTGCAAGCCCTGGGCGGAAGTATGCAATATTGACTGATGATTGTGTGTGCCCATTTTCTGCACGTCACTTTCAACCTGTCGTGAGTTTTATTTCGACATTAAATTCCCAGTTTTAACCAAACTTAAAAGCTTCACGTTTTTCTTAAAATTGAAAGCAATGTCTAAGCAAAAAATTCTTAATTACCATTAGGTAAAGGGATACCTCAGTTCAGTTCATTTTATAGGCAAACCGACTGGTCTGTTGGTGAATGCAGAATCCGGATTCTAATTTCTACCCCGCTTTATATTTTTCACATCAGAAAATCAAAGCCGGTAAAAAGCACAGGGGGGTGCAGGATTTTTTTTTTACTGTGTATATAAACGGTTATGTTCTTTTGCACCACTACAGTAGATAGCTTTTGAGAATTTTGTTGAATAGGAGCAGCTGTTTGTAAGAAACGCTTGCTTGCTCCCTGGCTGTGTTTTCAATTCCATTCAAATATAGTATTACTCTTGCCTTCTTTACGTCACTTGGGCTAATTGAAGCACGTATAAAATTTACGTTGTGTAGTTGTGGTTTAACCCTTTACCACGAAATCCCGAGTTTTAACGACCTTGATGAAGAAGTCTTTCGAAAACATTGAGGGAGGGTGAGTTTGAAAGGCAGACTGCCTCAGAAATTGCTGTCTAAATCCATTTTTTTTTTTGGCGAAATTGTTTTGATACACAGTTTGTTTCTTCATGGTTTTATAAATAAACCGAAATCAAAAAAGTGAGATAGGAACTAGATGTGGTTTGTTTTTACATGATGGATTTCAAAAAAGATTTGTTATATTGATTTGATTGCAAATGACCTCTACAGTAATTGTAATTTTTCACAAATAAATCTAAGCAAAAAGAAAACAAAAAGAATTCCGTTAAAAAGAAAGAGAGAAAGAACACCGCGGGAAAAGATCACGCGACTTGAAAACGCGACAAGGTCATGTGACTGCCATGTGTAAGAGGTTTCAACGCAGGGGTTTTATATAGATACGGTTGAATGTTTATTTACAACCGAATACAGACCAGTGAACGTTTGATTCCAAGGTAAGTTTGCTGTCATAGTTGTTTTCTGAAGGGAATCGCTTCACCAAGGATCAGTGAATTCGTTTGGCCATGGGTTTCAATGCACAATTATTGCTTCAGTGGCTTTGATATTTGTTTCCCAGAATCGACACCATGAACGGTACTGAGAATGGATTAGACTGGTCATCGCCGATCATAGATCGGATTGTCATCTGTCAGTGATGGAAGCGGAATTTAGGAGTGAGCTATTCTTAACTTCTTGCAACCCTGTTTCTAGGTATTTGTCACATAACGAAATTCCAGATACAATCGACTTATAGGGCAACACTTTCAGTGTGACTACACACGACGAAATGGCATTGTTGGACAGGCAGGGTCTAGTTCTTAGAATACATAATAATGTGTGCCATTATACAAGCAACGTTAAAAAAATGTATTTTTTCTCATTGTTTTAATGCCTTACTTGTTTGTTTACATGTACCCAAATATATTGAAATTAAAAGCCAATAAACTATTTGAAAACATCGATGCTGATCTCTCCTGGCTTCATTTTAAAGAAGTAAACTTGTGTTGTGACTGATTTTCAGGTAACGCCACGAAAATAAAAACAAAAGCTTGCATTCCAGGTATATGTAACTCTAGAAGGACAAGGTACTTGTCATGTTAATTTTTCGCTTAACTATTTACCAGTAAGGTTCATAGATTCTCGGGTAAGAGCCGAATAATGATATATACCACGAGCAGGTGAATTCTTCGTCTTGCACCCTGTGATAGTGTGTTTGAACGCTATAGAGTATATTTGTTTTTTTCGGTGAAAGATCGAAATTTATTTCATCGAGTGAACATCATCGGTAATATTTTCACGAGTGGCGCAGTCACTCCTGAAAATATTACCGGTGATGTTCACCAGATGAAATAACAACCCTTATCCTGTTGAATAAATAAAATGAAATTTTCAAACCGACAGTAAAAACTCGAATATAGCTATTTCAAACATTTTTTGGGGGAAAAAATCTCCTTATCAGAGAGTGTAAATAAAAGATCAGACTGCACGTTCTGTGCTGTCTGATCTTGATCTACACTGTCAGTAAAAGGTCAGTGAGTCGTGCTTAACAGCTTAGGGGTTAAAGCAAAAGTGGAAGTCGCTCTCAAAGAACGATAATTTCTTGTTTTGCAAAAACATCTCTTCACCACACGGCAAAATTTTAGACTTGTCCAAATTGAAAGTTTTTGCAGACAACAAATTAAAGATGGTCATGAGCATTTGCAGACGACCAAAATAAATGTAATTTAAGAATTGCGCTTTGTTTCGGGGAATGGTACAAAACATTGTGGAAAAAGGAGAAAATGCTGGTTAATAGCGTTTTCCCCCTTTTCCACAATGTTTTTAAAAGTTCTCCTTTTTTAAGGTGGTTAAAACTCGGGATTGTTTGTTAAAGGGTAAAAAACTGAGATAAACAAGCTTATACTCTGGACATACATGTATCTCTGCAGGTTTGTGGTTTCCTTTTCTATAGTATAAAAGAATGAATAGGAAACGCAATAGTCATATTTTCAAAAAAAAAAACGTTTGGTCATGTATATAGTATTTTTCTCCAGTTACTAGTAATATAGGACAGTTGTCTCCCTTGTATTTTGTCTGAAGGTGAGCAAAAGAGCAAAGTGACCCTCTCACTTTGGCGGTACGTAAATGAAATCGTGTATGGCGTATTAACCTTTAAGCTGCTGAATAAATGAAACGAAAATTTCTACTCAATAGTGATAGCCCAAACATTGCGTTTTTAAAGTTGAATTCATCGGAGAGAAAGTACCGTATCGGACAGTGTAGATCAAAGATCAGACTGCACGTTTTGTGCAGTCTGATCTTGATCTGCACTGTCCGCAAAAGGTCAGTGAGTAGCGCTTAGCAGCTTAAGGATTAAGACGTACTTCATAGTTTGAGTATCCAGCACATATTCAAGCAGCTGGCAGCTAAGGAGGCATATTGATAAAGATAAATAATTCATGATTGATTGATTGATTATATGGTGTTTAACGCCGTTTTCAACATTATTTCAGTTATATCGCGGCGGCTATCCATGCTTTCCTGGAATTTCTTTTACCAGTACTCCGCACAAAATTCTTTCCAAGCCACTGGCTGCTTTCCCACATAACCATCGTCGAAACAATGGTTAGCGGTGAGAGAGGAATGAATCCTGTCGCAGTGACTATCATCAATCCTCGGAAAGAAATTGGCCAAGCAGGGGATCGAACCAGCGACCTCCTGTTCTCAAGTCCTGTACGCTACCGACTGAGCTACGGGGCTTGGCTATAAATAATTCACTATGACCAATTCTCAGTTGTCGGGGGATTCTGCGTGGCTCAGTGGTAAAGTGTAACACTCGTAACCTTGTGGTCCCGGGCTCGTGCCTCACTGGAAGCACTAGATTTTTCATGGGAGTGTCCTTGGACAAGACACCTCAGAGCCCCAGCCTAGCACTGGTGAAACCCAGGGCATACATGAATAAGCGAGTTGTCGCCGTGATGTAACTGAAATAGTGTTGAAAGCGGGAAAAACACCCCTCACTCAGTTGTCAGAATGTTTTATAGCCTCTTTGTCCAAATGTAATGTAGGCGCAATCATTTCTTAAACCTTTACCACACAATCCCGACTTTTAACGACCCTGAGGAAGAAGACTTTTGAAAACATTGTGGGACGACAGGATTCATTCCTCCCTCACCGCTGACCATTGTTTCGACGATGGTTAAGTGGGAAAGCAGCCAGTGGCTTGGAAAGAATATTGTGCGGAGTACTGGTAAAAAGAAACTCCAGGAAAGCATGGATAGGTGCACTGGCCGCCGCGATATAACTGAAATAATGTTGCAAACAGCGTTAAACACCATACAATCAATCAATCAACATCGTGGGAAAAGGAGAAAATGTTGGTAACCAGCATTTTCTCATTTTTCAACAAAGTTTTCTACTCTTCCAAAAACAAATTTCAATTTTTGAGTCTCATTTATTTTGTCGTCTGCAAATGCTTTGAACTTGGACGAGTCTAAAATTTTGTCGTTTAGTTAAGAGTTCAGCCTTCATCAGTTGTTCTCTCATACAAGGGACAATAGCTTGCCAATATGGCTATATTTTTTAGGATTAGAACAACGTTTGAAAACAACAAAACGGTGTCTCTGCTAGTGAAAGCGTTTTGTGGGCTCGTGATTTAACATCAACCATAGAAACCATTGAATGTGAAGAGGGAAAGCTCATAATATGCATGTCATTTTGAATGGTCATTTCACATCAAAGCACTGAAGTGCAGAGCAGACTGTTGGTTTGAAGAACTGTAACTTTTTGGTTTTGTCCGCGACAGGCTATATCCTAGGCTTGGCTCGAGTCTCCACCATATCTTATATCGTAGTATTCTATGGGTAATAAATACTGCCAAAGGTTTCTGCTGGAAAGAGTGAATATCAATTTGGCACATACACACACAAAACCTCGTCGATTCATACCCCCAAAATGGTGTAAATTTGTCCTGTCGATATATTTCGGGACATTTATTTCTTTCACTCAAAAGGAACTGACATTGTTGAACCGAGGTATGATATGAATTTTTAACCAGGCGACATTATGTCGGGTATGTCCATGTTGAAAGCATGTGCAGACAATAATAATACTTTTACTAATGTGACGGGATTTAGTCTTGAAAGTGTACAAAGCATTAATAATAATAATAATGATAATGATAATATTAACCCTTATCCTGCTGAATAAAAGAAATGAAGCTTTATAGTAGATAGTAGAAGCCCAAAACTTTCTTGTTTCAAAGGTATTTTTGGAGGAAAGATATCTCCTTATCGGACAGTGTAGATCAAAGATCAGACTGCACGTTCTGTGCAGTCTGATCTTGATCTACGCTGTCCGCAAAAGGTCGGTGGGTCGCGATAAGCAGCCTAAGGGTTAATAGAAAAAGTGAATACCTGAAGAAAAAGAAAGAATATATATATAAAAAAAACGACCAAACAATATTTCGATCAAATTAGAATTTATTTATAATAAATAAACACAAATGCTTGTTTCTTCTACATATTTAAGACATATTCCTGATTAGTTCCGAGGCAAGAGACTATATATCTTTTTACGAATGAAAATTGATTTAAACCAGAGACAAAATAGAAAATAATGAAATTTAAACTTGTATAACTATTTCCATGGGAGAGAAATAAACAGTTTAAAGACGGTTTTATTCCGTGGACATAAAAGTTTTGGAGGTGACAGAGTCAAAAAAAATGGTGTAAAGTCATAACATTATTTCTTTTTTTGTCTGTGAGTCAAGAAATAAGAATGTGACAATATTACCAATCAGACATAAACAAAATGAATCTTTAGTATTTTAAATGCTTATGTAATTTCATGTACGTCTATTCGTTTAATTAACAAATTCTACACTGAATTTTGTTGGATTTTTTTCTGTTTCAGTCCTAACCAGAATTATTTCTGAAAGCGTACAGGTGAATGTGTCTAAAAATTTCTGATGAGAAATTGTAACCTTATCCCTAATTAACCCTTTCCCAAACAAGCCCTGGTTTTCACGTGTCTGCAGTACAAGTCTTTTGAAAACACTGTGGGAAAAGGAGAAATTGCTCGTAACGAGCAATTTCTCCTTTTACCACAGTGTTTTCTACCCTTTTTGAGACCTTTCTGCCATTTTCATCAAATTTAAAATTGTCGTCTGCATACTCTTTCAGTTTGGACCAGTCCAAAATTTGTCGTTTGGGAAAAGGTTAAAAATGTATATTTCGTAAACTGTTCAATGAACTAGCCTCTGCTTGTACAATTCATTCTGTCTCATTAATCCACAACTAAACAAAAATTAGATCTATAACAAAAAATATAGTGTAGTTGTATATTTAGGAGATTTTTTTTCTCTATGCAACATTAAACAATTATCTTGTAGATAAATCTCTGTCACTTTTATTTATCTTTACACTTTCATACAGTTCACATTATTCTTAACAAACTTTAAATGGAGTTTAAGAATTGATTACATGATTTTTGTAACCAAAAAGTTACGGAGACAAACTTTATGTACACGGACCTATTGACTACATCTTTTTGGGATATCGTGCCTTGATGGTTGCTGTCATATGGACTACGCTCTGAGATAAGGGGTCTGAATGCATCTTCGTAATGCATCATATCAAGTAACAGTCGTTGCATAGATTTAATCCACTTTGTCTTAAAAGGGCCAAATCATTGGGCAGAATGTCCTTTGACATGCAGAAAATTTAATTATAGCAAAAAGTTTCGACCCATGTCAGCCTGCGCAGAGTCGATACTTTTTTACAGATGAATTTCACAGACATGGATCGATACTTTTTACGGATGCATCAAACATTCTTCTCCAAGAGCATGACTCCTATTTTTTAACCCATCATTTTGTTAAACAAACTAAATGAAAAAAAAAAAAAAAAAAAATCCGGCTGATGATAAAAACCGAAATACTGCGATTTCAAACGGTTGCTTTCGCCTATAAAAGACTTTGCCGAACAGTGTAGAATCAAGATCAGACTGCACGTTCCTTGCTGTCTAATCTTAATCTACACGGTCCGCAAAGGCGTAACGAGTCTCGCTTAGCAACCGGAGGAATAACAAATTACAATTTCTTTGCCTCAATTAAAATCCAAACAAATTTGTAGTAGACGACTTGGGGGGGGGGAAAAAAGCCGTTGTGAAATATGGATATTCAATCAATGGTGGCAAAAGGAGAAATTATCGTTAGGGGACATCTGACTTTTTAACCGCCGACAAATGGAAAAAAGTTTTAACCCTTAAGCTGCGAAATGAATAAAACTAAAATTTCTACTCAAATGTAAAAACCCAAATATTGCGGTTTCAACCTTAATTTCACCCGCAAAGAAAATACCATATCGGACAGTGTAGATCAAAGATCAGACTGCACGTTTTGTGCAGTCTGATCTTGATCTACACTGTCCGCGAAAGCACACCGAGTCGTACTTAGCAGTCTAAGGGTTAACTTCTGACAAATGGAAAAAAAAGAGAACTTTTTTTTCTGTGATAGAGGAGACTGGTGTGGGCAAGAATATCTTGGTGAATAACGGACAGTGTAAAAAAAAAAAACTCATTAAATCTACGTCTTGAAAAAAGTTTGCAGCAAATGTATTGATAGTGAACTTTGAGATTCATTGCATTTATCTGTGTTTGTTTTTTGCAAAAAAAGAAGAAAGACGTTACTTTCTCTTTTGTTTTAATACTTTGCCAAACAATCCCTAGTTTTCACGACTCTGCGAAAAAAAAAAAAGGTTTTTGAAACTATTGTGGGAAAAGGAGAAAATGCTGGAGACCAGCCTTTTTCCAGAATGTTATCTACGCTTTTAACCCTTTCCCAAACAAGCCCTGGTTTTCACGTGTCTGCAGTAAAAGTATTTTGAAAACACTGTGGGAAAAGGAGAAATTGCTCGTAACGAGCAATTTCTCCTTTTCCCACAGTGTTTTCTACCCTTTTTGAGACCTTTCTGCCATTTTCATCAAATTTAAAATTGTCGTCTGCAAACTCTTTCAATTTGGACCAGTCCAAAATTTGTCGTTTGGTAAAGGGTTAAAGAAAGACCCGTTATTTCAGCCACACTGAATTTGTCGTTTGCAACTGTTTTCAATTTGGACAAGGCTAAAATTTTTACGTCTGGTAAAGAGTTTTATTATTTTTTCCATTGTCTCGTTCTAGACGAAAGAAAGAAAAAGTTATCTACATGTTAGCAATATGTTTAGAATTTTACCATACAACAAAATTTTAGAACCGTCAAAATTGCAGACAGTTGCAAACGACCTATTAAATGTGACTGAATGATGAGATATGACCCTGCAAGAAATAAAAAAACATTGTGTGAAAAGGAGAAACAGCTGGCAAACACAATTTTTTCTCAAGCCTTGATTCTCGTTTTCGTAATTCTATGCGATTGTGGTTAGAGGTAACATCAAATCGCTTATCCTGCGCAATCCAGTGTTAATCTACATTGTCCACAATCTTAGCCAATTATATCAATAATAAGCAGCAGATTCAAACAAACAAGAGGTATTTGTCTTGATAACCTTTAAAACCACTAAAGTTGCCATTGCAGTCAGTGTGGATCAAGATCAGCCTGTACATAGCGTGCAGTCTTATCTTTGATATCTGCACTGTCGGTTTTGCTGAGACATTCTGGTCAAATGCGACCTTTAACCTTTTCCTGAACACAATCCCGTGTTTTGACGACCTTGAACAGAGAGGCCTCTGAAAACATTATTGGAATAAAAGAAAATTCTAGTAACCAACATTTCTCACAATGTTTTCTACTCTTCCAAAGCCAAATTCATTCGCTTGAGTCACATTTAATTTGCTGCCTGAAAATGTTTTTAACTTTGACACTTCTAAAATTTTGTCATTCGGTAAAAAGTCAATTGCAATTATTTGGATCTTATTTCTAGACTCAAAATATCCGGCGAGTTTATTCGTCGCTTTATATTATTGGTTAACTCTTTACCAAACGACAACATTTTGGATGTTTCCAAATTGAAAGCATTTGCAGACGACAAAATAAATGTGACTCAAAAACTGAAATTTGTTTTGGGAAAGGTAGAAAACATTTTGGGAAAAGGAGAAAATGCTGGTTACCAGCATTTTCTCCTTTTCCCAGAATGTTTTCAAAAGGCTTCTTCCCAAGGGTCGTTAAAAGTCGGGATTGTGTGGTAAAGGGTTTAAGACTGATAAACGATAAAAATTTAGATTTTACCAGACTGAAAGCATTTGCAGACGACAAATTAAATCAAGTGTAGCTCAAAAGACTGTGTCACCTTTGAAATGACAGAAAACAATGTGGGAAAAGGAGAAAATGCTGGTGCATTTTCTCCTCTTCCCACAATGTTTTCAAAAGCTTCCTTCCTCGGGGGTCGTTAACAGACGGGATTGTGTGGAAAAAGGTTAAATTGAAACTATTCTCCTTTCTGAAACATATGTCCCCCACGTGTAGCACTATCGTACGTATAACAAACTCTTCAAAAAAAATAAGATTTTTTTGTAAGCAAATCAGATTGATCGGTAACACAAATTTGACACACGAAATGCCAAAAGTAAACAGTCTTAAACGCTCTTTTTTCTTCTCTATAAATGTATTATTTACAATAAAAACAAATCAACAAAAATTTAAGCCGTCTGCCAACTTCATTTCCCGCTAGCAGACGAGTGTAAGTTTCATGCTTTATCTACCAGTTCATATAATCCCGCGGTGACACTAATCCGCACTTCCGCTAGGAGCGCTGTCCGAATTGTCTTCATTTTCGTGGCACGTGGGGTCATTCTTGTTCGTCTGCGGCGGAAACTCACGCGCAAGATTTTGTGTCTGTTGGTGTAACGAGGCTAGATGACTATTTACAAAGGACTGCTGAAAACTATGATGTAAGTGTCTAAGGTTATGCTGTAACTGTTGTAGATTTCCGTGTGAGAAATCTAGAGGTTTGTTCAGAATATCGTCTATACCAAACGAACGAATGGGTGGCCCGGGGTTTGGTAACGTTGGTAACGGTTTGGGCATGGATAAGTTCAAAGCCCAGGGTTGTGGTAGAAATGCTGCGTCGTGGCTGGTCGACTGTGGTTCCCGATTTTGCCGGCCATATAGTCAGGTGGGCGATATCTGAGGCGGAGTGTGGGCCGGCAGGGAGAGCGGGGACGTGACGTCATGTTCGTCATCGCGTTCGATATCGATTTTTTCGTCATCGTCATCATCATCGAAGGATTTGTTATCCAGATCGATATCATCGAAGTCCGTGGACGAGTCCTGATCGGGCGATCGTGATTGGTACTGATCAATTTTATCCCCGCCTTGTTGGTTGTTCAGCCTGAAAATAGACAAAACACACAAGTTATCCAAATGTTTCTTAGATGACATTGAAGTTTCTTCAACTGAGGCAACAGACTACTTATTGCATACGACTTGCATACGACAGTTCTTTTTTGTTCGTTTGTTTCCATGTGATTATTTCTGAAATCATTCAGGCTAAGGGGAGAAATTGCTCGTCACGAGCAATTTCTCCATTAGCCTGAATGATCTCAAAATTAATCATTAGCAAGAATTATTTTAGATGAATTCACACACTAAACCTTAAAGACCCAGATGTAAATAAAGCGGATGTAAAAACGCATCTGACTTAAAAATCACACCTTTTAAAAGCAAAGAAATTACTCTGAAGATGACAATCTGTTTTTGCACCATCGGTCCAAGTGTTAGTCGCAGGCAGAAAAAAAAAAGAATTCTAAAATAAGGTAAAAAGTAAACAAAAAATAGAGCAACGTGGCAACTTTTGACCTACTTTTCAAATTCCTTTTTTCTACCCGCAACTAACACTTGGGCCTACCTGAAAATGACAGATTGTCACTCTCAACAATTTTCACCATTTTTTTTTTTTTTTAAGGCATGAGTTAAATTTTGACGCAGTTTAACAGCACTGTTCATTTTTGACAGCTATTGGGGTTTTGGGTAAGCTTGGGAAAAGATGAGCTTTGTGCAAGATGATACTCCCATCTGAAAGTACATCAGCTGGCCAGAGAGTTTGAAATGATCGACTGGAAACCGGCAGATAATGCTGTCAATCTCACCCCCACTCCAAATGAAATATAAAACTGTAAAACCATGTCTTTGAAGGAGAAGAACAGGAATTATATATGAGCCATGCTCTGGCCAGTGGGATATACATGTAACGCATCTCCGTGATGCATGATACCAAGCATGTCATCACATAATTATGGATCCACAAAATCCATTTTGTAGAACAAGCGACTGAATCATGGGCTACATTGGTCATTTGACATGCAGAAAAATTCACTAGAAGCAAAAAGTTTCGATCTAGGTCAGCCTGCGCGGACTGCGCAGGCTGACCTAGGTCGATACTTTTTGCAGATGCGTTAAACCCCCTTTTAACAAAGAGCATAGCTTATGTATCAAATTATTGTTATTATCATTATTGTTATTATTATTATTATTGTTGTTGTTGTTGTTGTTGTTGTACTCATATGTAATAATGTTCGCTGTAACAGTAAACAACTGTCCCTGAGGACATAACGAGACGACTGAATCAAGCGATCTGGGGACGACAAGTAGTAAACATGTCGTCAAATATTTTTGGGGCAGCATTGATCAGACATCTTTGACACGAATATGTTTAATTTAGAAGCGAGACCAATTATTCAACTTCATTTCAAACGCGGCGTAGGTATCCTTCTATGTAAACATACCTTTTAACCTTATCGATTTACCGGAGAGACAAAATTTTGAGGCTGTCTGAATAGAAAGCATTTGCACGTTGGAATTTATCTGTGAAAGGGAAGAAAACTTTGTCGGAAAAAGGAGAAAAAGGCTGGTAACTAGCATTTTCTCTTTTACCCACAATGTTTTCAAAATCCTTCATCACCAAGGTCGTTATACCATTGGATTGTTTTGGTAAACGTTTAAAATGCTAAATAAATAAAGTGAAAATTTACAGCGAATAGGAAAAAAAAAAACAGTTCTGTAAAAAACAGAGTCTCTTTAAAGCATTTTGCAAAAGAAGAAATTGCTGGTAACCAGCATTTTGTCCTTTACCCACAATGTGTTAACAGCTTCCATCTCAAGGGTCGTTAACTCTACCGCACAATGTTGCTTTTTCACGACCCTGGGAAAGAAGTCTTTTGAAAACATTGTGGGGAAAGGAGAAAATGCTGATAACCAGCATTTTCTCCTTTTTCCCACAATGTTTTCTACCCTACCAAGAGAAAATTGCACCATTTGAGCCACATTGAAATTGTCGTCTGCAAATGCTTTCAATTTGGCTAAAATTTGTCGTCTGGTTAAGGGTTAAATCATGAAATCGTCTGCTAAAGGGTTAGAGTCCAAAGTAAATAATATAAAAATTTACAGCGAATAGAAAAAAAAAAACCAAAATAGTAGTGTTGCGAATTAAGATTCTAGAAACATTGTGCGTGAAGAAGAATATGTTGGTAATCAACATTTTCTCCTTCACATACAATGTTTTTCAAAAGCCTTCATCTCAAGGGTCGTTAATCATGAAATTCTTTGGTGAAGGGGCTAAACTGCTAAATAAATAATATGAAAATTTACAGCGAGTAGGAAAAGTAGTGTTGTATTGCGAGCTAAAATTCTTTAAAACATTGTGCGAGAAGGAAAAATTGCTGGTCACCAGCATTTTCTCCTTTTTAACCCTTTCCCAAACGACAAATTTTGGACTGGTCCAAATTAAAAGAGTTTGCAGACGACAATTTTAAATTTGATGAAAATGGCAGAAAGGTCTCAAAAAGGGTAGAAAACACTGTGGGAAAAGGAGAAATTGCTCGTTACGAGCAATTTCTCCTTTTCCCACAGTGTTTTCAAAAGACTTGTACTGCAGACACGAGAAAACCAGGGCTTGTTTGGGAAAGGGTTAAACAATGTTTTCAAAAGCTTTCTTCTTCATGGTCGTTTAACCACAGGATTATTTGGTAAAGGGTTAGAGAGGAAACGAGAGGCAGTAGGTCAAGATCAGACTGTCTAACATTTCGTTCCGATCTTGGGTCTACACTGTTCGCAAACACAACTGAAACAGTTTATGGCAGCGAAATGGGTTAACAGTTTTCATTCAAAATGAGTCACTCGATAGAAATTTCCTTTTTCTATTGAATTTGTCGGTTCGTATTCGATTTCATTCCTGTCAATTTCTTTTTATTTACCCTTATTTGTTAGACCTCATTAATGCCTTGTCTGTTTCATATGAGTCATCATGGCTCTGTAAAAAAGGGGCTTCATGCATCTAGGAAAAGTATCAACCCAGGTCAGCCTGCGCATTCCGCGCAGGCTGACCTGGGCCGAAACCTTTTGCTTTTGGTCAATTTTCTGCATGTCAAAGGACCAGTCTACCTCTTGATCTACTCGGTTGTTAGACAAAATGGTCTTTATGGATCCATCCTCGTATGATGGCTTGCATGGTATAATGCATCACTGAGGTGTATCAAGCCCCCTTTTGCCAGAGTACGGCTCATTTTCAATTGCAAAATTTGTCGACTTAGATTAGACACCGCACCTCATCCGTTCCCACATTATTTGCCATAGATTTGTCAGCAGCAATAGGCTAGATGTATCGGTAGCAACGGAAAATCATGTGACATAAGGATTCGTCGGATTTAGGGAAAACTTTTATCATTCAGGTTTTGGACAAAATAAGATAAAAAAAAAAGTTTGATATAATCTCTCATTTTTTCTCCCGATTCCAATATGACTTCTTCATTTGTTAATGTAGATAGAGAAATTTGTGCCCGGGACAAACCCTTGGAATAAACGATAGTTGTACTCTTCCAAACTACATGAGATTAGTGCATCTTTCATTCAGCCGAATCACATTTTTCGACGAGATAGATAGATAGTTAGATAGATAGATAGTAGACAGACAGATAGCTAGATAGATAGATAGATTATTCAGATTTGTACATAATTACAATATACAGTCATAATACACACACAAATATTGAAATAAAAATAAATCAAAAGTCTATCTCAAAAAAGATGACTCCAGCAATTTTCTCAGTAAATGTAAACTAAATTGCATAATACAGTAAGACTTGTGAATGCACTTTATGAGTAAATTAATCAAAAGCGATTAAGACATTCTTTCTATCAACGCTTGCGTTGCGTACAACGCAAGGTCAAACAAATTCACTTTGATTAGAAAATAGATTTCAATGCATTTCTAGTTTTGAGAGAGAGAGGTTGAGACGCTTTCAGTGACGTTTAAACAATATAGCAGTTGTTGCTATAATTTACAGAGCAAAAAATATTTCAGTGGATCTTAGTGGTCTGATATATATGAGCTAAATTAATTAATCTCTTTACCAAACGACAAAACTTTAGACTATTCCAAACTGAAAGCATTTGCAGACCAGAAAATAAATGTGACTAAAAAATTGAAATTTGTTTTTAGAAGGAAAGAAAACATTGTGGGAAAAGGAGAAAATGCTGGTAACCAGCATTTTCTCCTTTTCCCACAATGTTTTCAAAAGGCCTCTTCCTCAGGGTCGTTAAAACTCGGGGTTGTGTGGTAAAGGGTCAACTGTGATTGTTTGTCTAGAACATGTTTTGTAACAGAATCGCTATGGAATGAACATTTCTGTTTCATTACTAGTATTCTGCAGTTAGGGTATTTCTCACGAAAGATTTTTATTTGGGTGTTGACAACGATGGAGAGGACTTAGAAATTAATAGTTAAAGCGAAATGAAATGAGAAAATATAGAAATGAATAAAGCGAGAGAGAGACAGAGAGAGAAAAAAAGAAACAAAGAAAGAAAGAAAGAAAGACAAACATATTGATGTAAACACCAAACCACTGCAATAACATACAAAGTGGGATTAAGACACTCAGAATGAAGCCACAGTTTTTCTTAAACAATACTTAACCCTTCAAGCTCAAAAGAAATTAAAAAAAAAAAATGTAGACACGTTACAGACTGGAAAAAACGGTGTAAAAACTTGCATTTAGAAGGCGACTTTTACTTTTTTTTTCTGGACAGCGGCCAATGTAGAATAAGATCAGACTGCACATGTGTGCAGTCTGATCTTAATCTACAATGGCCGCAAAAACGTTTTTAAATCTGGTCATTGTTAAGGGTTGAAATATCAACATTGCTGTCTTATATTAAGTCACAGTATTACACCCCAATGTTTTCTCTACTTATTTATTATGATACCGGACCAATACATTTTAAAAACATTATAAAACAACAATTTGGAATAATAATGATATAGACCACGGGTTAATCGCATTTAGCCGATATATTAGATATACATTTCTTAAGTAAAAACTTAACCAGGTGTAAAAATGTAAGTAATAAATACATTAAATAAACACTTAAGCTTAAATGCCTATGATTAAGATAAGACATCGGAATTGCTGCGCTGGCAAAATTGGGCGATACACTGTTTTTTTTTTTTTTTTCTTATCAAATAAACAAATAAATGATTAGTTAAAAAAATGAAATAAAAGACAGGGAGGGAGGAAGAAAGAAAGAAAGAAAGAACAGAAAGAAAGAAAGAAAGAATAGTGCGTTTAGAGCTGTCTTTTGAATAATGATATCATTATCCATAGAAATTGGAAGGAAATATCAAAGTACTTAAAGTACTAATAGACTTTACAGACAAAAAGAAAAACAGTGATCGTTATCAACTTTCTTCGCCAACGTCTCTTGCTCTTTACTTCCTGAAACAAAGCAGCAGTCAGTTCTTTCTTTCTTAAAAAAATACTGGTGTAGATTTGCAATGATGCAGCAACAGCACAAATTTGCTCGCAACAAGCAATTTCTTCTTTTACCAATATTTTTTTTTCTTCTGCAAGATGGCAACAGCTGTCAGCAGAGAGAAACAAAGTAATGAAAAGTTTTAAAAAGCTGACTGCGGTCTAAAGATTTGCATTCACATGCATTTTTTGTATACACAAGGTACATGTATATATAATCTAATATCCACTTCTTTTACAATGTCATGAGCCTTCCCTCACCGATCTGACAGTGTTTTTTAAAGCGATCTACTCGAAACAATAAATATCATACAAGCAAAAGTAATGTGTTTAAAACCAATAATTATAACATTACCACAAAGTTTCCTTCTGTCCCCGAAATACAAGACAGTAAAAAAGAAACTCTTGAGGTGGAGAGAGGTTGGAGCCAGTAAATGTTTATTTTCAACGCCGAAAGTGTTTACTTTGACAAAATCCTTTCACATTTCGAGGTATAATGACAGAATGTTGTCTAACCACGGTCTCATAAAACCCATCACCACTCTGGCTATTTTTAGACGTGCCAAAAAAAAAAACTAGTACAAGTGACATATAGCAAAATATATTTTAGGAAAGGAAAATATTTGTTTATAATCGTTTGAAAGTAATCTTTAATCGAGCCATTGCTCCTTTTCGGATATATCTTTTCGATTTGAACATGTCTAACATTCTGTTGTGTGTAAAAAAAAAATGAAATGCAATCAGGTAAAAATTAAAAACTATATGTGTGGTAATGGGTTAAACCTGTTAAATAAATTTAAGTCTTGCAGTCTTCGCTAGCAAAAGGTGACGATCACTACCTTTCTCTCCTCACACACAATAGAATCTTAGACATGTTCAAATCGAAAATGTTTACAGTCGACAATTCCAATATGACTCAAATGATAAATCTGTCGTCGATAGGATAGAAAATGTTTTGACATAAATAGAAAATGCTTGTTATCAGCATTTTCTCCTTTTTCTACAATGTTTTCTAAAACCTACTTTCTTAAGGTGGCTAAAACGGGATTGTGTGGTGAAGGACGAAAATTTACATAAGGGAAAAGTCCAAATGCAAGATTATCTCTTCCAACGCTGTTTTTGATACTTAAAATCTAAGCATACTGAATAGGTGCATGCGTAAAAATCACGTTTTATACAGTCTAATCTTATCCTCCACTGTCCGCTTAAAAACAAAACAAAACAAAACAAAACGTATAAAAAGTGATCATAGCATTGTAAGCGGCTAATCGTTTTGAACTACATGTAATTATAAATTCATATCAATATCAAATCAATCGGTATTTTTTTACATAGCTTCGTGAATGAAGACGCCACGTTTTCTCGTTGATTTGAATAGTTTACGGCGGCTGCTATAGTTTAAAAAAAAAACTGCATCAGTAAAGTTATAGTTATATCCATTTGTTATCTTTTGCACGGTATGTAATAGTTATACTCGTCTTGGTTGAAAAATATAATATGACGATAAATATGATTGAATGTTTTAAGTGTGTGTATAACAGAGAAAAATAAAAGAAATAGTGAGGCTGTATTATACCATTGCACACACACACACACACACACACACACACAAAAAACTGACAAAAAGAACATTGGTATAAATGTAAGCAAAATGCAACAGAATTATAGTGACTATAATAATGACAATAATAATAATGAAGCGGTAAAAATAAAGAAAAAGAGAAAAATAAATGGTAATAATAATAATGATTTGTACACATTCACAATTTTCTGCCATATACCAAATTTACAGCATTCTCAAAACAAATAATTCTGAATGACATATTATAAATACAAATCATCATTATAAAAATCCTTCAGAATAATGAAAAGAAAGTGATACAATACCAAATTTTCGAAACTATTTCACCGGAGGTCAAGGGACAATCTACTTGGAGATGTCTCAATAACATATCACGATGTCACTAAGTGTTTTTAATCTTTTCTGCACATATTAACTCTATTTAAACGACTCTACATTTAGGATAGTTGCATAAAAAAAAAAAAAACTTCTTCGATAATTACTACTAAAACAGATAACATTTGAAAATACATTAGAAATAGAAAAAAAAATGCTTGTTTCTCGTTCTGCTGAAATGTTTTTGACAGCCATGTAAGTTATATACGTACTAAATGAGTACATGCAATTAAAAGTTAAAGGTATGCCACTTCTTGTTCAAGTATGATGAATTCAACGATTTAAATAACGATATTCTTTTGAAATGAAAGAATTTTGAAAAATTCTGTTTACATAAGATTTCATTCATTCAAAAGTTAATATGGTTTTTGCTGTATAAAATATATAGTTTTTCCCTTGTGTACAGGTAAGTTAGGAGGATTTTTAGTTTTATATAGTTTTATACAGTTTTGGCTATAGATTTTTAAATAAACTATTATTAGAAGCGAACGAAAGATTGCTCTGACATTTCTCCGAATATAAAGTATTTTTCATGCTCACAGAAAATCATTGTAATCTACATTCTGTACGTTTATATTTCGAAATATTGAAATCTAAAAAAAAAAAAAAAAAGGAAAAAATCTACAATTAGAAATTTTAATGACAAATCTCAATGAAAATAAAAAAAAAACTTGGAAGACAATATGTGTATATAAATAAAAAAAAAAAAGTAATAAGATAGGTGCAAACCAGGGAAAGAATTTAGTTCAACCATCATTGTTCATGGATTATCAATTTATGACAATGCATATAATTAACATCTTTAAGATCATTTTCTTTTATCAAAATGAATATTTCTCTCATAGAGACGAGCAGCAATGACAACCACTTAAAGCGGCATGAGCAGTTCTAATGGTTCATTAGAGCAAGTAAAAGTGGTGCGGCATTTCTGCATTCCCATGATGTGTTTGTGGTTAGTGTAACCAGATAAAACCATTGACTGCATCTTTAACAAAGCGATTTCTCTGAACATGTAGAGAAAGAAGTAGGGACAAAACTATATAGAGCTATCAAACTATATTTTATTCAAGGTAGACTTGTGGTAAATCATTATTAAATTACTTTATCCTCACACAAATTGACAGCGGAGTTACAAGCATGAGACAATAAAAGGCATAGCGTATATTTAGCTACTTTGGCTGGGATACTGAGCATTTTCTGAAGTCCATGGATAATGTTTTCTCTCTCCTTGAACTCTTCAAAACTCTTCTAAAAAGCCGATAAGGAGAAAATATCTTAAAGATATGTAACGACAAGACATCAAACATGTAGGTCGTAAAATAGCAAGGGGACATTTACCCAATATTTCTTTTCTCGTTTTAGAGCTAACAGATAAAATATAAAAAAAACATCCAAACATACACAAAATAGTCATTTCGGCTGAAGTAAATGTTACACTAAAGAGCGATCTTTCAGCTGTTAGGAACATAAAGTAAACCCTGAAAGGTACATGTACTTAACCATTAGCATGCCGAGAACGACATTAGGTGAGTTTCGCTTTCTTTTGTCAAAGAAATGTTTCCTACCAAAAGAGCAATAAATGTTCATTTCTACACACAAAAAATACAAACTTTTGATTTGTCTACCATCCAAGGGTCGAGCCTGACTTCAGAAAAATTGTTAATGAGGTGAAAAGAGAACAGAAGACGACAGCACGGTGCTGAAAGCTAGTAAGAAACATAAAATTTAACAGAAAAAAATATTTTTTGCATGTACTTTGTCATGCGCAAAATACGTCGTGAAGTTTGTAACAGGAAACAGCACGTTTGAAAAGAGAAAGGAAATTAAGAGAACATGGGTAGGGAAAAATATTATTTCCAAGTATCAACTTGATAAAGAAAACGCAGCTGGGAGACAAGAATTATTTTGTCAGGCACACTCAAAGGAGAACAGCTCTACCTTCTCTCTAAATCCATTTCGACAGCTCGTCTTCATGGATCCTGCGTTTCGGGGCAAATTACCGTCTTTTCACCGCCTCAACATCTCCTTGTCCCTACACTGCTCGAGCCGTCATGCGCCTTTATACATACAACGAAGTAAGGCTTTTAAAAATCAACAGAAATAGTTTTATTTATTTTTCGTTCTATGATACATTCCACGACACATTTTAAACAGTATATCAATACAAATTGGCGTGTTTATTTCGTGAATTTATGTTTTCTAATGCATGTTTCCAAGCAAAAGATGTCTTTTTGAAAGTAAAGCGTTCATTTATTTCCTATACAAGATAATAACTAGTATAATAGTGATCAATGTCACTCCGGCGCATCATCCCCATCTTATAGCTTATTCAAGAAGAAAACTAGACCAGATTTGCAAGCGTCCAAATTAGCTTACGCTAACATTATTACAAGGTGAGCAGTATGGGTGATACGGCTGAGAGAGAAGACAGAAATTGTAATGACATCTCAATGTAGATGAGTGACAATAGTTTTACAAAAAAGGCCAGGAAATGAATTGGAATCGAGACCTCGAGTTTAATGGTGGACAAATTTAATCTCCGCCGACGACACAGACCGGATACAGCTGATTATGTCATTTCGTTTGGCAGCAAGAAAAGACTTAACGGGCACTTTCTTCGACGCAAAAATTGTTTAGACAAAGATTTAGGAGGCCAATGATAAGTGAACCAAATTCTGCAGGTACTCCTAGCACCTAGCGCGACTAGTTAAAGTGCAGAACAATATTCGGGAGCATGCCACCATAAATTTTGACCTTCTCGCTTTACACTTTCATTATTTTCTTAATGTATGGCAAAAAGTCTGAAGCTAGGTCATTTAACTCAAAGTATTTGACAAGCTGCTGTATACATATAGCTGAACCCCCTCTCCCTTCCTTGCCCCATGTTCGTTTTGATAATTTCACAAATTATGTATTAATACTCACACAAAGCAAAGAATGAAACCGCCGGATATCTTGTGGGGGGGGGGGGGGGAGGGGGGATGTAACTGCATGATTAGAAAACAATAAAATTTGCTTGCACATAACTTTTTGTGTTACCATGTTGTACGTGGAAGATTGTTATTCTATTGTTGCAATATACATTTGTTTTGTTCGTCTAATCAACATCAAATATGTCAATATATATAGCACTGTAACCTATTCAGAAGACCATTTGTATTTTTAGTGATGAAAAATTAAGCTCTTATTGAGCATTATTGCAATTTCTCGAGTCCCTAGCAAAGACAGTGGTTAAAGTTCAGCCTGTACCAATCTTGCTTTGCTTTCCTCGAGTTCCAAGTATTTTTTTTCTAAACTTAAATATAAACATTTCGAATAAAAAAGTCGAGGCTAAACAACGGTCGGTTTTATTTGATATTCAACTGTTCATAATTAAGTTTGATTTTAAAGACAGTTCTGCTGTATCAGGAAGTAAGTGGATTAAGTCGAACTCTTTTATGCATTGAAAACAAAAAAGCCACACTAACAAAGGCCTACATTCTATGACACGTTCTACCAGCATTTTTTTTTTCAAAGGTAGCCCTATTCTTGTTTATAACCTTTAGAAATTTTTAGAATGTTTATATGCGAGTCGATTCTGACGTTAACTACCACATTTTTCTCATAACCCGGTCCATATCGCACAGCAAAAACAAATCCATTGACATGATACGGATTCCCCTCGCTAGTCCCTGATAAAATTTATCAACTTTTCACACGTGCTATATTCAATAAGGGTGCTTAAGATAGCCGTAAGCTCTCTATCAATTTGTTGATTGTTTTACATGATCTCTCTGACACCAATAGAGATAGCCGGATAGCAAATAAGCATATCATTCGCATTCTTTAATCACCCCACTACTCTTCGACCACTTAACCCATTTCATGGTAAATCATCTGACCTGTTTCTGTGGGTGATTAGGTGATTACGTTTGAATTCTATAGAAATATGTTTTTGTTCGAAAAAAGTTTTAAAAGTTTGTTGAAAAAACTTGCCAGAATATACTGCTCTATCAGTTCTGTAACCTGTTTAAAAAAAATAATTTAGAGCATTTTAGTAGGTTCTAAGTACTCTTTCTTTCGTAATTAATCAATGTATTAAAGTGGAGAAGCCTCTACAAATATCGTTCTTTTTTCAGCCATGTAAGGGTCGAGAGTTGTTCCTACAAATTCTTGACATGTGCAGTTTCATGCACTATTTTTTTGCACTGTTACCTTGGCTGACTGTTAAAGTTAATTCTTTTTTTTAAGGATGACAATGAATTCTTGTCCATGATTATAAAAAATATATTTTCTAAATATATTCAAATATTTTGCATTTCAGGGAAGTGAATTTATTGCTGAAAATTTCCTATACTCATGATTTATTTAAACTGTGGATAAATATCGAAGACTACAAAATCGTCACCTGTTTTACTCCATGTCAATTTCAGAACATTGTCAATGAAAAAAAAAAGAAACCCAAATTGAAGATGGTAGTATCGGGATACAATCCATGGTTTAAGGAATGCCTATATGTTAAATATGAATACTATGACACAAGAAGGTGCAGCTAGGTGAGAATAGAGATGGACAGGTGTATAATACAAACATATTTACAATAGAATGGTTTTCCCTTATCTAGTAAATACAACTAATCCGACGGATCACTCGGTCCTCTCTGAACAGGTGGACTATTTCAGATTTTTCAAACCCTTACGAGGAGATAATATTTTATGTTTTTCTTTAACGAATAAAAAATATTATTAAAATATCTCAAATATTTTGTCACGTATTCACCTGGGAAATGTTAAATAAATTAAAGAAATAGCATCACGTTTTTCTAAATGAGTATTTTTCTGTCGAGATTTATTCTAAAAGTTTTTTTTCCCCACAGGCTATCTTAGTGCAAATTTCGAAGAGAAAAGGACAATAAAAATGTAGACCTACAAGAAAAGCGTTTTACTGATAGAGAAAGTGTATATAGACTAATATTGTAAATGGCAACAACTAAATAGCTTTAGTTCTTATTGAAATAAATCATCTTTTGTCTATTCTTCTTCTCGGCTAATAAGTGGAATAATGAACGCTATCTTTATTCGAAATGACAGTATATTCGTGACAGTGCCTTTGATACCTTCATGGCGATACAGATATGCTGAAATGAAGATGATATTGCTACTTTCTATCTTTGAAAGTTTTCAGTCATACGGTTGTCTCTAAAGAATTGTGCCATGCTCTGTGAAAAAAAAGATGGCTAAACGTATCTGCAATGATCAACCAAGGTCAGCCTATGCAATCCGCGCAGGCCGACCTGGGCAGAACTTAACCCTTTCCCAAACAAGCCCTGGTTTTCACGTGTCTGCAGTACAAGTCTTTTGAAAACACTGTGGGAAAAGGAGAAATTGCTCGTAACGAGCAATTTCTCCTTTTCCCACAGTGTTTTCTACCCTTTTTGAGAACTTGCTGCCATTTTCATCAAATTTAAAATTGTCGTCTGCAAACTCTTTCAATTTGGACCAGTCTAAAATTTGTCGTTTGGGAAAGGGTTAATGTACATGTAATTAACATAGTACATACAAGTGGGAAAATACGCGGATGTAACACAACTATGAAGTTGTAACTGCTACGTCTTTTTCAACGGACTTAGAAAGGGTTGTTTGTATTCATTTGGTATGAAAAAAAATGTTGTCTGCAGGCGTTAATGTATTAACCGAAAGAAAGGTTTTTTCATTTTCATGCTGTATTCAGCAGAGTAAACTGTAAAATGCATTTTATTTTCTGAAATAGAGATACATACAACTTACTATCAGAATTCCAGATAGAGGGAGTGATTTTGATTTTAAAATTGAAAATATCAGTTATTCTCCACTAAACCCTATGTTATGGGTACTCATTAGAATTGTCTCATCGAGACGATTCTAATGAGTACCCACAACATAGGGTTTCGAAGAGAAATAATGGATTTAGAATACCATCACTCCCTCTTATCTGGAGCTCTGTACTATTAATAAATGTTGATTTTCAATTTGTAACAAAATGAGAATAGATATAAAGTATTAAGCCCTTGAGGGGAAATGAAATGAGTGGTGCTCTGTGAAAAGGTAGTTTAATGCACCTTCGAAAAGTATCAACTCATAGCAGCCTGTGCGGAATGCGCAGGCTGACCATAGCCGAATTTTTTTGCAGTTGGTAAATTTTCCGCAAAGGACCATTCTGCGTCACGATTCACGGGTTTTAAACAAATTGAATCCATCTTATGCAACGACTTTCTCGGTACGACGCATTACAAAGTTACATGAAACACTGTTTTTTCCCAGATCATCAATATAATACAAACTTCAAGATTCTCTGTCATCCAGGGATACATATATCACGACAAAGGAAGTGTATTTACGGTAACCGGCGTAATGACTTAAATGGCAGATGGCGTAGATACATGAACCAAGTGTACATTCAGTATTCTAATCTGTCAGCAAATGCTACCTATGTGGCATGTGGCACTGAAAGGTTAATATTTAAGAATGCCAAGTAATTGCAATAAACGTTTCAGTCATTTTTTGAAAAAGGGACGGGGGTTACAATTTTAGGCACCAGAACACGTGACGATTTTAGGTTCTATGACGTTCTTTGTGGCTTGATCTTTCTGTACTTAGTTAGGACAACCAAACTGAACTGAATAGCACCCTCAGATGTTTTTTTCTCGTCTGAAAGCAGACGACATTTTAAACTATAGCAAAAAAAAAAAGAGAAATTGCTAGTAATTCATGTATAAAACCCTTACCCTATTTTAACCGTTCCCTTAGAAAGAACGCCTTTGAAACTACATGTTTCCCAGCCTTTCAAAGACATATCTAATCATTTCAGTCACAGTTATATCGTCGTCTTCAAACGCTTCCAATTTCGACTAGTATAGAATTTTGACGTCTAGTAAGGGGCGGAATTGTGTTGACTACCCCTGTTTCAGATGGATGTTCTCAGATTCTTCTGCTGCAAGGTTGGTTCAGATGGTAATGTGGCACTTTAAGGGTCATGCAAGTTGAACAGAGAACAATGTTTCATTTGAATCTAGTCAGACAGACGCTCAGGCGCAGGTTAAGTTGTCACTTTATAACTTTTCTATTTATGGTTATGTTCACCGTAGCTCTTTACATCTTACTCTATTACCATAAGTACTAAATTGCGTACAACTAGATAACATTTCTTATAAGACAATTTTTAGGAAAGGAAAATCTGCATTTCCTGAATCGTACGAAAATTGTGGAAAACCGGAAGTTGCTTATTTCAGTTAAATTCATATATTTGCCTGCATCCCCTTTATGTTTGCAAAAGGTGTCGACAGCAAGGACTTCAAACGTCGTATTTGTGCGTTTATTTGGGCCTACTGGGTACTTGGAGAAAGTCAGCTACATGAAATTAAGACGCTAGAAAAAAAATTGGCCGAAAGAAAGATTTCTCTTTATTACTCATCAGCAATTTCTCTGTAAGTCATAATGTTTTTAAATCTTATAGAAGGCGACAAAATTCTAGACCCGTCCATATTGAAAGCATTCGCTGGCAACAAATTTTATTCACGGTATCAAAAATGATGTGTTTTGCCTTTGAGTTGAAAACATTGTAGAAAAAGCAGAAAATGCTGGTTGGCAGCATTTTCTGCTTTTTCTACAAAGTTTTCAAAAGCCTGCATCTTCAGGGTCATTTAAACTCAGGAACATTTGGTAAGAGGTAAAAAATTACCAATCGATGACGAGTTGAAACAGCTATTGATTTCGTTCAACTTTGTAATTTCTTAAACAAATATAAAACTCGCGTATAAGTCGAACTTTTGTATCAAAAGCTTGAATAAAATGTTAGACGTTTTGTTATGTGTTTGATTATATTCTTATAGAAAATCGGACCGGGCGACATGCAATAGTCTGAATTTGTTATAATTTTTTATGGGTTTGACATTTTGTATTACTTCTATTTGTATGTTGTAATATTTTATTATGTATATTCGAACTACGTCAATTGCTAAATATTACATGTGAATGCTGAAATATTACAAATACATCCGCACAACCAGTGGGAATAAACACTGTTAAAACTTGAAAGTGTGTAGAATGGCTCAGAATTTGGTCGGCTGTGTAAACATAGATAAATTACCAATATATATATTGTGTAAGGGATAGAGAAACTCGAGGGATTTGTTCTCATTTGAAACCGGAAATGACAACAGTGATTTCTTTGAAGGCTGCCACAACTGAAATGCATTTTCTATCCCTCGTAATATGTGCAACCGTGCGGCCATCAGGGGCAACCTTTTGCATTAAGATAAGAGAATGATTATAGTTTCATGAAATAAAGATGAAATAGGTTAAAAAATGGCTGGAAATAAAGATGAAATTGGTTTTAAAAAAATGGCTGAAAACGACTATGGATGTATCTTTAAGAATCAAACTATTCACTGAACCTAGAACAGAGAGTAACTTATGTGTACGAAAATATCGAATTGATTACCTGTACAAATAAAATAATGTATGCAGGAGACGACTTTATGAAAAACAGCCCTGTAAAACGTTGATGAACAACATAAATTGAGCCATGCTCTGGCAACAGGGGGCTTAATGCATCTCCGTGATACATAATACCAAGAAAGTCATCACATGATCATGGATCCACAAAGCCCATTTTTCTAACAATCGACTGAATCATGAGGTAGACTGGTCCTTTGACATACAGAAAATTGATCAATGGCGAAAAGTTTTGGCCTAGGTCAGTCTGCGCGATACTTTTCGCAGCTACATTAAGCACTCTTTTCACAGAGTGTGGCTCATTTAGATATAGTATTAGAGCACGTGTAAAACACTTTGGGGGAAAAAAGCTTGTGACGATTATTTCTTTCATGCTTTCGAAGGTGCTCAGCAGCAAAGAAAAATTCTGCAGGTGGTAATGCATTTAAATATTTTTTTACCGCTGATAACTTCAGTATGAAATTTCGGCGAGTGCGAAAAGTTATAACCCTTTTCCGTCAAGGCGTAACGTGCAATATCTCTACACTGATATGTAAATGGAAATACTAGTATTCAGAAGGGTTTGGAAGCCCATTGGTGGCTGAAACACTTGTTTAACATACAAATTGGTCTGGTGAATAAGTTCAGTCAGCCTTTTCAAAGTCGAAAGAAGTTCTATTGAATTAGCTACGTATATATTCTGGCTACAATTCAAATTAAGAAGCAAGCAGTGCAGATCCAGGACCAGACAGTTTGTTCTGCGCAGTCTAATCGGCTTGATCAACGCCGTCTACAAAATGTTCCTCACCCTTTACCAAACCTCCGGTATTTGTACATATATGGTACCCGCCATGTTCTCATCTTCCCACAATGTTATTTGTCACCACTTTAAAGACAAATCTAATACGTTTGAAACACATCTAATTTGTCGTCTGAAAATATTTTTAAGTTGGACAAGTCTAAAATTTGTTAAATGGTTGAACTCGGTCTCTTTGGGACTACTTTCATTTTAATTCCAGTGTATTATTGCGCCAAAGAGCTGTACAATCCACCAGCAGTCATCGTTGATACGAAAATTCATACTGTGAAGTTTTATGAGTACCAATCCGAACAAAAATAATCTTAGCCACCGTAAAGCACGTCAGATGTCATTTGCATGTCTGAATATGCATTTTGTATGTGCTATAACTAGTGCCATTTGAACTCTTAACTCAAATCGAGAACATTTGCAGATGACAAAACAATATGTCCCAAATTGCGGACAGAAAACATTGTGGGAAAAGGAGAAAATACCGGATACCAAAACTTTCTCATCTTCCCAAAATGTTTTTGAAAGCTTTTTCCCGCAATGTTGTTAAAACTCGGGATTATGTGGTAAAGAGTTAAGTTCCTATGTTTTTTTTTTTCCCATATTTTGTGCACATAATTAACCGATCAATGTTATTTGAAAACATGCATAATGCATTTGCAAAAAGTATAGACCCATCTCAGCCTGTGCAGTCCGCGCAGGCTGACATTGCTCGAAACTTTTCGCCTTTGGTAAATTTTCTGTATGTCCAAGAGCCCTTCTTTCTTCTTCAGAATGCTCTCAGATACTACCCGAAAGTGTAGATCGTAGATCAGACTGCACATTCAGTGCAGTCCGATCTTGGGACCGCGAAATCACCTACACGGATACATGTTTTTGACCCTTTACCACACAATCCCGAATTAAAACGACACAAAGGAAAAGGACTTTTGAAAACATTGTGGGAACAGGAGAAAATGCTGGTACCAGCATTTTCTCCTTTTCCCACAATGTTTTCTAGCCTTTCAAGAAAAAAAAAAAACAAAAAAAAAAACCAAAAAAAAAAACAACAAAAAAAAAAAAAAAAACCCGGTTTGCGCGAAATTTAGTTTGTCGTCTGCAAATGCTTTCAATTTGGACCAGTCTGAAATTTTGTCGTTTGGTAAAGAGTTAAGCATTCTGTGGACTAAATCTATATGCAAAACAGGCATCTTGACCGTAAACCAGTTGTAAACGATTTGTTGTAGCTCGAAGGTAAATTTTCTATTTCTATCATTCAGGTCACCGCGATACCGAAGATGGTTAGAAAAAACTTGTAATATTTTCATATCCGACGTTACAATAATATTAAATAAATAAATATGAGCCATGCTCTGTGAAAAGGGGGCTTAATGCACCCGCGAAAAAGTATCGGCCCGGATCAGCCTGCGCAATCCGCGCAGGCTGACCAAGGCCGAAATTTTTCGCTATTGGTCGATTTTTTGTATGTCTAAGGACCAGTCTACCTCATAATTAAGTCGGTTAAAATGGATCCATAATTATGTGATGGTTTGATTAGTATCATGGATCACGGAGATAAATTAAGCCCCATTTTGCCATAGCATGGCTCATATATCTTGATATAGCGTCATAATTTCCCCCGAGGCCTGAAAATAGACTGCTATTTTTGCCATATCATCGTACATAGTCATTCATACCGTATCGCATTCCTAACTCTATTGCTTTATGCTTGTTTGAGTTACTGGATCCCGCTTGCCAATGGTATCCAAACAAGTTTTGCTTATTTAGACGTGGGTAAACAAAAATATGATGTTTATTCTGCGGAGCGATTATCCGTCTTGGCCATTATCCACTTACAACGAATAAATGTCATGGTCTTTAACTTTACTCTTGATTGCCAAAATGGAAACATAAATGTAATTGATTTGCAGCATAATGTAACTTGATTGCAACATTTTTCTTATAATGATTGATGCTTTTCTTTTTCATCGACTCGTGAACGAAAAGCATAAATCCTCTTAACGAGTAGAGACTATTTTTGAAGTGATATTTATTCAAATCTGCAAGCCGGAGTGGCGGAACAGAATAACTGTATCGATGGTAAGGGATAATATGTTATTCTTTCTTATACTGTAACAGGCGATTTCCTGTGTCTGAATGGGGCGCTAATGTAGCTTTCAACCTATTTACAAACATATGCCAACGTGTTACGACAAAAAGTAGTCCCTAAATTTCGACTGTTTATTTTAGCGAAAAATCATGCTTCAGATCTCATCAAATAAATGCATATGAATAAAAAATGTCTGCTTAGGCGTAAATTTAGATAAGAAGCATACTATTTAAGTCCAATCACAATCTACATTATTTTATTTCATGCGCAAAGGTATTGCTGCAAAAGAGACTATGGTGAATATTTCTGTTCAAATCGAGTATTCCTTTCTCATTATGCGGTCAATTAACTCTTTACCAGACGACAAAATTTTGGCCTTGTCCAAACTGAAAACATCTGCAGACGACAATTTCAATGGGGGCTCAGTTGATGCAATTTTTTTTTGATAGGGTAGAAAACATTGTGGGAAAAGGAGAAAATGCTGGTTACCAGCATTTTCTCCTTTTCCCACAATGTTTTCAAAAGGCTACTCTCCCAGGGTCGTTAAAAAGCGACATTGTGCGGTAAAGGGTTATGTATTTTTCCGGTAAACGGTGCGAAAGCGATCACGCGCTAATATACATGCATCAGCTTTACAGGCGTGTTTCCACAGAATTTTATCTCTCTTGTTGGTCCTATGGCCAACGACTTTCAACGCAAAAAAAAAAACTGACCCCTTTCGACGGCCGAAAATACAATCCATTGAAACCCAGGGAGATGTTCATTCTATAGGCTTGGCTTAACAAGCGGACAGTACAGACCCAAGATCTTACTGAGTTTGATCTATGTCGTTCGCAAAAGCCGCTAATTTCGAACATGGCGCTGACGGTATTAAAAATAAGAAAGGTTGGTACATGTATTGTGATTACTGTTATTATTCATATCAAGCGTTTTATTTTCCTGCTCTTCTTTCTCCTTTCCGGCAACTTTTTCAATGTATGTTTCTCAAAAGAAGACGCATTATCACGTGATTATAATGGCAATAAGTGAAAAGAACCGCATACAAAATACCGAAAAGCATATCTTCTTCTCATTTAACTCTCATACGTCAGAATTAATTCTTTCCGAAAGGACAAAAGTTTTAAGTCATCCAGATTGAAAGCATTTAAAGACGGGAACTTAAATATGGCCAAAATAATAGAATCTGTCTTTGAAAGGGTTGAAAACATTGTGGGAAAAAGAGAAAATGCTGGTTACCAGCATTTTCTCCTTTTCCCACAATGTTTTTCAAAAGTCTTCCTTTTCAGGCTCGTTAACACAGAGAATGTTTGGCAAACGGTTAAAAGGGTTATAATAACATTTATGGATGGCAGGGCTTACAGGTATCTATAGACAAGCGGCAGAAAAACAATCTATTCTCATATGTTGCTTCTAAAATATCTATGTAAGCAACGCTCGTGATCTCTGTTTATTTATAACACGTGGTGTTTCCGAAACTAGTCGGATCAACCAATAATCCGCTTCACTCGGTTTTGTACGGCGTAAATGTTTCCCAAAACTATCATATGCGCCTAACGAGGCGAAAAATTGCACCAATCCGTTCCATATTATGTTGTACAAGCCGGCGCCATGTTCTTTTCGACTAGGATGGATGTACCGGCTTTTTGAAAGGGCCACTGAAATATCTCTATCAGTCTATATATTCTATGTTGAATGCAAATATTAATGATACTACTACTACTACTAATAATAATAATAATACTGAAAGTAGTTTTAGAATAGCATAGTCCTCACAAATATTATTACGTATTAAAACTGAAACAGAAACACCAGCGGACCCCTTCGAGCACATGTTGTCTTTTGCCTAAGATAATAAAACGGTTTGTAGTCGGGCAGAATGTTTGTAAAATCACTGTCATTCGTTCCCAATGTTTCAAGGCCAAGTATATCGATCTGAATGTTGAATGCAATAAATCTCTAACTACCACTACTAATACCACTAGTAATAATAATAAGTTATTTTATGAGGCCTTCTATGACAGTAACTTCTGAGCATGGAACTCAAAGTCTAAAGATGTTTGCTTTGCTTTCTGTATTCCATAATATAATGCAATTAATCTCATAAGAGTTTCAAAAAAAAAAAAAAAAAAAGACTGAAAGAATTATCTATAAATTATGGCATTCTCTCTCACTCTTTTCATAAGAATATTCCTCGATCATTATTGTTTTTCACTTAACGCTTTTCTAGACGACAAAATTTTAGCCTTGTCCAAACTGAAAGCATTTGCAGACGACAATTTCAATGTGGCCTAAAGGGTGCAATTTTTCTTTGATAGGGTAGAAAACATTGTGGGAAAAGGAGAAAATGCTGGTTACCAGCATTTTCTCCTTTTTCCACAATGTTTTCAAAAGGCTTCTTTCCCGGGGTGCGTTGAAAGGCGGCATTGTGTGGTAAAGCGTTAAGATATGAGTCATGCTCTGTAAAAAGTTGGATCGATGCGCCTGCAGACAGTATCGACCTATGACAGCATGGACAGTACGAGGCAGGCTGACATGCGTCGAAACATATTGCTACTGTAATTTTCTGAGCGTCGAAGGACCATCCTACATCTTGATACAGCCGGCTTTAGACAGCTTTATGTGACGACTTGTTTGGTAAAGTCATTATAAAGATTCATTCAACCCTCTTTTTCCTTTTTCCAGAGCGCTGCTCAGCTATTGGCCGGAGGTTTGAAGTTTTAGTTGACAAGCATATCTCAAAGCTCTAGGCTCAGAGAATAAACTTGACAGGCTGAAAAAAGTATCCGAAATACAACATTTGCCTTCTAAAGTATCATTTCAATATCATTCTGCACCATGATCACGTGTTGTGTGACTAGCGTTTGGATTGGCTTCATCTTGCTTCCAGTACTTAACAATGTAGTCAGACTTAACAAAATAAAAGTGTTCAGGTATGGAGACAATTTGCCGTTTCCAATGAATGATCTCTTTTGAACATTTTAAGACAAACCATCTGGTCGGCATGGACAGATCATCTCAGCCAATAGGAGTTTAGTTTCGGAATCTAAAATTAAAATTGCAATAAAAAAAATGGTAAGTATTGTGTCTCATATATTTATGTTCAGAGACTGTATGGTTGTTCTGTTAAAGATGATACACCAGCTTATCCGTAACCTTTGTCCCCTAATCTAATTGTACTAAAATACGGATTTATAGAGAAATAACGCGAAGATGAACAGCGGAATCAATCGAATTGCGATAAAGAACGTATTCGATGGCTTAAACAAACAGTATAGGTGGCTATAATCCGCTCATGGAGGATTATGTTGATGCCACTATCAGCAAGCCATGGTAAACTGACGAAGAACACCGACATGTTCCAAGTATTGCACAACAATGGCGGCGATAACGTGATTTCGTCACAATCTTGTTCGCACCTTGGATACGAAATGTTTTTATTTCGTAATAATTTTTCTTATCAAGTAGATACACAAGATAGGGAAGCGATAATTTCGCTAAATACTTAATAAAGTACGTCGAGTTGGAGAACAAGTGCACATAATAGACCCTGGTGTTAGTAAAACCACATGACGTTAATTATTTCCCCGAAGGTTCGCACCAGAAACCCGTTAACCCTTTCATCTCCAACAGCGGTTTCAGTTACTTTTTACAGACAGTGTAGATTCAAGATCAGTAGATTCAAGATCAGACTGTACAGAAAGTGCATACTGATCTTGGATCTACGCTGTCTGATACTTTGTATGTGAGATATTCGAACCAAAAAAGTAATTTGAACAACATTTACTGCATTTCTGCAAGCTTTTGTTTAGCACTTCACGAGTTAACTCGGGGACTTTTTGCGGACAGTGTAGATCCAAGATCAGACTGCACAGAGCGTGCAGTCTGATCTTGAATCTACACTGTCCGATAACGAGATATTTTTTCACCCGAAAGATAATTTTAAAATAGCAATTTTTGGGTTTTTACTATCGGCTTGAAAGTTTCATTTGACTTAATCAGCAGGTTATGGGTAAATCCTTTTTTACTAATTGTTCCATGTGTTTGTGAGCCCAGAGAAGGCAACACGGCAAAATCAGAAAAATCAATATTTACATTTCATCCTGCAATATTTGGTACCTTTTCAAAACATATTCCATGATTCTAAGCCATTTGATTTATCGTCTATAAGTGCCTTCAGTATTGACGTGTCCAAAATTATATCATCTGACAAGGAGTTAACATTTATCCTGCTAAATAAAAGAATTTGAAACTTTCAAGCCGCTAGCAAAAGCCTAAATTTTCATATTTCAAACGTATTTTGGAGAAAAGGCATCTCTTTATCAGACAGTGTAGATCCAAGATCAGACTGCGCGTTCGGTGCAGTCTGATCTTGATCTACGCTGTCTGCAAAAGGTCAGAGAGTCGGGATTAACAGCCTGAGGGTTAAATGATTTCATTTGTCGCCCCTTTAACACATAATCCAATTCACACGCAGTTTAGCACCTCCTGCTAGATGATACATCATGTCAAAATGTGGTTAAAATGATTCATTCACTTTTTGTGTCTGTAACAGACAATTTTGGGACAGGAATTTGGCGTACCCCAAATTAAGATGCTGTCCAGTTTATATTTATGACCAAGGAAGCGGTAGAAAGAGTCACTGATACCGAGTGATACTCATTTAGAAATATCTCAGTTTTCGTAAATAATTGCAATAGTTAACTCCTACAGCGTCTTATGTATACGACAAAACATGGGCTTTCTCGAGTTTCATGGATCAGGATCACACTGCACAGAACGTGCAGCCTGGTCGTGGATCTAGACCGTCCAATTGTTAAGTCAAACTTTTAAGATGCAAACCTTTCAAAGTTTCAGTGTACTGCATTTATGTTCAGTGGTCGAAAAAGATTCGGGTCATCGACCGACCCTAGGAATATACTAAGTCTTATGCTGAAGAATGGTCTAAATTTGGAAGTAGCACAACTTCTGGTTGGCTGAACCATTTGGTTGAGCCAATCAGGGTATGTCTTACGTTCAAATCTAGAAAATTCTTGAGAGTTAGAAAAGAGTATTCTTAAAAATGGTTAGTGAATACGGACCCCGGTTTATATTTTCCAACAATATTTTGCATACAACTGAATTACTATAATTCTTTTTCTTAACCCTTTCCCAAACAAGCCCTGGTTTTCACGTGTCTGCAGTACAAGTCTTTTGAAAACACTGTGGGAAAAGGAGAAATTGCTCGTAACGAGCAATTTCTCCTTTTCCCACAGTGTTTTCTACCCTTTTTGAGACCTTTCTGCCATTTTCATCAAATTTAGAATTGTCGTCTGCAAACTCTTTCAATTTGGACTAGTCCAAAATTTGTCGTTTGGGAAGGGGTTAAATGTTCGTCATTTGGTTATTTATATTTGATAAAAATTTTGCTGGATCTAAAAATAACTTGTAAAATAAATGGTTGAACAGTGGTAACTATGAAATAACGGTACCATTTAAAATGCAATAAAACTTGTCAGTCCATAGAAAAAAAAAGTGCTAAGTGTCTTATTCAAGAATTATTATCGCTGCCTAACACTTGTTTAATAGTTTCTTTTATGGCTGCTTGACCCTTCGAAAGATCTAGGTCAGTTGTAGATTCTTTGCCACACAATCCCAAGTTTTAACGTTCTTAAGGAAGAAGCCGTTTGAAAACATTGTGGGAAAATGAGAAAATGCTAGTAACCAGCAGTTTCGCATTTTCCCACAATGTTTTCTACCCTATGAAAGACAAACTCATTGGGCAAGGGCCGAATCCAAGTTGGAAGAACTTATGGTCGGCCCCATTCGGTTATTGGATAAAAAATGAAGACAAATTCCATTATTTGAACTACACTAAAATTGTCGTCTGCGCATGCTATCAATTTTGACCAGTCTAAAATATTCACGGTCGTGTGGTAAAGAGTTAACTCTTTACAGAACAGAACAAAACTGAACATATTTTATGTTGACTTACACAAAGCTCATTGTCAGTAGTATATACATTAATCCGAAACACGTGGATCCAACGAGATTAATATAAAGTTGTTAGGGAAAAAAGAAATATAGGAAGGAATTAGATTCAGTGTGAAAATTAGAAACTCTGAAGCTGTAGAGCGTTTGTTACCAAACGACAAAATACTAGTAGTAGGTTAATCCAATTTTAAAGCATTTGCAGACGACAAATAAAAGCTGGATCAAATAACGAGATTTGTCTTTGACAGAGTTGAAAACATGGGAAAAGGAGAAGACTAGGGTAACCAGCATTTTCTTATAATGTTTACTACTCTTTCAAAAAAAAAATCCATTATTTGAGCAACATCGAAATCGTCGTCTGCAAATGCTTTCAAATTATACAAGTCTAAAATTTTGTCGTCTGGTAAAGAGTTAATGGTACCCTTTATGGACTCTTTATAGTTAAATTATCAAGTCTTTGTGTCGTAGCTGTTTATTAACAATTGAATAAGATATTTATTATTCTTATATCGATTAGTGATTCTTATTCAATAAGGAAAACTACAGTAGTTTCGTTACTTTATCCCGTGTAAAATTTTCCAACTGTCTTTTTTCTATAAAAAAAAAAAAACCCTCGCATACAACCTAACGAATTTTTAACGACCATTTGTTCGATATCCTTGATTATTGAGTGAAAACACATGAGCCATGCTCTGTGAAAATGAGACTTAATGCATCTCCTTAATGTATTATCTCTTTACCACACAATCCTGACTTATAACGACTCTGTGAAATAAGCCTTTTGAAAACCCCGTGGGAAAAGGAGAAAATACTGGTAACCATTTTACCACAATGTTTTCTATCTTCTCCCAACCAAATTTCAATTTTTCAATCACATTTATTTTGTCGTCTGCAAACGCTTTCAATTTGGACCAGTCTAAATTTTTGTGGTTTGGTAATGAGTTATACAAAGCTAATCATCACTGTCTTATTAATCCATAGAATCTAGTTTGTCTTACATTCGATTGAATTATGAAGTACACTGGTCCTTTAACTCTTTACCAAACGACAATATTTCGGACTGGTCAAAATTGAAAGCATTTGCAGACGACAAATTAAATGTGGCTAAAATGATTGCATCTGTTTCTGAAAGGTTAGAAAAAAATGTGGGAAAAGGAGAAAATGCTGTTTACCAGCATTTTCTCCTTTTCCCACAATGTTTTCAAAAAGTTTCTTTCTAAGGGTCTTTAAAAGTCGGGATTGTGTGGTAAAGAGTTAACAAGCAGAAAATTGGCCGGTAGCAAGAAGTTTCGGTTCAGGTCACGCCCGTCATCGATAACTGGAATTTACGATAGATCAAATTTATCGGTTACAATGAAATCGAAAATATTCACCAAATCGGAAGGGTTTTAAAAGAAATGTGCTATATGACAGCTATCATTGGTCATACAAGCATAGAGTCCTGCTGCTGCAATATTTTTCAAAAAAAAAAAACAGTTATAAATTTATACAGCCCTTATAAATATGACAGTCTCAACCCTAAGTCAACTTAGTGAGTTTTTGCGGACACTTCAGATCAAGATTTGACTGCACCGAAAGTGCGGTCTGCTCTTGGTTCGGCACAATCAAATATACAGATTTTTTTCCGTAGAAAAGAAGCTTTAAATTGCTACACATAAAATTTGGATTTTTGACTCACGGCAGAAAATTTTCATTTGATCTACATGTATTTAGCAGTTTTAGGTATAAGTTTTTTTTTTTTGCGAGTAATTTTTGATAATCAAGGTCCGAATTCACCAACCATTTTTTAGAACATTCTTAATCTTATTTCTCAATAATTTTTCTGAATTTGAAAGTAACAAATTTCTGATTCGTTAAACCATTTGGTTAAACCAATCAGATGTTGTGTTACTTTTTATACCTAGAATGAAACGCAGAATGAAGGTAAGAATGGTTGGTGAATACAGGCCCCGAAGTCATCATTCGAACTGGTTTCTTTGTTGTTTCGTTGTCTTACTGATTTTGTCATTATAAAGGGGTTTACTCCAGTACTTTTGGACAGGGTAAGTCAGGTAAAGTTAATAAACGCACAATTATCATATAAACTTAAAAAAATGATATTCCTTGCAAATAAATAAATAAATAAATAAATAAATAAATAAATAATAACAACAACAACAACAATAATAATAGTAATAAAACCCCAAAGTGATACCATTTTAAAGTTTGGTTTTTTTTTTTTGCCGGAAAGAATCTCCCCGTATCGGACAGTGTAGATCCAAGATCAGACTGCACGTTCCGTGCAGTCTGATCTTGATCTACACTGTCTGAAAAAGAGCATTGAGTCAAGCTCAGCTGTCGAGGAGGATAACATTTGAACCTCAAAGCTTCGTTTTGTGACACTAGTATGAATATATTTTAATTAATTAACCCTTTGTACTTAGCTCAGTCCTGGACTGTTTTTTTTTTCTTCTTCTTTTTCTTGGAGACAATGTAAATTAGGAACAGACTGCAAAGAATGTGTTGTCTGATCTTTGATCAGCCCTGTTTGATATTTTGCAAGATATTCTGGCAAAAAGAAAAGGAAAAAGTCTTTAAAATTACAGAATTTAGGTACGTTCGACTGCTCGAAATTATCCATCTCATTTTATATAGCTTTATGCCTTGATCCTTTACTAAACTGTCCATGCGTTCAGGAAAGTTTTAAAACCATCGCGTAAAAAGGACGGAAATGCTGCTGTAATCAACATTATGATCCTTTAATCAGCAATGTCTCTTTTTTCTACAATATTTTCTACCTTTTCAGAGGCAGATCCCGTCATATGACCCATAATCAACTAGGTTTCAGCATATGTTTTAACTTTTCACCAAGACGACAATATTTTAGACTTATCCAAATTGAATGTACATGTATTTACATGCGACTGTTTAAATGTGTTTGAGATGATTGGAATTGTCTTAGAAAGATTGTTTTAGAAATCATTGTGGGAAAAAGAGAAACTGCTGGTTACCAGCAGTTTCTCTTTTTCCCCACAATGATTTCAAAAGCCTCCTCTCACAGGCTCGTTAAAACACGAGGTTGATTGGTAAAGGGTAAAATCCATTGTAAATAGAAAAATAGACCCATAGAGGCCCGTTAATTACGAAACAATCTCATAATTTCAAGTTTAAAGGTTTATGATTTATAGGAATACATTAATATTGGAAACAGCATGTGTGGTCTTCGGTTATGTGAAGCGTAAAAGGAAATGAACGGCGCTCTGTGAAAAAGGGATTTAACTCGTTACTAAACGACAAAAAATTTCTGGACTCCTCCAATTTGAAAGCAACTGCACGCGACAAATTAAATATTGCTAAAATGGTAAATATTGTCGTTTCCGGTTTTAAATCGAAGACAAATCCCTCATGTTTCTTTAAACAGCATATATATCGGTCATTTATCTATCTTTACATAGCTGATTAAATATTGCTCAAATGGTTAATGTTGTCGTTTCCGGTTTTAAATCGAAGACAAATCCCTCATGTTTCTTTAAACAGCATATATATCGGTAATTTATCTATCTTTACATAACTGACTAAATTCTGAACCATTCTACTCACTTTCAAGTTTCAGCAGCGTTTTTTTTTTTTTTCTTTGACTTTTCACGACCGTGAGAAAGGAGCCTTTTGAAAAACATTGTGGTTAAATGAGAAAATGTTGGTAACAAGCATTTTCTCCTTTTCCCACAATGTTTTCTACCCTTCCCAGAACAAATTTCAATTTTTCATTCATGTTTATTTTGTCGTCTGCAAATGCTTTCAATTTGAACCAGTCTAAAATTATGTCGTTTGGTAAAGAGTTAAATAAATGACTCGTCTATATCATGGGATTTAAAGCATACAATGGGTCACAAAATGCATTTCTTTTTTCTTTTGATACAATCGTAATGTCTAGTTTTATACGCTAAATCGATTAAAATATCTGGCTGACATATTTAAAGATAGATCCTTACAGCCAGACAGAAAAACGCTGTTAAAATTTGATAGACTGTAGAATGGTTCAGAATTTGGTCAGCTGTAAAAACATAGATAAATTACCGATATATATGGTGTAAGGAATAAATCAATATATCGGAAATCTTCGGTTTAAAACCGGAAGCGTCACAACAGTGATTTCTTTGACTGCCTCCAGAAAATGGAATCTTGCAACCGTCAGGGGCAACATTTGGCATGAAGATACAAGAATGTAGCTTGATAAAATAAAGATGAAATGAGTTACAAACTGGTTGAAAAACGAGTATAGATGCATCTTTAAAGCACACGATAGGTCACAAAATATGTTTTTTTTTTTTCCCACCTTTGATTAAAACCAAAAGCGTAATGTCTAGTGTTATACGTTAATTCGACTAGAATATCTGGCTGTAATTTAGTCCTTGTTCCTTGCATAGGCAATTTAGATTTTAAATTTCATTATTATGCCATTTAATTCATTATTACGTAGCCATTAATTCATCCTCTTCATTTTCAAACATCACAATCATCAGCATCATCACAGTCATTGCTCTGGCAAAAGGGGGCTTAATGCATCCCCATGATGCATGATACTTAGCCAGTCATCACGTGATCATGGATCAATAAAGTTCATTTAGTCTAACAACCGACTGAATCATGAGTTAAACCGGTCCTTGGATATGCAGAAAATTGACTAATAGCGAAAAGTTCGGCCCAAGTCAGCCTGCACGTACTGCGCAGGCTGATCTTGGTCGATACTTTTTGCAGATGCATTAAGCCCCCACCCCCCTTCACATAGAATAGCTCATGTTTTTTTCTTTCGTTCTTGTTCCAATCGTTTTGATGGCAACATTGTAAAATAGACTTCTTTTCGGGTTTTAAATTTCTTGAAAATGTGTCTTAACGTTTTTACCTTACAAAGATGTTATTCTTATAATCATCATCATCATCATCATCATCATAAACAAATACCTGTTCTACAAATTTACTCGGACAAGCTTGTCAGTTCAGTGTTTGCGGTTTATATTGAAAAAATTTGTATTTACAAGCACGCCTTGTATGATGGCCTTATTAAAAACCACGATAATAATAAATCATTATTTTCATGCATTTTTACCCTCAAGCTGCAGAACACGACTAAATCACCTTTTGCGGACAGTGTAGATCAAGATCAGACTGCACAGAACGTGCAGTCTGATCTTGGATCTACACTTTCCGATAGGGAGATTTTTTTTTTTCACTACAAATAACTTTGAAACGGCAACATTCAGGTTTTAACCATCGGCTTGAAATATTTATCGAACTTTTTTCGCAGGTTAGGGCTTAATATAGCGTAACGGATCATTGTGTGGGAGGGAAAATCGAGGCAGTTGTCTGGAATTTGCATAGGATGCTTCCACTAACAGCAAATTTTCACACCCATTTCAAAGCTTCCTCTTTCATTGATGTTTTTTCCTCCTTTTTTATTCGAAGGCATGGCCCTATGTGTATACTTCAACGCTAGGCCAAAGGCCTAAATACCCAATAAAACACTGTCTATTCTAACAATAATGTCCGTCGAATAACTGATTGAAATTGTTTGAGAAAAACTTATTCGCTTTCATCTGACAACAAAACAAAACAAAGACAAAATCGAAAAAAGTCAAACGGCACAAAACGTGCAGTCTGATCTCGGATCTAAACCATCCGCTACGTGATACTAATCTTTGACCAAAGTCAGCTTCAATAGCGAGGAGAGTATACTTTAAGACCTCGATAAATGTCGAATCCATTTTATTTAGCATCGAAAGAGTTAACCCTTTACCACACAATCACGACTTTTAACGACCCTGAGAAAGAGGCCTTTTGAAAACATTGTGGGAAAAGGAGAAAATGCTGGTGACCAGCATTTTCTCCTTTTCCCACAATGTTTTATAATCTATCAATGACAAATTTTATCATTTGGGCCACCTTTAATTTGTCATCTGCAAATGCTTTCAATTTGGACCAGTCTAAGATTTTGTCGTTTAGTAAAGAGTTAAATACAGCCCAACCGCCACCGAGGGAAACCGAACAAAAATAAGATTAATCGTTTAACTCTTTAACTGCTAAGCGCGACTCACTGACCTTTTGCGGACAGTGTAGATCCAAGAGCAGACTGCACAGAACGTGCAGTCTGATCTTGGATCTACACTGTCCGATAAGGAGACATTTTTCTCCGAAAAAATAAGTTTGAAATAAAATTATTCGGGTCTATACTATCGGCTTGAAAGTTTTACTTAAGCTTTTTAGCAGGATAGGGGTTAACAGACGACAAAATGTTACACGTGTCCAAATTGAAAGCAATTGCAGACGACAAATTAGATTCAGCTGATTGGATTTGCCTGAAACGGTATGAAGGGTTGTGCAAAAAAGAGAAAATGCTAGATATCAGCATTTTTTCCTGTTTTTTTTCCACGATGTTGTGAAAAAAAAAAACTTTTTCATCAGTCTTTAACCCTCAACCTGCTAAATAAGTTAAATGAAACTTTCAGACCGATAGTAAAAACCCAAATAATACTAGTTCAAACTTATTTTTTGGAGACAGAAAAATGATCCAAGATCCAAGATCCGACTGTACGTTCTGTGCAGTCTGATCTTGATCTACACTGTGGCAAAAGGTCAGTGAGTCGCGCTTAGCAGCCCAAGAGTTAAAACACGGGATTATTTGATAAATGGTTTACCTCGATATAACTCTATTTCGAATGAGAAAGTTGCTCGTTCTGGATTCTTATTCACCAACCTTTCTATAGAACGGTTTTAGTCTTTATCCCCAAGATTTTCTAAATTTGAAAGTAACACAAATTCTGATTGGCTAAACCGTTTGGTTTAGCCATTCAGACTTTGTTTTACTTTGAAATCAAGAGTAAGAAAATTCTTAGTCTTACTCTTCAAGATTTTCTAAATTTGAAGGTAACTCAACTTCTGATTGGCTAAACCAAATGCTTTAGCCATTCAGAAGTTACTTTATTTTTAGACTTAAAAAATTATAGATAATTTTCTTAAGACAAAAGGTGTCCTGAAGAATGGTTGATGAATACAGACCCTGAACCACACTTCGTCACTAGAACAACGTCAGTGATTGTAAACGTTGGCTAGTGAAGATGGTTTTAAACATTTTCTACCTTGGGTTTTTTTTTTTTAATCACTTAGTTTTCTTCTTTCTTCGTTTGTAAGTATACTTTTTTTTTCAGTTATGAGGCTGTAAATCTGTATACATGTATTTGCTTCCACACGCTTTTCTAAACAGAACAGAACTGTTCTGTTCTTTAAAATAAATGTTAAGAAGTCCAAAAATAACTTTGAAAAAAGGTTCTAGAGGCTGAAAAATATCTGTGAGAAAATGAAATGGGCTATTTATGGATTGTTTTTATATGTAACCACGGTATGTAAAACACTTTTGTTTGTATTTGGATGAATACGACTCAGTGTATTCCGCAACTGATTCTCGAAAAAGCTAGGTACTCATGTTAGAGCAACTTCGGACTTTTACTGCCACCCTCCCCACACACACAAAAAAAAAATGAGCAGTTAAAAGTAATTCCCGAAACCACTTACGAAGGAGAAGGTGTGTTACCTTCCCTCCCCCGGCCTTTGGAAAAATGGCGATTTTTTGTGAATTAAGAAGAAGAAGAAGAAGAAGAAGAAGAAGAAGAAGAGACTGAGAATGAGACTGAGGCAGAGACAGACAGATAGAGACGGAGAGAGATAGATAGAGACAGAGAGACAGACTTGTGTTTAGCTAACAGAAGACTAAACGTTTTGATTAATTATTTGGTATTTCTTCATCTGAATGCCCTGATGTAATGCTAATTGTTCAGTCAGCTGTATAGAATTGAATTTTTCCCCAAAGAGTGCATGGTAAAGTACAGCCCACCTAACCCGACACCCTGTCGGTAAAGTTTTAAATCTTTACAAAACGAGAAAATTTTAGACTAGTCCAATTGAAAGCATTTTCAGAGGACAAAATAAATGTGATTGAAAAATTGAAATTTGTTTTGGGAAGGGTAGAAAACATTGTGGGAAAAGGAGAAAATGCTGCTTACCAGCATTTTCTCCTTTTCCTACAATGTTTTCAAAAGTCCTCCTTTTTTTTTTTGGTCATTAAAAGTCGGGATTATGTGGTAAAGTTTTAATTTCAGATACCAGTGGTTATTTTGTTTTTTTTTTGTCAGGTTCTCTTGATATTTTTCTTTTTTTTTAATTTAAAGATCGGTCATTGTCTTTACAAACCCTTTGATACCTCTTTTTCATGTGTTTATTATAATTTTTAAAGTTCTTAAGTCAACACGAAAACAAAGTGTCATCTAAAAATAGTATATAGTGAAATGAATTTAAAAAAAAAAAAAGATGAAATAATTAGAGGGAGGAGAAATGACGTTAAAAAAAGAAAGTATTGTCAATATATTTTGCATATCATCAATAATTTTTATTTCTAAAGTGGTTGCATCTGAAATTGCCTGTTTCTGTCTATGAAAGTATTAATATTCAAGCACAGATGTACATTTATCTTTTTAAGCATCTATCCATATCAATAAATAAGTATAATCCCTAGTTATACATTTTAATCAGTATTCTTTAAATTATAATTTTTTGTGCACAGGTGCATTTTTGCATAATTCATTATTGAAGACCCTTTATCAAAAAATCCCATGTTTCAACGACCCTGACGAAAAAGACTTTGAAAACATGTTTTCCCGACATGTTTTCTATCGTTTCAAAAATAGTTAAAAGTATTTCACCACAGTTAATAGAAATTTTGATCTGAAATATCAGCTTGGATGCAGCATGTTCATTATGATATATACACGAAATTCATATCATGTATTATTTTACTTTAATAATGAACATATAAACAAATTACAATGGAGAAATACTCACTGCTTCTGTTTTTTGCTTTTCTGACCCCGTTTTACCTTTTGCTGATGCAAAAATCTATTATTCTTTTAAACATTTTTCCCTTAATGTTAATTAGAGAAAAAATTTAATTCATGCTTTTGCAGTTGCATGCATTTGTAATCGCACTTCATTTCCAACACCCAGATTACATCTAGAGTACGTGTACATGTATATGAACCGATAGTAAATAAATAAATAACTATAAACAAAATGATAATAACCGTCTGAAGTTGATGAAGTACTCTCAATTTATCTCTGTCAGCCAACAGAAATTTTGGAAAAAAATAATTTATCGCAGACAACACACGGAAACATTGCAGTTTCAGACACATGTAAGTTATTGGAAGAAATCAATTTAAATAAATGACAATCCTTAATTTATAATTGGCGACACAAATTATACTTATCCTATATCTGACGACCCTGAGAAGGAAGGTTTCTTGAACACATCGTGGCCAAAGGAGAATTTTAGACACAACTACTTTGTCTTCTGCAAATGCTTTAATATGGACATGTCTACAAATATTGGCGTTTGGGAAAGAATTAAACAAAAACCCCTTAGATATCGTCTTTAAATATAGATATACACAAAATTATCGATTAATAGATATAAAAAGCCAAAATTAAAATAAACGAGTCCGTTTGAACGTATATCCTTCTGCACAAATAGTGCAGCAGAAGTTCTGGTCGTTCATTTGAACGATCAGATCTGATTCTTTCCTATTTTACAACAAAAAATACCATGAACGAAAACAACAATATTTAAAGACTGAAACCGATAAATGAATCGATTGTTTTTATACGCAAAGTTTCGACCGAATGCTCAATAGTCAAAATACCATGGAAACTTGATCAAGTTTCTTAGTTCTAAACGAAGTCGAATTATCATTTTGATAATTTCATTTATCAAAACTCACTGTCAACCCCTTACAAAGGAACTAAAGGTTAAATATGGATAAATTTTCGAATGTTTCGTTCTGTTTCTGAAATTCAGAGCCACATATGACTTAAAACCTCAAAATGTTCGGCACCGACGGACATTGCATATCCTCAGAGAAGTTAAGGTTAACCAATGAGACAAATACTACGATCTGTTGAAGTTGTTGTGGAACTTTCCGCCAACAGGATATATACCAGTAATTCCATTTTATGTCTATTGCCATTGTTTAGGCATGATTATTTTCGACAAACTTGCTCAAATCTGTTGTGAAAAGTGTGCATTTTCTCATTTTCTAACTGGACTAAGCAAGGGAAATCATTGAAAGAGAGGGAGAGAGAGATAGAGAGAGAGAGAGGGGGGCAGGCAAAAACATAAAAATAGGATATAATTTCTACCTGTTTTTCGCAGCTGCAGCTCTGTCTCTTTGTCTCCGATTCTTAAACCAGTTTCCAACTTGGGTTGGTGTCAGCCCGGTTGCCTGTGCAAGCTCCCGTTTCTTCGTTGGGTTCGGATAGGGGTCCTGTAAGTACCATTCCCTCAGGAGATTTCGCGTGCGTTCCTTGAAACAATGTGTTTTCTGTTCCCCGTCCCATATTGTTCTTGGGAGGGGAAACTTCTTACGAACACGGTATTTATCGACGGGACCTAATGGTCTGCCGCGAAGTTTCTCGGCTTCCTGATAGTGTGATTCCAGCCACATTGCCTGAAGTTTAGCATGAGACGGTTTACTGAATTTATGGCTCTCGATGATATGGTACAAGTCTCTAAAGTTTCCCGTATGGAAACAAACAAGAGCTCTGGCTCGAAGAATGGACTCGTGCTTGTTTAGAGCTTCCATAGCCGACGGATTGACCGGTAGAGACCACAAAAACCTTCCAAGTCTTTCAATGTCCCCGCTCTCCTCTAGTGTTTCACAAACTTGCGCGACTTGTTGAGGGGTAAAATGTAATGTCGGTAAAGCAAACATCTCTTGCCCGTTAACTTCTAAACACTGTTTTTATACGATAAATCATCGAAGGTCCCCTTTGTTAAATGAAAGCACCTTGTCTCTGAATATCGATATCCAAAAAATAAAAGATCTCCTTAATTTTCTGTTAATGTTTCGTAGAACCCAACAACAAATTGCTTGAATCACAAGAGCGCATTTCACAGGTGATATATGTAGCTGTCACTTTATGTATTGTTTGCGTTTTGTTCATATCTTTACACGGATTGACGGTTTCTTTCAGTTTGCTTATTATACTTCTTTAGTAGCATTTAATATTAAGTACGGGGGAGGGGCGGACATTAGCAATGTGTCAGGGTTTATATCAGTTTTATTGGTCGTGTATTATCTTCTCTACGTATCACTAATAGCTCTCAGTACGATTGGGCGATGACGTATCACCGATATTGTAACTACATAGCGACTGTCAGTCAATACCGCATGTCAATCATGTGCGGAATACGTCCCGCGTGACATCAAGTGGGCGGGACTTAGCGCTTGCTCTCGGCAATGTCCGGAATACCGACTGCTGTTGTTTAATGTTTACAAATACTTAAACTACTGAAATTGAATACATTTTTCCAAGATCGTTTTTGGTGAATTGATAATAATTCGGTTTATTTTGTCAGATGATAACGAGCAAAAAGGATTCCAAACTTCTGTAAATGATTTTATTTTGTACGAAAGCTAAAACGAATCAACATCAACGTCAAGAATATGATACGGAGGGTTAGCCTCGTTATATTGCGCACAATGAATTTATCTATTTTTCCTTTATTGTTTTATTTGATTGTTTATTTGATTGCTAACCCAGGCAGCATTTTACAACCCCTCTTTTTACCCTGTGCCACACAATCCCGGGTTTTAACGACCCAAACTCGGCCAGCCCTTTATAACGTTTAGGAAAAGGAGAAAATGCTGGTGTATCAAGTTGAATCAATGATAATTCGTATTTAAGATGGTGAATTAATCTATTGCTAGATGCCCGTTCAAAAGAAGGCTTTTTGAAAACATCGTGGAATAAAGGGAAAATGATGGTGACCAGACCAGCATTTTCTCCTTTTCCCACAATTTTTTTCTACCCTTTCAAAGATAAATTCATCGTCTAGGGCATGTTTAATTTGTTGTCTGCCTTTGTTCTGAATTTTGAAATGCTCATAATTTTGTCGGTTGGTGAAGAGTTGACCAACTGTGGAGTAAATACGACTTAATGCCCCCGTGTTTGACAACTTGAAAAAAATCGAGGATTTCCATTCCGTCGGAAAACTTCATCTACTATTCTTGCAGAGAGAGAGAGAGAGAGAGAGAGAGAGAGAGAGAAAGAAAGAAAATCTACCTGTTCAGTATTATATCAAAAATATGAATTTTGAAATATATTTCTGATCTTTTTAAACGTAATATCTGTAAATATCTAGTAGGAACAAACGACGAAATATCGCGATTTTCACAATACAGTATTTCCAAAACGCCGAACAATGACAGAAATTTCTTTCAAGTTATGTGGCTCACATATATGCAGATGCGTATTTCTGTGAGGAAAAAAATTCTTACTAAATTTGTTGATTTGCAAAATGAATAGCACAAAGTTCAATCCATGCAGACATATCTTGATCTACATTGTCAGCAGTCATTCCAACGGTTAAAATCTAGAGAGATTTTACGCAGATTTTAACACTTTTGCACACTGAAAACATTTGGACACAAATGCACCATGGGAAAGATATAATGACAGTTTCAATGATAAGATTGAGTGTACATAATTTACAGATTTGCCAGGATTTGACAAAACGGGTATAAAACCTAACAAGTGTTGCCAATGCTAATATTTAGTGAGAGAGAGAGAGAGAGAGAGAGGATGGAGGGTGGGTGTAGAAGGTTCAATATAAAAAAGAACATCATCAAATGATGAAATATGGATGACGCGGATAAAGAAACGGGACAGGGGAAATTTGTATTCAGATACGGAGAATTGGTATCCCGTATGAAATATAAGCAAAGACAGAAATAAAAGCAAAATCATTGGGACCAATGATAAACAGGATGAAAATCTAGTGTGGACAGAGGGCGACGGTATTTCTTCTAATTCTAACAGCACCAAAGGCGAAAAAGGGAGCTTTTGCGGACGGCATAGATTAAGATCAGACTGCACGGTACTTGCAGTCAGATCTTTGATCTATACCGCTCGCTTGGTTAGTCAAGTCTTTTAGGATAAAAAAAAATCTGAGTTTCAGTGGATTGTATTTTTAGCCGTGGAAAGAGGTCGAACTTTTGATAGTGCCATGCTCTGCGAAAAGGGGGCTCAATGCATTTGCAAAAAGTATCGACCCAGGTCAGCCTGCGCGGTCAGCGCAGGCTGACCTGGGTCGAAACTTTTTGCTGTTAGTCAATTTTCTGCATGGCAAAGGACTATGCTACCTCAGGATTCAGTCGGTTGTTATACAAAATGGATTTTATGTATTTATAAATTATATGATGTCTTGCTTAGATCACGGAGATGTATCAAGCCCCCATTTGCTCATATACATTGGTAGCCTGGGACCTGGGTCTGTATTCACAACCATTCTTTGTCCCGTTCTCCAGAATTTTCTACATTTGAAAGTAACACAACTCCTGATTGGCTAAACCATTTGGTTCAGCCAATCAGGAGTTGTGTTACTTTCAAATGTAGAAAATCTTGGAGAATAAGACTGAACATTCTTAACCCTTAAAGTGCTAGAACCAACTTAACTTGTTATAGCTGACAGTGTAGATCAAGATCAGATTGCACAGAATGTGCAGTCTGATCTTTGATCTACACTGTCAGCTACGTCATTACATTTTCTGGCTAAAACAACCATGAAATGACAATACTTTGGATGTTTTTCTTCATTGAAAAGGTCCATTTCATAAATTCAGCACTGTAAGGGTTAAGAATGGTTGGTGACTAAGGACCCTGGGCTCCAGCACGATCGTTTTTTTTTTTCCCTTTTATATATTCGGACATTACATTGACAAAGTAACGTCCAATATAAAAAAAAAAGAAGAAATGATCGGATTGGAACCCAGGCTAAAATATTGATTGCAGAAAGAGTTACAGAGTTCTCTGTATGCCCGAATGGCGTGAACAACCTTGAATATCATAAATATAGACGTAAACACGGCACATGGTTGCTATCACTTTCACAATTTTGGAACCTTGTACTTGTAAAAGATACGAATAAGACTCGTGAATAGAGCACATAATTTGTTATAAACCGCGATAGCCGGCCCTAAATCGTGAGAAACCTTGCGTCATAGCTGGTCTTGTCTGCGATAACTGTCGTAAGCCACGGCTCTATATATTAAAACATCGATAGAGAGAGAGATAGAGAGATAGAGAGAGAGAGAGAGAGGAAGAAGATGAGGAAGAGTGAAAAAAATCTTCCATTTGAAAGTCGAATATTGGCACGAAGTAAGTTTGGCCGTCTGGCCTCAGCTTGGAAGGTTGTTGGTTCGTTCGATGATGTCAAACGCATATCGAAAATAGATCAGCCACGTTCTGGCAAAAGAGGGTTTAATGCATCCCCTTGATGCGTTATACCAATCAAGTCATCACACACACGTATTTAACTAATTATGGATCCATAAAATGTAACTTGACTTAGTACTGATTGACTTATGAGGTAGACGGGTCCTTGGAATAGTAAATTTTTTTCCAAAATGAGAGAATATTTCGATTCAAGTCAGCATGCGCGGACTGCGCAGGTTGACCTGGGTCGATACTTTTTGCAGATCCATTAAGCCCCCTTTTCACAGAACACGGTACGATCCCTGGCTGAAATGAGTTTTTGTCGTAATAGTTCAAATGCTTCCTCAAAAATGGAATACACAAATACAAAAGTAACGTAAATTTCATCCTTTCTCTCGATTTGTTCGTCCTTGTCAAAGACACTGAAATTCCTTCATTTGATCAACATTCATCTTGTCGTCTGTAAAAGGCTTTCCAAGCCCCGTAGCTCAGTCGGTAGCGTAACGGATTTGAGAATAGGTCGCTGGTTCGATCCCTGACTTGGCCAATTTCTTTCCGAGGACTGATGATAGTCATTGCAATAGGATTCATTCCTCTCTCACCGCTGACCATTGTTTCGACGACGGTTATGTGGGAAAGCAGCCAGTGGCTTGGAAAGAATATTGTGCGGAGTACTGGTAAAAGAAACTCCAGGAAAGCATGGATAGGTGCACTTGCCGCCGCGATATAACAGAAATAATGTTGAAAACGGCGTTAAACACCATACAATCAATCAATCAATCAATTAATCTGTAAAAGGCTTTCAAAATGCGGAAGTCTAATTCTTTTTTGTCGTCTGGCACCAAGACCATCCTTACATCTTCGGCAAACTTAGCTTTCAGCTGCACGGGCGACAACTGAGGGTTTTAGTGGACGGCATGGATCAAAATCAGACTGCACAAAATGTGCAGTCTGATCTTGAATCTATACCGTCCCCCTTTTTAGTTAACCTTATAAGATTAAAATCTTCTCGAAGGTAGATCAGTGGGCTGTATTTTCAGCTGTCAAAAGCGGTCAAGGTTATGTTAACCCCATAATCTGCTAGGCACGTCTCACTGACGTTTTGCGGACAGTGTAGAGCAAGATCAGACTGCACAGAACGTGCAGTCTGATCTTTGATCTACACTGTCCGATACGGTGGTTTCTTTCCGGTGAAATCAACTTTGAAATCACAATATTTGGTTTTTTACCATCACGTGGAAATTTTTGTTTCATTTATTTAGCAGTTTAAGTGTTAATTGCCTGGTGCTGACGGATAACTGCCGAACCCTGGTAGCATAGGGATGAGGCACAGGGCCAGAGATCCAGAGCTCGACCTGAAAAGCTTTCCGAGGATTAATGGAAGCACTCTTAACAAAAAAAAATTGAAAGGGCCATGCTCTGGCAAAAGGGGGCTTATGTATCCCCTTGATCCATGGTACCAAGAAAGCCATTACATATTTATAGATCCATAATCGCTACTTTTTTTTTCTTTTTTTAACAACCGACTTAATCATGAGGTACACTGGTCCTTGGACATACAGAAAACCGACTAACAGCGAAAAGTTTCGGCCCAGGTCAGCCTGCGCGGACTGCGCAGGCTGACCTGGGTCGATACTTTTCACAGACGCATTAAGCCCCCTTTTCACAGAGCATGGCTCATTTCTTTCTTCTCCCATCCTCTCATCACTAAACACAGTTCCGATCATAAAAAAAAAAGTGGCTTTTATGGATCCATAATTCAGTGATAACTTACTCGGTGCAATACGTTACGGGCATAGCTCGAATTAAAGTGAAATTCACGGTAGGCCTTATACATTTAATATATCTTGTTTGTTTAATTAAACATGTTGGTCATCCGATTTCACCAAGATGTTTCCAGAGGAGTCACTTGAAGCTATTATACAGACAAACAGTCAACAAACCCGAGTTCGATTCTTGTTTGAAGGAATTGCTGAGCGGATTACGCGAAGGAAACCGGCTTTGACATGTGATACCCAAATTTAAACATCATTATGATCGAAGGTGTTAAAGGGCCATTATTGAACAAATAAGACAATTTTCCCTGAACGCCAATTGAGGAATCTCGACTCTTGGGTTCTTTATTGGCGATTAAAAGTAAATGGTTTGGCATAGATTTCGAAATGACGTTTCAACCAATTTTAAAATGGCTTGTGTTAAAATTTAGACAAAGAATTGAAGTAACATATATGGTGAATAAGGTCCCTGGTATTCGCATTAACTCTTTACCAGTCGAAACATTTTTAGACTGGTCCAAGTTGAAAGCATTAGCAATCGACAAATTAACTGATGAACAAATTATGAAATCTGTCTTGAAAGGGTAGAAAGCATTGTGGGAAAAGGAGAAAATGCTGGTTACCAGCATTTTCTCTTTTTCCCACAATGTTTTCAAAAGGCTTCTTTCTCAGGGTCTTTAAAACTCGGGACTGTGTGGTAAAGGGTTAAATGTATATTAAGTCTAAACTTGCAAGGACATCACCGAACATCTTTGTGATTGTGGGAAAGCAGTAACCTGCTTGGGAGAACAACGGCAACAGTTACGTTTCTACCCTTGTTTTTGTCTGATGCAAGGATACATTAAATTTCGTGGAATGCCAAATTCGAGGAATGACAAATTTGTCGAATCGAAATTTCGCCAACATCAAATTCGTCGAGAGTAATGATTGGTCGAATAGTCATTTTGGAAGAAATAAATTGTTGTCGTAACATGAAGAGGAAAATTGTAATAAAAAAAAAAAATAAATAGGTCGGTCGATGGAAAATTACAGGAACGAACATAGATATTTTACCAACGCGACTTTCGTCTTACCGCGCCTTTAATCGCACATCTCGATAATTTTTTCTCTATGAGAAAATATTTTTCGCGAATTTTCTTGCACCGCTGTAGTCTGGTAAACGCCCCTTCCACATACACAATAGTATACGCCTTAGGAAATGCATTGGGACAGGGACACGACTATCAACGCTGATCCATGGGCGTGGGAACTCGACTGATACCGTACCTAGATCTAACCGTATCAAGCAGGTTTGCACTGGAAATATTCTAAGGAGAAAGAATTTAAACATTGCGGCGCCCATGAAAACTTTGACTCAACGACAACAACAGTTACAGTGAAATTATTCACACGTATCAATCCGCCAGGAAAAAAAAGTACATCGAAATTTTGATAAATCACCTAAAAAAAAATGAAATAACAAATTGAGTGTCAACGAAAATGCATTCAGAACGATTTAGATTGAAAACCGTGACTTAAGTATCTATTTTAGTTGATTCTGAGTGCGGTGGGGCGGTCTTTGTTTTACGAGGAAATGTTAAGTGCTGTAAATATCAATCAACTTAATACAGCCGAGGAACGGGTCACCCGAGGTTTGCCAATGAAGCATAAGACACCAGTGTCGCACTGGGTAAAGGGGGATACGGAAAAAGTGAAACTTTTATTTACAGTTGTTGTTTCGAGTTTGTACAAGGATTAATTTTAATACATCGACGGTCAAGATTTCTCTATTTCAACGTCTGTAATGAATTCTTTACTAAACAAATATTTTATAATTGTGCCAATGTAAACGTTTGCTCGCTTCCATTTCATTCGAGCGACGGTAAAATATCCATACAGTAGACATATTTACATCCGGCCGACGACTTTTTTGCTTTTTGCGTGATACCACGATAGAAATTACAGTGGCAACACGAGAAATTGTTCCCAAGGAGCAATTTTCCTTTTGCCACAATGCTCTCAAAATTAAACAGCGTGCTCAACATTTATCCGTGTCGGTTACTCGTTTTAAACAATGTTTTAACATTTTTCTACACAATCCCGGGTTTTACCATCATTTCAGCCACATTTCATTTGTCGCCTGCATTAAGCTTTAATTCTTTACCAAACGACAGAATTTCGGACACAGCCTAATTTAAAGCATTTGCAGACGACAAATCAGATGTAGCTCAAATGATGATTTCTGTATTTTTTAGTTAGAAAATATTGTGGGAAAAGGAGAAAATGCTGGTTACCAGCATTTTCTCCTTTTCTCCAATGTTTTCAAAAGCCTTTTTTCCCCCAGGGTCGTTAAAACTCGGGATTGTGTGGTAAAGGTTTAATCTGGCCGAGTCTAGAATTTTGTGGTCTGGAATGGAGTTTTAAGATACATCTATACTCGTTTTCTGCCAGGCTTAAACCCATTTTCTATTTATTCTATCATACTATAACCATCCTTAAATCATCATGCCCTGACGGTTGCAAGGTTGCATAGATTACGACGGATAGAAAATGCATTTCATTTTCTAGAGGCCATTAAAGAAACTACTGTTGTGAGGTTTCCGGTTTTAAATCGAAGATTTCCAATATGCGTATATACCATACACCACATACATATATCGATAATCTATCTATTTTTACACAGCTAACTAAATTTCGAACCATTCTACGGTCTATCAAATTCTAACTGCATTTTTTGCTTTCTGGCCGTAAAGATTTATCTTTAGGTTATCTGCTGAAAATTGGGCCCATGCTTATAAAACTCGAATTTATGTTTAACCTTTAGGCTACTAAGTGCGACTCACTGACCTTTTGCAGACAGCGTAGATCAAGATCAGACTGCACAGAACGTGCAGTCTCATCTTGGATCTACACTGTCCGATAAGGAGATATCTTTCGTCAGAAAATACCTCTGAAATAGGAAAATTTGGGTTTATATTATCGGCTTGAAAGTTTCAATTCTTTTATTTAGCAGGATAAGAGTTAACCCTTTACCGTACAACGCCGCCTCTTGACGCCCCTGTGAAAGAAGCCTTTTGAAAACATGGTGGGAAAAGGAGAAAATGCTGGTAACCAGCATTTTCTCCTTTTCCCACAATGTTTTCTATCCTATCAAAGAAAAATTGCACCATTTGAGCCACATTGAAATTGTCATCTTCAAATGCTTTCAATTTGGACAAGGCTAAAAATTTGTTGTCTGGTAAAGGGTTAACTGACTTTGTGCTCAAACTTTCGATTTCACCATTGCTCCTGCAAGTACGACAATGAGAAATAAAGACTTTTATTTCAACAGAAGAAGAAAGGAAAAATTCGAAAAGTTGCTCTGTGAGTCGTATTTAATCTCTTCTTTTTAATTTTGAAATTCCGCCCTCGGGGGCTGCCTTTCACTAACCTGCGTAGGCACGAAACTTGCGTACGCAATTTAGGGAAGTAAGCATCAAGTCTGAAAACAAGTTTCATTAAGCTACGTAACTTAACGATTTGAAAAAAAAAATATTTGCATTACTCTGCGCCGGCTCTTACTTTTTGGTAAAGCAGGGCTCGTATACTGTGTGTTTATACAATCACAAATAACTTGCGTAAATCTGCGTAGTTTAGTGAAAAGCAGCACAACTGACTTGAGCATGAAAACAATCTGAGCCGTGCTCTGTGAAAAGGGGGCTTAATGCATCTGCAAAAAGTATCAACCCACGTCAACCTGCGCTGTCCGCGCAGGCTGACCTGCCGGGTCGAAACTTTTTGCTATAGGTCAATTATGTGTTTGTCCAATGATTAATTTACCTTCAGCTCCAGCCGAGCGTTATATTTTGTATATTACCAGTAACCTTATTGAACCAAATACATGTATGTTTAACTCTTTACCAAACGACAGAAATTTAGACTGGTCCAAATTGAAACCATTTGCAGACGACAAAATAAATGTAATTGAAAAATTGAAAATTGTTTTGGGTAGGATAGAAAACATTGTGGGAAAAGGAGAAAATGCTGGTAACCAGCATTTTCTCCTTTTCCCACAATGTTTTCAAAGGACTTCTTTCACAGGGTCGTTAAAAGTCGGGATTGTGTGGTAAAAAGTTAAACTAAGAGAGCTTGTCCGAACTAGGAATCGGCAAACCTGGGTGATCCGCTGATCAAGTCCCTCGGCTGTGTCACGTAGCTTGATATGCACCTACACGGTACATTTCTTCGCTGAGAAATTCACCACTTTACCGTTCTTAAATCGTAATACCCCGCTTAGAAAAAAGAAAACACTAGTCACATTTTCTTTTTAATCAGAATCTTTCTAAATACATTTCCGTTGACAAACAGTTTGTACATTTATTTTCTAACTTGCTCTATCAATTCCGTAGGCATTTTTTTCAGCGACAGGTTGCTTATCACCGTGGCTGCTGATGCCGTTGCAGATCGGTTTACGCGCGCTCCGCCATGTTTAAGATCATGTGACTGGTAGTATTTCAAAATGGTTGATTGATTGATTGTATGGTGTTTAACGCCGTTTTCAACATTATTTCAGTTATATCACGGCGGCCAGTGCACCTATCCATGCTTTCCTAGAGTTTCTTTTACCAGTACTTCGCACAATATTCTTTCCAAGCCACCGGCTGCTTTCCCACATAACCATCGTCGAAACAATGGTCAGCGGTGAGAGAGGAATGAATCCTGTCGCGATGACTATCATCAATCCTCGAAAAGAAATTGGCCAAGCCGGGGATCGAACCAGCGACCTCCTGTTCTCAAGTCCTGTACGCTACCGACTGAGCTACGGGGGCTTGGCTATTTCAAAATGGACCCCCTTGATACAGACGAGGTTAGATGTAGATGCAGAATCGGCCGAGTTGTGATGAGTGCTTGTTTGTGTTATAACCGACTGAGGTGCCGAGCTCTACAAGGGGAAGTAACCAATCTAGCTCTGCACCTGTCTCAGAATAGGCAAAATTAATGAACCATGCTCCGTGAAAATGTGGTTTAATGCATATGCAAAAGGTAACAACTCAGGTCAGCCTGCGCAGTTCGCACAGGCTGTCCTATATCGAAACTTTCTGCTATTTGTCACCTTTTCCGCATGTCAAGGGACCTGTCGGCCCCATGATTCAGTCCGTTGTAGGACAAAATCGATTTTATGGATTTTATGGATCCATAATTCTATGATGACCTTCTTGATATCATGCACTAAGTGGGGTTCATTTAACCCCCTTTTTCCGGAGGGCCGTTTATATGAAAGAATCCACTTCAACAGTGTGATCTCATTCCTATCTCCCAGGATGAGGAAGAGAAATGGCCAAGTTTACTTACAACCTTTACCAAACAATCCCGTGTTTTAGGGTAATTTAGGCGGGCTTTGAAAAACATTTTGGGAAAAGGAGAATATGCTGACAACCAACGTTTTCTCCTTTTCCCAGAATGCCTCTGTCCGTTCAGGAACAACTCATATCATTTGTTGTACATTAAACCTTATCATGCTAACTAACGTAAACTTTGAAGCCGATTGTAAAAGCCAAAATGTTGGTATTTCAGGTTATGTGGATTGGGGAAACACCCCCTTATCGGACAGTATAGATCCAAGATCAGACTGCACGTTCCGTGCAGTCTGATCTTGATCTACACTGTCCGCAAAGGGTCTGTGAGTTGCGCTTAGCAGATGAAGGATTAAATGAACTATCTGCAGATACTTTCAGTTCGGGTAAGTCTAAAATTTTGTACAGTGGTAAAAAGTTAATACCTTTCAATAAACTTATCACATTCTATTTACATGAAATTGCAATTTTTCCAGCAATATGACATTCAATTTCTAGGTGCCAACGATTTTTCTCTTTTCAAAGATCATGTTCAGGGAATTAGTAAAAATATACGAACAAAATGACTTCTACAACGGTATATAATATCAGTGCGATGGCTTAATCCCTTCAAATCCACAATTCGCATTGAAATTCAATACGTTTGCATTAACAGGCGAACTCTACAGCGATTCGTCTGCTTCTACATATGTGCGTTATCAGCTATTAGGATATGTCAAGCTCTTATTTGATCCTGATCAGCTGGGCATTATTAGGATCAGATAATGGAATGGCATAGAGTGGATTAGGGGCATTATATCCCCAGTCCCAGTGAGTAATAAGAAACATTTTTGGGGTAACCAAATTAGCGACATTTTACCACAGCACTGAGAGGATGAATACAGTATACTATTAGCGCTGCCGTCGTTGTTTAACCCTTAAACTGCTAAGTTACATAAAATTTTCAAGTCCATCGTGAAAAACCCGAATAATGCTATGTCAAACCTATTTTTCTTGAGAAAAATGTCTCCTTATCGGACAGTGTAGATCAAAGATCAGACTGCACGTTCTGTGCAGTCTGATCTTGAACTACACCGTCCGCAAAAGGTCAGTGAGTCGCGCTGAGCAGTCTAAGGATTAAGCATTGTGTTATTCAAACTTGGTTTTTTTTTTAGAAAAGTATCTCCTTACCGGACAGTGTAGATCAAAGATCAGACTGCACGTTCTCTGCAGTCTGATCTTGAACTACACCGTCCGCAAAAGGTCAGTGAGTCGTGCTGAGCAGCATAAGGATTAAGCATTGTGTTATTCTTTGTATAGGAAGAGCAATTTTCTAATGTTGTAATAGCTTGTGGACCAAACCTTTCCATGTTATTTGAGGAAAATAAAATAAGTTTAAAGTAAACTACAGTAACTAAACAAGACCATCGTCTGCTGTACAATGCGTTCAGGACGGGACTACTTTTTTGATTGGAAATGTGGCCGTACAATTTGTTCTTCATTTTTCCTTCTCTGTTATTTTCTTTTTTAACTCATTACGACTGAGGACGAATGTGCGAAGGAACCTTGCTGAAAGTTTTTTTTTGTAATATAGGAATAATTAGAATGAATTTTAGCGCTATAACTTCAAAACTGGCCGTCTGGTGCAAGATGCAAAAATTCGCTTGCAGGAAACGATAAGTTACGTCTTTACCAAACGACAAAAATTTAGACTGGTCCAAATTCAAAGCATTTGCAGACGATAAATTCAATTTGACTAAAATGGTGATATTTGTCTCTGAAAGAGCAGAAAACATTGTGGGAAAAGGAGAAAATGCTGGTTATCAAAATTTTCTCCTTTTCCAACAATGTTTTCAAAAGCCTTCTTCCTCAGGGTCATTAAAACACGGGGTCGTGTGATAAAGAATCGATGTGGAATAATTGGAACGACTTCTCTGGAGAAAGGAATGGAATTTATTTTTAGTTTAAACATATTTTATTGCCATATTTTTGTTACAAAGTATTCTATATAACATAAACAGTATTTATCTAATTAGGCAAAAGGGTCTGGCCACAAGTTCTTACAACTTAGCTTCGGCCATTCCCTTTTGATTAACGTACATAGGATAAAGTCTTCAATAATACCATTAATATTAAAAAAAAAAAAGAACAATTTATATATTTGGGGCTAGTTTGTAGTGAAGACAGTTATTTTTGGTTACGGGAATATTCCATTGACACCTACTTCCCAGGTACCCCTTTTTAAAAGACGCAAACAAACTCAGTGTAGCGCGGACGAAATATTTGATGTAATTTATTCTGTTTTTCTTTTTAAACGGGGAACTAACAAAAAAAAAAAAACTTTGCTGGCCACAATAATAGCTACGATGACAGAAGAGAGATTTGAATTCATAAAAATTCATAAATTCAAAACGCTCTTCTCAATGAATAAATACTTGATTAAATTTCTTTCTGCAATAGATTTTTCAAATTCTTAAATAATAATAATAATAATAATAATAATACAAAAATATTTATGATAGATTTTCGAACCTGTTTGTTATCGAAAAAAAAAAAAAAAACCGATGGCTTATGTTGCAGCAGTATTGTAGCATGACCTAAACAAATACTGCATAGAATTATAATATGAGCCACTCTCTGTGAAAAGGGGGGCTTAATGTATCTGCAAAAAGTATCGATTCAGGTCACCCTGCGCAGTCCGCGCAGGGTGACCTGAGTCGAAACTTTTTGCTGTCGGTCAATTTTCTGCGTGCCAAGGGACATAGTTTACCTGCTGATTCGGTCAGTTGTTAGACAAAATGGATTCTATAGATTCATAATTTATGTAATGGCTTGAATGGTATAATGCATCAAAGAGATGCATTATACCCCCTTTTGCCAGAGCGTGGTTCATATCAATTTATTAGTAAGTGAATTACAGTTAGTATTTATATGTTTATGTCGACCGTTTTACAAATAATAATCACCTAATGTCACCGTGAAACACACTATCAAGAACGTTCTGTCGGCCGACCTGTTGCATAAAAGCGACAGTTTTTCACAGTTTCTTGAAACTCCAACGGATTTGTCGATATTGGAAAATACCGGTATCGTATCAAATATCAATAAAGTTGCAACCCCAATTTAATTTTCTCCTTTTCCCACAAAAATGTTTTCTATCCTTTCACAGACAAATCCCATCCTTAGAGTCACATTAGATTTGTAGCGTGCAAATGCTTTCAAAATGTTAAGGATACATCTATACTCGTCTCTAATCAGTTTTTAAACCACTTTATCTTTATTTTCAGCCAGTTTTTAACCCATTTCATCTTTACTTTAAGCCACTTTTTGCCTTATTTCATCCTCATTTTTAGCCAGTTTTTAACCCATTTCATCTTTATTTTCAGCCAGTTTTTAACCCACTTCACCTTTATTTTCAGCCAGTTTTTAACCCATTTCATCTTTATTTTCAGCCATTTTTAACCCATTTCATCTTTATTTTCAGCCATTTTTAACCCATTTCATCTTTATTTTCAGCCAGTTTTTAACCCACTCCACCTTTATTTTCAGCCATTTTTTTACCAGTTTCATTTTTATTTTATGAAACTATATCTTGTATCTTCATGCCAAATTTTACCCCTGACGGCTGCAAGGTTGCACAGATTACCGACGGATAGAAACTTTTTGCTTTTCATCAATTTTCTTCATGTCCAAGGACCATTCTACCACAGCATTCATCCAGTTGTTAGGCAAAAATGGATATTAAGGATCCATAATCATGTGATGACTGTCTTGGTATAATGCATTACGAAGATGCTTACCTTTGTATTATGGGGGTCGTTTACATTTGGTAAAGGGTTAACTGCGAACAAAATAAACACCCAATACGTAAACAAATAATCCATTCTTAACCCTTTACCACACAATCACGACTTTTAACGACCCTGGGGAAGAAGCCTTTTGAAAACATTGTGGGAAAAGGAGAAAATGCTGGTAACCAGCATTTTCTCCTTTTCCCACAATGTTTTCTACTCTGTCAGAGAAAAACCATATCATTTGAGACACATTGAAATTGTCGTCTGCAAATGCCTTCAAATTGGACGGATCTAAAATTTTGTCGTTTGGCAAAGGGTTAATCGTTTCATTTTCAGTTGTTGGTTGTTAACAACATTGTCCCAAATTCTGATTGAAATAAAAGGGAAGTTATTTTCACGTTTTGTATGTTGTACGCAACAAACAACGCTCGTTTACTACAGATAGAAGATATAGATGCGCTTCTTCAAAGATGCCGACCCGAAAGCTTAGAAAGATGTTTCTTTCCTCGTTTATCGCATGTCATTTAGATAAAAGCCTTTAATTGAAAGTATGACGCCAATTGGTTTCAATTCATGTTTTTTTTTGTGTGAAAATTATTGGTTACCAATTGCTTTATTGGTAAAGCAAGTGCAGGGTTACATTGATAGGCGCTCTGGCCGTTGTGATGTAATTTAGATATCATTCAGTGTTAAAAGCAGAGGATAAACAACCGAAACAGAGACTTTACCATCCGTTTAAAGATGGAGAAACCGAAGTTTGATCAATCCTGTGACTTTTCAGTGGTATAAGCGCCTTTCACCACTATTGTCGTCCTTTTTGGCCATTGTAGATCAAGATCTGACTGCACAAAACGTGCACTTCTGATTTTTGATCTGCACTGCACACTTTGCCGAGACATTCTGCACAAAAGCAACATTGAAATTGAAATCATTTGGACCATTTTGAGACTAAAAATATCTGTTGGTTGTTTTTTTTCGGCACTGAAAGGGTTAAGTTCAAAACAATGGAAATCCAATCCTGTCCAATGAGCCAATGCTCGGAAGTCATCTTTTGTTGACGAAGTTGACTAAAGTTTTTTTTTAATTACATGAGAGAGAGAGAGAGAGAGGTCTAGTTCTACCTTGTTGTCTACTTGTAAACTCTTCGCTGTTGGAGTTTAAAAAACTAAATGCCACTTTCTCACCTCCTTAACTGAAGAGTGTTGAAAAGTAACACGTGATTGAAAAAAATAAGAAAACTCTTCGAATGTGGGCTATTGTAAACCTGACGGATAATACAAACAAACTGACAACCAAAATGTAATCACAAAAATTGAAAAAAGTAAACCTTTCTTTTTTTTTCACGGCCAGATCATTTGGTAAAAAAAAAGATCTGGAACAAAAATCTATCCGAGGAACTGTTGATGTCATTGAAGCAATTTTTAAAACAGCCGTTACAATAATCATCGTTGTATTCTTTAACCCTTTACCACACAATGCCGACTTTTAACGACCTTGAGAGAGAAGCCTTTTGAAAACATTGTGGGAAAAGGAGAAAATGCTGGTTACCAGCATTTTCTCCTTTTCCCACAATATTTTCTACCCTATCAAAGGAAAATCACATTTTTTGAGCCACAATGAAATTGTCGTCTGCAAATGCTTTCAATTTGAAGGTGGTGTAAAATTTTGTCGTTTGATAAAGGGTTAAATAGAGTAAGTAATTTTTCAAAATATGTCAGGTTTCCATTGAATATCCACCGAACGACAAACTTTTCGACTCAACCAGACTGAAAGCATGTGCACACGACAAATTAAACGTAGCCCAAAAGATGATTTCTGTCTATGAAATGATGAAAAACATAACAGGAAAAAGAGAAAATGTTGGTATCCAGCATTTTTTCCACAATGTTTTCAAAACACGAAATTGTGTGATAGTGGGTTAAGCAATGGTACCCAATGTCATAAAAAGGATTAAGTCCCGACCCCCAAAAGAAGGGGACGAAACGCGGGTAAAGAAAGCAAAGACGTTGAGTTTTGTCGGATTTGGAATACTTATAGGCCAGAATGGTGTCAAACTTATTACTAAATGCGTGAGCCGCTCTGCCGTTTTGGCAACTGCTACTGTACTTCTTATACAGTGACACCTTACACCGAGGATGACATGTGACCCCATTCATTTAATTAACCCTTTACCAATCAACCCTGAGTTTTAACAAGGAAGAAGCCTTTGAAAACTTGTGGGAAAAGAAGAAAATGCTGGTAACCAGCATTTTCTTTTTTCCCCACAATGTTTTCCATCCTTACAAAGGCATACCTATCTTTTTGGCCATATTTGATATGTCGTCTGCAAATACGTTCAATTTCGACTAGGCTAAGATTCTGCCGTTTGGTACGGAGTTAATATATTTCCACCGGCAGACGACAATTTTTCTCTTACAGTAGACATTTTTGAAAACTTTGTGATAAAGGCAGAAATTGCTCATTTTTTTCATACTAATTGAACATGCAGTCTTGTAAAGTATAATCTTTACCGAACGACAAAATTTTGTACTTTTCAAAGTCTAAAGCTTTGCAGACGACCGATTCAATGTGAGGGTGGAAATGAAATGGTGGAAATAAAATGGACTTAAAAAGGATAGAAAACACTGTGGGAAAAGGAGAAAACGCTGGTTACCAACATGTTCTCCTTTTTTTGGTATTATTTTCAAAAGCCTTCTTCCCCACGGTCGATTCAAACTTCGGGACTGTTTGATACAGGCTTAACCCTTTACCAGACGACAAAATTTTAGCCTTGTCCAAATTGAAAGCATTTGCAGACGACAATTTCAATGTGGCTCCAATGGTGCAATTTTTCTATGATAGGGTAGAAAACATTGTGGGAAAAGGAGAAAATGCTGGTTACCAGCATTTTCTCCTTTTCCCACAATGTTTTCAAAAGGCTTCTTTCCCAGGGGCGTCAAAAGGCGGCATTGTGCGGTAAAGAGTTAAACATTAACTTATAATATTATCAATAATTATTATCCATTTTTTACGTAGATGGCACTAAAGTCCTTTGCCGCACGTTTGTCCCAGGAAATAACGAGCTAACCCTTTACCATACGACAAAATTTTAGACTTGTCCAAATTGAAATCATTTGCAGACGACAAAATGTGACTGAAAAAATTAAAATTTGTTTCTGGGCGGGTAGAAAACATTGTGTGAAAAGGAGAAAATGCTGTTTACCAGCATTTTCTCCTTTTCCCACAAGGTTTTCGATAGGCTTCTTTCTCAGGGTCGTTAAAAGTCGGGATTGTGTGGTAAAGTTAATAGTTTCCCAAAAACAGTTTTTAAATTCTTCTCCCGTTTTCCGAAATGGTTAAAAAAAAAAGAGATGGAATGAAAACACCCGAATGAAAAAAAAAAGGACGATCTAAGTACTGATGACCTTTCCACTGGACATCTTTTATCTGTAATTTTTTTTTCAATACTTTTAGTATTAAAAAGTATGATATACATTGGAATAATTTTGCTCCTCGTTTTGAGCTGTGAATGTAAATTTCTTATTTGACAAGGGACAAGGGCCCGCAGTCTGACACTAATTGGGGTTTTAATTTTGCGCGGAAGTGCGTATTAACTAATTCAGACATTTAGACATGTCTTGTTTTCGTTCGCTAAGGATGCTGGTCAGGACTTATGTTATTGTAAAAAAAGACCCTTGAGAAATATATTTGGGTCATTCACACTTGCGATACTTAGGTCATAAATCGTTCATGTAGTGTGCGTGCATGCATTTATATGAGTGGGGCTCTGGCAAAAGGGGTTTAGTGCATGATACAGTATACCAGGCAAGTCATCATATAATTATGGGTCCATAAAGATAAAATCCACTTTATTTAATAACCGACTGATCCACGAGGTAGAAAGGTCCATGAGCAAGCAAAACACCTACGATCAGGAAAAAGTATCGTTCAGATCAGCCTGTAAGGACAGCCCAGGCTGTCGATACTTTTCACGGAGTATGACTCATATTGATTACGCGTGTATTTATTATCAATATCTATTGATTTTTGATGCCATATACATGCATTGTAAGAATCAAAATTTACCCTATTAAATTATCAATATTAACGAAATTTATTTGATAACTTTCAACATCAGCAGTAAAAAAAATGATATTAAAGACCAATAAAAGGCCAATTAATACATTTTTGTATCCAATTCTTAATTTCTCGCACACCAACACTACTACCACCACCACCTACGGACAACGGTCCACCACAGGTCCGATGCTGCAGTTTAAGTAGTAAACATGATCAAGTTATATTACCTTTAACCTATACTGACCTTCTAAATAAATGAAATGAAATTTTAAGCCGAAAGTAAAAACCCCAATGTTGCTATTTCAAAGGTATTCTTTGGGGGAAAAATATCTCCTTATCGGAAAGTGTAGATCCAAGATAAGACTGCACGTTCTGTGCTGTCTGATCTTGGATCTACACTGTCCGTAAAAGGTCCTTGAGTCGAGCTTGGCAGCCTAAGCGTTAAGTTGTATTCCCTGCCCATAAATATAAGCATTAGAATCTAAAACACCAAATTGTGTTTTTGCCTTTCCTGTTTTACATAAAACCGAAGGTACTGAAATAACGATTTTCAGAATAAGAAAAATCAAAACTCACATGAAGAGCAATCCGTTTGACAACCTCGCAGGCTGCTCCTTGAAACATCAAGTGGCACTTTAGTGCCAGTACTTGGTACTTGTATTTCACAATGAATAAGTTCATAATAGATGTAAGACGTTCTCTGTGAAAAGGGGGTTAAGTGCATCTGCAAAAAGTATCGACCCATGTCAGCCTGCGCATTCCGCGCAGGCTGACATGGGCCGACACATTTTGCTACATGTATGTTTGAATTTTGCACATGTCAAAAGACCATTCTACCTCACGATCCAGTCGGTTGTTATACAAAATGGATTTGAGGGGTCCATAATTATGTGATGTCTCGCTCGCTATAATGCGTCATGGTGATGCATTAAGCCCCTTTTGCCAGAGCATGACAAATATAAACAGCGCTTTTAGATAAGGGGGTTTGATGCATCTTTGTAATGCATTATATCAAGCAAGTTGTCGCACTGTACGGTTCCATTTTGCATACAAAAACCGGTTGAATCACGAAGGAGAGAACCATGGTCCTTTGACATGCAGAAAATTTACTAAATACGAATAGCAAAATATTTCGAGCCATGTCAGCTTGTTCGGACCTCGCAGACTGACCTGGGTCGATACGTTTGGCAAATGCATACTTTTTCACAGAGCATAACTCATGTACCATATTTCCTTTATATTGACATAGTGTTATGCATCTGCCGATGAGAACATTCGAAAATAGACGACGGTAGAAAATGCAGAAGTTGATGGTTTGACTATGGTTCTTTCTTTTTGCATGAAACTATTGACTTCTAAACAGAAGATATCTGTTTACAACATGGCAATGATTGGCGAAATAGCTCAAAACGACCACTTGTGACGTTTATTGTTGTCCTTGAGACCAGTTTGTGCTCGTGCATGCTACTTTCCAAGTTGCTGACAATTTTTTGATGGAAATCGTTAAAGAGATATATATAGATAGTGTAACACAGTTGGTAATGGTCAAACAGTTCTTGGTATGTACTTTGTCAAAGCCAGGATATAAATGAGCCATGCTCTGCGAAAAGGGGATTTAATGCACGTGCAAAAAAGCATCGACCCAGGTAAGCCCGAGCAGCCCGCGCTGGCTTACCTGGATCTAAACGTTTTGATATCGGTCAGTTTTGTGCCTTTCAAAGGACTAGTCTAACTCATGGTTCATTCAGTTGTTAGCCAAAATAGAATTTATGGATCCATAATTATATTATGAGTTGCTTGGTTTCATGCACCTCTGAGATTATAAAATCCCAATTTGCCATCGCGTGGCTCAGTTGTCGTGTTTCAGGGTGTCTTGATGCCTGTCAGACATTAAACGATGATGACGGCGACGACGGCAGCAACATACCTGTTACTGTTTTGCGCCTACCTCTGTTTTACAGATATTTGAGCCATGCTCTGTGAAAAGGGGGCTTAATGCATCTGCGAAAAGTATCGACCCAGGTCAGCCTGCGCAGTCCGCGCAGGCTGACCTGGGCCGAAACTTTTCGCCATTTGTCGATTTTTCTGTATGTCAAAGGACCAGTCTATCTCATGACTGAGTCGGTTGTTAGACAAAATTGACGTTATGGATTCATAATTATGTGAATACTTGTCTGCCATCATGCATCACGGAGATGCATTAAGCCCCCTTTTGCCAGGGCTTGGCTCACTATTATTATACTTTAGAAAGCAAATCTGCAACTCTCCATCTAAGGCCAAGCAAAAACAAAAACAAAACTGACAGGAAAAGAAGGAATGTTATGGAAAATTCATGGACAGCTTTAAAGCCCCATGTCCTCTTTATTTTCTTTCCTCATTTTCTTACAGAGGGTAAGAAAGTATCAAGATCATCAGTAATAGCAAACCGACAAGCCGCATTTTTCTTTACAGAGATTCCGTCGTAAAAGTAGCCATTACCATAAATAGAAGAGGAAGCAGAAAGATGCGCACGCATAGTACGAAGTAAACAAAGGAATATAGATGGTGTTAACAAGCAGAATCAAACCGAGCATTGGAAATACTTTGAGATAAATATACGTTCTGCGTGAGGTATTTTTTTTTTTATTTTAAGGCATCCCTATCGTATGTAAATTACCTCATACCTCATTACCATATTTCGGGTCTTGCCTCGAAATATGCATAAAGGGGGTTTCTTGTAATTATCCTTCTGAATAAAGGTAACTCATCTGGATAATGACATTAGCCTATATAACTATTTACAATGCCATTCTTTTATGAATTGTTTCTTTAACCGGAAAGTTTTCTCAGGACTAGTAAAATAGCCCTGATTCTGATAAGTTCGTTTGAGCCCTACCCCCGTTTCCCCATTATGTTTTGGATCGTCAAGGATCGAACATCACAGGTACCCGCCTAGCAAAACTGGATCAGTTCATTACGTCCACAAATTTGCAGACAACTTTTAAAACAACTTTGTAAAATATAGACAATCATCACAAATTTAGGTCTGATAAAAAAAAAAACAAAAAAAACGTGTGAACATTATGGCGAAAGCAATTTCTCCTTTTACCACAATGTTTTCAAATGTCGACTGGTGCAAGACCAATATTAGTCGTCTGCATGGGGCAACGAGTTAAAACACTTGACGCAAGTGTCACTTGACGTATCTACCGGAGAATGTTCAACTTAATTTCCACCCTATCAAAACTAGAAAAGCGTCTATTGTTACAACGAAAGGGGCGAAACCTAATACATTTTGCGAACAAAAACTAAGTTGTCTGAACTCTTACTGCGCACAGCATGAGACAAGACCGGTTTTGGCAATCCGAGTCGTGAAAACAAGCGAACGTTTAGATACTTTGATGTCTATTTACTTATACAGCATGTTTCATTTCGAGTTAATATATTGTATGCATGTTTGCTTTTTTGTTAAAAGACATTTGCGACGATATTTCTGTTATATCGGGGCGGGCAGTGCACCTACATGTAGAACATGCTAACTTTTGAGTTTTTTTTTTCTAAACAAGGCTTTGTACAATATTCTTCCAAAGCCATCGGCTGCTTTCCCACAAGAACATCACCGACAAAATGTGCATCAGCAAGAGAGGGGAATGTCGTAATAATTATTATCAATAGTCGGAAAGAAATTAGACGAGCAGGGGGAATCGAATTAATTGTTCCCTGGTTTCAAGTCAGGCACGTTACGGACTAAGCTACCAGGCTCGGCCATACTGATCTATTTAAAAATTATACCACTGTTGTTTTAAATTCAAATCATCATACGAAGCTACTCTGCTTGCTAAGAAAAGGAAAAGATATTTTATAATAACATAAACAACATTAAAATCTGGTTTTCTTAATACCTGCAATTTTTCATCATGATTATATCATGTAAAACGTAGAAAGCCCGAAAATGCCATCCGTTCAATATGTAAATCGTATGCACTCATAGATACATGTGAGCCGCGCTCTGTGAAAAGGGGGCTTAATGCATCTGCGAAAAGTATCGATTCAGGTCAGCCTGCGCACTCTGCGCAGCTGACCTGGGCCGAAACTTTTCACTATTGGTCAATTTTCTGCATGTCAAAGGACCAGTGTACCTCATGAATCAGTCGGTTGTTATACAAAATGGATTTTATTGATCCATTAATATGTCATGATTGGCTTGGTATCGTGGATCACGGAGATGCATTAAGCCCCCTTTTGCCAGAGCATGACTCATGTATATTAAATCCATAGCATCTCTCCTAAGCCCCTCCTTAACATAGTACCCTTAGATATTAGTATAAGAGATTATCAAAAAAGAAGAAGAAAAACAAAAAATCAGTTGAATCAAACCACTCCAAAAAAATTTGTATTTCTTGTAACTGAAGGCAAGTCAGCCATTACGCATGATATTTGGAATCACCCACATGGCTTTATATATTGGGAATCAAAATCACCTGCATAGCTTCATTTCTTGATTGCCTGAGCCTTCACATTAACCAGGTAATCCTACTATTATTCCGAAAGTCTGAGGCACCTCTACGTTTTAATATCCTAAAATTCTACGTCACTTGATCTCCTGAAATTCTGAGTCAGTGCATGAGTTGATACCCTTAAATTCATGAGTTAACTGAATGCCTTAACATCTTGACAGTCTGAATTACCCCTATTACGCTTCAGGAAAGCTGCGACACATGAAAACTTTAATATTCTACAAGTCTGAGTACCTAATGGCCTTATCATCCTGAAAGTCTGAGTCTTTTGCATGACTAAATTAGTCAAGTTCTGAATTACCTTAAAAGTTTGATGTTATGACTGCTTGAAATACCAATGGTTTCGTGAACTGAAAGTCTGTGTCATCTGGTTGTTTTATATCCTGAAAGCCTGTGCCACCTGAATTGTTTGATATCCTGAAAGCCTAGATCACCTGTTTGGTTATCCTCAAGCTCTGGGTCACCTGCATTGCTTAATATAATTATCCGGTAGGTCCGGGGCACCTGCATCGCTTAGTGTGTTAAAAGTCTATATATAACAAGACTGACTACCCTGAAAGCCTGATTCACCTGAATGGTTTTGAACGTCTGAACCACCTACATATTTTGATATTCTAATTTCTGGGTCATCTGCACAGCTTAACATACTTTCTATAATTTTAGACACCTGCGTTGCCTAGTATTCTAAAGTTTGTGTCACTTGCAAGATTTAACAGCATGAAACCAGATTCAGCTGATATGTTTGATATCTTGAAAGTCTGAATCACTTGAATGACTTGATGTTAACACCTCGAAGGTCTTAGGCACTTGCGTTGCTTGATACCATGAAAGCCAGTGTCACTCATATGGCTTATTGTAGTGAAAGTCTTAATTATCAGTTCTGCAGTAAGTATTTCTAATGAAATAATATCCTGTATTTATTTCATGCTTTCCGGTAGGATATCGAGAAATAGCGGTGAAAATACTTTTCGATATTACACGGGTACGACCAGTGAGAATACCGACCACGGGGAGTTTGTACTGATTTTTATGGAAGTCTCGACAAAAAAAGGCGTTAGAAGCATGAAATAAATAGAATATTTGTTTTTTTTTTTCGGTGAAAGATCGAAATTTATTTCATCTCGTGAACATCATCGGTAATATTTTCACGAGTGGCACCACTCGTGAAAATATTACCGATGATGTTCACTCGATGAAATAAATTTCGATCTTTCACCGAAAAAAACAAATATATGTATCCTCTATGTATATGTACACGCACTTGAATACATTTCAGCAAAGTTTCTGAACAATATTGAAAGTACAAGACACAACTGGCATATTCTTGATAGTGCTAGTAAACGACGGCTAGCTTTGGTTTCTGTATGATCATTTTTTTTCTGTCGTATATCCGGATGTTACTTTGTCAAAGATTATTGGACCGAGACACATTTTAGCCCCTGATTTGTTCTGACCTTGAAAGGAGACTGCGATAAGGAATGATTTTCACCGCCTGGACTCATGCTGTGCGAAGGCTTGCCTGACATGCATGGCTGAATATCCGAAAATTATTTCATGCTTTCCGGTAGGATATCGAGAAATAGCGGTGAAAATACTTTTCCATATTACACGGGTACGACCAGTGAGAATACCGACCACGGGGAGTTTGTACTGATTTTTATGGAAGTCTCGACAAAAAAAAGGCGTTAGAAGCATGAAATAAATAGAATATTAGTTTTTTTCGGTGAAAGATCGAAATTTATTTCATCGAGTGAACATCATCGGTAATATTTTCACTCGTGGCTGCACCACTCGTGAAAATATTACCGATGATGTTCACTCGATGAAATAAATTTCGATCTTTCACCGAAACAAATATCCTCTATATCTTAGTTACCTGCACACTTTCATAATTATAGCCTATTCTGCCGAAAAAAAAAAAAAAAAAAAGGGAAACCATGTTTTGGCATAAGAGGGCTTTATGCATTTCCGTGATGATAACAAGCCAGTCATTACATGATCATGGATCCTTAAAGTCCATTTTGTATAAGAACCGACTGAATCATATTGTACACTGGTCCTTTGGCATACAGAAAGTTGAACAATAGCGAAAAGTTTCGGCCAAGGTCAGTCTGCGCAGACTCTGAGCAGGCTGACGTGGGTCGATGCTTTTCGCAGATGCATTATGCTCCATCTTTACAGGGCATTTATAGAAAGACACTATGACTGAATATGTGTATGATTAAGAAGGATAATTAAACACATCAAGACAGTGGATTCACGAAATTTTTTTGGCAAAGGAGTAACCACCTGACGGCTTTATAAATTAAAGGTACATCAAATTCTGAGTAAGTTTCTTATTTCTAGGCTGCATTTGCAGCAATACCTTACGAAATATGAGACAAGAGAGATCCAAGAACAGGGCCGGTATTCATTAACCATTCTTAAGAATATTCTTAGTTTTATACTGCAGAATTTTCTTGGGTTTAGCCGATCAGAAGTTGTGTTTCTTTCAAATCTAGAAAATTCATGAGAATTAGACCAGGAATATTCTGAAGGATGGTTGGTGAATACGAACCCTGATGACATGTTTTGCACAAACTCACCATCATCCGAGCATCCGTATGGGCCGACTAAAGGTCTCCTTTGCATTCCTGGGTTTATGTTCAGTAGGTGACCCAAAAACTTTCGATGAACCAAGCCAATGGGTCATTTTCTCGTACCTCGTTAAAACCATTTCAAAAACTAAATATTTACATCTATAATAGCCTAATAGGATGGGGCAACTAGAAACATTTTAATTGGTGTATGATCATGGGCGTCAGAATTACCTTACCGAAAAGTATTTGTTGTAAATTAGAGGTTTAGGTTTACACCAAGAAAAAACGATCCTGGGCTTCTTATCCCCGACAGGCGTATAATTGAGTCATCAGTATTTGAAACATCTTGTGATATCACCCATGGAAAACTATATGATGTCTAAGAGTACGGGTATATATGATAGAAAAATCAAAGGACTGAGGGGTATGAGTTTAATGTCATTCTATAACCCTTTACTAAACAATCTCGTGTTTAAACGATCCATAGGAAGAAAGGTTTTGAAAAAAAATCATGGGAAAAGGAGAAAATGCTGATAACTACCATTTTCTTAATTTCCAAAAATGTTTTTCTACCCTCTCAATGACAAATCTCAACACTTTAACCACAGTTATTATGTTACCTGCCTTTGCTTTGGATTTGAACAAGTATAAAATTTTGCCAGTGTTTGGTTAAATGTTAAGGCCATTCTTTAAATTAAGTTATACATACAAAGTGCTTTATTCTTCTTCATATGAAGCTATTGATGTCTTTGTAGACATGCTGGCACCTAGTTTGAGTCACCATTATTCAAAATTGCTTGTGGTAGCATCTGCAGAAAACTATAATGCTATGAAAGTACAGGTATATCAGGGCATCAAAGCACCGAACGTAACATGTTTTACATCGGTGTTATGTTTTTCTTGATTCCAAGCAATTGTTCATCTAATATCATTACTATATATTACATGATATTACCGAACGAAAAATACGTTTTTTTGCAGTTGTGTAATGTGGAAGCCCATGGTAAAAAGGCAATGATTTTTTTTTTCAGGTAATTCTAAAATTGTATGGCATGCATGCATGGAATCTTGATTTATGTTGATAGTCCGTGTTTTACAAACATGTTTGCAAAGTCACCTACAACAAATTCATTTTAGAATGTAATGAGTTCATTACTTGTTCATCTATTATGACTTGAAAGGCAACAACAACAACAACAACAAAATGAAGACAATTTTCCCCGAGTTAAATATGCCTGAATTTTCGGAGAGTATCGAAGCACGATGTGACTGTATTGATCTTAATCTATGCTGTCCAGGAAAAAAATGGGGGAGGGGGGCATCTTAAAGTCGTGATTAACACTTGAAAAAGTGCAAACTAATAATTTTTCCTTAGGTAAAATTAGAAGTACATGCACATTGTACACGTGCAGTTTTAAAACATCTGATTGAACTTAATAAAACATTGGACTGTGGATCCCTGGTCAGACTAGATTTTGCACGGTCTGATCTTTAGCAGATCTACCAAGAAAATAGCTTCATTTGTTTTTATTCTACTAAGGGTTAAAATTCCATTCTTCGGTGTAGCGTAAATATTTAATCTTGAGTGACGTCTTATAGCCTTGTGGAATGAAGATGGCACATATTATCTGTTGGGTATACAAGGGTATTACAACATTATAACCGTATATAATGATAAAATAAGTAAAAACAACATTTCCACATAATCCGGATTCATGTCTTTCACGTCAATGATCTGAAGTATCATCTGACAATACAACTCTATTTTGTCGATATTATTTTCGGTATTTTAACTTTAGCAGATTATAAACATTGGCTAATCAAGTAGATACTCTATACAAGACACCATCGACGGCGACGTAAAAATATACCATGATCGATTTGAAAGGCAATTAATTTGGTCTAATAAAATAGTGTGGTGACATTTATTTCTTTTTTTCGGTGTATATATCTTTTCGTCGACCTGTTTTTTTTTTAATAATCAAAACTACCACTTTTATTTTGCAAAAAATCAAACCCGTCCCAAAAGACCTGACCTAACTGACCAAATAAAACATTATCTTAATCTATCCGTCTGCCTGTTTCTAGCGTTTTCCTTTCGATCTTCACTGGTTCCCTTTGTTTCTTTGCCCGCATGTCAAAGGTTTATTATAGTTCTATGTTAAAAAACCTTTTTAAATACAGCAATGTGATCAAGTTGTTCGTTGAGAGTTTTAGCCTATTCCATGCTTTATGACTCTGGTTATTTCTGTAGCACTAGCATTTGGACTGTTGATTTCTTTGCCAGTGTTTCATTCGATTGTTATTGTTTAATTTGTTCAATTAAACAATGATTTTTCCCTATCTCCAATTGGTCTCTGGAACTGATTCTATTGTTTCTTTCATCAATTTGTATTTCTTGTCGGTCGCTTTGAATCACGATTCGGGGTTTATCCATGACCTGAGAACTGAACTACAAGACCATTTGCTCGGTGACCGAGGGGTAAAGCATTCAAATTTCTGCCGGGCCTCCTCTAGTTACCTGTTTCGCCCAATTTTACTGATACTACTGTGGTTTATACTAAGAAATTAGCCGTATTCGAGGATGAATATTAAGATGGAGGAGTAAGTAGTTTGGCTATCCATTTCCTGAAATATCAACTGATGACAGGGCTAGGCATGGCTGATATACTCAGTTGCTGAACACTCTTGTGATGAGCTAGAGGTTTAGGGTTTGAGTACGGGTCGAGCCCCCGATTAAATCTTAGCCTGCTAAGGGCGACTCAAGGACCTTTTGCTGACAGTGTAGATTAAAATCAGACTGCACAGAACGTGAGACATTTTTCCAAAACTAGTCGGCTGCAAGACGTGAAAAATAAGTGGTCTGCAGGTGGCCAAACAAATGATAAAGACAAGTTGACATAATCCTTTCCCAAACAACAAATTGTTGACTCAACCTAACTGAATGTAACTACAGACGACGAATTCAATACTGGTACAAATGAGCTGCGGCATTCTTATTGGGTAGAAAACATTGTAGGAAAAGGAGAAAATGCTGGTAACCAGCATTTTCTCTTTTTCCCACAAGTTTTTTTTTTTCAAAAGCATTCTTCCTAGGGTCGTTAAAACTCGATATTGTGTAATAAAGGTATAATCCTTGTTGTCAACGTATTTCTATTATTTTTTAGCCCGTGACAATTCAATATTGATTCAGGCTTGGATTATCCCTTGAAAGGCCTATCATAGTCATTGAACCTGCTTTTGCGAATGTGGCAGATAAAGATCAGAATTTAAAGAACTCGCAATCTGATCCTGGATATAACTTTTGGATCATTTGTGAGGTATTGTTACAAATAAAGGTTTAAGGTCTACATATGGTAGTGTTTTGGTCTTATTTATGAACTATTATGTCCATTCCATTTATTTAGCTCTTAATCCTTTACTAAACGTTCTGAAATTCTAGAAGCCAGCTTTTTCTCCTTTTTCCCAGAGTGTTTTCTATTTCTCAAAACAAATTCAATCATTTGAACCACATATGATTTGTCGTCTGCACATAGGCTTTCAATATGGACCTAAAATTTGCGTCTGGTGAGAGAGGAATAAATCTTGTCTCAGTGACTATCGTCAATCCTTGGAAAGGAATTAACCGGGCTGGGGATTCAAACCTGATACCTTTGTGGTTTTAAGCCCCGTAGGCTACCGTCTGAGCCGCCGTGCTAGGCAAAGGGATAATTCTTTCATGTCTTGACATTCTTTACAAAAAGCCAACATTAGGCTTTTCCATTTGTAGATAACGAAACAAATGCGACTAAAAAGTAAAACTTCGTTTTTAGAAGTGCAGAAAAAATTGTACGGAAAATGAGAAAATGCTGGTTACCACAATGTTTTCAAAAGTCTTTTTCCTTAGTGTCGTTAAAACTTGGGACTTTAGAATAGGGTTAAACAATAAACCTGCAAATATGTAGAAAACATGAGAAAGAATAGAAATCAGCAGTGGTCGATACGTATTAAAACAATGGCTGTTTCAGTTAATCCCCTAGATTACCTCCTTAGAGTTTTTCACCTTTAGAAAAAAAGTCTTTGAAGAATATTGTACGAAGCACTGGTAAGCGAATGCTGTAGGAAAACATGGCTAGTTGCACTATATTATTATCTGAAATAATGATTAAACGCCTTACATATAAACTAACAAATCATAAAAAAGTACAGGGATGGTACCGCTTTGTCTGTTTCCTATTTAGCGCCGTTCCCAATAGTATGTCAATTTAAAGAGCAACCACTTGACCAAACCATGAGCTTATGACTAGTGTTTTTTTATCTGTGTTTTTCCCTTCCGAACCTACAGACTGTTTTCCTGGAAAAAACAATGCCGTCAGGACGGGGGGAAAAAAGACATTTTTATTCCCCTATGAATGTTTTTCCTTTCTCATCATCTTTTAAAGTAATTATTATTACCAAGACGCACAGACATGTCAAACTTTAAGATAACTGAAGACCAGAAGAAATCGATGTCGGTGTAGAGCAATCATAACAAGTATTTGCTTCTTTTTCCACATGGTTTTTCAAAGACTGTCTAGTACAAGGACGTAAAAATTCGTCTTTGGAAGGTAATGGGTAAAGAATATAAAAAAGTTGGGAAAATTTTCACACTCACTGCTCCCCCGAAAAGCAATTCACGTTATCGGCAAACAACCAATCAAAATGCAGTAATTCTATTACCGCTGATAGCGTGTAAGTTTGAAGTAGCCGCTAGGGGTCTCCATGTTTTGTCAACGATGCTTACAGAATAACGAACCAAACGATACATAATTGACGTCACTGATCAAAAACAGCAGCAGTCGCGCAGAAGTGATTGTTGCTGGTCTTTATAATAAAAGATTCATTTCCCTTTGGCGATTGGAATCGTCTTCATTTAAAAGATTGCGCGTCTCCTCCAATCTGAGCCCCGTTTGATTTGATTATTCCTCTTCTACTAGAGAAGCGTCATTCGATTATAAACTGTGGGTTTAAGGGAATAATCCGCAAAATGTTCATTATTTTTGTAATCATACTTTTATGAAACTTCTCGAATTTTGTCGTCTGCTAAATCAATATGGCACCGCGTCAGTTGATCACTTGGTATCTGTTTAACCCTTCGCGCTGGTGGGCATATTTGTCAGACTCGTATTCTATATCTTGCTATTTTAGTATTTTGAATACTTGATCTCCATCTTAAAATGGTGTGCGTATAAAAATCTTTATGTTTTCTTTTCTGAAAAGAAAAAAAGAAAATGCAACAGTTGAATATTCATTTGTACTTTGGCAGTTACACTCAAAGACTCCTATTTACGTTTCTCTCAATGTCGCGTACAAACACTTTGACCCTTTACATCATTTATGACTTAAAAAAAAAAAAACCATTTAATTTCCAAGTCGTTTTGATGCAGGCTTTAACAGTGACAGCTCACATATTAATGTTTCCTGAACTGTTTTGGACGAGTACATTGTGCGTCACCGCGTACCTCACATTGTCAAACCATTGGTGATGTTACTCCATAGATCATTGACGCGAATTTATGAAAGTCACTATCCCGCTGAAAGCAGGACGAGATACCATGTTACAAATACGTATTAGAAATAAAGGACCAAGTTGTTTTTTGAGAGTGGAGCCTAAAGAATCTATGATGCTTGATCACCACACTTTTTTTTTTTTACCTTTTTTTTCTTGTTAAAAAAAAAAAACCACCAACACCAACAACAGTTTTTCTTTTATTACAATAATTGAAGATTGCATAAATGTAAATAACTGATAAGTCTAGCCTAGATTTGAGAGGAGCCGTGACACCAGTAGTTGTTTTAAAAATACATGTACCACTTTGTAACTACATGTACATGTACTAGTACATGGGTACTCTCGTCAATACCACGAAAAAGAGAGGTAACACATCCGACGAAACAAACAAACAGACGCCATTCTTCAATGCACAAATGTCTGCAGGAATAGTATTACCCTCTCAAATTGATATTCAGACTATAATTGTACTTCTCGTGCGGTCCTCAGTACCATACACTGTGCATCACCAATAACTCCGCTGACATCCGAATGTTCAAACCAATCGCAACATTCGTAATAAACAGAAATAAAATATTGACGAATATATCTTTGTTTATTTTCAACGTATGGGGAAAAGAAAACATTGTGTCAAATGAAGAAATTGCTCGTCACGAGCAAATTCTCCATTTGCCGCAATATTTTCCCATATTTTTCACTACCTATTCGTTATTCATGCATTTTTTTCTGTGGAGGAAAAGGTCTAATTAGGGGTCAATTAAAACTTATAAGGACGGGTACAATATGAGGAGCGTTCAAAAAACGCCCCAATGTGTCATGACATCTGTCAGCTAGTTTTAGATCCCTTTTGTTCCCTAGGGGACACATTTTTAACCTTACTCCATCTCAATTCCCAACTAGCAAATAGTTTTGTCTGACAGGAATTTTACAACTGTTATGTATTTCTGTCATATTATGGCGACATCACACACACTTATTTTTCTGGAATTCTGTCTGCACTAAATTGGTTTTTGCAGTGCCTTGCCCAATGACATCCCCAATTGAGGTAGTATGGATCGAATCAAGAATTGCCTGATTACGAATCTAACGCCTATTACCACTGAACATTGGAACTTGTGTCTACACAAAGTTCGTTCTCTGTTGTCATATACACTGAGCAATACTTATAAACCACCAACGCCCATTTTGAAGAATAACGGTAATAATGATGAGCAAAATCAACAATTTGTTATGTGATAAGTTATTCAATTTTGTTTATTACCTGTTTAGAATTTTAGAAAAAAATATTTGACAAACATGAGGTATGACTTTTCAACGTTTTTTGAGTAAGTGCCGAGAAATTATAATTTACATACTGGTGGAAGTATGGAATTTTGTCATGGCAACGGGAGAGTCCTAAGGCAAGACTCTTAAGAGCCCAGACGTGGATTCAAGTTTGCAACTCAGTATACACATGATTAAGTGAGCAGTGGCCGTAATATGACTGAAATAATATTGAAAGCGGCGTTAACATATTCAATCAATCAATCAACCACATAGCCGTGATGAACCATGAATGAGAGTTACGCATGTACCTAGGATTGTTCCAGTACGCAATTTGAAAAATTTTGTAATAATAATGATAATAATAATAATAATGATAATAATAATAATGATGATGATAATAATAATAATGATAATGATGATGATGATAATAATAATAACAATAATGATGATGATGATGATAATAATAATAATAATAATAATGATAATGATGATGATAATAATAATAAAAAAAAAATAATGATGATGATGATGATGATAATAATAATAATAATAATAATAATAATGATTATGATGATGATGATGATGATAATAATAGCAACATAGATAAGGTAATTGAAAGACGTGGTAGACCGAACCATTTTAAACTGCCCAGTGCACTGAATCATGTGAACAGTTAGTTTAATGTATCTGGAAAAAAAAGTTTCGGCACAGGTCAGCCTGCACGAACTGCGCACGCTGACGTGAGTCGAACGTTTTCCCCATTGTTAACCCTTAGGCTCCTGTCCGCGACCCACTGACCTTTTGCGGACAGTGTAGATCAAGATCAGACTGCACAGAACGTGCAGTCTGATCTTTGATCTACACTGTCCGCTAGGGAGTACTTTGACTCCAAAAAATAAGTTCGACAAAACATTCTTCGGGTTTTTACTGTCGACTTGAAAGTTTCGCGTAAGTTATTTAGTAGGATATGGGTTCAATTCTCTGCATTTCATCGGGCCATTCGACCTCATGATTCAGCTGCTTTTTAGATAAAATGGCTCTTTCATATGCGACGGCTAGCTTAGTATAGTGATTTGCGAAAATGCCCCCCCCCCCCCGCCCGCCACAAGAAGTCGACATAGTGTAATATCAAGATCAGCCTGCATGTATCTGCAGACTGATCTTATCTACAATCTTCTCAAGATTAATCCACACGAGTGAAAATCAGGTTATTAAAAAAAGAAAGACACTGAATTCCTACATTTTTTTTAAAATCTCTAATTGGCAAGGTGGAGGAGAAAGGGCTCTTCGATGACGTAAAAATCGTAAAATCTGACTTAAACGTGAAAAACTTCCACCCATGTATCCATAATCGCACCTGGCAGGATTAGGGTTAAATTAACTCAAAACGAAAATATTTCAGTCATGGGAAACAAGAAAATAACTTCAATATTTGCAAAAGAATAAGATATTTTATTGAAATAGAATCCGGTCTCAAGTACGTAAACATGACATTCTCTATCCTAGATATACCCCTAGGTAAACTCGATTTCACGCTGAAATATGTATTCTATGTAACACTTCATCTAATTACATTTATGCTGGGAACCCATCTGTCTCTCGGTAAATCGTGGACAAATGCAACATACCTTTGGCCAACCTAGACAATTTAAAAAAAAAAAACCATCTTATTTTGTTTAACCCTTATCTTGCTAAACCAGTTAAACTAAAGATTTAAAGCCTTTTAAGATTTAACAATTTTGATTCCCTGAAAAATCTCACCGTATCGGACAGTGTAGATTCAAGATCAGACTGCACGTTCTGTGCAGTCTGATCTTAATCTACACTGTCCGTAAAAGGCCACAAAGTCGCGCTCAGCAGCCTAAGACTGTTAATCGTGAAGAAAGTCCATTTATTGGCTTTTCCAATACTGACTCACAATTACAATGTTTGTAACAAACCGGTTAAAAAAAGACAAGGGGAAAAGCGAAAAAAAAAAAAATTCAATAGAACAAATATGACAGGTGATGACTCATTTTGAAATAGACATGTTTGTAGTTTTGTTAGAACCTTGGGTCATTGGAAAATAAATTAATGAAACGAAGCGATCTCCACTACGATTTTTTTTTTAAAAATTTAAAATAGTTGCCGGGAAAAAAAAATCTTTTGTAGACGAATACTTGCAAGAAAAACATCTTACTTCTGGAAACAATGCACTCATTATCAACTCTCAGATTCGAACATTAATAAGTCATGCTCTCAGTGAAAAGGGGGTTTAATGCATCAGCAAAAAGTATTGATTCATGTCAGCCTGCGCGGATGGCGCAGGCTGACATGAATCGATACTTTTTGGTAATTGTAAATTTTCTGCATTTCCCAGGACCATTCCATCTCATGATTCAGCCGGTTGTTAGACAAAATGGATTTATGGATCCATAATCATATAATGACGTGCTTGACATACTTTATCTCGGAGATGCAGAAAGCCTCCATTTTCCCGGAGCGCCCATCAGTTAATTAAATGAACAATTTCTTGCCGTCGAGAAGTCCCATCATACATACCTGGCAATTTCTATGATGCTTGGAGTTCTCAGAAAAGATGGAACTGGACAGGTCCAAGGGTAAATTCTGTAGACTGATCTTGACCTACACTTTCAGCAAAAGCAACAGTGTTTATTTATCGTTTGACCTTCTGCAATGCTAATGTGACTGAAACAGGCCTTACACATTACAGACGACTTCCTTTTTCCTATTGTAGCCGCAGATGGCCTTGATGTGAAAAATAAGGTGAAACCGCTCGTAGCGGGCAAATTCTCCTTTTGTCACAATGTTTTCAAATGTGTATTTATGAACAATATCTAAATATAAATTGTTACACTGACGTTTTCAAAGTTGCCCGGTTCAAGTTTGTTTAACCCTTTACCACACAATTCCGACTTTTAAGGACCCTGAGAAAGAAGCCTTTTGACAACATTGTTGGAAAAGGAGAAAATGCTAGTAACCAGCATTTTCTCCTTTTTCCAACAATGTTTTCTACCCTTCCTAAAACAAATTTCAAATTTTCAGTCACATTTATCATGTCGTCTGCAAATGCTTTCAATTTGGACTAGTCTAAAATTTTGTCGTCTGGGAAAAAATTGAAATGATGGCCTGTCGAATAAAGTACTATAGTATTATTCGACATTTGTTGTGAGACCGCCAAAGTAAAAGAGTTGTGAGAAATACAAAAAAAAATGTCGGTCCACTTATCAGTCCGAATGGTACAAAGCCCCGTTATCTTACTGGAAGTTTCTAGCTTTGACAAGTTATTTTTCTCATACTAAAGCCCTGGGGTATGAGCCGAGCCCTGACAACCCTCTGATAGCGTATGAGGCTTGTAATCCTTCGTTTGTGAGTTCGAATTCCGGCTCAGTAAAAAAATGCTTCCGAGGACTGATTTTGCGGAAAGTCATCGCCAAAGACTTATTTTTTCTCTAAACTTTGTTTCAACTTTTGTGGAAAGGCAACAAAAGGCATTGAAAGAAAGTTGAGCGTAAAACGAATCATGAAACACTGGGAATACATGCATGGGTGCACTGGCTGCAGAGACAGAACTGGAATACGTTTGAAGCCAACAAAAATGCAAAAAAGAAAATGAGGTATGAGTCATTTATTAGGGTTATAAAGGACTGGCCCGCACCGCAAAGTAGGACAAAATAAATTGAGCTACCAACTATCGTATTATCTATGTTTGCTATGGAATATGACACTTAATTTGTTTCGTCTAATAATGTCTCAAGTGTAAATTCCTAAGTGTTCGAAAATATCTGTTCGGAATAAGAAATTCCAATTATTTCGGTTATGCTTATAATTGTCTATCTGGTATCGAATTTTTCTTGTTGTTAAAATGAAACGATACATTAAGAAGTAATTTTTTTTTTTATAATTATCAACCCGCCCAATTTTAATGGCTAATAAAACAACATACATGTAGTTTGAAATAGCCGCATCATATCAACTTCTAACTAAGTATTAAACTAGCTATTCTTATTACATGGCGTGCAACACACGAAAAGGGGCCTTCGGACATATGCGTAAAAGTGTGTCGTCCCAGATTATGCCAGTGCATTCTGTGACTAATCCGAGACGACATTTCCCGTTTTTTGTGCGATTTTCTGTTTCACGAAAGTCTACTGTATGAAAAAATCGTATGTAGTCGTAAAGCGCCGTCGCGGATTAGCCTGCGCGGACTGCGCAGGCTAATCCGAGACGGCACTTTACGCAAAAGTCCGAAGGTCTCATTTCGCATGTTGCGGGCCATATAAGTATCTTGTTCTATTTTAAAAAGCTGATAATCTTCATTTCATTTCCAACATTCCAAAGCTCAAAGAATGTAGATATAACCTAAAGCATTATTTCTCCTAAATAAAAAAAAAGAGGTTGCCAAGCTTTCTCGTTTAAGTTGAAGAGACACGAACAGGGGAAATAAACAAGATAGAAAAATAAAGTTTCAACAGCCACAGCATCAGAAAGAACAGGACCAACTGTAACAACAACGTCGAAGATCGCATCGGCGACCAGAGCATAATCATTATCAGCATTGTCCTCCTCCCCCTCAAAAACAAGGTGTTAAATCATTCAAATAGACTCCTATATATTTCAATGTAAATTCCGCTAATTCCACGCATTGTCACATGTTCCACGACATTCGTTCGCGAATACCATGATCCAAATGTTTCAGAAACTTCACTAATCCCTTGAATTTCCAACAAATACATCCATCATGATCGATTGGATTTTTCACAAAATTAGGTCAAACGCGTGTACCATGTCTTTTTCCTAACCATCACAAGGCCCGTAACCACATCTACTTCACAATTTCCAGCATCCACACACAAGAAATAGTCCTGAACAGAAAGATGGATTTTAGCTCATTCAGCACAAAATACCCTATTTCAAAACATCAGATGAAAATAATGTGAGAAAAGCAATCCTGCAATGAAGTATACACTATCAAGAAAAGGTTTCATTTTTTTTTTTTTTTTTTTAAGAACTACTTTAGCACCATACGACCCGGAAGTACTTCTCTAGGTGATTTGACACCACCACCACCACCACCACCACAACAACAACAACAACACCAGATGTATTCAGGCACTACGCGGGAACCATGTCCTTCGCGATAGCCTCAACAACAGCAACAGCAACAGCAACAACAACAACAACAAAAACACATGTATTCAGGCACTACGCGGGAACCATGTCCTTCGCGATAGCCTCAACAACAGCAACAGCAAACAACAACAACAACAACAACACCACCACATGTATTCAGGCACTACGCGGGAACCATGTCCTTCGCGATAGCCTCAACAACAGCAACAACAACAACAACACATGTATTCAGGCACTACGCGGGAACCATGTCCTTCGCGATAGCCTTTTTTAAGACCATTAGGTAGAAGGCCCTTTGAAAACGTCAAGGTGGTTAATCATCATAATTAGATAAATATCCCTTTACCCCTTTCCCAAACGACAAATTTCGGACTGGTTCAAATTCAAAGAGTTTGCAGACGACAATTTTAAATTTGATGAAAATGGCAGAAAGTTCTCAAAAAGGGTAGAAAACACTGTGGGAAAAGGAGAAATTGCTCGTTACGAGCAATTTCTCCTTTTCCCACAGTGTTTTCAAAAGACTTGTACTGCAGACACGTGAAAACCAGGGCTTGTTTGGGAAAGGGTTAACACGTAATCCCGAGTTTTGCACGGTCTTGAGGAAGAAGGCTTTTGAAAATATTTTGGGAAAAAGAGAAAATGCCGGTTAAAGAGAAATTACCTTTTCCCACAATTCAATCCACAATTCCTGAAACAAATTTTAATTTTTAAGTCGCATTGACCTTGACGTCTGCAAATGCTTTGAATTTGGACATGACCAAAATTTTGTCGTCTGGTGAAAATTCAATACGTACATGAATTAAAGGCCCAGTTGCGGCCTAAAGTAAAAAAATCGGGTTTAAAGTGCTTTGAAATTAAAACCAGAACATTTATAGGCATGGAAATTATTGTGGAGACGACAATCTGTTATCGCACACTCAGTTCAAGTGTTAGTCGCTGGTAGAAAATGAATTTCAAAAAGAGATAAAAAGTTGCCAAGTCGCTATATCTTTAGTTTACTTTTTATCTGGCTTTAAAATTCATTTTTCTGCCAGCGACTAACGCTTGGACCGACCGTACAATAACTAATTGTCATCTTCACAATAATTTCTGCCGAGTCTCCTCGGTAGTGTACAGGACTTTAGAATAAGAGGTCGCTGGTTCGATCCCCGGCTCGGCCAATTTCTTTCCGAGGATTGATGATAGTCATTTTGACAGGATTCATTAATCTCTCACCTCTGACCATTGTTTCCACAACGGCTATGTGGGAAAGCAGCCAGTGGCTTGGAAAGAATATTGTGCGTAGTACTGGTAAAAGAAACTCCAGGAAAGCATGAATAGGTGCACTGGCAGCCGCGATATAACTGAAATACTGTTGAAAACGGCGTTAAACACCATACAACCAATCAATCAATCAATCACAATAATTTCCATACTTTTGAATGATATGATTTAGATTTGAAAGCATTTTCACTCCTGCATTATTCATTTTTTGCCGTTACTTGGCCTAAAAAGGGAAAAAATATGACAATAGAGAAACTGTTCGTTTAAAGCATTTTTCCTTTTGCAACACTGTTCTCAAAATTGACTACAGCAGAATGCGTAAACTTGTCTGTGGGAAGCTATGACTAAAATGAGTGACGTTTCAACAATTTTGTAAAAAAAAAATGACTGACCAATAATTGACATGTCATCACCTTTTACGTTAACGTGAGGCGACATTAACCATCTATGGACCGGGTTGCGGTCAGGCTCGGACATGACCGCAGATTATTATCTCTTTTGGTGGTCATTTAGTAGCTGACCACAAAAATTACATCCTAATTGACAAAAACATAAAAACGTAGCCGTGCTCTGGAAAAAGGGGACTTAATGTATCGCCGTGGTCCACGATACCAAGCAAGTCATCAAATAATTGTGGATGCACAAAATTCCTTTTGTCTAACAACCGATTGACTCATGAGGTACACTGGTTCTTTGACATGCAGAAAATTGACCGAAAGCAAAAGATTTTGGCCCAGGTCTCTGCGCAGGCTGACATGGGCGATACTTTTTGCAGATGCATTGAGCCCCCTTTTCACAGAGCATAGATCAACTGTTTCGCAGCTGTAACCTGGTCAACAAGGCTTTCTAACCATCGCTGTTTAAATATTGACAGATTTTAGATTCTGTTTTCTTTTGTGCAGTAGCTTTTGTTAGTCATTTTGGGAATAACTTTTTGGGAGGACAGAACCAAAAACATACCTAATTGGAAATATGTAGGTCATCAGGTTTGAATATGACCTGTTTAATCACGTGTCCAAATGATCGATTTCTATTTGACGTTACTTAAATTGGCATGGCTTGTTTTAACCCTTAGAGCGCCGAATAAACCTGTCAGACATTTTCATCCAAGAAATTTGACCCAAATAATTGCTGTTTCATAGTTGTTTTTGTCAAAGTGATTCAGCAAAGCAGATAGTGTAGACCAAAGGTCAGGCTGCACGTTTTGTGCAGCCTGATCTTAATCTACATTGGCCACAAACGCAACTATAGTCGTGAAAGGCGCCTTACGGGTAAATATCTAAATTCTTTCCAAAAACACCCAAGAAGCTTTTGCGGTTCATATACAGTATATGGAGATCAGGCTGCTCAGAGCTTGCAGTTTGATCTTGGATACTCAAGGTCTAAAATATGTATAATATAATGATTTGACGATAATTTCACTGATACTGCAGTGAAATTTGAGCATTATTATATTTGTCCATTATTTAGCAGCGTAGTGTCTACAAAAAAGCTATCTGACAACAGGGTCCGTATTCACCAACCATTCTTAAGAACATTCTTGGTCTTGTTCTTCAAAATTTTCCAAATTTAAAAATGAAAAAAAAAAAGTAACACACCTTCTGATTGGCTAAACCATATGGTTTAGCCAATCAGAAGTTGTGTTACTTTCAAACTTGGAAAATCTTGAAGAATAAGTCTAAATCTTCTAAAGAATGGTTGGTGAATACGGACCCTAGTCTGCTGTACCGTTACATTTAGTCAATTTATAAAAGTATACATAGTAAAATTAGTGTTGCACCCCCCTGTGTTTTTAACGTGTTTAATTTTCTGGCGTGAATGATATGAAATGGGTTGGAAATTAGAATCTGGCTGCTGTATACAAGAACAAACAAGTCTGTTGTCTCTGAAATGGAATGAACTGAGGTATCCCTTAACCTCATGGCAGCAGCTACTGATCGAGCTGTTTCAACCTCTCGTGAGAGGTGTGAGACAAAGACTGCAAGCTGTTTTGCATGCCCCGGGCGGAAGTACGCAATATTGCCTGATTTTGTGTGTCCATTCTCTGCAGGTCACTTTCAACCTGTCGTAAGTTTTGTTTCGACATTAAGTTCCCTGTTTTAACCAAACTTAAATGCGTCTCGTTTTTCTTAAATTTGAAAGCAACATCTAGGCAAAAGATTCCCACTTACCATGAGGTCAAGGGATACCTCACACCAGTTCATTTTATGGGCAAAAGACGAGTCTGTTGGTGTATGCAGCAGCCGAATTCTAATTTCGACCCAATTTTATCTCATTCACATCAGAAAATCAAACCCGGTAAAAAACACTGGGGGTGCAACACTAATTTTACTATGTATATAATTCTATACAATCAAAACGAGCTCCGAACATAATGCACGGATTTAGGTTACACCAAGCAGGTTTTACAGTCAGCTAATGCCCGTTCAAAGTATTCACCAACCATTCATAAGAACGTTCTTAGTCTACTTCTCCAGATTTTTTCAAAAGTGAAAGTGATTTAGCCAATCTGATGTTGTGTTACATTCGAATTCGGAAAGTCTTTGAGAATCAGACAAGAACGTTCGTACGTGGGTCGGTGAGAACAGACCCTGATCTTTTTCTATCGGATTGAACAAATGGCGACTTCGCTCTTACGGGTAACGGACACTTAACGCATGCGAATTGAATAACAGTTAAGCAATATCCCTTCTGGTACTAACTTAGGTGTGTTTCGCCCAGAATTCCACCTAAAATGGGCAATGCTCTGGCAAAAGGGGGTTCAATGCATTTCCGTGCTGCACTATACCAAGAGGCAGACAGGTCCTCCCTTCACATGCAGAACATTGCCCAATAGCACGCTGACATGGATCGATACCTTTTGCAGTTGCTATTGGGCAATGTTCTGCATGTGAAAGGACCAGTGAGAAAAGCTGACTAAAAGAGCCCTAAACTGGCAAAATAAGGTTTTATTTTCCTCTGCTGACAGACATCGCCCGTTTAATTTACAAGCACGCAATATTTGTAAGATTCACAACTTGTCTGCGCATATTCGACAGCTTAATTCAGTACGTGTCGGGAAAAACAATCTTTCGGTCGCTGTGAAGTACAGTGTGGTACTAACGGCGCTACAGGGAAGTTCTTTTGACGCAATGCATTGACGCTCGAGTTGACCTACGTAGATTCATGTATGAGCCATGCTCTGGCCAACGGGAGCTTAATGCATCTCCTTGATGCATGATACCAAGCAAGTCATCACATGATCATGGATCCACAAAGCCCATTTTGTCTAACAACCGACTGAATCATGAGGTAGACTGGTCCTTTGACATCCAGAAAATTGACCAATGGCGAAAAGTTTCGGTCCAGGTCTGCCTGCGCGGACTGCGCAGGCTGACCTGGATCGATACCTTTTTGCAAATGCATTAAGCCCCCTCTTGATAGGGCATGACTCATATATATATTGAATTCAAACAAGTAAGTAACCTTTAAAGCGGTAAGATATGTTCTCTCACGCACGTTGATAACAATTTACCCAGGAGAAAATGACCACCGAACAGTATGATACCCCGCCTGTCAGATTCGGTGTATCAATAAGGATTACACGGGTCGTGAAAATCACCCCTATCATTACGTTGACGTTTCCTGTTGCATAAGGCCAGTGACCAACACCGTGATTATTCTATTTATATCCACATACAAAATTGTGGGAAACTGAACCCTAGAAGAACGTTTACTGTCAACATGGTTAATTTTCCATGCAGGGATTAAAGATAATTTTCTAAAGATATCTTTTGAATCAGTTTTAAGACGTGAAGCATTCAACTTTTTCAACCTGTCAAAGTAGATTTAGCATAAGAAATGCTGTTTTATCACTTCGTTTCATATCAGCCCTACCGATTTAAACATTAAAATATATACCCACAGTTCGAGGGCTGATTTTAAGTTGTGAGGGTTTGAGGTTAGGCACGCATGTTGCATTTTTTTTTTTCAACATAATCCTCTTTAGTATCTATACACTTGTGTAAGCGATGTTTAAGAGCCTCAGTGCCACTTTTAAAGAATTCTTTTCATTACCGTTCAGAAAGTTCTCCACTGTATATATGACGTTATCATCTGACCGAAAGTAGGTATCGAAAACGGTCTTTTTCAATTTTGGCAACAGATGAAAGTCATATGCGTAAAATGTGCCGTTGAAAGTTTGTCCCTTTTGCAGATAATGTACCATCAGAATACCACCAGCATTCCCGTAAACCGAGGCTATAACCTTTCCAGCTGATGGAACAGTCCTTGCCCTCTTTGGTGGGGTGAACCAGGGTGCTTCCATTGTTTTGACTGTTGTTTGGCCTCTGGGTTGAAATGAGGGACCCAAGTCATTCGGCATACCTCGAGTGATCCGGTGATCAAATCCCTCGGCTGTATCACGTGGCTTGATATGCACCTACACGGTACATTTCGTACGTCTCCGGAAGCACACCGTTTTACCGTTATTGAAATTGTAAGGCTCCTCTCAAAAAAGAAAACATGACTCAATTTTCTATCGTCATCTTTCTAAGAATATTTCAGTCGGCAAACAGTTTGTACACTTAATTTTTAGCGTGGTTTATCAATTCCGTTGGGAGCTTTCATCGACAGATCGATAGATGTGAATAACTTCACCGTTGTTGTTCATGTCGTTGCTAAGCGATTTACAGGGGCGCCGCCATGTTTAAGATCATGTGACTGGTAGTTCAAAATGGAAGCCTCCTTTATACGGACGAGGTTAGATGTAGGTACGGAATCGGCCGAGTTGGGACGGGTGGGACCCACGTTTCGTCCATGGTGGCAAACCTCTGAAGAAAGTTAACGAGATCTGCCTCTAAAAGGTTGAGTTTAGTCCCCGACAAAGTACGCCTGGTGTCAGAAGTCTTTGTACCCAACGGACTGAGAGCTCTCTCATTGCAAGATTCCCCTTTCTTTCCTGTGAAATCCCAACAGCCATGGCATTACATCTCTCTGTAACTCGCCTGTCAGCCATATCGTAGACTTTATTTACCATTTCTGGGGTTGCAGCAGTGACATATCTTCCATGACAGGCGTCATCCTCAAGGCTTTACCTGCCACGCTTAAATTCCACCACCTATCTTTTCACTGTAGCATATGAAGGGGCGTCATTCCCTAGTGTTGCTACTATATCATCATGGATATCCTTAGGTGCTAGACCTTTCTTATGCAAATATTAAATCACTACTCTTTCCGCGACTTTGACCATTTTGCAAAAGTTACTTGCCTTGTTTATTTTAGAGTGCTACCACTTCGACATAAACTGACCAAATGACTTCAGACGTCCGGCACACAGCCTTTAATAGTCAGGGTACAGTAGGGCTGAATATAGCATCCTATTTAACTCCTTCAATACAAGGCTCGCATCTTATATGGCCCGCAACATGCGAAATGAGACCTTTGGACATTTGCGTAAAGTGTCGTCCCGGATTAGCCTGCGCAGTCCGCGCAGGCTAAACCGAGACGACACTTTACGACTACATAAGATTTTCTCATACAGTAGACTTTCGTGAAACAAAACCGCACAAAAACGGAAAGTGTCGTCTCGAATTAGTCACAGACTGCACAGGCTGATCTGGGACGACACACTTTTACGCATATGTCCGAAGTGTTTTGCAAGCCATATATCATCCGTCGTACACTTAAAAACTTATAAACCGCCACTTTTTAAAATGCAATTTCTCGGCTCTTGCTCAAACAACATTGAATTATTCCTAAATCCTTAAATAGGTAATAAAATGGAGTAACCTATCCCACAACACTTTTGATTTTGCTCATCGGTATCACAAAATCGGCGATGACGCTTTATAAGTTTGCTCTGTATATCCTTTCGTCTGTATACACGTTGTCGTAAGCTGAAAGAGGTCACAACACAATTGATTGCATGGTGTTTAACGCCGTTTTCAACATTATTTCAGTTATATCGCGGCGGCCAGTGCACCTATCCATGCTTTCCTGGAGTTTGTTTTACCAGTACTCCGCACATTATTCTTTCCAAGCCATTGGCTGCTTTCCCACATAATCATCGTCGAAACATGGTCACAGCACAAAAGTGGCACGAGCGATTTTTTTTTAGAAAATGTTGCAAAGATGATTTAATTTAAATACTGGCGGCTGTTTCGAAAAGACCGGCGTCAAATTTCATTTTGACCCTTTACCAAACAATTCCGAGTTTTCAGGACTCTGTGGACGTAGACATTTAAAAACGGTGTGGCAATAGAAACTTTTGTGACTTTTTCTTGTACAAATACTAGTACAGAATATTGAATATTAGAACTTGGATCCAATTCAGTATTTTCTCATGATCTGACTAAGAAATTATCTTCAACGAATTTGATTGGACGAACATCTGGGTCACGTGTAAGGTTGACAGCCATGCGAAACAGTCGGGTTTTCGTTGTCTCAGAGTTGATGGTATCATACCACAGGCTCTTGGTTTTTAACCAGCATCACACTGTATAACCAAGGCAATGTTTGTCGAAATCCAAGTGCCTTTGTGTCAGACTCGGCCTTAAACAGTTTAAAGACCTTAAACTGACCTTGACGTTCATTGTATCATTTCTTCTAAATACAACTTTTTGCATCTTGTAGTAGATGAATTTTGAAAATATTTTTCAGAAAAGGACAAATTTCTCCTCATTAGCAAATTTACTCTTGACATGATTTTATCTTGTACCCATTTATTAAAAAGAGAATATTAGTTTTTTCGGTGAAGATCGAAATTTATTTCATCGAATGGACATCATCGGTAATTATCGATAATATTTTCACGAGTTGCGCAGCCAGTCGTGAAATATTACCGTATGATGTTCACTCGATGAAATAAATTTCTATCTCTTAAAAAAAACATCTTTCTCTTTATTTTATGCTTCTAACCCTTTTGCGAAGTACAAGGGAGCTCATGGTATTTCCCTACCAGTGAGTTTATCAATCGGTAAATTCACTGGTCGAAACGGTGAAATTATTAAACCATATTCTACCATTATTTACCGATAAACTACCGAAAAGCATGAAATAAATCGTTATTTATCTTAACTGTCAATATCTAACATGGGTGTATTTAAATCTGTCTGCTGCAAATCTGTTTTGTGAGGATTCGAGCCCCATAGAGTATTTAAGAAACAATCATCTTACTATCGTGGTTTATCGTTCAATAACCCACGGTTGTGAGTTATGAGGCACAATAAGTAATCCATGAGGGCGATAGCCTGATTAGTTTATTCATTGCGCCTCATAGCTCAGAACCGTGGTTTATTGAACGATAAACCACGATAGAAAGAAGTTTTTATTCTCACATGACAAACTCTTGATAAATGGACAAGTTCATACTTAGTATACAAAAGCGGATGCGGATTAATTCTTACTTGCCATAGAATATAAAATGACGTCGATTTTACCATGCTTCCGTTGCACTGTCTTTATAGAGCCGAATTCACATGTCATGTTAGAATTTGAATTTGAATTTTTAGAAGGTCATGAGGTAAGATGATGATGCAGATTTCAGTGGCACAGACGTTTTTATGTGTTTATTTCCGTAACATGGCCACCAGCCACCGTAATAAACACAATAAAGTATTAATTATATGTTGATATCGAATCCGCGAATCTACGGTCACCGATCATATCTGATATACCTTGGGTTTTTCTTTGAGATTTGTCCTTTACCACACAATCGCGATTTTTAACGACCCTGAGAAAGAAAGCTTTTGAAAACATTCATGGTGGGAAAAGGGAGAAAATGCTAGTAACCAGTATCTTCTCCTCTTCCCACAATGTTTTCTACCCTTGCACTAGCTTAATTCCAGCCACGTTTAAAATGTCGGCTACAAATGCTTTCAAATTGGACAAGTTCAATTTTTTGTCGTTTGGCTAAGTGTTATTTTTGTCACAGCCAATGGCGACTTAAATGGCTTTTGCGGACAGTGTAGATCTTGATCAGACTGCACTGAACATGCGACGCGTTGAGAGTAACACATATATTATATATTTTCCATTTAACCCCTAGCCAAACAACTCCATATTTCTACGACCTTGAATGAGACGGCTTCTTGAAAACATTGTGACAAATGGAGAAAATGCGCGTAACAAGCATTTTCCCTCTTCCTACAATGTTTCCTACTCTTTTAGAGAAAATCCAATCATTCGAACCCATCTCAGTTTGTCGTCTGCGAATGCTTTGAATTTGGATAAGACCAGGACTTTGTCGTCTGGTTAACCCTTTCCCAAACAAGCCCTGTTTTTCACGTGTCTGCAGTACAAGTCTTTTGAAAACACTGTGGGAAAAGGAGAAATTGCTCGTAACGAGCAATTTCTCCTTTTCCCACAGTGTTTTCTACCCTTTTTGAGACCTTTCTGCCATTTTCATCAAATTTAAAATTGTCGTCTGCAAACTCTTTCAATTTGGACCAGTCAAAAATTTGTCGTTTGGGAAAGGGTTAAGAGTTAACACCCTGCAAATAATGGACCAAAAAGCCTGGCTAAGAAAGTCAAGGGCTGTAAGTATCTTTAAAATAGTAAAGTCTATCATTAGAAGAAGCTGATCACATGAGGGCTTCAGGTGTCAAACGGGGCCCGGGGGTAGGAGCGACCGGTCGTCAAACTGTCAGCCTCTTACCCAATATACAAACGGTAAACTCGTAAGGACAAATCTATCTGTCTATCTTGACCTTTACTGTGTCTAGGACACTATTTCAGCACTATACTGGACAGTGTGTATCCAGTATCAGACTGCATATAACGGGCGATCTGATCTTGGATCAACAATTTGTGGAGAACGATAAGAGTAGTGAAATCGCATCATTTTGGCCTTTAGTAAGTAGAACGTACTTAAATGTATAGCACCTAAGGTTAAACTGTTAGATGACCACATTACTTCAAGTACTTAAACTTATTCTGTGATTATCTAGAAACTGTATATCACATTATTTTAAGGACTAACCTGTTTGGCTTGGCAAACAGTAGATCAGACGTATGATTCCTTCGAGTTATCTTAATATAATATAATACATATTTTGTCTTAACAGGGTACAAAACATTTAAGGACAAGGGAAAAAAAATGAGATTTACCAGCATTTTCTCGTTTTCCTAAAACCTTTTCAAAAGCCATCTCTGTAAAGGTTGTCAAGACTCGGGATTGTTTTGAAAGTGTAAAGCGTAAATCTTGCTGGAAATCTACGAGAACGAGAGATAAGATGATCTTTTTCGAGGCTATACCAATTAGTCCTTATTTTAATTAAATTTTCAAATTGACCTGAAATTGTGACAGTAAAAGGCGAGATGACAGACAATAAAAATAACGCTAGTAGACAAATTGAGCAATCAAATGATGGTCATTTTTGTCACGTTTTATAGCCGTGAATTATCTTTCTTTTATCATGTTTGCAAACTATTCTTTATTCCTCTTTCCCTCTTTACCAAACGACAATATACTAGACTAGTCCAAATTGAAAGCATTTGCAGACGACAATTTAGATGTGGCTAGAATTGTGCTTTTTGACTGTGAAAAAGTAGAAAATATTGTGGGAAAAGGAAAACTTTTGAAAACATTGTGGGAAAAAGAGAAAATGCTGGTAACCAGCATTTTCTCCTTTTCCCACAATGTTTTCAAAAGATTTCCTTATTAGAGTCCCTAAAACTCGGGATTGTGTTGTAAAGGGTTATGCAAAGCGTATATATATATATTTTTTTTTTCAAATTTGACCTATTGTGTTAATCATTAGCATACATAATGCTAACAGATGCAATGCCGTGCTAAAGCTCTACGAATTTGATTGATTGACTTTTCGGCGCATCTTTATCAGCTGGTCTTTGACCTACTTATTGGCATTAGTCTCCAAAGAATAAATAGATATTTGTGATTGGTCTAAAATGTGGACATGGTTAACCTACAGGTCTCTACGGGCCTTTTTGCGGGCCTATTTTCGGGCCCTTTTAAGATACCAATAAACAAGGTTTGCTACCGTTTATTGATACTCTCCGGCGTCTCTTTACACGGTAGCAAATGGATATGATGGGGATAATCCTTTTCTTATACTACTTGGTAATTTGATGTTTTTTCATGTGTTAATCTATATATAACTCATTTCTGCACAGTCTACGTTCGAACACACCATTTTCAGCAGTGACTGCTCCTTTTCAAACAATGATTGGGACTGAAATTTAATATAGAAAAACATAACTTTATTTCTATTTAAATTGAACCACATGCGTTGTCTGCGCAAGTCAATATTCTTCGAAGATTGGGCCTGTCTGCTATGACACATCACTATCCTATACAGGATACATGTTCATACGCGTTGTGTAATTGACGCTCAAAATAGCAGACAGAAAATGGCTATAAATAATACATCTGTGGAAAAATCAAACCAGGTTTTCGCTACAAATTTTTTGAAAATATAATGGTTTCAAACGAGGAAAATAATTTTACGAAATACCATTGTTTACTGCAAATCACTGACAACTGACTGAATCACTGTATGTACACTGGTTCTTTGACGTGCAGGCAATTCATCAAGAGCAAAAAGTTTCGACCCAGGTCACCCTGCACGGACTGCGCAGGCCGACTTAGGTTGATAACTTTTGCAAATGGTCTAAGCCCCCTTTTCACAGAGCATGGCTCAAATGTGGTTGTTTGACTTGTGCATAACCTTTAACCAATTAATCCCGTGTTTTAACGACCCTGAAGAACAGAGCTTTTGAAAACATCGTGGGAAAAGTGGAAATGCTGGTAACCATTTTCTTCTTTTTCCACCAGTTAAGGCAAATTTGATTTATAGTCTGCAAAATACTTTCAGTTTCGACAAACTGAAGTTTTAACGCCTGGTAAATACAGTAGTTAAATAAATGTGTTAGTCTAAAACGTGTTCATCGGAACTCTGATGTACCTCCAGGTTTTAGCACTATTCGGTTGGGATTCTGCGTGTCCTTGCTTAAGGACACTCGCTGCTGATCTCCAACGCCTGCAGGGATCGAACAACGACTTCTTGATTTCAAATCCTATGCCCCAACCACTAAGCCAGGAAGGAAACAGCTGAACCCTTTCCCAAACGACAAATTTTGGACTGGTCCAAATTGAAAGAGTTTGCAGACGACAATTTTAAATTTGATGAAAATGGCAGAAAGTTATCAAACAGGGTAGAAAACACTGTGGGAAAAGGAGAAATTGCTCGTTACGAGCAATTTCTCCTTTTCCCACAATGTTTTCAAAAGACTTGTACTGCAGACACGTGAAAACCAGGACTTGTTTGGAAAAGGGTTAATAAACTGACATTGTGAAAAGTGCTCTGTTAGTAATCTGCCAATGTCGGAAAGTGTTGATTAAAATCAGACTGCAATCTAATATGCTGTCATCTGAGCGTGTAATGGCCATGACGTCATGAAAAAGCGCTTGGAATACATCAAGGGAAGTAACCCCAATGTACCTTAGAAGCGGGAGCTTTTACTGGTTATCTTTCTTGGATACTGTAGCGCAATTGAAAACGTCCGAAAATATTCGCTAGAATACTCAGCATTATCTCAATAATCGAAAACAAAATCAAGATGGAGAAATTGTTAGAAAAGATTTTATTTTTTCATTTTATCATACCATGTTCAAAAGTTGTCTTCTCCTTTTCCCATGATGTTTTCAAAAGCCTCTTTTCTTAGGGTCGTTATAACTCGGGGTAGGGTAGTAAAAGATCAATAGGCTGCATAGTCAACCAACATTTCCCTCCTCAAGAAATATAATCAAAGTACTGAAAGTACTGACAGACTAGCGAATTGATTGATTGATTGATTGATTGTATCGTGTTTAACCCTACTTTCAACATTTTTTTTAGTTGCCTAACAGTGGCCAGTACACATATCCATGCTTTCCTGGAGTTTCTTTAACCAGTACATAACCATCGTCGAAACTTGAGAGAGGAGTGAATCCTGTCGCAATGACTATCATCAATCCTCAAAAAGAAATTGGCCGAGCCGGGGATCAAACCAGCGACCTCCTGTTCTCATGTCCTGTATGCTACAGACTGGCGGCTACCAGGGCTATGCATGCTATTGGTTAACTATAATCTAGTTTAAGTTTAACTTTTAACCTGCAAAAAAAAAAAAAAAAAATGAAACTTTCAAGCCGATGGTAAACACCTGAATATTGCTATTTCAAAGTTACATTTTGGAAAAAAATTATCCTCTTATTGGACAGTGTAGATCCAAGAACAGACTGTACATTCTGTGCAGTCTGATCTTAATCCACACTGTCCACAAAAGGTCATTGAGTCGCGGTGGTGCTGGTAAAAGAAACTCCAGGAAAGCATGGCTAGGTGCACTGGCCGCCATGATATCACCGAAATAATGTTGAAAACGGCGTTAAACACCATACAATCAATAAGTCAATATCCAATAGCAGAAGATGAAACCTAATTCTAAAAGGGCAGAGACCAATGTGGGAAAAAGGAGAAAATGTTGGTTATCAAGGATTCTTCCCTAGTGTAATTAAAACTTGGGAGTGTGTGGTAAGGGGTTAATATTCAAGACGTAAAATAACAGTTTAACATAACAGTTTACAATGATCTAAATAATGAATGACTGAAGAATGACAAGGGTTCCCGGTCCATTGAGGGTTAATGCAGCTGTGATTTGCTACAAATTTCCTAGGTGCATCTATTTTTAGATTCATTCATAATGTTACAGTGGTGTAGGAATAAAAGTTAATAGCCTGCTTTGAGTAGATCACTAAATTTACATATAAGCAAAAATCTTGTACCTTATAAATGACATCTTGTACAGCCTATTACTTTGTAAGAAGACATGTTTAAATTGGAGTGGTAGAGATTTAGTGTCTTTTTGTCAAAATTGTCATATATAACAGAAGTAAGATTTCTAACAGAAAGAAGTATTTTCTGTGAGGTAGTATTTGGCAACTGTGGGGTTTTTTGTTTGACTCTGGGTCAATCATGATGCCTACAGACTAGCTTCGCTAGTCTAAAAAGAAGTATCTGTTCTTTACCTACTTATAGATATATCTAATCACTAAATAAATGTAACATTTATACAGATTCCTTTTCAAGATATCATACGGCGTGCAACACACGAAAAGGGGCCTTCGGACATTTGCGTAAAGTGTTGTCCCGGATTAGCCTGCGCAGTCCGCGCAGGCTAATTCGAGAAAGCACTTTACGACCACATAAGATTTTTTTCATACAGCAGACTTTCGTGAAACAGAAAATCGTTCAAAAACGGGAAGTGTTGTCTGGGATCAGTCACAGACTGCACAGGCTGATCTGGGACGACACACTTTTACGTATATGTCCGAAGGCCCCTTTTTGTGTGTTGCACGCCATATCATTATTGTCCCTCGGACGTCTTTTATAACCCTTTTTTTTTCCATCGGCAATCTCCTGCCTGCTTTTCGAGTCAGCGTAGATTAAAGATCAGACTGAACAGAACACGCAATCTGATCTTGGATTTAAATTGGCCAGCATTTCGATATATATATATATACATATATATGTGTGTGTGTGCGTGTGTGTGTGTGTGTGTGTTTTTCCGACTTGTTATATAGATCTAATGTAGAATCTGAACTATGCTCTGGTAAAAGGGGGTTTGATACATCTCCGTGATGATTTATACCAAGCAAGTCATCACATAATTATGGATCCATGAAACCCATGTAGTCTTACAACCGACTGACACCTAAGGTAGAATGTCCTTGGACATGCAGAAAACTGACCAAAAGCAAAAAGCTTCTACCCAGGTCAGCTTGCGCGGACTGCGCAGGCTGACCTGAGTCGATACGTTTTGCAAGTGCATTAAACCCCTTTTTCACAGAGCCTAGCTCAGATCTATTCATTTCACTTATCTTCTAGAATCAATCGCTGTCAACATGATATGTGGAAGTTCAAAAGTAGATTTCAAATGCAAAACATTTTACAATAATCATAGTCTAGCATAAGATAGCGGAAGGTGTAGATCAAAGATTAGACTGCACATTCTAGGCAGCCTGATCTTGATCTACGCTGTCAGCAAAGGTTTTTCTTTTTATTAAATATCTATTGGAAGTGAACAAATGGTTGAATACCTTGAGTAAATATAGATCAACCTCTAGATCGCTTTCACTTTGTTGATTTAGTATTGATATCAAGATAAAAATCAACCCATTTGATACGAGAGTTGCTGTTACATAAGTTTTTCAGCACCAAATATATTAAAGATACATCCTTACAGCCGGAGAGAGAGAGAGAGAAATAGACAGGAAAAAAAAAAAAAAAAAAACTGTTAAACTTGAAAGTGTGTAGAATGGCTTAGAATTTGGTCAGCTGTGTGAACTGTAAACAAAGATAAATTACAAATATGTATGGTGTAAGGAACAGACAAACTCAAAGGATTTGTTCTCATTTTGAACCAGAAACTATAACAATGTTTTCTTTAAAGGTGGCCAAAAAATGAAAAGCATTTTCTGTCGGTCGTAGTCTATGCAACCTTGCAGCCATCAGAGGCAACATTTGGCATGAAGATACAAGAATGATTATAGTTTGATAAATAAAAATGAGCCGTGCTCTGGCAGAAGGGGGCTTAATGCATCTCCGTAATGCAGTGATCCAAGCAAGCCATCACATACTTATGGATCCACAATAGCCACTTTTTTAAACAACCGATTCAATCATGAGGTAGACTGGTCCTTAGACACACAAAAAATTGGACGATAGCGAAAAATTTCGGCCCAGGTCAGCCTGCGCGGACTGCGCAGGCTGACCTGAGTCGATACTTTTCGCAGATGCATTAAGCCCCCTTTTCACAGAGCATGGCTCAAATGAAATGGGTTAAAAACTGTCCGAAAACGAGTATAGATCTATCTTTAAGTCGGCCTTTTTTAGACGGTTGATGATACTCTACTATGAAACTCAGCAATCTTTTTTTTTTATCTTATGGGCTTGACTTAACCCTTTACCGCACAATGCCGACATTTAACGACCGTGGAGAAGAAACCTTTTGAAAACATTGTGGGAAAAGGAGAAAATGCTTGTTGCCAGCATTTCCTCCTTTTCCTACAATGTTTTCTACCATATCAAAGAAAAATTGCATCATTTGAGAACTAATGAAGTTTTCGTCTGCAAAAGCTTTCAATTTGGACCAGGATAAAATTTTGTCGTCTGGTAAAGGGTTAACAGGCGGACGGTATAGATCCAAGATTAGACTGAACGTCCTCTGCAGTTTGATCTTGACCTATGTCGTCAAGACAACCGGACTCCTTTTTTTATACCCCGGTCTACAAGTGTTTGACAAAAAGTTTTAATTCGGAGCATTACGGCCCTTTAACCATTTCCCTCACAATCCCTGCTTTTAGAAAATGGCTTTTGAAAACATTATGGGAAAAGGAGAAAATGCTGGTAACTAGCATTTTCTCATTTTCCCACAATGTTTTCTGCCCTATAAAGACAAAAAAGACTTAGAGAGAGAGAGAGAGAGACAGACAGACAGACAGACAGAAAGAAAGAGTCGGTCAGTGAACCCGTGTCTCTGCTATTGTTACATTGCTAAGCACTATCTATTATAATGACGTAATGTCGCACGTGTATGACGTCACATATAAACCATCTTTGAAATGGAAACAAAATGTCAGACAGAGGACTGCAAACGATTCGTCCGATTGTTGAAGAGGGGATCGAGGAGGAAGATTCACTGCGAGAAGATGAGGAAAATGAATTCGTCGATGAGGAAAAACTACTTGAAGAATGTACAAGCGGGTAAAATTGTTTTAAATTTCATGGCCATATCTAGATCCGAAATATGTCTGTAATTCAACAAGCCTGGACATCACTTTCCGGATCTCCGTTGACTTACATTAATTTGTTGTGGATTAGAAAATAAAGCTGTCATCATGAAACTTATATGAAAATAAAGCAAAATGAATTTGACATTGCAATATATATTTTTAAACTTGATACGATAAAATTTGATTGAAATGTAGCCGATAACAAGTAAGGAAAAATTTGGAAAAAAAGAGAGGTTTTTTTGGGGAAAAAAGATTATTTTTCCATGTCGACGTGAATGGTGACCTCGCCAAAATTCAAAGGAATAATTATGACAGTCTACAAGATTTCAGGGAACTACTTCTTCTATATTATGAGAGGAACAATAATAAATCTAATACGGTATAAATAGCTCGGTTCCTTACTGGTAGAAAGAGAAGTTCCCCGGAGCTACTATAACTCTTTCGCTGTCAACTATAAATGGAGCCGACTTTTCTCGTTTCACCTGTTTGTGGTTGAAGCTAAGCTTCGGATGGCGGAACGGTGACGATCAAGATCAGACTGCACGTTTTGTGCAGTCTGATCTTGATCTGCGCCTTCCGCAAAGGCTAACCAAGGCGATGTCCAGTGGCAGTGAGAGTTAATATGACCCACAGTCAGTGGCTAAAAGTACTTAATCGAATACCGAATATCAATTGATATACACGTATTCTTTTTTCAGCATGCAAGAATATTACTTATGCCGCATCTGACCATGCAGTCTTAACCCTTTCCCAAACGACAAATTTTGGACTAGTCCAAATTGAAAGAGTTTGCAGACGACAATTTTAAATTTGATGCAAATGGCAGAAAGGTCTCAAAACGGGTAGAAAACACTGTGGGAAAAGGAGAAATTGCTCGTTACGAGCAATTTCTCCTTTTCCCACAGTGTTTTCAAAAGACTTGTACTGCAGACACGTGAAAACCAGGGCTTGTTTGGGAAAGGGTTAAGAAAACCTATTTAGATCTTGAACTATTGTCCACTGACTGTAGATTTACAATTTCAGTATATAGCATGCTCGTGGTACTTTGTAGAATAATCATAAACGTGAGTAGAGAGGTCTATACATTTTAAATAACGGTGCGTGTGGAAGGGTAAAGGGAATTAAAGTGTTCCCTGAGCAATCCTTGTTCTGAAATGGATGGATCACTTACTTTTCACCGGTGGGGGAAATGAGCCATGTTCTGTGAAAAGGGGATTTGATACATCTGCAAAAAGTATCGATCCATGACATGGGTCGACACTTTTTGCTAGTGGTCAATTTTCCACATTTTAAAGGACTAGTCTATCTCATGACAAGGTCGGTTGTTCGACAATACAGATTGTATGGATCCATATGATAATTATGGGATATCTGGCTCGGAACAATGCGTAGAGGAGATTCATTAATTAAACCCTTTTTTGCCAAAGCATGGCTCAAATACATCATTTCTGCGGTAGTAATAAGCTAAATCTAGATCTTACTGCTATATCTTAAATGGAGAGGAGTGCTTTTTTGTGGTAAAGGGTTAAGTCGCTTCTGGCAGTGAAAAGTTAGTTTAAACATATTTTATTCAGTATATTTCCATATGTTACATCGCGTACAACAAAGCATTACGAAAAGGATTAGAACGGAAGCGTAAAAGCTTATATAGTTCTTCTCCCTAAAAACAGTCATGTGATATAACAAGTGCAGTAAGTCAAATAAAATGAATAAACACCAAAAATTTAAACTGATAGTGAAGATTTCAGAGAGTGATTGTAAGAAAAGAAGTATAAAGAAAGGAACGATCTTAGGAGATTGAGCAGAGTGAAGGGAAAAATTGAAAAATTAAATTGTAAAAAGTGAAAAGTTAACCCTTATCTTGCTAAATAACTTAAATAGATTTTTAAGGCGATAGTAAAAACCCGAATAATGTTAATTTAGACTTATTTTTTTGGAGAAAAAAAATCTTATCGTTTATTGTAGATCGAAGATCAGACTGCACGTTCTGTGCAGTCTGATCTTGATCTACATTGTCCGCAAAAGGTCAGTGAGTCGCGCTAAGCAGCCTTAAAGGTTTAGAAAACCTGTCAAGGAAACCACTCTATCAGACTAGGGGAGATTACTGCTACAAAACTTGGTATATTCTACACTAAGTTATATTCCACTTTCACAGAGATTTGTTGGTCAAGCTAGCGAATCACAAGGCCCAAACACAGAGAGAAAAGCAGCAAAGAGAAGATGAAGGATCCGACACAGATCTTGAAATGGAAGGTAGATTCTGTTTGGTCACCTTTTTATGATAATTTCAATATCAGGGAACACTTGTTCGATCCATGAAGATTGCGTAAGGCGCATGAGGGTGTCCTTCGGTAAATCACTGCAGGCGGTAGACTGTGTAACTGATGCAACAATAGACATGAATAGGTGAACCCTCATATTGGTATCTGTTTATGTCATTATATTCTTTTATTATTTTGATCATTGTACGTAAATCAATTTAGAATTGTGAATCCCCTTTATTGTAATTCTTGTCAGAAAACTTTTCACATTTTTTTTTCATTCTCCTCATCGTCTTTCTAATGAGTCATTTAAAAAAAAAATATATATATATATATATCGTGGCAAAAACTCTTTTTTACCACAATGATTTTACATGGTAAAATCTACTTTGCAAGTAGAAAGTACTTTGGCTTGTTAATTATTAATGGTTTCCATCTTTAAAAAGACATTTCAGAGTCGATTGGACTGCAAATGTATTTTAAAAGCTGACGGACTTAAGTTTTTCAAGTGATTGCATCATTTTAAATATCGTCTCAGTGAATAGGTACCTTATTATTTTTAATCCCTAGGCTGTTAAGTGCGACTCAAGGACCTTTTGCGGACTGTGTAGATCAAGATCAGACTGCACAAAACGTGCAGTCTGATCTTTGATCTACACTGTCCGATACGGTATTTTATTTCCGGTGAAATCAACATTGAAACTGCAATATTTGGGTTTTTACTATGGAGTGGAAATTTTCATTTCATTTGTTTTGTTTATGTTTAAGATCGTAAGGTTACAAATAACTACATGTAAGTACATTTTGATCAATAACTGTTGTCGTGGCCGAGAGTTTAATCCTTATCCTGCTGAATAAGTTAAAGTTTTCAAGCCGATGGTAACCCCCTACCCCCCCCCCCCCCCCCAAATGTTGCTATTTCAAAGTTATGGCAGATAGGTAAATACCTCCTTATCGGACAGTGTAGATCCAAGATCAGACTGCACGTTCTGTGCAGTCTGATCTTGATCTACACTGTCCGCAAAAGGTCTGTGAGTCGCGCTCTGCAGCTTAAGGGGTAAGTGGTTGCATCATTTAAACATCGTCTCAGTAAATAGTATTATCAATATTAATATAATATTAATTTTAAGATCGTAAGGTTACCAATAACTGTGAACGATTTTGTCAACAGTTGTCGTGGCCGAGTGGTTAAGGCGATGGATTAGAAATCCATTGGGATCTTCCCGCGCAGGTTCGAATCCTGCCGACAACGAATATTTTTTTGCTTTTGTAGATCCAACATAAAGTTTATGTACAGAGATACTAATTAAAAAGTTTGTTTAGGAACAATTTTTTGCAGACTAATGCTTTTAACATCTTTTATATGTTTTTTTTTTCCGATCCTAGTGAATCTTATGTGTTTCTGATAGCCAGACCGCACTAGCTCGGTAGTAAAAGGTACGGTTAGTAAATCCAGGGCTTATGAGTCAGAGTTCCGACGTGGCAAAAGCAAAACCCTTTCTTTTTCGTAACATTTGGGTCAATGCGGCAGGATGCATTCCTCTCAAACCACAGGACATTGTTTCAACTTTTTTTTTATGTTTGGGAAAGCAGCCGGTGACTTGTGTGAGAATGTTGTGCCCAGTACCGGTAACGAAGCTAGAACAATACATGTGTAGGTGCACTGGCTATTGTGATATAATCAAACGACTGTTGAAAACCACTGTAACCCTTTACCAGACTTGTACAAATTGAAAAAATTAACAGACGACCAATCAATTTTTTTTTCCCAAAACGATGGAAGTTGTCTGTAAAAGGAATGTAAACATTGACGTGAAAAAGGAGAAAGGTTGTCAGCATTTTCTCCTTTTCCCCAATGTTCTCATGGCCGATAAAACACGAGATTATTTGATAAAGATTAATACCACACAATACCACACAAACGAGCAAATTGTACAAACCAAGCCTTATAGTCCTCTGTCCTTGGGTATTTTATTTTTTTCTGTCGCTATAATTAGTGATGGTAATATTGTTTCAAACATACAAATCATTACCAGTCAAATTGGCCATTTGTCCGTTCGTTCGTATATCGATTGTGTCGTTTATATGAGTCTAGGACAATTCCCCCCAGACAAATGCCCCCCGGACAACTCCCCCTTGCAAATTCCCCCCTGGACAATTGCCCCCCAAGACAATAGCCCCCGGAGACAATTACCCACTGGACCATTACCCCCTGGACAACTCCCCCCTCCGACAATTACCCCCCTGGACAACTACCCCCCCGATGATGCCCCCCCCCCACAATTACCCCCCGGAAATTACCCCCAGGACAATTCCCCCCCCCCCCCACAATTGCCCCCAGGACAATTGCTCCCCCCCCCCCCCCCCCCCCCCCCACAACTCCTCCCTCCAGACAATTCCCACCAGGATGTTCATACCATCATATGCACAACTCGATGAACTCAATTTTCTGTTCGCGAGGAACTCCTACTCGACGTGCGTACTTCAAATGTGATCACATGAAAAATCTAGTAATCTAATCTAATCTAGTTCCAGGTGAACTCGGCCTTGGAAGTGAACCCAGGGTCTGACGCTGAAAGCCGACAATGACCTCGTCCCAAAGCAAAAGCAGAAGAAATTTCGAGTTAGATTGGGGGGATTGTCCGGGGGCAATTGTCCGGGGGGGGGGGAATTGTCCGGGGGGGAATTTGCAGGGGGGAGTTGTCCAGGGGGCAGTTGTCTAGGGGGGAATTGTCCTGATATGCTGCTTTGGTACACCTTATCACGCAGATGCATTAACCCTTTCCCAAACAAGCCCTGGTTTTCACGTGTCTGCAGTACAAGTCTTTTGAAAACACAGTGGGAAAAGGAGAAATTGCTCGTAACGAGCAATTTCTCCTTTTCCCACAGTGTTTTCTACCCTTTTTGATAACTTTCTGCCATTTTCATTAAATTTAAAATTGTCGTCTGCAAACTCTTTCAATTGGACCAGTCCAAAATTTGTCGTTTGGAAAAGGGTTAAACCCCCATTTGCCAGAGCCCGGCTCTACTATATATAGCTTAAAATTAATCTTACTACTGATTGCATCATTATGCTATCATGTCAACTTATGACTGGTTCTACCCGATAACGTTTTAACTGATAGCTATCTATTTACCTCGAGACGGATTAACAGTTGTCGTGGCCGAGTGGTTAAGGCGATGGACTAGAAATCCATTGGGATTTTCCCGCGCAGGTTCGAATCCTGCCGACAACGAATTCGTTTTTCGTAAATTTTATCAAAATATACGCACGAAATATAATTATGCGAATTTCATGTTTCCAATTTTAGACTTCTTAGACTATGTAGCATCCTTCATAACACAACACTGATTATGATTACTTTCAATTTATTGATAATGCTGGTTACCAGCGTTTTCTCCTTAGCCCACAATGCTTTCAAAAGACCTCTTTCTCAGGGTCGTTGCTGAGCCCCGGTTGCGCAGTTTGCAGCGCACAGGACTTGAGAACAGAGGGTCGCTGATTCCAAGCTCAAGTTTGGCCGGTTTCTTTCCGAGGACAGATGATAGTCATGGCCACAGGATTCATTCCTCTCTCATCGCAGATCATCGTTTCGACAATGATTATTTTGGAAAGCAACCGGTGGCTTGTGAAGAATATTATGCGAAGTACTGGTAATAGAAACTCCAGGAAAGCAGGTATAGGTCCATTAGCCGCCGCGATATAAATGAAATAATGTTGAGACTATCATTCTTTCATTCATTCATTCATTCATTCATTCATTCCGTCCGTCCGTTCGTCCTTCCGTCCGTTCATCCATCCATCCATTCATCCATCCATCAGTCAATCCTCAGGTTCCTTAAAACTCTGAATTGTTTTGTTAAGGGTAAAGCACAGTTTTCAATATAATTTAATCATGTCATATCACGGCAACCTGTGCACAAATCATTGTGTGTCTCGGGTTTCTTGTCGTGAGTTTGAATCCCAGCTCGACCGAGCTCTTTAAGAGATTTGATGAGTATCGATGCGGTATTTTTCGCTGTTATGAAACAGTTGATCATTTTTTTCTACGAAGTATTGGTAACAGGAATTTTAGATACGCGAGGATAGGTCCTGTGGAAACTATGATATGACGGCAACACGGCTGATAATAGCTTAAAAAACGGGAGCATGTTACATCTCTGGAACCAATAACTGAATCGTGCTCTGGCAAAAAGTGGTTTAAAGCATCTTCATGGTGCATAATACCAGCAAAGTCATCATATAATTATGGATACACAAAATCCATTTTTCTAACAACCGTCTGAATCATGAGGTAGAATGGTCCTTGGATACAGAAAATTGTCCAGTAGCAAAAAGTTTCGACTCAGGTCAGCCTGCGCGGACTGCGCAGGCTGACCTGAGTCGACACTTTTTGCAGATGCATTAACTCCTCAATTCACAGAGCATTGCTCAAGTAATTGTTTTTTTACAATTCAACCAGTAAATGCTACAACTTTCTTATTTTAGAATTTCAACAATCTATTTTCATTTTATAAATTTATCACAGAGGAAAAAGCGGACTATGATCTGTCTGGCAAGACTACTTACATCAATTCCTGTCGGAAATTGGGGATCGTGCCCGTGTCCTATTTTCTAAGACACATGAATGATTCGAACCTGTCAATGGCGCACCATGGTCTAGGGTCACAGGGAATGAAGGCGCTTGCGTATCCATTAATGGTAGGTGCTCATGTTTTCTGCAAATATAAACGTCTAGAGACATGCTTTTGGAAAGGGGGAATTAATAATTCTGGGTAATGCATTTTACCAAGTAACTTATCACATAATTATGGACCGATAAAAATCCACTTCTTCTAACAACAGACTGAATCATGAGATAGAATGGTCCTTGCATGGACATGCAGAAAGTCTACAACCGGCAAAAAGTTTCTACTGCACTGCGCAGGCTGATTTAGGTCGTTACTTTTTGCAGATGTATTAAACTACCTTTTCACAGAGCATGGCTCATATCTACAGTAGATTATCATGGCCGGATTATTTCGCAGAAAATGTCCTATATGACTGGAAAGTGAAAAACCAAAATCAGAATGCACATTTGTGCACACTTGTTTTGATCTGCACTGTCTGCAAAAGAAGCCACCAATACCAGGTCTTCAAGGGAATATACGTGTACATTGCTTGATCTTTTGATCTCATTTGTCGAGTATATTAAACAGCAGACTGAGAAACCTGAGGATTTTCCGTATTTGTCCCCGTATATTAGTGTAAACTGCTATGTATGTATGTATGTACCTATGTATGTATGTATGTATATATGTATTCTCCGTTATGCATGATACTAAACATGTCATCATATGATTATAGATCCATAAAATCCGACTTTTCATTTGACATGCAAAAGATTGACAACGAGCAAACTGTGCAGGCTGACCTGGGTCGATACTTTTTGTATTGAACCCCTTTGTCACAGAGCATGGCTTAAATAAGTAATGTGTAAGTTCTTATTCGCAGAACAACACTAAAGTTACATCACTGGATCTGCAAGACAACTGGCTAGAAGCAGAAGGCGGTGAATACATAGCAGAGATGTTGAAAGAAAACTGTTACATAATAGATCTGGTGAGATGCATACTTTTTCCCCCCGGGTCATGCATTTCTTTTGCCAATATATTTACTTTGTCATTGAATTTTATCGTTGTACTTCTATTAACTCCCTGCTACTTGAAATGAAAGTTGCAATAAATGAATACCAAATCACGGACTGAACACAAATTTGGGTTGAATATAGTCATCAATATAAGTGAAGACTTTGTCTAAAAGAAGAAATTGTCCTTCAACCATTCTTTTGCACCCCTCCCCCCCATTTAGGCAACATTAAATTGAGACGACCATTCCCGGTTGGTCTTGAACCAGATGATCTAATAACAGCCATATAATCCCGATCCTGTGTATGACTTAAGTTTGAGTTTGTCTAAGCAAGATATTTTTAACCCTTTACGCCTGCAGCTGAATGTATCAACATTTCATATCATTCTTTCTGATTTTATATGCCAAGACTAACTACATGTATGTGAATGACTGAGAAGGTTTGATACAGTCAAACAGAAGGCTAGTCTCAGGTGGGATTTAGAACTTAAAAAAAAAAAAGTTTCGAAAGAGAAGTAAAGTAGGACGTTGTTTTATTTTCAGAATTTGTCAGCAAACAGACTGGGTAGTCGAGGATGTGAGGCGATCTGTAAAGTATTACAGAATAATACCACATTAAAACACATTAACTTATCAGGTATAGCATTTCTGTTAGAGCAGGACTCAAGCTCTCAGTTATTTCAGTCCCTTGATCTTGAGTTTCAAAAAATCAAAGGTCTGAAATTACTGATCGTTGAATTATTACAGAGGCGATATATAGATCTTTTGCCAATATGATGGAAACATGGACAGAAGATTGATATACATGCAGGTGTTCTGTTTGGTTGAATGGCGTATCACGCAGTTACCAACAGTTTTTCGATCATATCAAGGCGACAACTTACTTATCTGTATCTTTCCTGGATTTAATCAATGCTTGGCTTGGCCTGTTCAGTGCCTCGTCGAAATACTTTCCAACATAACTAGTTCCGCCTTCAGGAATCGAATCAAGATCTCTAAAGCCTGTATCCACCAACCATTCTTCGTTTCAGTTTTAGGTTTATTCTAGATTTAGAAAGTAATCAAACTTCTAACTGGTTAAACCAAATGGTTATTTTCAAAGTTAGAAAAATCTTGAGAATAACACTAAGAATGTCTTTAAGAATGGTTGGTAAATACTGTCCCTAATTACCAAGCCAACAAATTCACTACTGCATATCTTTACAGGCAGGTGTCAGTCTTCACATATTTTTCATTCATCTTTCACTAAATTGGTATTTCGAACGCCAAATACATGAAATGAAATCGTAAATGCACGGCTTTTAAGCTGTTTTAAGCTGACGATCTTCACGAATTTTCTGCAGTGTAGATCAAAGATCAGATATCATATTCTGTACAGTGGGATTTTTTTTTTTTATTTTCACCGACTGAAAAGTGTCCAAAATCCCGAAAAGGCCCAAAACCCAAAGGCAATTTTTGTAGCGTTTGCGGACAGTGCAGATCAAACCAAACTGCAAAGGATGTTCAGTATAATCACTTATTCTGACAAAAACAACTTAAAAATATTAGAATATTTAAGTTAACGTTTTTTCCAGACTGAATATGACTGTGTTTCACTTATATGACGATCAAAGAGTTTAAAATTTACTTGACATTTTAAAGGAAATGACCTGGCAGATCGAGACGGTGCATGCATAGCAGAAGTGCTTTACGTAAGTATCCAAACAAAGTAAAGTTATCATGAGGTTTCGTAGCAAGGATCTGATATACATACCCTCATTACATCTGAGTTACCAATCACCAGTGAGTCTGGTCAAATTATGTTTTGTATATACGTATTAACGTATACATTGGACATTTTCCCTAACAAGGAATCCAAGATATATGAGAAAAAGTATTCGGATACCTGATGGGGTGAAGTCGGTATATCGTTCAGCTTGTCTATTAGAAATAACGAGTTCTGTTATTCAGATCAGGTAAATTTCTTAAAATTGTAGTCATTTGATTAATGTGACAAGAGGCCATTGTGACTGAAAAAAGCACTTCTACCCACTGCTGTAATACTAGTAAAAGTCATCTGGAAAAACAGTAGGGTGGAATGAAACATCAATACTGTATACCAGGAATAGGTGTACCGGCCGTCGTTTCGTTATTGAAATTCCTTTGGAAAAATATTAAACTCTTCAACAGATGACAAAAAATTAGACTCGTCCATATTGAAATAATTAAAAAAACAACAAGTCAAGTGCCTCAAATAAAGGAATTTGTCTTTGAAAGGGTGGAAAACATACTGGGAAAAGGAGAAAATGCTAGTTACCAGCATTTTCTCCTTTTTCCATTATGCTTTCAAAAGCCTATCTTTTCTGGAGCTTTAAAACACTTGATTGCTCGATAAAGAATTAAACAGCATAAACAGGCAATTACTTATTATTCATATTGCTAGAAGCTCTCTGAGCTAAAATGATGATATGAAAGAAAGGTGGTGACCAAATTCTGTTGAAAAAGTTCTTAGATGAGCGATTTAGGGCTAGCATGACTCTCTTGTTTAATTTCTTCTCTTTTTGGGCAGGAAAACAACATCCTAAAGACGCTAAATTTAAGCAACAACCAGTTTGGTGACACAGCAAGCGCTGCTTTAGCTAACGCAATATGTAAGTTTTAATCACATTGTGTTCAAATTGTTGTATATGAGCCATGCTCTGTGAAAAGAGGGTTAATGCACCTGCAAAACGTATCGACCCAGGTCACCATGCGCGGACTGCTCAGGCTGACAGACATGGGTCGAAACCTTATGCTATTGTAGCACTTTCTGGATGTCAGAGAACCTTTCATGATGTAGTCGGTTGTTATACAAGATAGATTTTATGGATCCATATTTATGTGATGACTTGCTTGGTATAATGCATTAAACCCCATGTTTCCAGAGCACAGCTAAATTATTTTTAGTGAAAGATCTGACTGAAATTGGGCTACAACCAGTATAGTGCGAAATAGAAATGCATTAAACCCCATGTTTCCAGAGCACAGCTAAATTATTTTTAGTGAAAGATCTGACTGAAATTGGGCTACAACCAGTATAGTGCGAAATAGATTAAAAAAAGATAGTTAGTAGGAGGATTAAAGTTCAAGGCTGGTTTGGCTAGAATTTCTCACAGAGAATCCAGGGAGAGAATCTATTTGTGTTGACCGATTTTAACCCTTTCCCAAACGACAAATTTTGGACTGGTCCAAACTGAAAGAGTTTGCAGATGACAATTTCAAATTTGATGCAAATGGCAGAAAGGTCTCAAAAAGGGTAGAAAACACTGTGGGAAAAGGAGAAATTGCTCGTTACGAGCAATTTCTCCTTTTCCCAGAGTGTTTTCAAAAGACTTGTACTGCAGACACGTGAAAACCAGGGCTTGTTTGGGAAAGGGTTAAGCCACTTCATCGAATAATGGTCGTAGTTTTTAGACAATTACATAAAAAGCATATGATGGCGACCTCAATGAAACTTGTAAATGCAGTCTGATCTTTGATTTCTCTGTCGAGTATTTATCAGGTAATTTAATTTCTATTGAATCCATATTTCAAAAAGATGCTTTCAGTCTATTGCTGCAGATTTATTTCGGGAGGTAATAAAAGCTGACCCTTTCCCACACAATCCCGCGATTTAGCTACCTATCTGGGGAAAAAAAAAAAAGTTTTGAAAACATTGTGGGAAAAGGAAAAAAATGCTTGTGACCTAGCATTTTGTTCTTTTGTCATAATATTTTTTATCTTTCTGAGGTAAATCACGTCATCTTGGCACGTTCTATTTGTCGTCTTGATATGGACCATGATCTGCCAAAAGGGGGTTTAACGCATCTCCGTGATGCATCGTACCAAGCAGGTTATCATTAAATCATAGATCCATAGATCCATTTTGTCTGACAACCGACTAAATCACGAGGTAGACTCGTCCTTCGACAGGCAGAAAATTGATCAACGGCAAAAAGTATCGACTCAGGTCAGCCTGCGCGGACTGCGCAGGCTGACCTGAGTCGATACTTTTTGCAAATACATTAACCTCCCCTCCTTTTGACATATATGGCTCACTCGTCACAACTCGGCCGATTCCGTACCTACATCTAATCTCTTCCGTATAAAGGCGGATTCCATTTTGAATTACCAATCACATGATCTTAAACATGGCGGCGCACCTGTAAATCGCTTAGCAACGACATGAACAACCACGATGGAGTTATTCACATCTATCGATCTGTCGATGAAAGCCCCCAACGGAATCGATAAATCACACTTAAAAATTGAATGTACAAACTGTTTGCCGACTGAAATATTCTTAGAAAGATAAGGATAGAAAATTGACTCATGTTTTCTTTTTTAAGAGGAGCCTTACAATTTCAGTAACGGTAAAACGGTGTGCTTCCGGAAACGTGCGAAATGTACCGTGTAGGTGCATATCAAGCTACGTGAAACAGCCGAGGGATTTGATCACCGGATCACCCGAGGTATGCCGAATGTTATATGGCTTATACGTTTTCGGTTGGAACAGGTATGGAATTTTGTCATGTAATAGAGAGTTTATAAACTTGCTTGACTTTGTCTACAGCAGAAAACGAGGCACTGGAGGAACTGGACCTTAGCTGGAACAACTTCAGGCTGAAATATGGCTTCAACCTTTGTCAAGGAATAGCGGTAACCGATTTGGCGTTTTTATTCCAATACACTTGAGCCATGCTCTGTGAATAGGAGGGTTTAATGCATCTCCGTGACACGTTTTACCGATCAGGTCATCAATAATTATGGATACATAAAATCCATTTTGTCTAACAACCGTCTGAACTATGAGTTAGGAGCTAGAATTGTCATTGGACACGCAGAAAATTTACAAAGAACAAAAAGTTTCGACCCATTTCAGCCTGCGCAGTCCACGCAGACTGACATGGGTCGATAGTTTTTGTTTGATGCTTTAAACAACCTTTTCACTAAGCATGGCTCATTCAAATTTGTATATAAGATAGATTATTCATAGTGTGTAAATTGGACATGTCAAGGGAGATTACTGTGTAGATTCTTGTTTGGTCAAATCTTTGAATTGCAATATTTCAACTTCTTTTTTTTCTTGAGCGATTTTCTGCCTTGCGGAGACTCGAACGCACAACCATTGCATAACCCCACAGCTAGCTACCTTGACCAGGCAACTGCTTACAGAAGACGTGATCTTTTAATCGTAATTTAACAAGGGAAGTAATATATCTTGTTGTAGTCAAACAGCAGACTAAGAGTTGTCGACCTTGCTATGAACGGACTTGGGAACGAGGGCGCTTTTGGTATCGCAGAAATGCTCAAAATATCCGGAACCATCAACGAAATTGACGTTTCGAACAACAGGATCGGATTACCCGGAGCAACTGTCATTGGAAAGTCACTTGAAAATAATGATTTGCTGAAAATATTAAGAGTAAGTGTCTTGCATCGTGCTCACATTGCATAGTTTTTACTTTTCTAATAACAGTAGATTTTGACCGTGTTTATAACAGCTTATGAAAACATTTGTTAAAAAAAAAAAAAAAATGCTGGTTACCAGCACTTTCTCCTCTTCCCACAATGTTTCTTCCCCTTTAGGCACAAGTCTAATCAATTAGCAATGTTGGTAATCGAGTAGTCGAAAAAAAAAAAAAAAAAATGGGCTTTCATTTTGATAATTCCGAATTACTCGATTCAAAAGAGAGAAAATTTTTATTAAATCCCGCAAAAGTCCAGCAAATTTCTTAAAATTTGCTGGACTTAAAGTTCGGTCTGTGCATAATTATTCCCTAAAGTTTCAATTATCTTGGTCAATTTACATAAAAGTGATGTTCTTTCTAAAATGTGCGACAAATGGCCTCATCTGCGTTGGAGGCACACTTGCATCTCGTACGTCGCGCAATATTATCAATTACTCGAACACAAGTATTCCTCTTGGGGAGTTCCCCGACTTTTCCTGCGATAGCTGACTTCAGATCACCAGTCATTCGAGAGTTGTTCTGGTTCACATTATCCTTGAGTTACCCAACGATTTGTGAACTGAAGGCTGCAATCACAACAAATATTTTGTGCAGTCTGATCTTGATCTACACTGTCTGCGAAAGCGTTTTCAGTCGCGCTTATCAGTCTAATGGTTAAAAGAATTATTTTATAGTCGTATATTGGACATTTATTTCAAGCGGTATGTATTGAGAAATGTAATGAGTAAACAAAAAGAAGGGAATTCAATCTTTTTGCTCTTTGTCATTGCCCGCCTGGGTGGCTCAGTGGTGAGCGTGTCGGACTCATGACCTGGTGGTTGTGAGTTCGATACCCGGTTGAGGCGAACTTTCTTTCCGGCGTATTTTCGCCTCTCACCTCTGCTGAAGCATGTGAGAAAAGTAGTCGGTGGCTTTGGAAAGAAAGTTGTGTTAGTACTGGTGTGAGAAAGCCAGGAAACACATGTGCGTCACCGACCGCCATGATATGACCTTAGCTGTTAAAGTGGCGTTAAACCCCAATACAACCTTACAACCAATCTTTGTCATTTAGATTTAAGTCAGTTGCACAGAAAATATTTGAAACTGTTAGTAAGGATCTATATAGACTGAATAAGAACTGTTTTCTGTCTTTGGTAGATAGGTCATAATCCACTGGGTGTCGACGGAACTAAACTGTTACTGAATGGCGTAAGCACAGAGGCAAACTGTGTCAAAGAATTGGATCTCTCGGTGAGTGCTATACTCTTCCTGCTTTACCCTTAGAATTGATTTGAGCCATGCCTTGACAAAAAGTGGGTTTCATGCATCTGAAAAAAAAAAAAGGTATTAACCCATGTCAGCCTGCGCAGTCCGTGCAGGATGGCCTGAGTCAGAACTTTTTGCGGTGGATAAATCTACTACATGTCCAATGACCATTCTACTTCAGGATTTGGTAGATTGTCCGACAAAAAAGGGATTTTATGGATCCATAATTATGTGATGACTTGATTGGTTTAACCCTTTCCCAAACAAGCCCTGGTTTTCACGTGTCTGCAGTACAAGTCTTTTGAAAACACTGTGGGAAAAGTAGAAATTGCTTGTAATGAGCAATTTCTCCTTTTACCACAGTGTTTTCTACCCTTTTTGAGATCTTTCTGGCATTTTCATCGAATTTAAAATTGTCGTCTGCCAGCTCTTTCAATTTGGACCAGTCCAAAATTTGTCGTTTGGGAAAGGGTTAATACATCACGCAGATGTATTAACTCTTTACCACATGACAAAAATGTAGACTTGTCCAACTTCCAAGCATTTGCAGACCACAATTCAAATGTGGCTCAAATAATGAAATTTGTCTTTGATAGGTTAGAAAACATTGTGGGAAATGGAGAAAATGCTGGTTACCAGCATTTTCTCCTTTTCCCACAATGTTTTCAAAAAGCTTCTTCCCCGGGGTCGTTAAAACTCGGGATTGTGTGGTAAAGGGTTAAAGCCATTTTTTGCTAGAACGTGACTCATAGGTTTTCAGACATTATTTTAGTTGGCAGCTTCATAATTCAACCCTTTGCCAAACAATCTCTGTTTTAACGACTCCGAAGGAAAGAAAGAGCATTTTCTCAATTTTTCCCACAATGTTTTCTACCCTTTCAGAGACAAATTCTATCATTCCAGAGGCATTTAATTTGCCGCCTATAAATGCTGTCAAGATGAGCAAATCTAAAATTGTGTTGCCTTGTGAAGGGTTCAATTACTGCAGTTCGTCGGGCCCCGGTAGAGCAGTCGGTAGCCTACAGGACTTGAGATCAGGTGATCGCTGGTTCAATTCCCAAGCTCGGCCAAATCCTTTCCGAAAATTGATCATAGTCATTGCGAATGGACAATATCTTCCTCTAGGCAGCATTTTTTAAATACATAACCTATCTGATATGGGCTTCCTGGGTGCAGAACCGGACTACTTTTCAAGGCGGGAATCAACGCAACGAATTTCAAAATAAAACATATGTTTACTCTCTAAAACCTACCTTGTACGATTCATCCAGTCATGGTTAGCTAGCATATGACCTACGCACCAGCCATTTATAAACATTAGCCCATATAAGCTTCGGAAAAAGCCCTGGTATAAGCCTAGCAAGGTGGAGACGTTATTTTTGTTGTCATTCTGTTGCACAAATCCCGGTTTTCCCCATATTTATGTTTAGAAACTGTCCACAGAGATTTGCAGTAAACAGTTAGTATTCTAAAACAATATTATCCCCGTTTGAAATCATTTTGTCTTTCAAGAAATTTGTAGTGAAAAACTGGCTTGATTTTTCCACAAACTTATTATTTATTGCCATTTTCACCTATACATTTTAAGCTGCAATTTACTCACCGCGTATTAATATTTGTCCATTTTTTATCCCGTGATACGTCATAGCAGACAGGTCAATCTTCGAAGAATATGACATGCGCAGACATCGTGCGAAGGGATTCATTCCTCTCACAGCAGATAATTATTTCGAAGATGGTTATCTGGGAAAGCAGTGGCCTGGAAAGAATATTATACGAAGTACTGGTAACAGAAACAGCAGGGAAGCATGGATAGGCACACTGGCCACCGCAGTATAACTAAAATAATGTTGAAAATGGTGTTAAACACCATACAATCAATCAATTATTGCTGTCCACTTGATTTTACTCATAGGGTGTAGAAATCGACAAAGAATTCAGAACATTGAAGGAACAGCTACAGAAGAATCGAGACATAGTTATTCGACATGGACCTGTCCTGAGTGATTACGTTATTGTGCCTAAACCAAAGAAAAAGCCAAGTAAGTTTTAAGTATCAGGTATGTTGTGTACAACTAATATGGAGCCAAGCTCTGGCAAAATGGGGCTTAATTATACCAATCAAGCCATTACATAATAATGGATCCGTAAGAGTCACCTTGTTTAACCCTTTCCCAAACGACAAATTTTGGACTGGTCCAAATTGAAAGAGTTTGCAGACGACAATTTTAAATTTGATGAAAATGGCAGAAAGTTATCAAACAGGGTAGAAAGCACTGTGGGAAAAGGAGAAATTGCTCGTTACGAGCAATTTCTCCTTTTCCCACAGTGTTTTCAAAAGACTTGTACTACAGACACGTGAAAACAGGGTCTGTTTGGGAAAGGGTTAATAATCGATTCAATCATGAGGTAGACTGGTCCTTAGACATACAGAAATTTGACCAATAGCGAAGAGTTTCGGCCCAGGTCAGCCCGCGCGGACTGCGCAGGCTGACCCGGGTCGATACATTTCTTAGGTGCATTAAGCCTATTTCCACAGAGCATAGCTCGCATCTTTTATGTTTACAGGGTAGATCACGATCAGACTGCGCAGTACGTTCCGAGCAGTTTTTATCTGCTAGGCACAACTTCAGATTGTTTGGAGTGAAGCATAAATCAAAATCAGATTGAACTCGTAATGTGCAGTCTAATCCTCGATCTATATCGTCCCTTAATTTTTAGGGGTTTTCTTTCGTAAAAAGGCCAAAAGCGTGTGTAATGTCTTATTCTCCCAACCCCTCAATATCTTCAACTTTTCGTTTTGACTGGCCCACTGACTGACCGACCGCCCGACCGAACGAACGAAGTGACCGGAGGAACGAACTGGCTTAACGAATGAACGAACTGACTGAACAAACGAACTGACTGAACGAAAAATGAACGAACGAACGAACGAACTAACGGACGGACGGACGGACGGACGAACAAACGAACAAACGAATAATATAACAAGCACTGAATTGATACTGTTCTCACAATGTATCCCAAAGCTTTCATTTTTGGAGGCGTAAAAAAGTCATTTTTTTCAATAAAGGCTCATAATCCTTAACAAAGTCTTATTTCCTCAGATACTAGTACACTGTTTGGTACCCCAGTAAACGAGATTACAGCAAGCAATATCATGACAGTTATAAAGGCTTATTGTGAAGAGGGCGGATTTGAGCTGTACGATACCCTGTTAGCATACGATAAAAACAAGGAGAAAAGGGTCACGGGGTCGGACTTTCTATCTGCTATTGCTGTAAGTTCCTTTCTTTCTATGTAGTTTTTGTTTTCTATTACAGTTTTCAATGTTCCCGCTATTGTCTTAACCCTTAAGCTGCTAAGCGCGACTCACTGACCTTTTGCGGACAGTGTAGATCAAGATCAGACTTCACAGAACGTGCAGTCTGATCTTTGATCTACACTGTCCGATACGGTATTTTCTTTCCCGTGAAATTAACTTTGAAACCGAAATGTTTGGGCTTTTAGTATTGAGTAGAAGTTTGCGTTTCATTTATTCAGCAGCTTAAGTGTTAAAGGCCGTCTCATATAGGAAATTATCATGTATACAAGGGTAATCAACATTAAGCATCGTAACAGATAGACACCGGAACATACACAAAGTGTGTATATGAGCAACACTCTGACAAAGCGGGGTTTGTGAAGGGGGGGGGGAAAGGTTAACGCTTCTGCAAAAAGTGTCGAGTCAGGTCAGCTTGCACAGTCCGCGCAGGCTGACCTTGGACGAAACTTTTTGTTATTGGTCACTTTCCTGCATGTCAAAGGACCAGTCTATCTAACGATTCAGTCGATGCATCACGGAGATGCGTTAAGCCCCCTTTTGCCAGAGCTTGACACATATTTATAAGTCGTGCATTTTTCCTAGGGTTGATTATATTCTTTAACCAGAATAGCATAGTTTAATTTTCCTTGTTAAAACTTTAATTAGTAAGATATTACTGAAAACTCCAATTATATACAGAAGATCTGAAATATAATAATGAGGTTCGAGGCATTCTACATACCAGCATGTGTACCGGTACATTTTCATCATATTGCGCGAGTAAATTCCGCCTCATTACATGATACATTTCCGTCGCCATTTTCAAAACAAATGAGACTCAATCATAATACATGACCAGTGGCTAGAAGGCCAAATTTCGCAGTTTTCGCTCAGTAAGTTGTCGTTTTATTCTTTTTTTTTGTGCCAATTCTACAAGTATGTTTAGGGCTTTGTTACATGACACAAGATATCTAACCTGCACAATGAAAAGGGGGCTTAATGCATCTACAAAAAGTATCGACCAATATTGGCCTCTGCAGTCCGCGCAGGCTGACCGGGGTCGAAACCTTTGGCTATTGATCAGTTTTCTGCATGTCAAAGGACCAGCCTACCTCATGATTCAGTCAGCTGTTATACAAAATGGATTGATGGATCCATAGTTATGTGATGCCTTGCTTAGTATCATCATCACGGAGATGCATAAAACCCTCTTTTGCCAGAGCGTGGCTCATCTGTAGATAGCTGCAAAGACCGCATACAAGTGGCGATCAACCATGTCATTGAACCTACACCACCTCTTCTATTCCTAGATGTGTGTGTATGTGTGTTTTTATGACGGAATCTCCTACAAGAAAGTGCGGCTTATCAATTAGCTAACACGGACACGGATTTCTTCGATTATTCCACAAAATGTAGTAATATTACAATTCTTTCAGGAAATTTTACCCCCCCCCCCCGAAAAAAAAAAAAAAAAGTATGAGGTTTTAAAACACTTGAGGCATGCTGTGGCAAAAGGGGATTTAACGCAGCTCCGTGATACTTGATATCACGCAAGTCATCACATAATCATGGATCCATAAAATCTTTTTTTATTACAGCTGACTAAATTATGAGGTAGACTGGTCCTTTGACTTGCAGAAAATTGACAAGTAACAAAAAGTTTCGACCAGGTCAGTCTGTGCAGACTGTGGTCTGGTAAATGATTAAACTTAGAGAAGTCGTAAAGTTGACAATGATCCATCTAGTTCTATATTGATAATACTTACGACTTTCATATGCCCCTGCAACTGCTAGCCTTAAAAAAAACACGGATAAAAGAAGCAAATGTTTTCCTACCCAGCAGTTGCACCTTCGTCGACGTTGATTTTCCATTTTACCTTAAAAGGCCATTCTCTTTGTTCAGATACTTTTCTGTCTGTCAGTTGTATCTGGTAGTTGTATGTCAGAAATAGATTGGTGAAAGTTATTGCGAAAAGACTTTTTTCTGCTATAGCCACTTGGTCTTTTTGACCATATGTTTACGTGGGAAAGCAGCCAGTACCTCGGAAAGAATACTGTATTGTGCCAGGCACTGATATAGCATCTCCAGGAATGCCCAGATAAGTGCACTTATTAATGATATAACTGGAACACAACTGAGTTGTGCCTTGTAGTTTTATGCCAGAAATAGATTGATGAAAGTAATGCCGAAAAGATTCTTTCTTCTCTTACCATTTGACGTGTATGTGGGAAAGTAGCCAGTACCTTGGAAAGAATATTGTGCCAGGCACTAATAAAGTATCTCTCCAGGAATGCCCAGACAGGTGCACTTACCGCAATGAGATAATTGGCAAACAGTTGAGTTGTACCTGATAGTTGTATGTTAGAAATAGATTGATGAAAGTAATTGCAAAAAGAGTTTTTCTTCTCTTACCACTTGACTTTTCTTTGGACTATGTTTATGTGGGAAAGCAGCCTGTACCTTGGAAAGAGTATTGTGCTGTAGCACTGAAAAAGCTTCTCCAGAAATGCCTGGATCGGTGCACTTACCGCCATGATATTAATTGACACGCTGTTGAAAAGGGTCTTAAGTAAAAAAAAATATATTCATGCAAAGTAAAGGAACAATTCGATTATTCGTATGGAATAATGCGTCGAGAGATCACCAAGTCCCCGGTGAGACAACAGCAATCCGATACAATTAATGAAGTGTCAACTACACACATGCCACCATTTCTATCTTCTGACTGACGATTTATATTTGGAACGAGCAAGAACCAGCGTACTTAAAAAAAGGACCGTAGTAATATCTGCGAAAAGTATCGACTCGGATCAGCCTGCGCCTTGCGCTTGCAGGCTGATCCGAGTCGAAACTTTTCGCTAAGTTAAGAATTTCTGTTTCAAGCCGGATCAATGTATGAACTTATCAGCAGAAATTAAACTTCATTCTTGCTCTGTCATATCCATTACACGAATGTAAAATAGATTCCTTTTTCTCAAAAGACGGATCCTATTTCAAGATTGTACTTGCAGTCGGGGAAAAATGGTTCGAACTACTTATTTCATTTTGTACTCTAACCTCTTGTGGGGTGTCTTTTAAAAAAAACACCGACATTATACGTCATGACATTTGTCTTTTCGGGGCGGGGGGGGGGGGCGAAAGATTTATTCACTTTATCTAGTCCACATCTTTCGAACCATGGATTTCATAATACCACAGTTTTTTTCGGTATAATTAGTTTTGTCTCTAGACACCACAAATGATGACATGTAAGGTGAAAAGGAAGTATGCAATGCCATAATATTACTTTTACCGATTTTTGAAAGAAATGGTGAAATATAAATTTTTGGTCTTGCTGGGTAACATGTTTGATTTGTAAATAGAAAATCTTTGTCAGATTTGCGCTGTGGTGCTTTCCACTGGGAAGAGTTCTTAGGCAAAGCACTGCAGAGCCGAAACTTATTACCGATAAACCTCAGAAAAGATCTGAGTAGTTCACCTAACACTTTTTTGACTTGAGAACAGGAGGTCGCTGTTTCGATCCCCGGCTTGGCCAATTTCTTTCCGAGAATTGATGATAGTCATTGCGACATGATTCATTCCTCTCTCACCGCTGACCATTGTTTCGACGATGGTTATGTGGAAAAGCAGCCAGTGGCTTGGACAGAATATTGTGCGGAGTACTAGTAAAAAGAAACTCCAGGAAAGCATGGATAGGTGCACTGGCCGCCGCGATATAACTGAAATAATGTTGAAAACGGCGTTAAACACCATACAAGCAATCAACCTAACACTTTTATATAGCTAAAATACTTATAATTGCACTCGTTATATAAATCGTTTTTTGATTTGTCGAAATCGGGTCATATGACAAAAAAAAAAAATTGTCATGCCATTTTTCGATGAACGTAATGAGACTATTTTAGTTTTTTCCAACTTGTCGTGTTTTGTCTAATTCTAGATTTCATGCAAGTTCCGTATGTGCTATTGTTAGATTTCCACTGCTGAATCAGTCCAATGCGGATGAATTGATTTCCTTACCTTGAACAGCTTGAAATAAACGAATGAAACTAAAAATAAAATATTATCATTATTTGTAAAATATACGGATGAGTGTCATGGCTCTCTCGTGACAGCAGCACCAGAATACCAGAACAGAAATATTTAAGGCATTTTGATCTCATCTTTCAATTATATGCACCTATGAGGACAGATTAGACATTTTCTAGGACACCATTTTATCATAAAATATCTAAAAATATAGAGTATTTGAACAAAGGGTTGGAAACATTTACTATCATTGGTAGCGAATGTTCTGGAAAGATTGTTCAGTCATAAGTTACCGAACGAAATAGGTCACGAAATTCTCTGATGTAATTACAGATCGGAATCTTGTCACATTATTCCAGTATAATCATATGATGATTTTGCATCAACACTGGCTGTGTCACATGGCGGGAACTTTTCAGGATTAAAATAGATTAAATGTTAGATGGAGAACTTAAATCTCGCACGCATCAGGGTCCGTATTCACCAACCATTCTTATGAACGTTCTAAGTCTTAATCATCAGAATTTTCTAAATTTGAAAGTAACACCACATTTGATTGGCTAAACCATTTGGTTTAGCCAGTCACAAGCTTTTTTACTTTCAGGTTTTAAAAATCTCGGAGAATAAGACAAAGAATGTGCCTATGAATGGTTGGTGAATACGGACCGGGTTGGAAAAGGTATTTAGAAGTTTGTCAGTAAACACGACTTTTCCTTTTCATATTTTCTTATTTTCATCGCAGTTTGTAAATGAACAGCTGTGACACCGTTGACATTCAAATAAGCGATGAACACAATACGGTGACGTCATTCACTCCATAGTTTGCAAGAAAACTCGGATAGATGGGTTCAATCAAAGCACCGAAAGCGCTGCTGAGGTGGGGTGCATTTAATCCTTCTTAAGTTGAAATCAGGTGTTGTACCAAGTAATACGGAAGTAGTGCTGCTAGAAATAAACGAGTAAAAGCAAGCAGACATTTACAGAGCTGAGAGGTATCTCTCCCATAAATCTCAGAGCAAACTGGCAAATTTCCCCTTTTTTGAGAGGGGGGCGTATTCCTACGCATACCTCATGGTAGGCTGTTCAAACACTCTTTTTTTAAAATTGTCTTATGATAATGGTGTATTTGTTTACATATTTATCGTGCAAGTCGAGTAAGTTTCCTTATTGTTGACGTTTTAGTAATGCATTGATGCAAAGTGAATGAAATGCTCTCTTAATGGTGCTTCTTTTTCAGGTAATGATTTTGCAATGTTAGGTTCCCAAGAATTAGATTTTTTAGTTTCAATTTCCCACATGGCAAATCTGAGTTAGGATGCTTCGCACCCCTCCTAAAAAACACGTACCCCTCGAAAACAAGTCGGTCGACGAAATATATACTTTATTTACAGAATATCTACTAAAATGTTACCCGAATAAACATGTTAACGGCTCAACCCCAAGATTAGATAGTTGACAAGACATGCTATCAAGAGTATCGAAAACTTCTGTTTTCTTTTAAAACTAATTGAAAAAAATGATTTTGAAGCAGCATAATGGCCGACTCCGGCTGAAAAATATGTTGTTAGGCTATAAATAGATTGTGTAGTCAGACGCACTTCACATTCGGCATACCTCGGTTGATCCGGTGATCAAATCCCTCGGCTGTATCACGTAGCTTGATATGCACCTACACGGTACATTTCGCACATCTCCGGAAGCACACCGCTTTACCGTTATTGAAATTGTAAGGCTCCTCTTTAGAAAGAACGCATGAGTAAATTTTCTATCGTTATTTTTCTAGGAGTATTTCAGTCGGCAAACAGTTTGTACATTCAATTTTTAGCGTGGTTTATCAATTCCGTTAGGAGCTTTCATCGACAGATCGATAGAAGTGAATAACTTCACAGTGGTTGTTCATGTCGTTGCTAAGCGATCTACAGGGGCGCCGCCATGTTTAAGATCATGTGATTGGTAGTTCAAAATGGAAGCCTCCCAAATACAGACGAGGTTAGATGTAGGTACGGAATCGGCCGAGTTGTGACGAGTGACGCACTTCACAAAGTACCCGCCAAAGGAAAAATAATTAGTGTTTACTGTCGTATTTATCCAATGTCTTTTCTCTCTGTCATTTTCGAAAAAAAGATTCGTGTGAATAGCGAGGTCAGTTATAAGGGCTGGGTGCATATTTTTGTATTGCTATCGAGAGATAAAATGCAACTGCCCTATTACACGGCTTAACATAATGCGTTATTTGCAATGTAATTAGGAAGATGCTTTTTATTTTTCGATGGCAACACAAAAATATGCACTGAACTCGCACTTGAAAACGTCGTAAAACAGACATTTAAACAAACAATCAATACAGTTGTATTTCTACGGACAAGTCTGATCTTTCATGTCCTATTTTAGGTTTTTGTTTGACTGACTTGATTTTTTCCCCGACCCAGACGAGGCATCACAATTGAATTTTACCGAAGTCAGAGAAAATTATTGTCACGTTAACCTTTTGCATACTTATTGAAAACGTGTTCTTTTGCCGAAAGTGTAGCTAAAGATCAGACTGTTCAGAACGTGCAGCCCGATCTTGCATCCACACTGTCCGATTCTATTCCTTGACATAGCTTGGCGATAAAAGCATTGAAAATGCAGTATTCGTGGATTTCTCCACTGACTAATAATAGACCTTTGGTTTCTTTAGTTGGTCTAAAGGTTAACGAATGTCAACGAATATTGAAAGCACTCAAAATTACTTTCTATTCTTGCCTAATTCCTGTCTCCCAGATGCCAGTGAATAGAGCGACAAATTTATCAGACCTTTTTTGACATTTGTCATTCTGATTTTCAATTGACATTCACCCTTTGATCGCAAAGTAAATGGGCATACGCGTACGTGTTTATAGAAAAAAAAATGTTGAGTTAGTAGTCAAACCAAATTTTGTGTATGTTAAAGCCCTATACCCATTTTTTAAACTTTTCCCAGAGGATGGTGAAATATCACTGACCTTTTCGTGAAATAAACAAAAGAAATCGGCGCTAGATGCGTTATGAGTCTCATTTTTCTATGGAAATAATGTCGTAAAAAAAAAACCTCAAGGTGATTGACGGTCCGAAGATGAACCGGAGGCGGGGACTCGATGACGATGTTTCTTGTTACCTGCTGGCCTATTTTGCAACTGCCTATAGACATATAGATTGTGTCATGTAAAGAATCCTATCCTAAATGATACCTTCGATGAAGGCATACAACTAGCAAGTGATAACTTTGTGTTATTGCAAGGCGATAATTGCGAAAGTTGGATACTTTGAGTCGTACAAACATCATGGTTCAGAGAAGTGCGACGGAAGAGTTACATATATTAAGGCTGCATCCACATGCACATTCTGAAACAATGTAAGTGTGCGCATGCTCGTATGTAAGTTACATCTCATCGTACTGTAATATTTCACATCGTAACTCGATATAGGTATTACAGACATTTTCCATAATCATATAAAATTCTAACAAATAAAAAAGAGATTGCGTCTTGTTTGAAAATAAATATTGTCTACCCACTCATTAGTTTGGGCTATTTCTTTGTCCACTGATGAAACAAAAAAGTTATTAGGCTTTAATAGTATGTATACAAATTGTTTGTAACAAATCTGCAGAAGACGATCTTGAAAACCTCCTTTAAAAAGGTTTCATCAACATGAATAAGGCTTTTGCACACGGATACATAATACATAAACATAGTGACAATAGAAGAAATTGCTCGTCACGCGTAATTTCCTTTTTTTTAAACTATGTCTTTAAAAATTGGTCTACCGCAATACGGGAAAAATCGTCTTCTTATGGCATTGTGACCACATTTGTCGTTCTGGTTTTCTATACAGGATAGAGGTATTCATTTAACTGCAGGGGAAACGGAGCAGCTTGAGAGCTTGCTGGAAGAATACAAGAACTCTGAGGGGAAAATAGATTTCAGGTTGTGTTTCTAGTACAGTCGTCCCTTCTTAGAAACCATCCGTATTTAGCAATGACTTGTGTTATGAAACCACTGTCTTAGAGTCTTTGAGTCTTTTGCAGGATTAATGATAGTCATAGCGACAGGATTCATTCCTCGCTCACCGCTGATTATTGTTTCGACAGTGGTTATGTGGGAAAGCAACCAGTAGCTTGGAAAGAATACAGTGCGCAGCGCTTGTAAAGGGAAACTCCAGAAGAGTATTGACAGGTGCACTGGCCGCCGCGGTATAACCGAAATAATGTTAAAAACGGAATTAAATACAGACGAACAAACAAACAACCGTCCGACCGATCGAACGAACGACCGACCGAACGAACGAGCGAACGAACGAACAAGCAAAGTTTTTAGTCTAAATTCTGTCTTTTTTTAGTTTTAAAACTCTTCACCATACGACGAAATTCACGATTCTTCCATAATGAAAGCATTTGCAGACAACGAATGAGATATGACTCAAATGGTGGAATTTGACTGTAGAAGGTTAGAAAACATTGTGGGAAAAAGGACAAAACGCTGGTGACTAGCATTTTCTCCTTTTGCCTTAAAGCCTACAATAGTGCTCTTCCCCAAGGTCGTTAGAGAACGCTATAGTTTAATGAAGGGTTTATTGAGCTTGCAGTAAAAGACCATCTAATAAAAGAGACCACTTTCTTTATTTCTCCTTGGAGGTGTCTGAGTCAAGGTCTGACGGTACATGTAGTTGAAATATGATTGATTGATTGATCGTATGGTGTTTAACGCCGTTTTCAACATTATTTCAGATATATCCAGGCGACCAGTGCACCTATCCACGCTTTCCTAGAGTTTATGTTACGAGTACTTGGCACAATATTGTTGCCAAGCCACCGGCTACTTTCCCACATAACCATTGTCGAAACAAGGATCAGCAGTGAGAGAGGGATGGATCCTGTCGCGATGATTACATCAATTTTTGAAAAGATTTTTGGCCGAGCTGGGGATTCGAACCAGCAACTCCCTAGTCGCAAGTTCTATACGCTACTGACATGCACCACCGGGGCTCGGCCTGTTCAAATCTAATGTTTACATTGGTTTACGCTCGTTTTAACCTCATATCACGGTGGTTGGATCATATTTGTAACAAATCATATATGTAACACCTGTTACATATATGATCACATATGTAACATGTGTTACATATATGACTCGGAAATCAAGCATAAATGTAACATATTTTGTGACGATATGATTTGTTACAAATATGATCCAACAGAGCTCATTCGTCCATATTTTTGATAGCTTTCATCCCACTCTTTCACGTTTTTCTTAGCTTTTATCCCAATTGAGGTCAGGGTCCCACGGCTAGAAATATAGTGTAAACGTAGACATCAGATGACTAAAGAAGTGCGTGATACAAAATTATAACTGAATTGTGACTAGTTTTGAATGTGGGCATTTATCATTTGCAAATGTCAAAGGAATTGTGTTTGTCAAAGTCTCGCAGACCTCTCGTTAGTGTGAGACATTTCAGAGCAAATTATATGTCTTTGATAAAGTATGCGTCCAAAGACTAGACGATGCAGTTTCTCTCTGTCAGTGCTTTTCAAAATATTTGAGCCATGCTTTGTGAAAAGGGGGTTTAATGCATCTGCAATAAAGTATAGACGCGCAGGCTGATCTTGGTCGAAACTTTTATAGTTATTGTCAAACTTTCTGCATATCAATTTACCATTCTTAAAGGGCACAGCCAGGGATAAAGGGCACAGCCATGTTTATTATTTCATATTGCCCTTGTTGTATATTTGCTATATACCGGGGTGAAAATAAAAGATATGTTCTGTTCTGTTCTGTCCTCCAGATTCAGTCGTTTGTTGGACAAAATGGATTTCATGTATCATTTGATTGTGTAATGACTTGCTTTGTGTAATGCACAACGGAGAGACACTGAACTCGTCTTTTCCTGATCATGGCGCATTCGAGCCATGCTCCGTGAAAAGGGGGCTTAATGCTTCTGCGAAAAGTATCGACCCAGGCCAGCCTGCGCAGTCCGCGCAGGCTGACCTGGGCCGAAACTTTTCGCTATTGGTCAATTTCCCTCGTATGTTCAAGGACCAGTATACCTCATGATTCAGTCGGTTTGTAAAAAAAAGTGGCTATTATGGATGTATGATTATGTGATGACTTGCTTGGTACAATGCATCCCGGAGATACATTAAGCCCCCTTTTGCCGGAGCATGGCTCATTTATAAATGAGTGTCATGTTTTGTGCTAAATATATTTTTTTTTTCAACTGTATGTCATTTTTGAGTAAGAATCTTTCCGCAATTTTTTGACAGCAGTCCAAGTGTTTGATATAACACTGATTTCATGTCCTAATAATTTATTTCTATCTTTTTCTTTTTCAGTGCTTTGAAATGAATTGTTGCAGCTACGAGCGTGATCCCATAACTCGTTTTCGTATGCATATGCATTTTACTGTATTGAATGACAAAGATGTACCGCAAATTATATCGTTTTGGACATTTTGGTATTATAATTTGGTTCTTTAGTGAAATAGTTCTTGACTGATTGATTGTACGGTGTTTAACGCCGTTTTCAACATTATTTCAGTTATATCACAGCGGCCAGTGCACCTATCCATGCTTTCCTGGAATTTCTTTTACCAGCACTCTTTAGATATTCTGGCCAAGCCACTGGCTGCTTTCCCACATAACCATCGTCGAAACAATGGTCAGTGGTGAGAGAGGAATGAATACTGTCGCGATGACTTTCTCAATCCTCGGAAAGAAATTGGCCAATCCGGGGATCGAACCAGCGACCCCCTGTTCTCAAGTCCTGTATGCTACCAACTGAGCTAAGGGGGCTTGGCGGAAATAGTTCTGGCAACCAATTAAAAAGAGCACTGCAAAGGATGCCCACGCTCGACTGCGGTTGCTTGATTTTCAGTGAAAATTCTAAGCTGGAAAAAGGGACATAACTGTGTCAAAATACTTTGATAGTAACCTGCCCTTGTTGTATAGGCTCCTCTCCCGTTTTAACCCTTTACCAAGCAATCACGTGTTTTCACGTCCGTAATGAAGAGGCATTTTGAAAACATTGTGGGGAAAGGAGAAAATGCTGGTAACCAGCATTTTCTCCCATAACGTTTTCTACTCTGTCAAAAAACCTTAAGTTCATTTGTACCACTTTAAAATTTGTCGTCTGCAGATGCGTTGAATTGGAAGGGGTTAAAATTTGTCGTTTAGGAAAGGGTTAAATGGTTAACAATTTATCCAAGTTTGAAGTAAATATCTCAAGTAATAAAAGAAATACTATAAAAATGTCAAAGTTTTTGCAAGAAGCAGACGACAATGACGATGCCAGAGCTATGACAACACCTGAACGTTTTCTCCGAAAACAGCCGAGCTAAAAATACTTCAATTATCCCAGCAAAGGTACCGTCTGCTTCCTACAACAAGGGTAGGTAACTATCAAAGTATTTTTAGTTTTGACCCAGCGCAGCCTGCGGGGATGTGCAGGCTGATCTGGGTCGATACTTTTTGCAAATGCATTAAATCGTCTTTTTACAGAACATGGCTAATGAATTCTCTCAACCATTTACCAAATAATTCCGAATTTTAACGGCTCAGAGAAAGATGGCTTTTAACCAGCAATTTCTCCTGTTACCACAATATTTTTACGGTTTTTTAAGATATTGCCAATGTTTTTAACATTATTTAATTTGTTACTGCAAATGTTTTTCTATATGAATAAGTCTTAAGTTTTGTTTTGTGGTAATGAGTTAAACAGAACATCCTGACCGGAAATCAACCCTCTGTCAGGCTATATTTTTTCAATAGCCTTTTAGTAATGCAAATAAGAATGAGACGGGTTTCAGGCTTCTGTTATAAAGTGCATAGAATTATTAAAACTCGAGGCTTAACCGATTCAACCAAACAATCCTGATATAGTTACAAATAAATATGTTTAACCCTTTCAGCGCCACAGGCGAAAACAGGGACTTTTGCGAACGGCACAGATCAAGATCAGACTGCACAGAACGTGCAGTCTGATCTTTGATCTGTACCGTCCGCTTAATTAGTCAAGTCCCTACGATAAAAATCTTTCTGGGTCTCTGTGGATTGCATTTACAGCCACCGAAAGAAGTCGAGTTTATTTATTTGGCGCCGAAAGAGTTAAACAATCCCGAGTTTTAACGATCACGACGAAGAGGGCCTTCAAAACATTTTCATTGGGGAGGGGGTAATGCTGGTAACCAGCGTGTCTCCTTTTTCCCACAGTGTTTCCCACCCTTACAGAGACAATTCCATCATTTTGAGCTAAATTTTATTTGTCGTCTGAAAACGCTTTTTAATTTAAACGAGTCATAAAATTTGTTAATTTATCTTTTGTGAAGAGTTAAAGTACTTTATGTTTGACTAGCCAATTGATCTCTCGGGCCAGAGATTAGCCATGCTCTGTGAAAAGGCGGCTTAATGCATCTGCAAAAAGTATCAGCAGAGTCCGTGCGGGCTGACATGAGTCGAAACGTTTTGGAATCTATAAATTTTCTGCACACCAAAGGGCCATTTTACCTCCAGGTTCAGTTGATTATTAGACAAAACGGATTGTATGGATCCATAATTATGTACTGACTTGCTCGGAATTATGCATCACGGAGATGCATTAAGCCCCCTTTTGCCAGAGCATGGCTTAAATTGTATACTGAAACGACACATCAGCACCAGCTATTTTTTTCATATTTACCTTGAGTTTAGGACAGTAACATTTAAATTGAGTGGTGAATTCAACACCACGGAAGCCAATCGAGACTACGGTCTTTTGCACCATGCATCGGCCAAAGTCTTCCTACAAAGTTCATAGCCATCAGTAAAGGTAAAGCAACAAGTATCGTTATACTCCTGTATAATAATAACGTTTGTTTCATCTGATGCCCAGCCGCACTCGCATAGATTCATACCAGCGTCACGTGCTTCTCTCAGATCGTCTGGCGTCGCGATAGTATATCCATGAGCTTCACATTCTTCTTTAGCTTGTTGGAAAGATAGCTGGTATCTTCCGAGTGGGCTTCGGACATTAAGTACTGTAAAAGGAAAGACAGGTAATGTCTGAGCTATGTATTGGAAAAGGGGGCTTAATGTATCTCCGTGATGCATGATACCAAGCAAGTCATCACACTATTATTGATCCATAAAATCCATGTTGTATAGAAATCGACTGAATTATGTGATACACTGGTCCCTCGGCATACAAAACATTGACGAATAGCAACAAGTTTCGACTCAGGTCAGCCTGCGCGGATTGCACAGGCCAACCTGCGTCGATACTTACATCTTTTCACAGAGCAAGGCTCCAATATACATTTTCAGTTCAGTTCTGTTGATTTGAATGTACAATAGTTTGAAGGCATCGGTTCAATGGTACTTGTCACGTGGACAATGCATTATGATCACGAATAACTTTTATTTCAAAGACGTGGGACAAAATGGGTGGTTTTTGAATGTTAAATTGGTTTAACCCTTAACCAGACGACAAAATTTTAGACTTCTCCAATATGGGAGCGTTTGCAGATGACAAATTAAGTGTGGCCTAAATATCGGGATTTGCTGGTTACCAGCATTTTCTCTTTTTTCTCTATATGTTTTCCAAAGGCTTCTTTCTTAGGGTCGTGTGGTAACATGGCTATGGCGCTCACAAACATCTCGTTACAATGAAGGTAAGCAATCATTTTTGGCACAGTGCAGTCAGATCCACGTCGAGTTACGCTCCTGAAATTCCAGGCTGTGATGCTCTTCGAAACAAAAATTTGTCAATTCAAAAGTATTTTATAAGTAAAGATAATTCATTTTGCTTACGACTGGTATGCAAATTGTTACGAATGACGGATGAGAATAATGGTCACAAGCAAGCCAACTACATTTTGTGTGTGTGTGTTTTTTTTTTTGATTGGATTGGGTGGCTTGGTATTGTACAGGGCAAAAATTGGGGTGATATGTCTTTTTTTTCCCCTCTTACAGTAGCTAAAATTGTTTTCGGTGACTTGCATGCCGGCAAACTTTGAATGACTGATGTAGCGATATAAACTTTGTTATGCAAATACACTAGATTACACTTGGAAATCAATAATACTCGTTGGGTACTTAATTTCGTTGATTTCGTGCGTAGTTTAATCCACAAATTTAAGACCTCGACGAAAGATCAACCCAGTGTCCAACACTAACCTAGTTACATTCAGCTCTCGATGATTTGAATATCCCAACCTTTACTGATAATTACTGAGAATTAGATCATTAGTCGGAAATATTTAAAACAATCGGATAGTGTTGACCAAGATCAGACTGCACGTATGTGCAGGCTGATCTTGGTCACCACTTTCCGTAAAATACGTAACAAGTGGTCGTGTTTGGGAGTTTTCGATTTTTTCCCCAATCGCAATACTCTTAAAATATATTTTGCCTTATATCGACACCTTAGAATAATAAGACCATAAGTGTTACTTGCGATCTTTAATGATGTACCCATATTTTATAAATAGCATTCCAGGCAATGTCATCTGCAATAATTTCATCAAAATTCTGGCCCGTTTGAGTTAAACAAAACAGGCGCTAAAAAGGGTAATTAATGAAAGATTATCGAAGAGGTAAGCCTATTAACAATTCTAATATTGTGTTGTATTGTAAGAATAAAGATGGTTTTTTTTTTAAGTTTTCCCATAACAGTACTTTTTCAGTAACGGCCTACTCATTTTAAGGCATCGATATATGAACAATAATTATACAGGGGAGCTGGGGTTTCACTCAAGGAGTTGTTTACGGAACAGTCGGAGGTTATGTAGGTCAAGATTCTTTCTCTTGATTCCGTTTTGTAAAGATAATTTGTAACATGATGGTGGCTTTTGGGAGAAAGATTAGTTTCAAAATACCGAAGAAGCAGATACGATCAGTTAAGTACAATAATGCACATTCGGTAAAATTATATTTGAAATATACAGGTGGGGGCAACGAATCCTGCCGCCAGGGGGAGCATATAACGACGTATTGACATTTCTGCAAGTGATACTATTAAAACAGCGATTACGTAACCTCTGTTTAAAAAAGAGACCCAGAAATTACCTTTATACGTAATTCTTGCATACCCCGACCAGTTCACATCGTCAGACATTCTTTCGGCTACATTTTTGTGATGGGTGATATCCACATAGGAGAGTTTGCAGGAGCCTGTATTTGAATTCCAAGACACGGACACACAATCAACTACACTGGCACAGTCGATTAAACACCACGTGACACTTGTGAAATGTCTTTCTTCAAGTACGGCATGGCTGTTGAATTTTCTTCCAGGGACAAGTTCGTGCTTAAACTGTCTTGTTTCTTGAAGAAATACTCTTTTATCCTCGATGAGCATCAATAAACAAAAACAATATAAGATAGCATACATTATGCTTCTCTAAGTTTATATGTATTCATGAATGTATACAATTATGTACATGTAAAAATAAATTCCTTTGTACTCGCTTTTTTTCACTGATGGTGAAAAATAAAATCTTCTATATCAAAAGTACTTCGTTTGCTTTTTGTTGAGAAGAGGCGTTAATGTAAATGTTAATGTAAATGAATTTCAAGGTTTGCCATTGTTTTAAGTAAACAGAAAATTATCGATAGTGCCGGTAGATAAAAAATGAGCCATGTTCTGTGAAAAGGGGAATCAATGCATCTGCAAAAAAAGTATCTACCCATATTAGCCTGTGCAGTCCGAGCAGACTGACATGGGTCGAAACTTTTTGCTATTGGCCGATTGTTTGCATGTCAAAGGACAATTCTTCCTCATGACCCGTAAGTTGTTAGACAAAATGGTTTTTTGTGGCATTAAATTTTTGTCAAAGACAATGCCACTATGAGTTCATTAAGGCATTTCAAAAATCATGCATCGTAGTTCGTGCAAAACCAAAGGAAGTAAACCCAATTAAACTAATTCTTTTTCAGAAAAATAGGTGTTTCGATGGCACTCAGATTTGAGCCATGCTCTGTGAAAAGGGGGGGGGGGTTTAATGCATCTGCGAAAAGTATCGTCCGACACTTTTCGCTATTGGTCGATTTTCTGTATGTCCAAGGACCAGCCTACCTCATGATTAAGTTGGTTGTTAAAAAAGAGGCTTTCATGGATCCATAATTATGTGATGGCTTGGTTGGTATCATGGATTACGGAGATGCATTAAGCCCCCTTTTGCCAAAGCGCGACTCACACACACACACACACACACACACACACACACACACATATATATGTGTGTGTGTTTGTGTGTGTGTGTGTGTGTGTGTGAAAAATCGCGTATTAAAATAAACTGGATTAGCGCATCAGTCGTGAAAATACTGCTTTTTTGAATTGAAAATGGCATAATAGCCGCTAAAGCCTTCTATTGGCGCAATGATGAGCACAATCTTTGTCTCCTGACTCCGGTTTCGGGGCTTGTTCTACCCTAAACCAGTTCGTCCCTGAGCTCGTTCGTCCTTGGGCTTGTTCGTCTGGGCTTGTTTGTCCCACATGATTGCACGCTACTGTATTGTGCATGAATATTTACAGATGGAAATAACTGATTGTAATTAACAGTATTCCGGCTTGCAATTTTTGCAGTACTTTGTTTAAAGTTGGTAGCTGCAGGATACATATCGTAAGTCATTTTTATGAGCGAAAGGTTTGTAGAAAAGCGTTTGTTTGCTTCGGTCTTATTTGTATATATGAATCTTTATCTCCTGAAGCAGTCTACATAGGAATAACCTCACACCACCAACAGTATTATAAAACATCCTTACTTAACATTAGTATACCTTCATCAAAAAAAAAAAAAATTAAAGATCATGTGATTGGTAGTTCAAAATGGAAGCCTCCTTTATGCGGACGATGTTAGATGTAGGTACGGGATCGGCCGAGTTGTGACGAGTGTAACAGCCGAATGAACCATGAGATACACTCGTCCGTTGACATGCAGAAAATTTACCGATAGCAAAAAGTTTCCACCCAGCTCAGCCTGCGCGTATTGCGCAGGCTGAGCTGGGTGGATACTTTTTGCAGATGCATATAGTACCCTTTTCACAGAGCATAGCTCACAAATAGTCTAACCAAATTTTTAGCACCGAGCTGAAAATATGGCCTGTAGCGCGCACACAAAATTTCAATGACACTTTATATACAAGTACCTACAATTTGACCAAAGGCATTCCATTTTTAAGGTCGTCTGAGATATTTTAAGACAAACCATTTTGATGTTAAGTTTAATGGCCATTTGACTGATGGACTGAAATTTTGATCTCATAGGTGCGAACGAATTTTTTCTTTCGAACTACTTTTTGACCCGTGGTGACCAATGAATCTTTGCGTGAATTAAATGCAAAACCAAATTTATAGATATCATGTCGAAGTTTTAACCAGTGACATATAAGAGTGTTTGTAAAAAAATCACCTTCTCATTAGGACAAAAAAGATTACAAAGACTAGACAGCTCAAGGGCGGTAATCAGTGGAACCAGCTCCAAAAGGAGCCAATGGAATTCAGATCCCTCGACACATTCGGAAATCTCAAGCTAGCACTCTTGACAACAACAACAACAACACACACACACACACACACAGATACAGAGAGTGACAAAAGGTATATCTCGAAGAATTTTATCAATATTTTTTTCTATATATATTTTTAGAGATCTGTGGAAAAATCCGGCAATGCTATCGTGTATAGATATGATTTAACTTCGATAGGATTGGCCGTAGAAATATGCAGGTTTTGAATAGGTATATAATTTTGCCTAAACTTTAGTGCACCGAACTGAAAATCCACCAATTTCTGTCAACACGGAGATTTGGAGCCCTATTCTTTTCATTTTCCGTCAACTCTATAGCCTTCAGACACCCTGAAACACCACCCCTTATAAAATCAAGCATGGAAAAAGATGGATAAGCAAAGAATTACCGTTGGAGAAAACATTCCACTGCTTACCACCGTGACAGCTTGTTCATGAATACAGGGTCCGTATTCAACAACCATTCCTAAGAACACTCTTAGTCTTATGTTCCAAAATTTTCTAAATTTGAAAGTCACACAATTTCTGATTGGCTAAACCATTTGGTTTAGCCAATCGGAAGTTGTGTGACTTTCAAATTTAGAAAATTCTTGGGGACAAGACTAAAACCGTTCTTAAGGACGATTGATGAATAAGGACTCAGATTTATTATCTGTAAGTACGTATATAACACATTACCTACAGGTACCATAGTAACTGAACAATGAACGGTTCATTTTGATTTCCTGCATGAGCAATCAGAACTGCTTTTTGACTTTTTTTCCGGCGACATGACCGTTGAAGCCGATGTTTCGAGTTACCAGATTCAAATATCGAATTACTCCATGTTCGAATCATAGAGGTGTTGTTTGTACTGGTTAATATTTGAGTTAGACGCCGAATTTACAGCTTAGGTCATATCACGGCGGTCAGTGCACCCACGCATGTGTTTCTTGGCTTTCTCACATCAGTACTGATGTAACTTTCTCTCCAAACCACTGACTACTTTTCTCACATGCATCAGAGGTGAGAGGCGAGCAATCGCGGGGGAGAAAGTTTTTCCCAACCGGGTATCAAACTCGCAACCACAAAGTCACGATTCAGATACACTAACCCCTGAGCTACCCGCCCGAGCTTACAGAGCTTTATCTGTTCTGCGAAATATTTGATACATAATCTCAATCCTGATGTTTCCTTTCAAGTTTAAGACAGATATAATTCAAGCAGCTAACTGCCTCTACAGATGAAGTCAATATTAATTAATTATCGTAATGAATTTTTAAAAAAAAAAAGTGACAAAGACACACTTTCGCCTAATGAAATAGGCTTTGTTGGATATTTGAAATCAATTGCCGCTTCAGGCATTTCAAAAGCTATGTAATGTAAGGACGTGAATACCATTTGAAGTGTAATAATTCTTAGCTCTTTACCAAACCACAAAATTTTTGACTCGACCAAATTGGAAGCATTTGCTGACGACAAATCAAATGTAGCTCATATGATAATTTCTGTCTCTGACAGGATAGAACACATTGTGGGAAAAGGAGAAAATGCTGGTTACCAGCATTTTCTCCTTTTCCCACAATGTTTTCAAAAGCCTTCTCCTTCAGGGTCGTGAAAACTTGGGATTGTGTGGTAAAGGGCGAACTCTTCCAGCGTAAAATATTCAAATTCTACCCCTGTCAACCGCTCAAAGATACAATCCATCGAAACTCGGATAGATTTTTATTTATAAGGCTGGACTAAACAAGGGGATGCTATAGGTTCAAGATCAGACTGCACGTTCTGTGCAGTCTGATCTTAATCTTTGCCCTCCTCAAAATCCCATTTTTCGCTCTAAGCGCTCAAAGAATTAAAATTTTCTAAATGTTCTTTCCAGTTAAAAGCCTTTTGCAAGCCACTATGGTTAATCGGGAGCAGTAAGTAGAATCGGAAATGAGTTTTCAGACACGTTCAAACCCAAAATGCATTTTATGAATATTCGAAAGGAAACTCTATTCTGCTTGTTCCAAATCATGCATAGACAAAACTGCAGTCATGAAATCAACGCATCGTATGTGTATAGTTTATGTATTGTGGTTATTTCACGGAACCGTTACGAGATGGCAATAACTTGAATGAACATATAATTTTTTGCATAATGTCTGTGGTAATCCTGATACTTGTGATTATAGCAACGATACAAAAAGTTTTAGGTAATGAATTAAGAAGTACTACTTTCTGGAGAATACAAGATAAAAAGTTCATCGAGGCAGCGACAAAGGAGGTTGTGGTATTTAGAGACAGGTACTTTTGCATTCATTATTGTATGACGGTCGATTACTGTAACACAATTGCGTGGAACGCCAAAAAAGGAAACTGTCAGATCTCCGTCTTCGATACCAGCCATGATCATATGATAAGCAGGAAAATGACTTATGACCCAGATTGGACGGGTTACGCAAGACCAAAGTATTCAGGTATGTATCATTGGACATATGTCCGTGCCTAAGATCGTAAAGTACATGCAGAATACATACATATAGTATTGTCGTATATTAAAAATCTGTAATGAGGTAGGGAGAATTGATAATTGCCTTGGCGGGACAATTATCAGTTGTCATAACCAATTTAGATAATTTTTGATATACAACAACACTATGTGCGTATTCTATTTATCTTTTAACATCTTCAAGAGTTTAAGTCATATTGAAAAAAAGACGTGAAAAATATTTTCGAGCGAAATAAATCTATTGACTTTATTCGGATATGGATTAGCTGTAATGATGACGTCACGAATAATGTTGACGTATACGTCATAAAACGTGACGTTTACCGGCAGAAAATTCATTCATGTTCTGTGGATATCCGTGGTATATCAAAAATAAATACTGCATAGGTGTTATTGCATGGATATTCGATTAGTTGAAAGATAAACCATGTTCTGTGGTATCATGCAAAGGTATTTATTTGTATGAGTCATGCTCTTTATACAATGGAGTTCAATGCAGTCCACGCAGGCTGACGTGGTACGAAACTTTTTGCCATGTGTAAATTTTCTGCGTATCAAAAGACCATCCTACAGCAGGATTCCGCCAGATTTTATGGGTCAATGATGACATGCATGGTATAATGCATCTCGGAGATGCATTAAACCCTCTTTTGCAAGAGTGAAAGTTATATGGTTTTAGGGCGCTTTAAAAAGTATGTCATAATAACGACGCTCCCTGTGTCTCCCGGGTTTGACTTATATTTGGCTGGGGCTCCTTAGTGCCCTGCTAAAGAACAATGCCATATGATCAGCGCTGACAGCATCCCAAGGACACTCCCACTTGATCAGCACCGACGTCGGGAATCGAATTAGCATTTCCGTAATCGCGCATTTAGTTAAGGGTGAGTTATTTTGCTAAATGGTACTTTGGGATTATGAATGGGATATTAGTCAGATAGTAAATAGGTTATTTACTCTCACAATCCTAATGGAATGCGGTGCTAGAGACCCTCTCATAACGAGGAGCTACAGATTGCGGCAAATTGGTCGCAAGACCTGCTCCAAAAAGCGTTTTTGATAGTATTTTTAATATTACGTGGGTGTATTGTACAAGTAATTGAGAATGGTGTGACGGTAATCATTGATCAAGTACAACCGATTGCATGATCGAACAACTTGGCTTGGGATGTGAAATTGGTCAGGTTTATTGGAAGCCGGCTCTTGAAGCCGGCTTCCAGTAGGAATGCTTTTTTTTTATGCACATGGGGAATTTTGGGATACACCATTGCACAACTTTTCCGACATATTCACTCAAATACTTTTAATACTATGTTGCTATTAAGCTCAAAATTATGCACTGTTTTGTATGTACTGTTGAGATGAATTTTGAGCATGAAAAGTAAAGATTTCGTATTTATAGATATTTATTTAATAACCGATTAATGATTGACCCCACAGGCAGCGTAACTCTTCTTAAACTAGTATAGACTGGTTACCTCCCCTGATACTACTGTACATGTCAGTAGATTAGCGCAATATTACGCATTTTTTTTTTTTCCTTGTGCTGTTCACATAAATTGCGAGCATGCAAACTACAGATTTTGTATTTGAACTCTTATTTCTAAAAACGCTCAATAAGATTTTAATCGGGATATCTCACGCAACACTGAAGAATTTCTACTAAATTGCGCGAGATATCCCGATTAAAATCTTATTGAGCGGCCTAAAAATCTCGCTCCAAAGAACGCACCTCAGTCTTTCTTTTTATCATGTGACAATAACAAAGCGGTACGCTTGCATTTAAAGCTGCTCTTCCACATATTTTGGTTAAAAAAAATCAAAATTTTGAAAAACACATTTCTTATACATACTTTTTTGTACGAATGTACCTTTGTTGTGACAAGCCTTGCATACTCAGAGCACAATTGAGACACACTAAATCCTTGGGCATTTATTTATGAGCCATGCTCTGTGAAAAGGGGGCTTGATGCATTTGAAGAAAGTATTGGCAAAGGTTAGCCTGCGCAGTCCGCGCAGGCTAACTTGGACCGACACTTTTTGCTTTGGTAACTTTTCTGCATGTCAAAAACCAGTGTACCTCACGTTTCAGTTGGTTGCCAGACAAAATGGATTTTATGGATCCATAAATATGTGATGACTTGCTTGAATTATGGATGACAGAGATACATTAAGTCCCCTTTTGCCAGAATATGTCTCATATGTTTTAATAACCCTGAGGAAGAAGACTATTGAAACGTAGTTGCAGGAGGACAAAATGCTGGTTACCATCATTTTCTCCTTTTCATATAATGTTTTCTACCCTTTCAAAGGTCTAAAGTAAGGTTGGAAAGGAAATGTAATGGAACTTTTGGTGTAGCGTTTAAGTGTATTGCACTTATTTTTGTGGCTTTAGGGCTTCAGCCAAACTTGGGTTTTGCACCTAGTTATAAATGACCCTCGACAGCTTTTGACTGATGTTGTACATCATTGCACTTGAGCCATGCTCTGTGAAAAAGGGTCTTAATGAATCTGGGAAAAGTATCAACCCAAGTCAGCCCGCTTGGACTGTGCAGGCTGACCTGGGCTGAAACTTTTCGCTATTGGTAAATTTTCTGTATATTTAAGGACCAGTCTACCTGATGATTAAGTTGATTGTATTAAAAAAGAGGCTACATGTATTGTTGATCCGTAATTATGTGATGACTTGCTTGATATCATGGATCACGGAGATGCATTAAACCCCCTTTTGCCAGAGCATGGCTCATTTACATGTTCAACTATTACATTGTAAAGGGGCTATTCAGATTTTCATAGTCAAACCAAACTTGAAAATATTTTATTGCTCAATTTAGTAAGGCAATAGCTGACTAAGAATCAAGAAATAAAGCAAAAAGCAAAGGAAAAACAAATCGATGGTACTTCTTCAGTGGACTAGTTAGCCTGTTTACTCTGTACCCTACAACAGAATTTAGAACTTGTCCAAATTCAAAGCAGTTGCAGACGACAAATCCAATTTGGTTATAATGATGAGATTTGTCTCTAAAATGGTAGAAAGCCATATGATTGTAGGAAAAGGAAGAAATGCTTGTGATAAGCATTTTATACTTTTATTGCAATGGTTGCAGAAGCTTTTTTCTTCAGGGTCACTAGAACATATAATTGTTTAGTGAAGGATTAAATCTTTACCACATAATCCCGACTTTTAACGACCCTGAGAAAGAAGCCTTTTGAAAACATTGTTGGAAAAGGAGAAAATGCTAGTAACCAGCATTTTCTCCTTTTCCCACAATGTTTTCTAATCTTTCAGAACAATTGCAATCATTTTAGCCACATTGAAATTGTCGTCTGCAAATGCTTTCAACTTGGACAGGGCTAAAATTTTGGACAGTATTGTCCAAATTCAAAGCAGTTGCAGACGACAAATTAGATTTGGTTATAATGATGAGATTTGGCTTTGAAATGACAGAAAGCATTGTGGAAAAGGAGAAAATGCTTGTGACAAGCATTTTATACTTTTCTCGCAATGGTTTCAGAAGCCTTTTTCGTCAGGGTCATTAATTAGAACATGTAATTGTTTGGTAAAGGTTTTTTAGCTTTTGGCTAAAATTTTGTGAAGGCTTGTTGGAATGTCAAGTGATCATGCAATAATATGCATCAGCTACGGCAGAGCTCCAGATAGAGGGAGTGATTTTAATTTCAAAATTGAAAATATTAATCAGTCTCCACTAAACCCCATGTTATGGGTACTCATTAGAATCGTCTCATCGAGACGATTCTAATGAGTACCCACAACATAGGGTTTGGAAGGGAAATAATGGATTTAAAATACTATCACTCCGTCTTACCTGGAGGTCTGACTACGGTATGTAGGATCATATTCATGTAAGAATGGTAACAGTATTTTGGTCAGAATAGAGAATGATAACAGTATTCTTGTCAAAATAAAGAAAATACCTAATCCGAAATGACCATGCTTTTATCTGAAGAGCAAAATTGCACCATTCCTGTTTACTGAATGTAATTGTCTTTTTCTGAATGCATACAGGAATAAAAGTGAAGTTTATATTAGTGTTTAACTCTTTACCACACAATCCCATGTTTTAACGACCCTGAGAAAGAGGCATTATGAAAACATTGTGGGAAAAGGAGAAAATGCTGGTAACCAGCATTTTCTCCTTTTCCCACAATGTTTTCTATCCTTTCCAAAACAAATTTCAATTTTTGAGTCACATCTATTTTGTCGCTGCAAAAGCTTTTAATTTGGACTAGTCTAAGAGTTTGTCGTTTGATAGAGAGTTAAACAAAAAATAGGATTCACAGCAAACAAAAAAAAAAAAATCTTAATTAGCCCCCAAATTGTTGCAGTCGGTAAAATTTTCTACTGGGTCTGTATTCACCAACCATTCTTTTCTTAAGAACATTCTTAGTCTTATTCTTTAGAATTTTTAATTTAAAAGTAACACAACTTCTGATAAGCGAGTTATTCCTAAAGCACCTTCCTTATTGATGGTAACAAAAAAATTGCCGGCTTCTTTGATGCTATGCATCAAAAATTTGTCTTGTAAATGACATCGATTGCATGCACGATCGTAAGGCGGATCTTACCTGGGGTCCTTCGTGCGACAGCTTACAACGAGGTATGTACGTAAAGTTCGTGGACGATGCCGGTATTTTACAAAACTAACGCATTTCCGTGAGTTTTATTGCCTCGATTACTTTTGGAGATATCTTAGGCATCATGTGTAAAAAGTACAATACATGCACCAACAATAAGTAATTAACCAATCATGCTTTAACCCTTTACCACACAATCCCGACTTTTAACGACCCTGAGGAAGAAGCCTTTTGAAAACATTGTGGGAAAAGGAGAAAATGCTGGTAACCAGCATTTTCTCCTTTTCCCACAATGTTTTCTACTCTGTCAAGGAGAAATTTCGTCATGCAAGCTACCTTTAATTTGTCGTCTGCAAATGCTTTCAATTTGAACCAGTCCAAATTTTAGTCGTTTGGTAAAGAGTTAAACGATGTGACCGGGACACGGAGCACTCCAAATAGCGCAACAAATTGATTTTTCAAATTGTCGTCTGCAGCCTATAAGCTGACGAATAATAAACTTACTATTTTCAAATTTTATCCTGCGATTAAGGATGACATCGACATCAGTTCTAGAAATTTTTAGACAATGACATCATAGCCATTCACGCACAGAATTTTTGAAGCACCACGAAGTTGTTTGTGTCAAAAATGGCGGAATTTAACGCCGCAGAACAAAGGACGATCATAAAATTTTTACGCCAGTCCTGGGGAAATCATCGGCAGGTACCACGAAAATGCAGTTTGAAGCTACAAGAAAGCCAGCTGTATTTCGAGAAGCTCTGAATTGTGTTTGATTAACTCACAATAGCATTTATACGTAGTAAAATTAGTGTTGCACCCCCTGTGTTTTTAACGTGTTTAATTTTCTGGCGTGAATGATATGAAATGGGTTGGAAATTAGAATCTGGCCGCTGTATACAAGAACAAACAGGTCTGTTGTCTCTGAAATGGAATGAACTGAGGTATCCCTTAACCTCATGGCAGCAGCTACTGATCGAGCTGTTTCAACCTCTCGTGAGAGGTATGAGACAAAGACTGCAAGCTGTTTTGCATGCCCCGGGTGGAAGTACGCAATATTGCCTGATTTTGTGTGTCCATTCTCTGCAGGTCACTTTCAACCTGTCGTAAGTTTTGTTTCGACATTAAATTCCCTGTTTTAACGAAACTTAAACGCTTCTCGTTTTTCTTAAATTTGAAACCAACATCTAGGCAAAAGATTCCCACTTACCATGAGGTCAAGGGATACCTCAGTTCAGTTCATTTTATGGGCAAAAGACGAGTCTGTTGGTGTATGCGGCAGCCGAATTCTAATTTCGACCCAATTTTATCTCATTCACGTCAGAAAATCAAACCCGGTAAAAAGCACAGGGGGTGCAACACTAATTTTACTATGTATAGATTCTCCGGTAACCACAGGATTCGTTGTCAATCCAACGTCTGACTTGTAAACGATGTCGCGACGTCATAACGACAAGTTCTTTTCGGTATGTGCAGGCTAGGACCAACAAATGAAAAACTATTAATAGTAGCAACACCTTTGGTATGTGCAGGCTAGGACCAACAAATGAAAAACTATTAATAGTAGCAGCACCTTTTTTCAAAAGGTGCTGCTACTATTAATAGTTTTTCATTTGTTGGTCCTATTCTGCACATATGAAGCGTTGGCTAAGAAAAAATTGCTTTTTATGATAATATAAGATTCCTGCGCCTAATTTGTATATTTACTAACTTTAGCAATGTCCAAGAACTTTACGGACATACCTCGTATACCAAAGTCCATCTCTTCAGATCAACACGGTCTTACAGAATGTAGAAGAAGCCAAATAAATCCTCAGCATAAGGCAACGTCGCTAGATCTATATTATCGACTTTTTCGTTGGCTTTTAAAGTAATGCCCATTATTACTTTACAGCGGCGTTTCACAATTCAGTTGTGCCGGGGCTAACAAATGCAGTCAAACTCTTTACCCAACGACAAAATCACAGACTAGTCCAAATTTAAAGCATTTGCAGCCGACAAGTCAGGTGGCCCGATTGATGGGATTTAGATCAGAGAAGACAGTAAATATTGTGGGGGGAAAGGAGAAAATACTGGTTACCAGCTCTTTCTTTTCCTAACAATGTTTTCAAACGCCTCTTTTTTAACCCTGTCAGCGCCACAGGCGAAAACTGGGGCTTTTGCGGAGGGCATAGATCAAGATCAGGCTGTACAGAACGTGCAGCCTGATCATTGATCTATGCCATCCGCTTGTTTAATCAAGCCTGTAAGATATGGATCAGTCTGAATGTCAGTGGACTGAATTCTTAGCTGTCGAAAAAGGGTCGAATTTAGAAATTTGGCGCTGAAAGAGTTAAGGGTCTTTCAAACACAGAATTGTCTGGTAAAGGCTTAACGTAATGTTTTTCACCAGGGTTACCGATTTTAATATACCATTCGCACATATTGCAAGGAGAGTTATGTAGTGATATGTTCGTTTGGAATTTGTAAGAGGATAAGTTAAAGTACTTGTATATATGAGCCATGCTCTGGCAAATGGGGGGGGGGGGGGGCTTGATGAATCTCCGTGATTCACTATACCAATCAAGCTATCACGCAATTATGGATCCACAATAGCCGTTTTTTTTTAATAACGACTTAATCATGAGGTACAATGGTTCTTGGACACACAGAGAATTGACGAGTAGCGAAATGTTTCGGCCCAGGTCAGCCTGCGCAGACTGCGCAGGCTGAGCTGGGCCGATACTTTTCGCACTGCATTAAGCCCCCTTTTCACAGAGCATGAATGATACATACATTTAGTGTACTAAGCCCATTGATTCACATCAGTGTTCTGGCAATTCCGGTAGGGTATACATGTATTGCGGGTACGTAAGGTATTCAGGTTCGGATAATCTTGTTACATGATCTCATGGTCTCGGGGCAGTTACCAAACGTTATGACCAAATGAGGTGATCAACAGCTAAGTTTGGTCAACATGGAAGTGTGTTCCTAAATTCTTACAATGCTCTGAGTGTTCCTTTGAACCAGTCATAAGATGTAGCGTTACTCAGATTAACATATTTTTCCCAATGTACACATTTTGGATCAATTTAATTAAAAGGCTTTTTGCAAAAAATAGAGTCAAAACTGCACATTTATAGATATAGAGCATTAGTTCCATTCGTTTTAATGTTTTCAGGGGTCCTCTACTGAAGTCTCAATAGACGATTCATGGCGGGAAATTGTAACTAGACGAAAAAAAAAGATTTGTTCGCATTGAAAGCATTTATTGACAGCAAATTGGGTACAGCTAAACTGATGACATTGGATTTGTTCTGAAAAGATAGAAAAACATATGAAAAGAAAAATGCTGCTGTTCTTTGCCAGAATGTTTTGAAAAGCATTCTCAACCACAAAATTGTTTGGTAAAGTTGTATTATTTTTTTTAATCTTTCCAGTATTCAACGCTCAAAGTGCAACTGGTCGTTATACACTAGCTTTCGATGAGGCGGAGAAACTCTGTGTAAGCCGAGGATTCCAACTTGCTAGCATAACAGACATGGAAGCTGCCCATGCCGAAGGATTACATCTTTGTCAGTGTGGATGGATATCAAATGGATCCAATGTAGCCTCACTACAACGAGTCTCGTCATCCTGTTCGTATTCAGATATCTCAGCTCCAGCCAACTGTAACCGTGTGCGAGCTGATGCTTGGTGCAGAATTTCGGATTAGTTCACCCTTTCAGCACCATGGGCGAAAACAGGAGCTTTTGCAGACGGCATAGATCAAGATCAGACTGCACAGAATGTGCAGTCTGATCTTGGATCTTTACCGTCCGCTTCTCTAATCCATCGAATAAAAATTTTTCAGGGTTTCAGTGAACTGTAATATCAGCCATCGAAAGAGATGTAATTTTTACCAGCCATGCTCCGTGAAACGGAGACCGCAAAAAGTATCGACTGCAAAAAGTATCGACTTATGTCAGCCTGCCCAGTCCGCGCAGGCAGACATAGATTGATTTATTTTGCCTTTTCAGCCTGCACGGACTGCCCAGCTTGACCTGGGTTGATAGTTTTTTGCAAATGCATTAAACCCCCTTGTCACAGAGCATGACTCAATCGTTTCAATATCATACCCCAGCGTCAGGAGGTAAAGCCATTAATTAGAATACATGTGGACAAAGAGATTATTACAAAGTTAAGGTACATACCAGTATAAATAAACTATTGGCACTCGAACACAAAATCAGAAAATCGCAACTTTTTAAGTTTATTTGCGACATTTTTTTTCCCACAACAGAGCTAAATTAGTTAAAGGTACATTTGTACTAGTTTCCAGTCAGTTTTTAACCCATTTCATCCTTATTTTATCAAACTATAATCATTTGTGTATCTTCATGCCAAAATTTGCCCCTGATGCTTGCGAGGTTGCATAGATTACGACTAACAGTAATTTATTACAATTTCATTTTCTTGGGGCCTACAAAGAAGCCACTGGAAGATAATTATATGTTTTTATCCCTTACACATATATATCGGTAATTTGTCTATGTTTACACAGCTGACTAAATTTTGAACCATTCTATAGTCTATCAAATTTTTGCAGCGTTTTACTCTCTGGCTGTAAATATATCTTTATAATTTTATGAAGTAAGTTAAGTTCTTTTTTTTGGAAAAAGAAAGAAGAAGAAGAAGGAGAAGAAAAAAAAGAAAAAAAAATCATTGGTTTGAAGTACAATTAAATGTGTTATTTATTGCAATATGCCAGTATGCCAGAATCTATTTCCGAAAGATCTGTTTTGTAATAAAAAAAGAGAGAAAAAAAAAAACGTTGAATAGGCCTTTTATAGAAACTGTGATAATTTAGATCGATTTTTACTTATGTAAAAAACCACATTTAAACGCTGATACAATGTTAAAAGGTCAAGTGTTGACAGACAAAAATGTTGTAGTGGCATGTCAGGAGCCTCTTCAGTTGAATATCCCCAGGACGTTATTGCTGAAATTCGATATCTATTCTTGAGCCAAACAAAGGCATAATGGCAAAGTCCACTTTTAATTGATTTCAAATCAGTACGAATACAAAGCCGGTCGCAAAAAAATCTGATTTCACTTTTGATGCTTATTTCCTTATTTGAAAGATAGTTACACAGTTATAATGAGCGACACAAAGCAGATTTTGTTAGACAAGATTTTCCTACTTGCTCAGACTCAACACCGTTGTTTTATTTGTGAGCTTGAATGAGTGAATGTTGACATACAGTTAAAGTTACCATTAAACCACCTTGAAGTTCAAATGATTATTTCTTTTTCATTTTCTGATTAAAAAATCTAGGCTATTGTATGTATTTGAACGGTGGGTTTTTCGCAAACTTTGTGTTTAAATGATTGTTGGTTAAGACTGCAAATTTTACTTCAGGGTCCGTATTCAGTATTCACCAAACATTCTTAAGAGCATTCTTGGTCTTAGTCTCCAAGATGTTTTAAATTTGAAAGCAATACAACTTGACTAAACCAAATGGTTATCTAATCAGGAGTTGTGTTACCTTTAAAGTTAGAAAATTCGGGAGAATCAGACTAAGAACATACCTCAGAAAGTTTGGTGAATACGTACCCTGTTTTACATCAGCTGCTGCTATCAATATAAATGGAACAGTTTTCATAGATAGTGATGATGGGATTTGCTCGATTTCTCATCCATTTAACCATTATGTACCATGTAGGCAAATGTAACCGTCTTAGCAGCTACTTTAAAATTGTTACCGGAAAGACGTTTACAGAAACTGTCCTGTTGGAGGAGGGAGTGTTTAACCATTACTTTGACTGTATAAGCCATTGCTATGACACACCTCGATGTAAATCCATTGCTTGGAACTTGAAGAATAAAATTTGTCTGCTAGCACATGTTGACATCACATTTACTTCAGCGATCAGGAAACACACGGTGAGTGATATCGACTGGATGGCGTATTCTCTCATAAGATTTCCAGGTAAGCGCACGAGCTTAAAGCTCTTTTCATTTCTTACAAAAATAATGAAACAAACTGTACATTCTCTCTAATTTAATATCGCTACAACTTTCTGATATTGGGTCGCAACTATTTAAATCACAACTGTAGAAATACTTTTTTAAATAAACTCATGGCAGCTTTACCTTTCATCACCATTGAAAGGATTAAATACTTAATTATATCATTATCTATCAGGACATTTTCTTAAGATTCCTCATAATCGTCGAGTGAATTTCATTGGATTTACAATTGTGGCATCTTCTTTTTTGTCGAAGTGTGGAACTCTTGTTTTTGTTTGATTTAAAAGGTCAGTGTGATTTCATATTTTTTTTTTTTATTCCAGCTACACGCAACATCACTTTTCACCAGGAACTGTATTGATTCCTTTTTGCACAAGTCATTAACATTCACAGTAGTGTTGCACTGATGTACTGATGTAAACGAGCATGTTATAATGATCACCCAGTTATTACAACAATTAAGACGGCTCAAAGTCTTTGACGTGTTGCCATTTTTGTTTATATTCCTCCAGTGACTTATTATCTTCTTTTCTTTTCATTTCAGTGTTTAATGCATGGGCGAGTGAGGGTAACAATCGGTTAACATTTGAAGAAGCCAAGGAAGAATGCATACGTAACGATGCCGTTATGGCCTCGGCTAGTGACATGATGTTAGCAAAACACAAGGGGATGCACAGATGTAGTTGTGGTTGGATAACTGAAGGAATAAATGTGGCAATCTTGGTACACGGCAACTGTTCAATCGGATTCACTAATGGATTCGAAACATGCGGACTAGACGCAGCAAACGCATGGTGTAAGAATTAACACTGTTTCATATTTGATTTCACCGATAGTAAATATAATCTGGAACCTAAGTTTTCAAAGTTAATTCCGAAAGTTATCGAATTAATTAAACAGGGCAGTTCATGTAGTCGTCTTGTAAGTCAACAGAGATAGATAGCAATAGGACGACACCACAATATCCTTTCAAAAACCATCCATGTAATTTGATTGTTCAAGTAATTCTTCTAATGTTAAGGTTAATGTTACAAAATTGACTCCAAAATGACATTCTGAAAAAGTTTACATTGAACTATATAGAATATAAGGGGTTTGTCATAAATGAATTACAGTAAAACGATAAATTTATGTTACAGAAATGACTGAACTTGGATATTCAGGTGGCGCAATTTTAATACGTTTATCGGATTTGGAGTAATGATAGTGTAAGTGAACTTACACTGTAATTTCATTTCTGTTCTATGTGACTGAAATTTGTCAATTCCTCTGATTTTTAATTGTCTAATGCATACTTAGCATTATACTTCAGATACAGTAAAACCTGCATTTAGATTGCGATGGCGATGGTCCATTACGATCGGGCCAGTGCGACAAAAACAGCGCCGATACGAAAAAGCAGGGCCAATACAAAAAAAGCGGGGCCTAAACGTGAGTCGATCTAAATGGCTGCAGCAAGAGGGCCAATATTTCATTTTGTTATTGACAACATCATGGAGATCTTATTGGAATTCAAGTCAGCAATTCAGATTTATTTTGGGTATTTACACCTCGGTAACACTTGCCTTTCAATCGCGATAGTATTTTAGTAGTGCGTAGGCTTGAGCCATTTTTTATCGTTCGGTTGAAATTTTACCATTGGCGTCATTTCTGCTGTGGCAAGACTGACGTACACCGGTCCCCGTCGTGCAAGATAAATACTGGTACAGAGAAAATAACACAAATTTGAAGGTAAGGGATTCACACCTTTGTTGCTTGGCTATATTTCTAAAAGCAGTTAGCAGAAGCCGGTGATAATTCTCGTCATTTATCGCTCGCTCTTGGGCCAATACGACAATGTTCGGCCAAATGCTGGGGCCAATATGAATTCATCCAGATTAATTACATTTTATTATCGATTATCGAGGGGGTCAAAGTATCTTGTTTTTCTTTGAAGTATATAGAGAATGTTTGGGTTTTTTTTTTCGGAAAAAGATTGAAAACCTATTTTATCGAGTGAACATCATCGGTAGTATTTTCAGTTCTTTCACGAGTGGCGTACCTCACCCGTACATAACAACGCATTACAATATTAAGAAAAGCGCGGGAAATAGAGGGTAAATGCGCGTAAATTAAGTCATATTTCCGTCTGGTTGAATGGCACGCGCTGTTTACCTAGGTAACTAGTGCGCGGGAACTACTATTTCTGCCTTCAATCAAAGAGTTACGGAAACATTTACAGTTAATTTCACTGTTCGTAACCATGAATAATCAAATCTTATAATCCACCATTACATGTATTTCCCGATAAAGTACCTAAACATGAAATAAATAAGCGCATTGTACTGATTTAGTCTTAACATAATTTTTATTGTAAAGAACAGATTTAGCTAAGCAAAACAAGCACGCTTTTCTATACGAGGAAATGGTACAATGATTCATTGATGCATCTATCGTTTTAGTCTAATAGAAAAATTTACGTACTGTATTAAAGGAAAGCTTGAAAATAGTTAAAGGAAACGCTTTCATCACTAAAGAGGACATTTCTGACGATGGGATACATGCCGAAGGTAGTATGGAAGCTTTGGTACAGTATGCTAAGTTTTTTGTCTTGGGAAATTATAGACTGAAATTGCAAGTCTTACACAGTCTTAAGAATGGTAGACAAGAATAAGTGGGAATTCGTTATACTTTAAAATGATCAATTTAGATAAATCATTTCAGTACTTTCAAGCAGAGACCTAGTTTTGTCAATTTTCAGAGAGGCAACCTTTATGTAGGGAATGGATGACATCTACACCTGTTCAAATGCAAATACAAACTACAGAGGGACCGTATTCACCAACCATTCTTAAGAATATTCTTGGTCTTATTCTCCAAGATTTTCTACATTTGTAAAGTAACACAACTCCTGATTGGCTAAACCAAATGGTTTAGCCAATCAGGAGTTGTGTTACTTTCAGATGTAGAAAATTCTGGAGAACAAGGCAAAGAACGTTCTTAAGAATGGTTGGTGAATACGGACCCTGCTGGTTTCTGAAGATTAAGTGATGGTCCACACTGTTATCTTCTTGTATTGTTTACTTGTATTCTTCTTGTATTTACTTATTTATTTATATTTACTTGTATACTTCTTGTATTGTATTCTTTTGTATTGTATTGTTTACGTGCTCTAAATTATGATAGTCGCATTTAACCCTTTACCAAACCATCCCTGTTTTTTACGACTATGGGAAAGTAGCCTTTTGAAAACATTGTGGGAAAAAGAGAAAATGCTGGTAACCAGCATTTTCTCCTTTTTTCCACAATGTTTTCTACCCTTCCGAAAACTAATTCAATTTCATATTCATGTTGTCGTCTGCTAATGCTTTCGATTTGGACGAGTCTAAAATTTTGTCCTTGGATAAGGGGTTAAGGCTGAAATACAGTAAAATAAAATGCCCTGGAAACTGTACAAGGCCACATTTTAATTTTAAAGATAATTGAAACCGACATCGTGTAGCGTAACAACGTCGCCTTGCTGATTCATCAAATGTGGTAGAATTAGAAGTGAAATAAACATTAGCAATTGAGACAGATTAATTTCAGTCAGAAAACGAATATTTTGGATACTGAATGATAATATCTCTTCGTATCTTTATTCAATCATCTCATATTTCTGAACTTTGCTTTGACTGTAGGCCTATTTAAACCTTATCAAACTGAATTAAAATAATCAACTTATTGTATCAGCAAATCTACAGCGGAAGATAGTCAAAGAAACGTGGTCTGAGATTGCAGGTTTTTGTACTTTAAACAACTGTATCAAATATGGTTTCTTTTAATCAGAAGATACTTTTTCATTTCAAGAAGAGATATCCATACAAGTTGCAAAAGATTTATTCAAGCAAAACATGAAAATAAATGCGCCTAAATTCGTTTAAAACTACACTTAAACTATTTTTATCATCATGTTCATTATAAACAGCCATGCTGTGTGAAAAGGAGCTAAATGCATCTGCGAAAAGTATCGACCCAGGTCAGCCTGCGCAGTCCGCGCAGGCTGACCTGGGCCGAAACTTTTCGATACTGGTCCATTTTCTGTATGTCAAAGGACTATTATACCTCATGATTCAGTCATTTGTTTGACAAAACGGATTTCATGGATCCATCATTATGTGATGACTTGCTAGGTATCATGCATCACGGGGATGCATGAAGCCCCCGGGCCCTTTTTTGCGAGACGACGACTCAAAGGTAAACGCCGTGAATCCCATATTTTCACGCTTGTATAGGAAATTATACTTAGAATTGTTTATCAGGGTTATATGAGCAGTTTTGATACATGGGGAAAAAAATCCACCATACTTTAACCAAGATTCGTTTAAATCATATCTGTAAGGTAATCATGAAGTTTAGCGCTTGGTGTTGCTTGAACCAACTGGCTTGGCCAATTTCTTTCCGAGGATTGATGATAGTCATCGCGACAGGATTCATTCCTCTCTCACCGCTGACCATTGTTTCGACGATGGTTATGTGGAAAAGCAGCCAGTGGCTTGGAGGGAATATTGTGTGGAGTACTGGTAAAAGAAAATCCAAGAAAGCATGGATGGGTGCACTGGCCGCCGTGATATAAGTGAAATAACGTTGAAAACGGCGTTAAACACCATACAATCAATCAGTCAATCAATCAATCATTGAACCAACTCTTCTATATAAAGTTGGGCTACACATTGACATGAACTGACCTTGTCCTAATCTACTTACGGAAGGCGTGGCCTCTTCAGCACTGATGTCAACGTGCCAGTCTTACTTTCGAAAAATAAAGTAATACTGTCAGATCTGGGAAAAAATCTCTGATTAACGTGGGCAGAAAAGTCTAGGTGGATGATAAATTAATATTAACCATTAGGTTTGAACACATTCATTTCTACTTTAGACAAAATATCTGACAAAATATATAACGATGGTTATATGGGAAAGCAACCAGTGGCTTGGAAAGAAAAATGTTGCCAAACCCCAGGAGAGCATGGATAGGTGCACTGGCCGCAGCGATTTAATTGAAATAATGTTGAAACGGCGTTAAACAATGCAATCAATCAACAAGAGCTGGCCGACGATACAGCTAACATACCGTTCTCTTAACCCTTTCCCAAACAAGCCCTGGTTTTCACGTGTGTGCAGTACAAGTCTTTTGAAAACACTGTGGGAAAAGGAGAAATTGCTCGTAACGAGCAATTTCTCCTTTTCCCACAGTGTTTTCTACCCTTTTTGAGACCTTTCTGCCATTTTCATCAAATTTAAAATTGTCGTCTGCAAACTCTTTCAATTTGGACCAGTCCAAATTTTGTCGTCTGGTAAAGGGTTAACACTTGCAGTGCGGAGTCGAGATCTGTTTTGTTTTTGCGGACAGTGTAGATTAAGATCAGACTGCACGGAACAGAGTTTGATCTTGGATTCACGATGTCCGTTTCTTTGCCAGATACTCTGACAAAAACAGCTTTGAAATTGTGATATCTGGATCCTTACTACTGACCGAGAATGTCCATTTTGGTTTATATAGCGCTACAAGGTTCATTCGTTACCACACAATCCCTATTTTAACCACCCTGAAGAGGGAGAATTTTGAAAACATTGTGGGAAAAAGAGAAAATGCTGCTAACCAGCACATTCTTTTTCTTCCAACAATTTTTTCTATCTTTATTTCAGTTTTTGAGTCACATTTCATTTGGCGTCTGCAACTGCTTTCAATTTGGACGATTCTAAAACTATGTCGTCTGGTAGACAGTTTAACAATACTGTGTATTTACTGACTGAATTTTCAGTACCCAGTCTGTGAATCTGACCTTTTTTATGATTACTTCGTTAGTAGACAAAGGCGTTAGTGAAGTGCTTCATTCAATTAGGGCATCGGAGCACATTACTGGAATCAAGCCGTTCACAGCTCAACTCTTTCGGCGCCAAATAAACAAACCTGGCTTCTTTTGCTGGCTGTAAATACAATCCACTGAGTCTCAAGAAGACTTTTATCATATAGGCATGATCAAACGAGCGGAGGGCATAGATCAAAGATCAGACTGCACGTTCTGTGCAGTCTGATCTTGATCTATGACGTCCGCAAAAGTCCCTGTTTTCGCCTATGGCGCTGAAAGGGTTAAGCAATTTATTCAAAATTATGCACAATTGGAATCAGACCATTTATAGCTGATGCAATTTATTCAAAATTATGGACTCATTTTAAAGAACTTTATGGCTTTACGACGTCAACGCATTGAATACTTGTAATACCTTATCATCCTTCCTGACCACAATACCTCATCCTTATCTGTACTTCAAAAAAGAGCAGCCCGCATCACATTAGGGGCTCCATCTAGAACATCGTCGATTGAACTTTTCGCGGAACTAAATTGGTTGACCTTTGACAATAGATGTGATTATCACGCTGGTATTTTAATCTTCAAGTGTCATCATAACCTTTCACCATGATATATAAGGGACATTATTTCGTTTTCTAGCAACACCAAGTATAATTTACGGTCATCTGCTCATTATGATATCATTAACTCAAGATTTAACACTTTGTTCAAGAAAAAAGCATTCTCGTATTACAGCATGAACATATGGAATGAAATTCCTATTTCAATCAGAGCAGCAACTTCCTTATCTAACTTTAAACATCAGCTTAAACAGTATTTGTTCAGTAAGCAATCTATCACCTCAGCAGATAACACAAACAAATTACCGTAAATAGTATATCTGTCCGCTGACTTATAGACTCATTTTCATGTTATTTTCTTTCATCATCCACTTATTTATTATCGCATCTGTTTGTGTGTGGGTAAGTGTGTGGATGTGTGTGTGTGTGTGTGCGAGAGAGAGAAAGAGAGAGAGAAGGTAACATTGTAAAAAAGACTCTATTTTCAGGTCGTTTTTCATGAAATTCTGTCTTAATGTTTTAACCTTCAAGAAATAAAGATTTTATTATTATTATTATTATTATACCCAATAATTTTTTTAAGTTTCTGTCCCTGCCGTAATGCAGTAGACACTGAAAATACTTATCACTTCATATTCTTATGTCAGTGTTGTGGTGAAGTTAGAAACAATATTAATTTCTTCTTTTTAATCTCCAATCTGTTTACAGATGTAACTATAAGCATTCGCAGACAATAAAATTACAAGAAAAAACTACAATCTTTGCCAAACTTCCTGTCGAGAATAGAAACAAAAGTATTGGTAATTTAAAACTTTTTAACTGTTCATTCCCTTATCTATTTACCAAACGACAAAATTTTGGAATGGACCAAATTGAAAGCATTTGAAGACGACAAATTAAATGCTTTTAAATGATGATTTCTCTTTCAGATAGGGAAGAAAACATTGTGGGAAAAGGAGAAAATGCTGGTTACCAGCATTTTCTCCTTTTCCAACAATGTTTTCAAAAGCATTTTCTTTTAGGGTCGTTAAAAGTCGGGATTGTGTAGTAAAGGGTTAAGAAAGTCTACTTTTCACATTGAATATATTTCTTTCCTATAATTCTTTTTCTCTAAAATTTTATATAGTCTCCATGTACCACGTTCAATATTATGCATGTGAAACTGAAGATTTACTCTGTACAAGTCACAAAAATAAGAGCCATGCTTTAGCAAAAGGGAGTTTAATACTTCGTAATGCATTGTACCGAGCATGTCATTACATAATTATGAAGCCATGAAACCCATTTTGTTTAACTCTTTACCATATACGACAAAATTTTAGACCTGTCCAAATTGGAAGCATTTGCAGATGGCAATTTCAATTTGACTCAAATGATGCAATTTGTCTTTGATAGAGTAGAAAGCAATGTGGGAAAAGGCGAAAATGCTGGTTACCAGCATTTTCTCCTTTTCCCACAATGTTTTCAAAAGGCTTCTTCGTCAGGGTCGTTAAAAGTCGGGATTGAGTGGTAAAGGGTTAACAACAGACTGCATCATGGTGTAGAATGGGCCTTTTACATGTAGAAAATTTACCAATAGGAAAAAAGTTTTGGCCCTGGTCAGCCTGCGCGAACTGCGCAGCCTGACCTGGGGCGATACTTTTTTCAGATTCATTTAACCCACCTCTCACAGAGCATGGTTTATATATTCTGTTCTGTTTAACCCTTACCAATGCCGCCTTTTAACGCCCCCGGGAAAGAAGCCTTTTGAAAACATTGTGGGAAAAGGAGAAAATGCTGGTAACCAGCATTTTCTCCTTTTCCCACAATGTTTTCTACTCTATCAAAGAAAAATTGCACCATTTGAGCCACACTGAAATTGTCGTCTGGAAATGCTTTCAATTTGAACAATGCTAAAATTTTGTCGTCTGGTAAAGGGTTAATAGAAAGAGAGCTGATTAACTCCCAATCTGTCCGTCTTGGTCAATGTACATGACCTGTGCTCACATACTATAAACTAACTGTCTATATTCTAGACTCTTTGTTTAACTTTGAACTCAGGGGTTAGTACTATGCAAATCTGTGTTCTTTGCATGTATTAATCTGAATAGTTGCTGCTCTCGATGGCATATAGGCGATACTTTTGTCCATTGGAATGTGTACCTTCAACCAATGCATGCGTCATAGTATTATATTCACAAATCATATTCACTAACACATTATATACGATACCAGGTTATGACAATGTACAGAACTTAAGTTTAATCTTTAGGTTACTAAAGACATAAACCCTTTGTTTGAGGAAAAGTTTGAATTCGATATCCCCAAGGCGACAGTATCAGAGTTTTTTTTTTTTTTCAAGTGCGAAAATATCCTTCTTCAACTTTTTGATGGTCTAAGTATTCTGCCGCGATGCTGAATTCCAAATTTCTCGATTTTTAATGCTTCACACCTTTTTTCAAGCGACTCATTTGATAGATGTAAGAATTTGACGTAATAATCGGAACAGGCCATCAAATTTGAGCCATACTCTGGCAAAAGGGTCTTTTTGCCTCTCCATGGGGAAGATTATCGTAACGCTTTGAATCGAATGTGATGTCAAGCATGGGATTTGACGTCTTATACGCGTACATAAGAAACAAAAGGTTCATAGAGATAAGGCAATGTAAACTCATCTAGTCTTTCTTACATTACCCAGATAGTATTAGATTTAGTTTTAATTCATTAAAGAGGAAGTTCAGTAAGTGATTAATTATCGAATTTGCATCAAAAGGGATGGGAAACAATACACAGCCCCTACTCATAGCTGCCATGAAAATGCAAGTCTCGCCGAATAGAGATGAAAACCTTTGCCGAGTCAGAATTTACATATTAGAATAATTATAATCAATATGCATTGTGTTATATAAAACTCTTTAAACGGTTTTCACTTGTTTCATTTAATGAATTTTTCGGAAAGAGATAAAAGATATACGAAAGAACGTGCAGACTAAATTTGGATCTACAATTTTCGGTTAAACTAAGATATTTTTCCAAGCGAAACAAATTTTGAAATTGAAATAATTCAGTGTTTACAGTTAATTGAAAGTTTTCAGATCAATTTAAGGGTAAATCGATATTATGGAAGAGCTTTACTTTTCTCTTAAGTCGGAAATGACGTAATAGAGGTTTTGTTCCGTGTGCTTAGAATAGGAATGGGACCCTATTTGCCAATCTTTCTAGACATTTTCTCTGTCTCTGCATTGGCAAAGATGATACTGCACTTCTCTGCGGCCTGATCTTGATCTACGGTATCCGCAAAAGCACATCAAAAGGTTAACTGTTTCATTTTTTACTATAGATCTTCCGGTGAATAGGGCTTTGCAATCGCAAAATTTTGGTTTAACTACTAGTATTCACGGGAAACTTTCATTAAGTATTTTCCCCAGCATTTTAAAGGTTGGGAATTTCTAGGGAAATTTCTTTTTGATGGAATAGAATATTTTTTTGAAAACTGCAGAAATTTCTAGGAAATGATATCTAATCTAAAAACGTTACGGTAAATGTCAATTTATAAAAAAATAAACCTAGACGGTTCTGCCCACGTTAGCTCTGAAATTAGTTCCTCGTTCTGAAGGTATACGTATCTTTATTTTCTTATCCCTTTTCCAGAGAACAAAATTCTAGAATTACCAAAATCAAAAGAATTTGCAGGTACCAAATCAAATACGGCTTATACAATTCGACTTGTCTTTGTAAGGGTTGAAAGCATTGTGGAAAAAGGAGAAAATGCTGGTAACCGGCATTTTCTCCTTTTTCTACAAAGTTTTCAGCAGCCTTTCTTTTCAGGGCCGTCCTATTCCGGGATTGTTTGGTAAATGATTAAGCAGTTCGTTCTGTATTGGCACACTGACGTCAAGGACGAAGAATGGAACGCCTTCCGCCCATAACAAGATTAGGATTATGCGGCGTTGGTCTGTACATTATTTATGAAATTGAGTATTCTAAACGAAAACTGAACGTCGCTGATTTCACGAAATGTCTAGCATTAGCCGGCCAAGCCCGGTATTTTAGTCGGTATCGTACAAGACTTGAATATAGGGGGGTCGCTGGTTCGCATCCACAACTGCGAATTTCGGTCCGAGGGTTGATGATAGTCATTGCGACAGGATTCATTTACTCTCAAACCGCTGATCATTGTTTCGATGATATTTATGTGGGAGATCAGATAGTGGCTTGGGAAGAGTATTGTGCGAAATACTGGTTCAAAGAAACTCCAGGAAAGCATGGATAGGTGTACTGGCCGCCACAAAATAACTGAAATAATGTTTAAAACGGCAAGAAACATAATACCAACAAAACTACCATAAACCCTTTTGCTGTCTCCTTAAAAAATTCGACTTAAAGTAACAATAGCTGCCAAAAGTAAACAAAGTAGACTTTTTTTTTAAATGCATTTAAATTATGTCATTAAAAGTATGGCAGTTATTGCGAAGATAACAATTTGTTATTGTACGGTTGGTCCAATTATTAGTCGTTGGCACAGAAATTAACATCAAACCTAGGTTAAAAGTTGCCACTTCACTTTATCTTTTGTTTAATCTTTGCCAGATTTTAAAATTAATTTTTCTGCCAGCGACTAACACTTGAATCGACCACATAGTAACAGATTGTCATCTTCAGAATAGTTTCCATACCTTTAAACGGTAAGCGACTAACACTTGAATCGACCATTCAGTAACAGATTGTCATCTTCAGAATAGTTTCCATACTTTTGAACGGTAAGCGACTAACACTTGAATCGACCATTCAGTAACAGATTGTCATCTTCAGAATAGTTTCCATACTTTTGAATGGTAAGCGACTAACACTTGAATCGACCATTCAGTAACAGATTGTCATCTTCAGAATAGTTTCCATACTTTTGAATGGTAAGCGACTAACACTTGGATCGACCACACAGTAACAGATTGTCATCTTCTGAATAGTTTCCATACTTTTGAATGGTAAGCGACTAACACTTGAATCGACCATTCAGTAACAGATTGTCATCTTCAGAATAGTTTCCATACTTTTGAATGGTAAGCGACTAACACTTGGATCGACCACACAGTAACAGATTGTCATCTTCTGAATAGTTTCCATACTTTTGAATGGTAAGCGACTAACACTTGAATCGACCACACAGTAACAGATTGTCATCTTCAGAATAGTTTCCATACTTTTGAAATGGTATGATTTAAAGTTAGATGCATTTCAACACCTACATTGCCTTTTTGGCCGCTATTGGGCCTTTCAAGGGCAAAAGCCGCGTTAAAATGACCTTCATGGCAGAGAAGCTCTGTATGATTAGTAGAGGTGGGTCAACGCGCCTGTATGTCACATGACATAATTACGTACGACAAGAAGCTTTTATTACCATCGTCAACACGTTTCACGTCACCAGAAACGTCACTTTGTCATGCAAGTGGTCTGCCGGGCTAATTTCGAGTCATCAAAGTTAGAGTATTCTGTTCTTTTTTCCCTCTCACGCAAATAGGCGTGAAGTCAATGGTCTGTCCCGTTAATTTCTAGGTATCAAAGTAAAAGTAGTTGGCTGCCTGTCACGCACATAGAAGTGATATCAGTGTCTTAACCTTTAAGCCGCTTATCGCGACTCACTGACCTTTTGCGGACAATGTAGATCAAGATCAGACTGCACAGAACGTGCAGTCTGATCTTTGATCTACACTGTCCCAAAACTCACAAGGTCGCGCTTAGCAGAAGACAACACTTTGGTGCCGCCGATGTCAAAAGCATTTGCAAACGACAAAATAAATGTGGCTCAGATGGTTGAGTTCGTTTCTGAAAGGGTAGAAAATATTGTTGGAAAAGGAGAAAACGCTGCTTACCAGCATTTCCCCCTTTTTCCAACAATGTTTTCAAGGGCCTTTTTTTTCCATAAGGTTATTTAAACTCGAAATTATGTTGAAAAGGGTCAAAGTAAAGCATGGAAAAGCTTTGAGTACAGTTTTGAAAAGTTAAAAAGAAATGGAGTTAATGAACTTAAGATGGGGAATTATATGTTTGTATACTTTCAACCAACGATTATTAAATTAAATCCATTTTATTTAATTATTCCAAAATGACTTGGTGAAACACAACGAAAGTGAAGTAATTGCCAACTACCTTGTAATTAAATGAGTGTGGTTACTTACCTATAAACGTAGTAAAGATTTTAATTTAGATGCCACCCCACTCTTCCCCAGGGTACAGAGACGGTCGTTAAAAAATTGAGAGAAATATCCGCATAGATTTTGTCCACGATTAAACTCTCATATTTTCACAAATATTGACGGCAAAACTAGGATTTGAACAGTTCTGTTTCTTGCGTGTTAAAAAATCCTTCGTTTCAAAAACAAATATTTTCAATTTAAACGCGAAAACAAACAGCAAAAAACAGTTTAATTAATCTTTTGCACGAGATGTTTACGTTCCACAATATAGACCCAAAATGGCTCCCAAACACGGTAACTGCGTTAGTTTTTTTTTTCCCGAGAAATGCATAAAATAGACGACTTCTAAAAGCACTTTAGGTAATGAAACGTTTAATAATTTGTCCTTGGTTATATTTGTCACTGCAAATTAAATGCATTGCACTGCAATACAGGTTAAACCGACGAAACAGGAAGTCAGTACAGCTGTAAACTGTAGCTTTGCCACTTGAAAAATCACGATGGACTTGAGACAGTGCGGTTCACAATAAATGTCCATATATGAAAAGAAGAATAGTAAACGTCTCATTATTGAGACTATGATATACAAAAATTAAGGAAAGCCAAACTCAAAAAAGTGTCCAGAGGTTTCTGTAATTGTGTCACATTTCAATAGAATTAAATTCTTGAGGATTCCACTGCAACAGAAATGGCTTTTCTTCATTTACCATGCCTTACCATAGACTAATTTCTTGTGTAACAAGGCTAAATGATATCATCCGATACCTGCTCTCTTTTTAGTTTACCTGCGCACAGAGTGCTCAAGGTGAGCTTTTGTGATCGTACTGTGTCCGTTGTTTGTGGTCCGCCGTGCGGTCGTGAATAATTACCTTACATACCACTCTAGCAGCTACATTTTCAATCGAATACTCCATGAAAATTGGTAAGCAAAATTGTCTCGATAATTTTTCGGCCGAGTTAAAAATTGGGTCACGTCGGGTAAAAAACCAGTCACTGGGACAAATCTTAGAAAAACCTTTGCTAAGTCCATACCCAGGAAAAAATGGTCAGAAAATTTTCTTCAAAATTAGGTCACAGGAACAAATGTTAAAAAAAACCTTGTGCACACCCTAGTGGCCTCATTTTCTGTCCAATTCTCATGACTATTCATCAGGATTTTTGTTCCCATAGTATCTCTGACAAGTATGATAATGGGTCAAATAAGGTAAAAAAGTAGGTCACTGAGACCAATCTTAGAGGAACTGTAGATGCCACATTTTTAGTGAAATTCTCATGAAAGTAGGGGCTGCACTCATGTCAATTAATGTTACACTCACAACTGTAATAAATTTTGTACGTGTTTTACATCATCACCAACAGGATCTCTTCAACTTCATGAATCCTAGATCACTTTTCTTAGGTGAGCGCTTTAGGGACAATGGTCCTCTTGTTCATATAGGGTTAAATCTGTCAAATCGGCCAAAATATATGTGTTTGTGTATGTGTGTGTGTGTGTGTGTGTAGAAAGAGAGATGGCTTGATCACGACATGAAGGTTGAGGCTGAAAAGTGTTTTAACCCTTCTCCTGCCAAATAACTCAAATGAAACTTTCAAGCCGATGGTATAAACCAAAATGTTGGTATTTCAAAGCTATGGGGGTTGGGGAAACATCTCCTTTTCGGACAGTGTAGTATCAAGATCAAACTGCACGTTCTGTGCAGTTTGATCTTGATACTACACTGTCCGCAAAAGATCACTGAGTCGCGCCTAGCAGCCTAGGGGTTAATTTGGATAGATTGTTTTAACATTATGAGAAAGTCATACTAGGAACTTTTGCCTCCTTTTACGGCCTTTTTTTTTTTCTGTGTTTCACCAGCATCAGGCTGATAACATTAAACTCTTTTTTCCAAATAATCCCGACCTTTATTAACCTTGAGGAAGGTAACTTTTGAAAACACGGAGGGAAAATTGGTAACCAGCATTTATGTCTTTTTCTTCAACAATTTTTCTACCCTTTCATACAATAGTTTATTTGTGTTGAGTGAGTTTTTCGGCTGCAAATGATATCAGTTTGGAGGAATATAAAATTATTTCGTCTGAAAAATGTTAAAAGATCTTGATTTTATGAAAGTGCTCCTAGCCCATGTTGTTCGCACACTTCTCACGGTTCATCTTTCAACTTGAGCACGTAACGTGTCCCGCACGAGGTCAGAAGATTCATCTGGCGTTAATCTAATGGAACCTCTTACATTACGGCGCCTGTCACAAATTGTACCAATAAAGCAAGTCCTGATAGAATCATTATCGAAGTTATTATGTGTCATTTCTTCGTGAGTGGACCAAATGAGGTAAAAATCAAATACCTCTTGTAATTACGCGGAATGCGAGAAACGTTGCCAATCGAATTTTTTGTCGAGAATTCTTCTATTGCAGAGATAATTTGGGTAAAGGACGGGAACATTGTCCTTTCTTGGCGTAACGATGGCATTGTTTTTTTTTTTCATAATGTCATACTTGCATACATTAAAATCAAATTACTGAAACTACTAATTGAAGGTGATGGTAGAAATTTGATAGTAAATAGATTTTAACGGTGGATCAATTTATTAAAAATTCATTCATCTGACTGTTGAAAACATTTTTTTTCTACGATTGATGGAATTATTCCATTACTAATTTCTATAAGATCGTGTATTTAAGCGTTTTGCGTGCGTTTTAGTTGTAATATCAATGGTTTTGAGTGTTTTGGGGTGTTTCTCTTACTTATTCATCCGCGATGTCGACTTTATAAACTAGTAGCCGTATTCATCAACCAGCCCAAATTGCATTATTTCTCTATTTTTAAATTTAGAAAGTAACACAGTTTGGTTAAGCCAAACAGAACTTGCGTTACTTTCAAATATTGAAAATTCTCGAGAATTAGACGAAGAGTGTTATTAATTCTTTACCAAACGACAAAATTGAAAGCATTTGCAGAAGACAAAAGTTGCTCGAAGGTTGAAATATGTCATTGATAGGGTAGAAAATATTGCGGGAAAAGGAGAAAAATGCTGCTTAGCATTTTTTCTCCTTTTCCCACAATGTTTTCAAATGACTCCTTATTCGATACTCGGCTGTGGCAAACTTTCCTTCCAGCGATTTTTCGCCTCTCGCCTCCGATGCATGTGACAAAAATAGTCAGTGGCTTGAAAAGAAAGTTTTGTCGCTACTGGTGAGCGAAAGCCAGGAAACACATGCGTAGGTGCACTGACCGACGAACGAACGAACGAACAAACAAAAGGCTCCCTTTCTCTTGATTATTTGATAAATGGTTAAGAATGATCATCTCTTTGCGTGTCCGAGGAAGACGCACTGTATGTGTACAGCGACAGGCTCTCACACCAGAGGTTCTTTGTTCGCTTCAAATGATGATCGAAGCCAAGATTTAGGACTACCAACATGACAGCCTGAGTACTGTGTAACTGTTTTCTCTTTTTTAAAATGGATGGAAGAAAATGCGGGGAAAGTAGAAATTGCCCGTAACAAGCATCTTCTTCTTTTTCCCACAATGTTTTTAAAAGCCTTTTTCTCTCAGGGTCGTTAAACTCTGGAATGTGTGGTTACGAGATAAGGTTTGCAAGAAGCAGTCATCGAGAGTGTTTAATATAAGGTGAAAGACCTTGTTTAACAATCGTAAACTATTGGAGAACTGCTTCAAAACAATGGTGGTGTCCGTGGTTATGAGGTAGAGCGCCGGCCTTGTAACCATGAAGTCCCGAGTTTGATACCTGGGAGCGGATGTCAACTCTGGGACTGTTCATTGGCTTACACATTCGGTGCGAGTACTGGTGTAGTTCCCAGGAAGCAGAATCGAGAGATTAGTATAAGTTGCAAGAACTTATTTCTCAATCGATGTAAAAGAAATATGTTTAAAACAATGGGCGTTTTTCCCCCACAAAAGAGTATTTTCGGCATTGCAGGAAACAAATGGGAGACATAGAGAATACCGCTGAAGCATTTACAAAGTAATAGTATCGTATTCGCCAACCATCCTAGAAATTATTCTAATATGTATTCTGAATTTCAAGGCACGCCATTTGATTGGCTGAGACTGAACGTCTCAGCCAATCACTTGGCTTGTCTTGGAATTTCAAATAAGATTGCGAATTTAAGACTGTGTTGGGAATACAACCCCTGGATTTGTAGTTCCAATTTTTATTTTTTGCCATATACAATGTACAATGTCTATTAGATTATTCTATATCAGTTTTTCGATATAAGAGTACATAATTTCAACCTAGAATGAGATGAAAAACTGATGACCTTCAGAAACAAATCCTTCCATCGATAAGGCATAATGGACCATTTTAACAGTATAAAACACAGACATTTCGGAACCAAAACTCGTTAAATGTATTTTATAGTTCCATATACAAGTGAAACAGTTGTCATTCTTTGATACAACTTCCACAAATATCTTCATCTTTGCTGAATTTATAACTCAAGCAACATTTGCCCTAATATACGATGATAGCAAATTTATAAAACTATACTATGAGTTTGTTACAGTGCCTCATGTATACTCTTATTTTCGGCGTAGCTATATAAGGTGGCTTTTGACCTACTTTTTGGTATTACTATCGAATGAATAAATGGTACTTTTCGATTGGTCAAATACTTGTATGTGGACATAGTTATTCTGCATGCCTTTTGTGGGCCTATTAGCGGCCAATTTTTGATACCAATATACAAGGGCACCTACTATTTATCGATCAACACTTTAGCAAATGGATATGATGGGGGATAACCCTTTTTTGTACTGACTGATAATCCAAAAGTTTTCATGCATTACCCTATGACCAATTACTGTACAGGGTACAAGTATCTTCAGACACATCATTCTTTGTAGCAACTGTTCCTTTTCCAACGATGACTTGGATTAACAACTAATCTTGATAAAAAATATCTAACAAAAAATATCACTTTTCAACAAAATACAAAACAATGAGGGAAAAGAGGCAGTTGCTGACGTGGTTATTTTTCAAATTTCTTCTTCATATTGGACCATCAAACGAGTTCCAATGTTCATATTTCAGTACCTATTACGCAGTCTATCTTCTTTTTAAGAAAACATCTTTCTTGTTTATTTCTGAGGTTGAGTTATAGTACATAATGCATGCTCTCCGAGCAGAATGAATCACTTTTCCTCCCACGGCTGAATATTTACTTTTGCTCGAGGCACACGTAATTGTAACTATGGCCCGATTCACATGCACACGTGTACTTACGTAAGCAAAACATACTTACGTGAACTTACTTCTGGCGCCACGTTAACACATTTACTTACTTAAGCAAAGATACTCTAGTAAGTATACTTTTGGCGTCATGTGAACGCATTTACTTCCGGAGTGAATAGCGGTGCGTTAAATACTAGCCATGCTGAATCTGCAAAAAATATCGACTCAGGTCAGCCAGGCTGACCTGGGTCAAAACAGTTTGCGATTTATAAACTTTCTGCATGTCCAAGGACCTTTCTAGCTCAGGATTCAGCCAGTTATTAGACAAAATGCAATTTATGGAAGCCTGTTATGGGAGTACTTGCCTGGTATAGGGCATCTCAGAGGTGCATTAAATCCACTTTTATCAGAGCATGGCTCAACTATAAATTTGCATCATGCAAAAGATATTTGGAGATCATGCAAAAGATATTTGCTTATCCAAAAAAAAAAAAAAAAAAAGATATATATATATATCAGACACCTTAAATTCAAGATCGAAGTACACGCTTTGTTAAGCCTGATCTTGATCTACACACCAAAGGAGCTAAAGTCCTTGCCAAGCCTCCATTGGTGTTATACAACAATTATATTTACAAATGACTGACAAATATTAGGTCATTAAGGCTGGAAGGTCTGATTAAAAAAAAAAAAGGAAAACAACAACAACAACAACAATAAAACAAAACAAAACAAAACAAAACAAAAAAAAAAAAAACACACACAAAAAAAAAAAAAAAACCAAAACGAGCCATGTTCTGTGAAAAGGGGGTCTACTGCATCTGCAAAAAAGTATCTACTTAGGTCAACATGCGAAGTCCGCCAAGGCTGATCTGGGTCAATTTTTTTGTGTTATTAGTCAGTTTTCTGGATGTCAAAGGACCATGCCATCCCATGATTCAGTCGCCTGTTAGACAAAATGGATTTACTAGATGCCAAACTATGTGATGACTTGCTTGGTATTATGCATCGCAGGCCCCATTTTGCCAGAGCGCCGGTCAAAAAGTTGTTTAACCCTTTACCAGACGACAAAATTTTAGCCTTGTCCAAATTGAAAGCATTTGCAGACGACAATTTCAATGTGGCTCAAATGGTGCAACTTTCCTTTGATAGGGTAGAAAACATTGTGGGAAAAGGAGAAAATGCTGGTTACCAGCATTTTCTGCTTCTCCCACAATGTTTTCAAAAGGCTTCCTTCCTTGGGGCGTCAAAAGGCGGCATTGTGCGGTAAAGGGTTAAGTTTCTCCCTATTGCCATGGGTTCCACAAATTATCCATTTCTAAGACTGTCCTAACCCTTAAGCCATTTTACCGAACAAACCCGTGTTTTAACGACCTTGATCGAGGAGGTTTTGAAAAAATCTATGGGAAAAGAAGAAAATGTAGGTTACAAACATTTTCTCCTGTTACCGCAATGTTTTCTACAGTTTCATAGACAAATCCAATAATTGATACATATATGCCATGTTCTGTGAAAAGGGGGGCTTAATGCATTTGCAAACAGTATCGACCCAGGTCAGCCTGGGCTGACCCGGGCAGAATCTTTTTTCTTTTGGTCAATTTTATGCATGTCAAGGGACCGGTCTACCTCATAATTTAGTCGGTTGTTAAACAAAATAAATTCTATGGATCAATAATTATGTGATGACTTGCTTGCTGTCTTGGAATTACGGAAATGCATTAAGCCCCCTTTTGCCAGAGCATGGCTCAAATCTATTTTCTCATCTGCAATAATTTCAGACTGTGCTTGCTTAAAAATTGTTGTCGTCTAACACAGAGTGAAACACGCCTGGCAAGTAATCCTAATGATAACGAAGCTCTTGGAATGTTCGTTAGAGTACCTTTAACAAAAATCTGACTGCGACAAGAGCTTTTGCTAGTCTTGGAAACAAGGAAGACGTGTCTGAGAGTGTATCGTACTTTCAGATTATAATGGCCAGACTTTGTAAATGACTCTTATGCCATGGTCGTATTTACAGTCATGCACATAGTTGACCGTAGCTCATTTCAAACGTAGTCTGCCGTAGTGTTACTACGGTCACGACAGCGTAGTTAACCGTAACTAATTTTTGGGCATTTGAAAAATTAGGTGCTTACAACGGGCAAATCATAAGTTCAAACTACTGTCACTGCTACGTTGAACTATGGTTATACGTGTAACCACGTTTAATACGTTCAAATATGGCCAACTTCAGTCACTCCCCACTACAGTCAACTACGTAAGATGTGACCATGGCTGGCACGTTTTTATGGCCCTGCATATACAGGGTGACCCAAAATGAATGCAACCCGTAAAAGTACCCACAACTTCTGCAAATGGAAATGGATTAAGTTTATTTTTTACACACATCAATATAAGATGATAACAATTAAGTTCTGTAAGTTTGAGTTATTTCGGTTGGGTGGTCTACATGTTAGCGACTTTCAAAGATGTGCTCCAAATGTCCACCGCTTTGACAGAGACAATCCTGAATGCGCCTTGCAAAATTGTCCACCACGCGGACACACTCTGCCCCTGGAATCTCCCTGATCCTTGCTGTTATTGCAGCTTTCAAGTCCATGATTGTCTGGGGGTTGTTCTCATAGACGTGGTCTTTCAAATAACCCCACAGGTAGAAATCTAGGGGGTTAAGGTCAGGTGAGTGCGGGGCCCAGGAGCGTCTCTGTCAAAGCGGTGGACATTTGGAGCATATCTTTGAAAGTCGCTAACATGTAGACCACCCAACCGAAATAACTCAAACGTACAGAACTTAATTGTTATCATCCTACATTGATGTGTGTAAAAAATAAACTTAATCCATTTCCATTTGCAGAAGTTGTGGGTACTTTTACGGGTTGCATTCATTTTGGGTCACCCTGTATTTGACTCCTCCACCTTCACGGGTGATTCAACCAACCAAACTTCTGATAATTATTATGTATTTTGCTTTGTCTCATTTTCAATAGAACTTCAGTGGTATCTCGGCGGATTGTGTCCCTGTCCATACACTTTGCAGTTTGTTTTATCAATAGTACATAGCACTCTGAGAAAGTGTCTAAACAATGTCGCGATTTAATCAATATGGTAAGCATGTTATCAGAACCGCCATCAGACTCAAAGACAAAAAAAAAAAAGAGAACTAAATACATGTACTGTCTTAAAAATTGACAAATGCAGCAAGATCGGGACGAAAAGGTGGGGAGAAAAGTTGGTTTACTCCTTTTCTATTCCCCGGAGAGGATGTCACTACGTTCAGCACGTCAAAGGTAAGTTTTGTGGCACGCCCCATGAAGCACACAGCCACATCCTTTGCTTTTTTTATTTCCTCTTTCTATGACGTTTTACACTGCAAGGCGTGCTTACCACGCCTCATCATGCATCGCGGAGGTACTTCATAACCTTGTAAACTTGGATTGCAAGGCGCGCTCACCGCCTGTTACCGACTTCTCACTGCGTACTTCAAACCCTTGTAAAATCAAGCCCACGCATCATGCGTTCTAATTCGATTTGAAACGTTTCCAATCTGCCCAGCCCATGTCAGGTTTCGTCATTAAAGACAAAATTTGGTTCATGCCACACTGGTGCTACGTCAGTACCGTTTTCACACGTCCTCAAGGAGTGCACATAGCGTTCTGATTCGATTATGTTCGTCTGCTTTTTTTTGAAGGTTCAACCATCTCATCTAAAAGCATAAGGGTCGCATGAAATTCTTATCAGTTTTTACCGTATTCCTTCTACGCCGAACGAGTTGTTAAACCCGTTTAACATTGATGTAGCGGGAAATTGGGTCTGTATTCATCAATCTTCCTTTAGAACGTTTTAAGTCCTATTCTCTGGAATGTTCTACATTTGATAGTAATTTTAACTTCTGATTGGCTGAACCGTTTGGTTTAGCCAATCAGGAATTGTATTACTTTCAAATTCAGAAAATTATTGAAAATTAGACAGAGAATAATCTTAAGACTGGTTGGTGAATACCTAACCCCGGGTTTTAAGACTGAGAAGCACTTAAACTGATTCATCTTGAATGCTGTTTTTTGTTCGCTCTAAATAATATTTGAGTCATATAACAGCTTTAGCTCACTTATTCATATCGTCCCTGGGTTTTACCTGTACTGAGCTTGGATTCTGCAGTGATTTGCTAAAGAGCACGCCCAAATGACAAGCGCAGGAATGCAATGTCTTAAACTCAGAGCAAAGTAGGAACCCCACTCTCCACAACTGGCCGATTCCATACCTACATCTAACCTCGTCCGTATCAAGGGGGTTTCCATTTTGAAATACTGCCAGTCACATGATTTTAAACATGGCGGCGCCCTGTAAATCTACTTGCGACGGCAGTAACAGCCACGGTGATAAACAACCTATGGCTGAAAAATTGTCAACGTAATTGATAGACTGAGTTAGAAAGTAAATAAGCAAAGTGTTTGTCATAGGAAATGTATTCATAAAGATTCAAACGGAAAAGTGTTACGATTTCAAGTAGTGAAATGGTGTACTTCCGTCCAAGAAATATACCGTGTAGGTGCATATCAAGCTACGTGATACAGCCGAGGGATTTGGTCAACGGATCAGCCGAGGTTTGCCGAAAGTTAGGAATCCCTTTTCACAAATTATTTGATCTACAGTTGTATCGTAAAAAAGTCTTACAAATAATTATATAGATCGCCAATGCCTTGTCCAATTTCTTCCTGCTCTGACAAATCAAGGTGTTAGAGCCTTCCATATTGACGCCAATGTGCCAATCAAAAACCGCTGATTAACGACAAAAAAAGGCTTGCTGTCAGCAATGAGATCAAATTACTTGGCGTATTTAAGCAGAAACGTCTCACTTGATGATAGCCTGGTATTTACCACAACGACGCTAAATCCCGGGAATTTATTTCAAACTGTGACACTTTTACCTATTCTTGATCTGATTAATTTTTGGTTTTGATACGTTAAGGTTGTTATTATTGTACATTTCTGATTGATAAACTTCCTCCCACAGCCCAGATTATCTCTCTCTCTCTTTCTCTCTCTCTCTCGTCTCTCGCGTCTCTCTTTCTCCCTCTCTCTCACTCTCACTTTTGCCTTGCAGGAGACCATTCTTGAAAATTAGTAGGTAAAGGAGATGTCGCTCGTAACGAGCAATTTCTCCTTTTGCCACAATCTTTTCTCATGTATTCTTGTATCTGACTTAAACCCTTTAGTACACAATCCCAAGTTTTAACGACCCCGACGGAGAAGGCTTTTGAAAAAATGTGGGAAAAGGAAAAATGCTGGTTACCGGCATTTTCTGCTTTTCTCACAATGTTTAATACCCTTTCAGACATTAATTCCATAATTTGGTCCACATTTAATTTTTGTCTGCAGTTGCTTTCAACATAGACTAGTCTTAAGTGTTTTTGTCTGGGGAAGGGTTAATCCATGTGAACTTATTCACATTTTACCGGAGAATCATTTAAAAAAAATCGACCATGAGAAAGTAATCCTACATTTAGGAAATATCCTGTTTCTTTTCTGATAATTATTGAGCAGTGCATGCACTTTAACCTTTTAGCAAGTGATTCCATGTTATGACGATACTGACGAAAAATACTCTTGAAAACATTGTGAGAAAATGTTAGTAGCAAGTATATGTCCTTTGGCCAGAATGTTTTCAATCATCTCGAAGACAAATCTCGTTGTTTGAGTTACCTTTTATCTTTTCGTCTGCAAACGCTTTCGAACTGCAGAAGTTAAATATTCTGTCGTCTGGTTAGAAGTTAAGGGTTTTGTTGGTAATCTTCTGTGCTTTTTTGAATGATAAGATCAGGCATCACGACGCATGCAGTTTGATCTTAGACAAGTTTTTTTTTTGTTTTACAGCAAACTTATGGGAAGCGATCTGGGAAAAGGGGGTTTAATGCGTCGTCGTGGTCCATTATACCAAGCAAGTCATCACATTGTAATAGATTCCATAAAGTCCACCTTGTCAAACAACCAACTCAATCACGAGGTGTAGAATGGTCTTCGGAAAGCAGAAAATTTACAAATAGCAAACAGTTTCGACCCAGGTCAGCCTGCGCGGACTGCGCAGGCTGGCCTGGCCGATACTTTCTGCAAATACATGTAAACCCCCTTTATCAGAGCATAGCTTTTGTACAGATTTTAAATATTTACTCCACATTTTAAATATTTACTGCCAGTTCACGATAACCGCTATTTGCAGGCATCTTTTCGCGTACTGTACTACTTTTACCACGTTTTTTTTTTGCAAACGACAAGTAAATTTTTCAGAATAATGGAATTTGTTCATTGACTGCTACAACATCCTTGAACCAAAAATAGCTTGTATGATGTTTAACGCCGTTTTCAACATGACTTTAATTATATGGCAGCGGCCGTGCATCTTTTCATGCGTTCCTGGGGTTTCTTTTACCAGTACCCCGCACAATATTCTTCCCAAGGCTCTGGCTATTTTCCCATACAACCATTGTTGAAACAATGATCAGCGGAGAGAGGAATGAATACCATCACAATGACTATCATCAGTTCTTAGTACTAAAGAAAGCACTGCTTGCTGACATGTGTAAGGATGGAGTCTGTTCACATGAGTAACTATACTTTCGCCTGACATCTAGTGGTGGTACAAGTACAAGATGTTTTATAACATATGTTACATTTCCAAATACGCCAAAGGTATATTGTTTATAACGGTACATTGTTTATAACGGTACATTGTTTATAACGGTAACAGAATTTATACCACTTGAAAAGTTTAAGAATACAGATTTATCACATGCACAGTACATATATGTAACACTGAACAATAATGGCGGCAAGCGGATTTTTAAAGAATTACATTGATTTACATCAAATGCCAAAAATGATGTCCCTTTTGACGTCACAGGGGATTCGGTTTCCTCTTTTTAGCTAACCAAAATTTACTCAAGCAGTTCTAATGAGTACGTCAGTAAATGCGTTCACATGACACCATAAATAAATTCTCTAAGTAACAATATTTACTTACGTAAGTAAATGAGTGCATGTTAATGCTGCAGAAGAAACTGTAAAATAAATACTGTGTAGTTTCAACATGGGTCCCATTCACATGCACACTTTTACTTGCGTAAGTAAAGATAGTCCCTACTTAAGCGAGTAAATTTAATAATGGTGTCATGTAAAGGTTCGTAAAAGCTCTATGTACTTACGTTGTCCACAATACCCATCCTTAACCAGATTTTGTTTTGTGTCAACAATGTGTGGAAGAATGGGAGAATAATGACCGTTGTGACACTCTAATTACCGATATTGTACATGTGGGATCCGTTGATAGTGTCATGGTCTTTGGAACCAATTTATCTTTCGTCCATGACTTATGCTCTATGAAAAGGTGGTTTAATGTATCTGAGGAAAAAAAAAAAAAAAAAAGCCATGTCAGCCCGCGAAGTCCGCGCAGGCTTACCTGAATCGAAACTTTTTGCAATCGGTAAATTTTCTGCATTTCATAGGACAATTCTACCTCACGAATCAGCCTGTTTTTCGAAGGAATCGGTCTATATTATACGACCACTTGATTAATTTAATGCTTGTTGCAGATGCATTATTCCCCATTTTTCCCACATCGCTGCTCGTATGTATTCGAGTTGCGTGGGGAGGAACGTTTTAACCCTTATCCTGCAAATTAATTGACATAAATCTTATCAAGCCGATAGTAAAAACTCAAATTCTACTTTTTCAAAGAGATTTTTTGGGGAGAAAGATAACTCCTTATCGGACAATGTGGATCCAAGATCAGACTGCACGTTTTGTGCAGTCTGATCTTGATCTACACTGTCCGCAAAAGGCCAAGTGAGTCGCGCTTAGCAGCCTAGGAGATAAAGAATTCATATACATGTATGTCATGTTCTTAACAATCAAAGCTAGGCCAAATAACTTAGCTCTGTTTCCGCTGACATATCGTAGGTAAAAATGCCAGCTGGTTGGCGAAAGCTTTCTTTTACCAAAAAACTCCATGTTCTCACGACCCTGAAGATAAAACTTACAAGACAAGACAGGACAATCTTTATTGACGTAAGCTGATACAGCTTCTAGTCATACATACAAACATATTATACATATACACATAACCGTTATCAAAGGCTGAAAACATTCTCTCTGGAAGAAAGCCTACATGTTTATGACTATGAACCTAGTCTCAATCTTAATGAAAATTAGAACATTTGATTGATAACTCTTTACCAGACGACAAAATTTAAACTGATCCAAAATGGAAATAGTTGTATACTACAACTACAAGTTTCTAAAATAAAAATTTTGTCTTTCAAAGGGTAAAAACACTGTTTGAAAAGGAGAAAACGCTGGTTTCCAGAAAATCCAGTATAACAGCGTTTTCTTTCTTTCAACAATGACCTCCGCTTTCTTTTACCAAAAAATTCCATGTTTTCACGACCCTGAAGATAAAACTTACACAATGTTTAATACCACCTTAAAGACAAAGACCATCTTTTGATTCATTGAAATTGACGTCTAGATTTGCTCTGAAATTGGACAAGTCTCAGATCTTGTCGGTTGCTAAAGGGTAAGAACTTTAACTTCTCCCCTGAGAAATTATAAGGCTGGTCTGCAAATAAGTTTGGTTTGGTGAAATAGATAAATGTCTGGCGTTGTCTCTTCTTTTATATATACTCAGCAAATCTTCTAACCGGCCACTTTTGTCTCTCCTGTAAATTTGACTAAGTAATAGACAGGTAAATGAAAAGAACTTAAAGCGTAAAATATTTCTGAACATTAAACGTGGTGTTGTTATAAAAAAGATTCTCGATTTTGTCGACCGAAGGCATCTCAAATCCAAAAAAGGAAAAACACATGGTTTAGGCTTAACCCTTATCGTGCTAAATAATTGAAACGAAGCTTTCAAGTCGACAGCAAAACCCAAATTTTGCTATTTCAAAGGCTATTCTTTGTATCGGATAGTGTAGATCCAAAATCAGACTGCACGTTCCGATCTAAACTGTCTGCAAAAGGTACTTGAGTCGCGCTTAGCAGCCTAAGGGTTAATTTTCTCGGGTACATTGCTTGACTGCTTGCTGGTGGGGCATCTATAGATTAAGTGGCATCCTGAATGTTCTTGTAAAAAATAAATGAGCCGTGCTGTGTAAAAAGGGGCTTAATGCATCTCTGTGATGGATTAAACCAAGTAAGTCATCATCTATTTGCGGATCCATAAAATCCCTTTAGTCTTACGATTGATTTCTTCTGGAGGAAGAGTGGTCCTTAATTGGAACATGCAGAAAAGCTTCGACCTGTCAGCCTGCGCGGACTGCGCAGGCTGACATTGGTCGATACTTTTTGCAGATGAATTAAGCCCCCTTTTCATAGAGCATGGCTGAAATGTATTGTCAATTTTACAGCCCTCGCCTTTCAACGAGCTGATAGACGCACGTAGTAGAACTGAAAGTTGTACCGGACGGCAGTGGCCGTCCGATGCCCTATCGGCCATAGGATGGCGGAATCGATCTCAAGGCAATGGCCACTGATTGGCTCGTAATGGGAGGGTTGCCGGCCAATGGCCGTAGGATATTACCTGCCAGGAAATGATGAAAACGTTATCCGGTGATCGGTCATCCGAGGGTTTCGGTCGCTGTGCATCTGGTTTGCAACAGATGAGTCTCCAATGTCAGATATATCGGAAGAATACTATCCGCGTTGAATTTTACCGATGTTATCGGTAGTAGCTGCCGATTCCTGTTATAATCTCGGCAATCCTCGTGGCATCCACAGCTTTACTCAGAATGCTAGCTGTAACCCCGTCGGGGGCCTGCTGTATCCATAATCGGTGGAAATGTGACAGAGGTATAAAACTTCAGTGTTAACTTTGTCATGCATATTGGGTCAAGCTTAACATTCGGAATTATGAAATGTTCATCGTGGGGCTACAATGTTCAGCTGAACATTGGTTCTTACGGAATAATTTGGAATTCGTGTATCAGCGCTATGCAGAATTATTCACGTGAAAATTTAGTATTCGATTTTTAGTCTAAAATTGACTGTTTAGCTTCAATGTCCTGCTCAGATACAAAATTCGGTCTACATGTACTCAAAATTCGGAACTTTAGGGCAAATTATGAATTTTAAGGGTTTCTTATTATTCAGATTTACATTGGGTACTGCGTTAATTTGTGAGACGAAGAAACCGAGTCCATGTCCAGATCACATGCATTTAAAGCATTTAACTCTTTTAATTGGAAATCCATCTTCCAAAACCGTGGAAAAATGCATTCAAGTAATTATGGTGTTCCTCTAAAAGTAGTCCAATGATTAATTGCGTCATACTGAAAAAGGCTGCAATTTCTGTTTCAGTTGACACGTTTTCCACCAATCAAAACCAAGCTACCCAAATAGAACGTCATGTGACTGGTATCATATTTCGGTGAAAACTCTGCCTTGAGTTTGTACCCTTGAGGCACCACTTATATCTATAGTTGCCCTTGCGGCAAGTGCTATCAAGATCAGACTGCACAAAACGTGAAGTCTTTTTCTTGTTATACACTGTCCGCTTTGGTCAAACAGTATAGATAAAGCTACAACGAAATTGCAATTATTTGGGTCTTACTTCTAGGCAGAAAATGTTTTCTAGGTTTATTTGGCTCACGAAAGGATTAGATAGCAATCTTTTTTCACCCTTAAACTGCAAAGTGCGACTCACTGACCTTTTGCGGACAGTGTAGATCAAGATTAGACTGCACAGAACTTGCAGTCTGATCTTGAATCTACACTGTCCAGTACAGAGATATTTGTCTCCATAAAATAAGTTTGAAATGACGTTGTCCGGGTTTTTACTATCGACTTGAACGTTTTATTTAACTCATTTAGCGGGATAAGGGTTAAAAATGATACACTGGTTCATTACATGTTTTGTCCTTTATCAAAGACAAAAATGTTATGTCTGTCTTTTCTTTTCTTTTTTTTATAAATTCCTTGATAAGATTAGCCTTTTATCCTTACGACTCCGAGAAATTGCCGATCTAACCATTAGTCTATGATTGAGATAGTTTAAAATCCTTAACCGAATAATCCAGTGTTTCAACGACCGTGAGGAAGAATGATTTTCAAAACATTATGGGAAAAAGAGAAAATGCTGGTAACCAGCATCTCCTTTTCCCGCAATATTTTTACTCTGCCAACGTCATCATTCTGGCCACATCTTGTTTTGACGTCTGCAATGCTTTCAAAATAGGCGAGTCTAAAATTTCGTTGTCTGATAAAGTGTCAAGTTAAGCTCAAACAGTCCGTGAAATAATACAGAGTGCAGATAAAGATCAGATTGGGCTAGTAGACTGTTTTCTTCAAGAGGGACATCGCAGGTCGCTACGTGCAGGATAGGTGTTTAACACTTAAGCTGCTGAATAAATGAAACGCAAATTTCTGCTCAATACTAAAAGCCCAAACATTGCGGTTTCAAAGTTGATTTCACCGGAAAGAAAATACCGTATCGGACAGTGTAGATCAACGATCAGACTGCACGTTCTGTGCAGTCTGATCTTGATCTACCCTATCCGCAAAAGGTCAGTGGGTCGCGATTAGCAGCTTAAGGGTTAACTTTTTACCCGACGACTAAATTTAAGACCTGTTCACAATGAAAGCATGTGCAGACGATTAATCAAATACGATAAAAAAAAAAAATCCTCGAAAAAGTAGAAAATATTTTTTCGGAAAAATAAAAAGAGAGAGAAAATATTGGTTACTGGCATTTCCTATTTTTTCTCAAAGTTTCTTGGTGCCTTTTTTTTCAAACCCAAATATACACGAGATAGTTTTGCAAAGGATTAAACAGGGAAAGTTGTTGGCACCTGAAAAATATTACAAAAAAGCAGAGGATGATTTCGAAAACGTTTTTGTTAAAGAGGGATAGTCAACGCGAATTAACCCTTATCCTGCTGAAGAAGTGAATTGAAAATTTTAAGCCGACGGTCAAAACCACGATTTTCTAGTTCAAATGTACTCTTTGTGGACAGCTATCTCGTTATCGGACAGTGTAAATCCAAGGTCAGACTGCACGTTCTTTGCAGTCTGATCTTGATCTACACTGTGCGCAAAAGGTCCTTGAGTCGCGCTTAGCAAACTAAGGGTTAATATATCATTTTGGGGTAAGTGTTGTATCTCTCATAAGCAATTGAAATCCAACCTTTTGTCTGCATTCCGACCTTCACGAAGGTACTCAAAGAATACGAGTGACTATAATGCTAAACAAGAGCACTGTATGCGGGTGCCAACGCTCTGCTGCAGTTGCTTGATTTACAGCGAAAATTCAAAATAAAAAAGGGGGACATAACTGTGCCAAAATAGTTTAATGATACCTTCCGTTGTTGTATGGGTTCCCTTTTTAATAGTGAACAACTTTTCAAAGTTTGAAGTAAATATCTTCAGTAATGACAGAAATATTATAAAGTGTCAAAATTTTTAAAAATGTCAAAGTTTTTGCTCGACGGCGACGCAGACGAAGCCAGGGCTACGACAACACCTCGATATTTTCTTCGAAAACAGTTGAGCTAAAAATACAGGGTGAGTAAGCGACAGGAAATGAAATGTGCATTAGTAGATACCAATATGCCCGTTCTGCGACATTCCCATTATGCTATGCAATCGATTAACAAAAATAATCCGTGGATAAGTGAACCAGCAAAATTTAAGTTGCGCACGCAATTATGCATTTATTTTGTTTATCAAAATCAACCACGCTTAAGCACGCTGTGTAAATTTATGCAATCCAACCATGATTAAGCATATAGCTAACCCTTATCCAATCAACCAACCCTTAAGCATACAGCTAGCCCTTATATAATACAACAATATAACAATAAACAACAATATAACAATTTTATGTAACATTAAGCATGCTCATAAAATTAAAAACAAAATGGGTTAACAAGTCAATCTGATTAAGGTCAGCAAACAAATAGCATAACCTTTTTTATAAACATTTTTTACTTAAATCAATTTTTAAAAAATTAAAAATTTTTTGAAATATTAAGCTAACCAGCTCATCAGTTAACCAATGCGTTAACCCCCAACAAACCCTTAAATCAGACAATTGCTTAACCTTTTTCCCAACCCCATCAACCAACGCATAGTGCATCATGCTATGGCTAACCGGCTTATGAGTTAGTGGGTGGCTTAAGATGTTGGTAAAAAAAAAAAAACAAAAAAAAAACAAAAAAAAAAATTGATTTTTCTTAAATATATTTACAAACATAATATATCATGGCTGAAAGCATATATGATATTGATATAAAAATGGAACCCATGCATGAAGATATGGATTACTCAGATGAAAAAAATTTAGGGTTTTATGAGGGTGAAATTCTTTTTCCAGATTTATCTGATGATGAAAGTAAAGATAGAAGAGTTAGGCTTACCGAAGAAGAAGTAAAATGGTACCAAGAAAGACAAAAAGAGAGAGAAGAATACATTTTAAAATCAAAACTACATTATGGAGTAAATGAAGAAGATAAAGAAGATGAAGAAGTTGTAAGAGAAAGGTGTTTTAATAAATTTTATGATATAGCAGAAACCATAAAAATGCATGCACAAAATGATGTTGAATCATTTATAGATCAAAAAATAGAAGATGTTTACACAACACTTGAAGAAACAACCAAACCAGATATGCATGATGTTATAGAAGATGCTATTAAAGAACTAGCAAAACATTATAATTTAAATGTTGAAGAATATTTATAAATATCACTTTATCATTACTAAAAAAAAGAATTTTTTTTTATTTATAATTAGTAAATAAAAAAAATTGAATTTTTCTTTCCAAACAACATTAAGTTATATAAAAAGATGAGTAGAAGTATAAGTAGTGATGAAGAAGTATTAGATAGTGATCAAGAAGTATTAGATGAAGAAACTAAAAAAACTATAAAAATAGAAAACAACCAAGAAAAAGCATACTGCAAGTTTGATGATGAATTAATTCGTGATATACTTAGTGATTTAGAGGATATACTTAAAAGAGAATTAGAAAAATTTTGGGATGAAATAGAAAAAAATAAAATTGGAGATAAAAAAGAATTAGAAAAGCTATTAGAAAGTTATGAAAAAAGAATTAGAAAAGATCATTCATTATAAAAGATTGAATTTTTTTATGTTAAGTTGTATAAAAATGATATGTAAAATGAGTGTGTTAAATAAACTTTCAGATAAGATTAAAGAAGAGTTAGAAAAGACCTTATGGAGAAAAATAGAATGCGAGCCAGTCTATGATGGTAGAATGGTGTTTTTTACAGGAATTGCAAGAAGACAATATATAGATACATTTTATATAGCAAAGTCTGCTATTTATTACCAATTTAGTAAAAAGATGAGAGAGATGTTTGAACGCGGACAAGAAAATAATCTAACTATGTGGATTGGTCTAGCTAATACTAATTTATTTAGAACAGGCATGTATTGGCTTGATGTTAGACCAGAAAATGAAAAATATTTAGTTTCATATTACCAAAAAATAGAAAATTTATATTTTTATGATGGAGCATTTATGCCTGGATCATATCGTGATAATTACCTTTACCCCTGTATAGAATTTAGTGAAAGATATGAGGATTTAACTGGTTATCCAGAATATGAAGATTATGAAGGAAAAGGAAATACAAACAAATGCCCAGTTTGTAAAAGTCTGATATAAAACGTTAATTATAACTTTTTTATAAAGTTATAATTTTTAACAGGAATATCGGGGGACGTATTTATCCAAGGATAAATTCTGTGAACCCCAAACACAGAGAGACTTAAACTTTGATATTCCTACCTTGGTTAATGTTGAAAAGCGTTAAACTAACTTAAGAATCACCTTTAACTCTGTTTTCTATACCTTAACATAAGAGAAGGTATAGATAAAGTAAGGTGAGACATAACACTATCATGATATAACCATTTTTTCATGCCTCCTCACCGAAAACGAAAGAGGAAGTTATTTAATGCACAACCCTTTAACTTTTGCTTAACACACCAAAGACTGAAAATGGTAATACATTATAATATTAACAAACATTTTTACCCTGTTTTTTTAAAAAAATGTTTAACTTGTACAATAATTGTATAAAATACTTATTATTGTTTTTTAAACAGCAGCCTTACAACATTGTGTTTTTAACGTGTAAGAAATGTATTGATACGGTATTAACTTACGGGTTGTTAGACCACGCCAGAGGTTACCATGTTGTTAGTGTTTGCTAACTTACAGGTTGTTAGACCGCGCCAGAGGTCAGCATTTTTTTTTTTTTGTATTAACTTACGGGTTGTTAGACCACGCCAGAGGTTACCATTTTTTTTGGTATTAACTTACGGGTTGTTAGACCACGCCAGAGGTTACCATGTTGTTAGTAATAACATTCTTACAAAATCAAAGATACAACAAAGAAGTAAGACTGCTTTATTATCATAAATAAATTATATTTTATACAATTACCATATACAGTTCATTTTTTGGAAAAAAACAAAAGCAAAAAAATTATTAATATCATAACATACTACCATCTCCCTCAAAAGTCCAGTCTAAAGTGATATTATATGCGTAATACACATTTCAAAATATTGGAAAAAGTTGTGAAATACTATACCACGTGATATTGGAGTGTGTATCGATAAACCCTTTTTTTTAAAATATTTAACCCTTTACTGGGTTAAATATTTTTTTACAAGTCCAACTCCATCAGTATCGACACATGTGCGTGTTTTGCGCTGGAGTTGTTGGACCTTGATATAAAGTTTATAGTGTCGCATTGTTTTACTTCTAAAGGCTGAGGAAAAACTATACAACTACAACCTTTTCCCTCCTTTTTTATTATGGAGTAGTCAACCTTTTCAACTCCGTTTAAGGCTATGTTAATTTTTGCCTCTTCTTTTAGGTTACCACCAACTGTAACAACCTTTAAAGACCCCCTTATAATTCTACCCGAGGCTGCCATGCAATAACCTCCTAATTCATGATGTATTCCCGTGCTTCCATTACCGAAAGAAAACTCGTAATTACCATTTTTTAATCCACCTTGTTGCTCAGCATGAACGCTTATAATGGGTTTAAAGCCTATTTTTCCATCCACGTAGGATTTTGTCACTAAATCTCTCTCTTCTACCGGAGTTGCTGCATTTTTTAGGGAAAAACCTTGAAGATTTACGTTAGCTACTGCTGAGAAACTCCCATTTGGATTTTTTATGATAGCTCCATCATTATCAACGTAATTTTTATTGGCAGCGGCGCCACGCTCAGTGGGATTTGGTAATCCGATAATCGAGTGACCCTTCATGTTTATTTCACCAGCCATTGAAAAAGAACCGTCTTGGTTTTTTGTTAAAGCTTTTTCACCCGCAGTAGCAGCCTTAATGGCGTTATCTACGTAAAACTTATTAGCGGCTTCGTACTCTTCTAAAGGTGCATCGACGTTGTAAATTCTCCGCCCACCCATAGAAACATCACCACCTGCTATATACCGCCTTCCAGGACCATAAACAAAGGCTCGATTAGCAACATCTACATAATTTTTAGTTGCTGCATCCTGTGGTTCTGCAGGTTCTATAAGATTTGTTATAGTATATCCTTTCATATTTATATCTGCAACAGCAGAAAAAGTACCATCTTGTTGTTGAACTATTGCTCTACCACTGTTATCTACATATTTTTTAGTAGCAGCTTCACTCGGTTCCTCAGGGTCAGCTATATTTTTTATTTTATTAAAACCCATGTTTAAATACCCCACCACATGATATCCACCATTTTCATCTAACAGCCCTGAGTTTGCATCAACATAACTCTTAGTGGCAACATCCTGAGGATTTACTGGATTACTAACCCGTATTAATGTATTACCAGCCATATTTATAGAACCGGTAGCGGGGGTTGTTCCATCTTTACGTAAAAAATTATTACCTATGTAAGCAAGTGACACACCATCACCATCACTACTTGTTTTAACATCATCTATTCTTCCAAATTTATCAACAGGCATTTTCTAAATATTGTTAAAAAAGTTTATTTAAAACATTTTGAAATTTATCACCTAAACCCAACTCTTTAAGAATATACAAACATAAATGACCACAAAATACTTCCCCTGCATGTTGTAATTGGTCAGTATTGTAGTGTATTGGCCTTTTTAAATAATCTATAATTTCAATAGGTGGTTGAATACCATAACTATCAAAATAAATTTTAGTTTTATCATCTTTAAACCATGCAACCCAATGAGTACCTGGACCTCTGCTATCATCAAGATTTAATATACCACATTCTTTATTTTTTACTTTTTTAGGTAGGGTATCTCTTAAAAATATTCCTCTAAAATTTTTTATTTTTAATTTTTTTACTGCATCCTCAAGTTCAAAATTGCTTAAAGGTTTATTTTTTAAAGTTACGTTATCAATTATAATATCATGCATTTTTATATATTTAAATATTTACAATAGCACTATTATCAACCCATGAATTAAACTCATCAGAATAACCTTTCCACTTTACAAGAGATTTCTTTTTTTCCTTTTTAATAACCTTTTCTATCCTATACAACTCTTGTCTCGTTTTTTGTAGTTCAGGTTCATAAAAGGTACCTTTTATTTCTTCACCATTTAAATCTTTAATTTTATATGTTATAGGTGATGTATGTTTTACTTCTGAAACTGTAAAAACCTCTTCAGTCCATCTTGTTGTATAACCTTTTTCAAAAGTCTTTTTCTTTTTACTTATCCTTACTTTGTCTCCAACAGAAAACTTTGGTTCGATATCCTCCCTTACTTGATTATAATCAGGATACAATGTTCTCCAAACTTTATTTTCATTCTTCTTCTTACTTGCTTCAGTTGGTGTCATCTTAATAGAAGAATGCCTCATGTTGTTATATTCTTTAACAAGATTTGGCAACACATTAATATAAACATTTGTTGAGTTAGCAGAAAAATACTTCCACATTTTTTCTTTCATTGTTCTAATCCATCTCTCAACAATGCTTGATTTTTCCTCGTTTTCAGTGGAATATAATTCAATCAAATCTTTAACTTCTTTGTTATAAAACTCTTTACCTTTATCCACCCACATTTTTTCAGGTTTTCTTTCCTTAAAAATACTCTTCAATGCAACAGAAACAGATTTTCCTGTTTTATCTTTTTAATGGTATTAGCCAACCATATTTTGAAAAGATATCAATGACAGCAAGAAGATATTTTACACCATGATTAAGTTTAGAAAATGCTTGCATATCTACTAAATCTGCAGCCCATATTCTATCGACACCCCCTACTCTAACTCTCCTTTTCTTAAATTTTCTTTTTACTGGTTTATGTAATTCTTCTGCTAGCGTTATATTTTCTGAATTTTCTTTTTAATTCCCATACCAAATCTTTTCTTGGTACCAATTAATGAGGAAACCAATCCTCTTTCCATTTTTCCCTTAATAGTAGGATTATAGATACCTTTTAACTCTTTTAGCATATTAGCATCGCACACATCATTACGTGTTTTAGTATCATCATGTTTAAGATAACATATATCATGATGATATGCTGCTTTATCAACACGATTTACAGGTTTTGACCATTTTTTAGGTGTTAAATCAGGATTTAATCTTTTCTTTAACTTGGTACCAGGACCAGTAAAGTTATGACCAGGTAAATGCATTTCAACAGGTAAGTTATTGATAACCTTGTTTAACAACGAACCACCCTCTATTTTTTTTAGTAAATTGAGTTTTAGTTGTTCGACATTCTTTACACTTACCTCGTTTCATATTTCTACCATTTTTACTTACCGCACATTCAAAATCGGTTGTTTCAGTTTGTTTTTTACATTTAACACAATACATTTTTTATATTAAAATAAATTTTTTAATATAAAATATGGATATTGTTAATTTATCATGGAATGAAGCGTTAGCAAAAAGATTTAACCATCCCCTTTTACCAAAAAGTATCAGAGGTTTAATAGTAGGTAAATCAGGATGTGGTAAAACTACACTTTTACTTAACCTTTTGTTAAGACCTGATTGGTTAGATTATAACAACTTATGCGTTTTTGGTAAAAGTTTGTTTCAACCAGAATATCGCATACTTAAAAAAGCTTTTGAAGAAAAAATACCAAAAGAATACATATTAATGTTGTTTTCACTTAAAAATGAAGTTCAAAACCGTGATATTTCACCTACAGCATTAGTTGAAGAATGGGCAAAAACAATTAAGGAAAAATCTGATATCAATTGTGATTTTTTTGAATATGCTAGTGATTTTCCTGATCCCAGAGATTTAAATGCATCAAATAAAAACTTAATGATATTTGATGACTTACTTTTAGAAAGGCAAAACAAGTGTGAAAACTATTATGTAAGAGGAAGACATAGTAATGCTGATTGTTTTTATTTAGCACAAAATTATTTTAGATTACCTCGCCAAACTATTAGAGAGAATGCTAACTTAATATGCTTGTTTAGACAAGACTTAAAAAATCTTAATCATATTTATAGTGATCATGTGGGTGATGATATGACTAAAACAGAGTTTATCAATTTTTGTAAAAACTGCTGGGAAAAATGGCATGGTTTTGTTGTGATTGATTTAACTAAGAACCGTAATGATGGAAAATATAGATGTGGTTTTGACAACTTTTATTTACCACGAGATTACAGAGATTACTATTAAAAATATATTTTTGTTTAAAATATATTTTTACTAAATATAAAAATGGAATTAGAATTACTTGAAAAAATAGTAAAAAACACTGACCATAAAACATAATTTCAAATTATTGTAAGTGATAACAAATCAAATTTTAAAACAAGATTTACTCCACCACTTCAACTTGAACGTGATAAAAAATATGAAATAGCACTAGTCAATCTTGAAACTTACTAATCATTTCCTAATATTACTGATAGCAACAACATTTTTGTTTATTCACAAAATGGTGGAAACACATGGGAAAAGATAAAGATACCAACAGGTAGCTATGACTTGGTTGATATCAATGATTATATACAACAAGAAATGAAGAAAAAAGGACATTATGACCAATTTAATGAAGAATATTATATTTGTTTATCAGCAAACACTAATACATTAAAATCTGTTTTAATTCTTGAAGATGGATACCAGGTAGATTTTAATCAAAGAAACAGTATTGGAAAGGTATTAGGATTTAGCAGAGCAAAATATGTTCGAGGGTTTCATGAATCAGAAAATTTAGTTAATATCTTAAGTATTAATAGCATACTTGTTAATATTGATTTAATCTCAGGTAGTTATGTTAATGGTTCTCAAAGAAACACAATTTACAGCTTTTTTCCAAATGTTGCTCCAGGTTATAAAATAATAGAAAATCCAGTTAATCTGGTATACCTACCTTTAACGTTGAATGAAATACATGATTTAAACGTTACGATAACTGACCAAGATGGAAACATATTAAATTTAAGAGGAGAAACATTAACGATTAGATTTCATATAAGAGGATCACGTTAAATATATAAAATGACAAACTACATTAACGCTAAAATAAATATATCAGAAGGGCAAAAGGAAAAAATTTTACATTCTTTTAGAAACAAAAACCCAGCAAGTATTCGTTTAAAACATGAAGATTTGCATGGTAAAGATGTAATAGCATTAACCAAATCACAAGTAAATAAACTTACTAAAGCTTTTAAAGCTGGTAAGGGAACCACGTTTAGAATGTCAACTAAACAACTTAAACATAACATGAAAGTAGAAGGAGGATTTTTACCTTTGATAGCTGGATTGGCATCAGCTGCTTTACCTGTATTAGCAAAAACAGTATTACCTGCTTTGGGAGTTGGTGCCCTAACTGGTTTAGCATCAACAGGAGTTCAAAAAGCAATGGGTAATGGATTGTATCTTAAGAAAGGTGGTTGTATCTGTCAAGTTGAAACTGATGGTGAAGGTTTATATCTTAAGCCATATAGAGGAAAAGGATTAGGTTCTAAAGGTGATGGATTGTATTTAAAACAAGGTGGAAAAATTTATGATGGAAAAGGTCTTCTTTTAGGACCTAATAGCCCATTTGCTAATATTCCTATATTAGGAGCAATTTTGTAAATTAAAAAGAATGAATGTGTATAAATTTGGAAATAAACCTAAAATAGTTCAACCAAAAACTATTTTTGGAGACCTGTAGAAGCTAAATATCCAGCTAAAAAAGTTAATCCTGTTAGTTGGGATGTTTTTAACCAACAACCCCTAATATTAAAAGGTGGTGAAACTAAAACTATTGCTTTATGTTTTGGTTTTATGATGAGTAAGGGTGTTGTTTTAATTTCTCTATCATTGAACTTAAAAATTAAGCAATTAAGTATAACAAATGAGGTAGTGTTGGAGGAAACCCCAGATGTAATTACCACAATTACAAACAACTCTAGAGACCTAATAAAAATTAATGAAGGTGAATTTTTATGTCGTATTTACTATTCTATTTAAAAAATAGTTTTAATTAATAAAATGGAACTAAAAGAAAAGATTTATCCAGTATTACCAGAAGCACGAAATATACCAAATGCACCATCATTACAACCAATACTATCAGCAGAAGACAATGGTCAATCCTTCAGGCTGCAAAAAATATCAGAAATTCAAACATTTCTTGAAAATGAAGTTAAGGTTAGAGAGCAGTTAAGTAAAAAACATTTAAAGATTAGCAAGAGTGTAGATAACGTTGAAACAGGACTAACCACCTTAGTACTAGGTGCCGGAGCAGGTGGTATTGCTTTACTATCAACTGTGGTAGCAATTCCAGCAACGATAGCTTTAGAAGGTTGTGCCTTAGCTGTTGGACTTTCAGCATTGATAGGAAAGTTTGTTGTTAGAAGAACCAGAACAAAATCTGAAAAACACCTTCAAATTAAAATGTTAGCTGATGCAAAACTTAATACTCTTAATACGCATATATCAAAAGCAATATCAGACAACAAAATAGACCATTCAGAATTTACTTTAATTATGGATGAATTGGAAAAATATAAGGTGATGAAGGAAGAGATACGGGCTAAGTCAAGGAAAAAAAGCAAGTTAGAGGAACAAGAAAGCTTAATCGAGAAGGGGAAACAGGAAGCACGGGAGGAATTCAGGAGACTAGTAGAAAGAAACAATGGAACCCATTAAAGCTAAAACTAAAACCACCTAAGTTTAAATGTTCTTGTGCATGTGAGATAGGTAATACTGATTAAAAAATAAGATAAAAAATTTTTTACTTAAAAAAAATGTCATTTTTAAAGATAAAAGACCCTGTGAAAAGAGACCAAATTGTAAAAGAATATCTTGCAACAAAGAAAAGAATTCGTGATAGTCAGCTTGCAGAGAGAACAGGTGAAATTGAATTACAAACAGACCTTTCAAAGTTTTTTAAACCTATTACAGAAACACAAAAAGCTGCAACAAAGGAGATTACAGAAGGGCTTAAACCTATTAAAGAGGGGATTGAACAATTACCTAAAGAGTTTCCTCAACAACAATTAATTCCTAAAGAGGAAGAGGAACGAACAGGATATTCATTATTAGATGAAAAATATAGTGAATTAAAAGAAGAATATGAAGAAAATATTGATAAAACATTTGGTATTAAAAAGAAAGGTATTATTATATAGGTAATAAAATTTTTGATTACGATGGTGAATATATTTGGGTTGGTGCAGAAAAATATAAATCAACAGAGGGATTATGGGAACTTATTATAGCAAAAAATCCAAGTAAAAAATATAACTTTTCTAATGAAGATCTTATTAATTATGAAAAAATATTAAAAAATACCAATGTTGTTTTTCATGATAATGACCCCAACCGCCGCCCTAGAAGCAGTGGTGGAATCAAATACAATACTTTTATTAAACCTATTTATGAAGACATCAAAGCAAAAAGAAAAGCAGAAAAATCAACTGGAAAAGGAATTACCATTATCCCATCTGACCCTAACTCACTATTAGAAAGATTAGACCTCTTAATGGCAAGTAAAAAAGCTGGTAACACAGGTGTAAGAAATGAGCTTGTAAGTATTTGAGATGAATTAAAAAGACAACGTGTATTAAATTCAAAGAGTTATAAAAAATTAATGTCTATACTATAAAAATGATTACATCACAAAAGAGAGGATTTAAAAGAAATTATGCTTATGGAGGAGCAGGGATATTTGATACTTTAGCTAATTTTCTTACAAGACTTTTTACAAGCAGCGCAGCTAAACAAATTGCATCTTCAGCAGTTGATGTTGGTAAGAGTGTTGCTAAGGAAGGAGCAAAGAAAGCGTTAGAGGTTGGAAAGAGTGCCGCGGTTGATGCAGGTAAAAAGTTAGTTGAAAAGGCTTTAACACCAAAATCTAAAAAGATTTTAGAAAAATATACTCAAAAGCCTACTACAACAACTCAACCTGCAACGCAAAATATTAACTCCTTAATAGATAGTAGTGCCATTGCTATACAAGATTTAGTTAAGAAATTAAATTGTAGGGGTTCCGGAGTTAAAGTATTATGAAAAAAATAAATTTAAGTTAAGCAAAATATTACATTAAATAAAAAAAAAGAATGTCAAATCTTAAATTTAAAGTAATGGAATATGAAAAATACAATACAAAAAGGGTTGGTATCCTTTTTGCTAACTTTAAGATAAATGAAGATTGTGAAATTCTTGAAGTTACCAATACAAGTTATGATTATAAAAAGGTTGTTTTAAAATTATCACCTGAAAAAGCTGATATCATTAAGGAATTTGAAGAAGATGTAAATCAATATTTAGAAGAAAATGATATACCTAAGGTAACCATTCTTTACGGAAATAGAATTTATCCTAAAATGAGAAAAAAGCTTTCTGCAGAAAAACTTAAAAATATTAAACTTAAGGGTGTTTTTGTGAATGATGAAAACAAATCATTCTCTCAACTATGGTTTGAGCACTAAATACAAAACTCAATTATAATTTTGACTTAAAAATTATAATTGCATATAATAAAAATGGATATTTTAAACATTAAAGCACCGATTTTAAAAGATGATAGTATTGATGAATATGAATATCATGAGTATGAACCTATTACAGGAACTAATCTAAACAACTCTGGAGGGGATATTAGGATTAATATCGAAACTCAAGATATTTTTTATCACCCTTCTGAGTCTTATTTACAAATTATAGGTGAATTAGTAAAAAATGATGGTACCGTTTATGGTGCAGCTAATGAGGCAACCTTAACAAATAATGGTCTGTTATATCTGTTTAAAAATATCAGATATCAACTTAGTGGGCAAGAGATAGAAAGCATTAATTATCCTGGTCAGGCTACAACAATGCTTGGTCTGTTAAAATACCCGGATGACTTTTCTAAATCACAAGGGTTAAACCAACTGTGGTATAAGGATACAGGAGTTAATGCAGCTAGTGCTACTAATGATGGTTTTTCAGTAAGAAGACAGTATATTTTTAGTTCAAATCCAATTGGAACATTTAGTTTTAGGATACCTTTGAAACATATATTCGGTTTTTGTGAAGATTACAACAAAGTTTTATATGGTATGAAACAAACTTTAACCTTAACAAGAAATGATGACAATGACGCAATTTTTAGAGCTGGTGGTACCGATGGTAGAGTTAATTTACTGAAGGTATCTTGGTTTATGCCTCATGTAGAGCCGGAAGATGGTAATAAGCTGGAACTTTTTAAATTTATCGAGAAAAAAGAAAAATTTCCAGTTGGATATAGAATGATGCAAAGCGACAGTATTGCGGTTCCACAGGCAGCAACAGGTTTTACTTGGAGGCTATCAGCTAAATCATCTCCTGAGGTGCCACGTTTCTTAATTGTTGGTTTTCAAACTGGTAAGAGCGGTGACCAAGAACAAAACCCAGCTATATTTGACAACTTAAATGTTAAAAATATTTATGTAATGTTAGGTTCAAAAAAATATCCAGCATATGATTATGATATAAATTTTCCTGCTAATCAAATTAGTAGAATATATAGTGAAGCTGCTTTGTTTAGAAAAAAGTTTTTTAACATGGATGAATTGGTATCAAACCCTAATATTACTCCTTCAGATTATAAAACTCTCTTTCCTTTGTTTGTGTTTGATATGTCAAAGCAAAGTGAAAGGTTAAAGTATTCTATAACTGATATTCATATTAAAACAACATTTACTAGAAATCCTCCTGCCAATACTGAAGCATTTGCGGTTTTACTTAGTGATAGGTTAATTAACTTTCAGAGTGATGGTAACAAGATGAGTGTAGTATATTAAGTAAAAATTTACTTAAATAAAAAATGCTAAAGATTGTAGATATTAAAAAGATATTAACAGATAACAATATTAAGTTTTATTCATATTGGAACAAGAAAAAGTATATTGATGTGTTAAAGGAGCATGGATTGTATCCTGAAGAGGAAGAAAAAAAATATTTAAAAAAAATTCCAAATTATGATAGATTAAAGGATATTGCTAAAAATCCTAAAACGGTTACCTTAAAGGATGTTGAGACTGAAGAGGTGATTGAATTTCCATCAATTTACAAGGCTAGTAAATTTATTGATAAATGCCCACAAACGATTGAAAATTGGAATGGTAGAGTTTGGAATGGTAAATATAGAATTGACATTCTCTAATTTTATCATTTTCAGAAAATAATAAAATTGACTTAAGGGGATATTTTTTATATTAAAAAAATGGAACGTCAATTTGATAGATATAATGTAAAAGGTTTAAGAAACTTAGCAAGGGAAAGGGGATTAAGAAGATACTCAAGACTTAGACGTGATGAATTGATTACCCTTTTAATCAATACTGGTCCTTCTATATTAGATAGAAATTTAGAAAATAGAGATGCACCGGTATTACAACCAACAATAGCTCAACCTTTACCATCTACATCAAGACAGGGGGTAACCACGACAACAACTGCTTCAGTTAATAATTTGATAAAAGATTTAGAAAATGTAAGAGTGGTACAACCAAGTATATCACCAGAACTTAATGCTTTAATAAAGAAGATAAAAAGTATATATGATAAAGTGGATAAGATAAAAGTAATAAAAAATAAATCTGCCTTAAAAAATTACGCAACTGAACATAAAATAGAAGGAATACCTGTTGATACACCACAAGAGTTTTTAGAACTAACACAACCATCAATTATAAAACTTTTAGAAAGCATGCGTGGGTTTAAAGTAAAATTAAATCTTCAATGTTTAATGAAAAGAGGAGAAGGTGATAATGAACAAAGAGTAGAGGCTAATTTTTCTTCTAAAGATAATGAAGGTAATGAATATGTGATTAATTTACAAGGAACAAATGTAAAAGAATTATACTATGAAATGGTAAATAGAATTTTAGAAAATTTTGTTAATTTTACTACAAAGGGTAGCGGGTGGACATTTGTTAGTGTGTTTCATTTAAAATTACATAGTGTTATTTATGATCCATTAAGAGCAGGTGGATGGTTACCTTTGCCTAATTGGATTGTTAATAAAAATGCATGTATTAACATGAAAAATAAGGATGAAAAATGTTTTACATATTGTATTTTAAGGCATTTAAATCCAACAAATAATAGTAAACCTGAAAGAGTCGATGGTGTTTTAATATCTAAGGAAAATAGCTTAAATATGAAAGAAATTAAACATCCTGTTTCTTTACTTGATATAGATAAGTTTGAAAGACAAAATCCAACAATTAGCGTTAATGTTTTTGGGATAGTAAAAGGTAAGGAAAAAATCGAACGTATTAGAGCTATAAAAAGATTAAAAGAAAATTATGTAAATTTGCTATATATTGAAGATGAAGAAGAAAAAAAATCGCATTATGTTTTAATAAAATATGGAAAATTAAATGCTTGAATGAGAGAACAAGTAAGTAATCATAGTAATTGGTATTGTATGCTTTGTATGAATCATTTTGGAAGTGAAAAACTTTTAAATGAGCATATGGAGCGTTGTAAAGATCATGATGGGGTTAATTTAATAATGCCTAAGTTTAATCCTAAAAACCCTGAAGAAAATTTAATAAAGTTTGAAAACTATTGTAGAAAAATTATGGTACCTTTTATTGTAGTTGCTGATTTTGAATGTATTTTACAAAAAAATAAAACCAGAAACACAACAAGAAAGTAATACCATTGAAACACAAAAGCATATACCTGTTAGTTATAATTACTTAATTTGTAGTTATGATGATGAAATCATTTTAAAACCAGAATTTAAATTTAAAGGATATGTAGGTGAAGATGCTGAAAATCATTTTATAAATACTTTAATCAAGGATTTTAAACAACTTTATAATGAATTTTATAAAAAACCAGTAGGAATTAAGATAACTGAAGAAGAGAAAAAAGCACATGATTTAGAAACTAACTGTTGGATATGTAATGGTAAATTTACAGAAGAAAATTATAAAGTAAAAGATCACTGTCATTTTACTGGTAAGTATCGTGGTGCTGCTTGTAATAATTGTAATCTTAAGGCAAAAGTTCCAATTTTTATTCCTGTTTTCTTTCATAATTTATCTGGTTATGATGCACATATTTTTATTAAATATCTTGGTAATACTAATGGAAAAATTGATTGTATTCCTATCAATGAAGAAAAATATATTAGTTTTACAAAACGTCTTATGGTAGGAAATGATCATATTAGTTTAAGATTTCTTGATAGTTTTAAGTTTTTAGCTAGTAGTTTAGATAAACTTGCAGAAAATTTAAAAGATGAAAATTTTAAAAATTTAAAAGAACATCGTGGTAATACAGAAGAAAAATTACAATTGTTAAGAAAAAAGGTTTTTTTTTCCATATGAATGGTTAGATACTTTTGATAAGTTAAAAGAAACACAATTACCACCAAAAGAAGAATTTTATTCAAGTTTAAACAATGATCGTATTAGTGATGAAGATTATGAACATGCCTTAAAAGTTTGGGATGTTTTTGAATGTAAAACTATTGAGGATTATTTAAAGTTATACAATGAAACGGATGTTTTACTTTTAGCTGATGTTATAGAAAACTTTAGATTTTCTATTCATAAAGAATTTAATTTAGATCCTGCTTGGTATTATACTTTACCTGGATATGCTTGGGATGCAATGCTTAATATAAGTAAAATAAAATTAGAAAAACTTACTGATATAAATATGCTTAACTTTTTTGAAAAAGCAAAAAGGGGAGGTGTATGCATGACAAGTATTAGATATGCAAAGGCAAACAATAAATATATGGGTGATCAATATGATTCAACAAAACCTTCTAATTATTTGTTTTATATTGATAAAAACAGTCTTTATCCTTGGGCTATGAGTAAACCTTTACCTGTAAGTGATTTTAAATGGATGACCAGAGAAGAATTAGATAATTGGGAAAATTATCCATGCTTTTTAGAGGTTGATTTAGAATATCCAAAAAAATTACATGATTTACACAATGAAATGCCTTTAGCAGCAGAAAGATTAAAAGTAAGTAAAGTAGAAAAGTTAATACCAAACTTATACGATAAGGAAAAATATCCACTTCATCATGAAGCTTTAAAAACTTACACTCGGTTAGGATTAAAAATTAAAAAAATACATAGTGGAATTAAATTTAAAGAGAGTACCGATATTAAAAAAATATATTGATAAGTGTGTAAATTTAAGAACACAAGCAAAGAAGGATAAAAATAAATTTTCAGATCAGTTATGGAAGTTTATGATGAATTCTGTTTTTGGTAAGACCATGGAAAACATAAGAAATAGTGTAAATATAGAATTAGTTAATGGTGAAAACTGTGATCGTTTTAAAAAGTTAACTGCAAAACATAACTTTCATAATCATACTATATTTGATGAAAATTTGGTTGCTGTTCATATGAAAAAAACAAGTATATTATATGATAAACCTATTTATTTAGGAGTAAGCATACTTGATATTAGTAAAACAACAATGTTAATAGATTATTATGAATATTTTAAAAAGAAATTTGGTGAAGAAAAAGTATTTATGTGCTATACTGATACTGATAGTTATGTTTTAGTAATAGTAACTGAAGATTTATATGAAGATTTAAAAGAGGATGCCAATGCTATGTTTGACTTTAGTAATTATCCACCTAATCATCCTTTGTATGGTGAAAAAAATAGAAATGTTTTAGGTTTGTTTAAGGATGAATTAGAGGGGGATCTTTTAACTGAATTTGTAAGTCCTGGAGCAAAAACTTATGCTATGAAAAAATTTATCTTAAGAAAAGATGAAAATGGTAATGCACTAACCAATAAAGATGGTAAATTTATTTATAATAAACCTGTTAAAAAAGATAAAGATGGTAGTAGGATATATAATGATAAAACAGAAATTAAAAAATGTAAAGGAGTAAAAAAGTCTGTGATAAAAAATGAACTAAAATTTAAAACTTATATAAATTGTTTAGATACAGGAAAGGATTATTATACAAATATGGGTGGAATAAGAAGTAAACTTCATGAATTAACAACTATAAAAATGGACAAAAGAGCATTAAGCTTTGAAGATAATAAAAAGGGAAAAATACTTTTAGATGGTAGTTATAGAACTTTATCACATGGACATTATAAAATACCAATGTTAACTGAAGAAGAAAAAAAAATGTATGAAGCACAGGGGGCAAGACCAAAAAACACATATTAAAATATTTAATTTAGTAAAAAGATTAAATATTTAAAATATTAAAAATTGACTGATTTAAAAGTAATACCGTGACAATAGGTAATAGATGACAAAGATATGGGTGGAAATGGGGTAAAAGTTGGAAAAGGGAGTTGTTTTCATCATACTTAACTTCTTTAAACCTTATCATATACATAATTATACCTATAACCGCTGCTTTAATTATTTTAAATTGGTTATTTTCATCATATAAATCTTTATCACACCCACCATGATATCTAATAAAAGAATTATAAATAGGTAAACCATTTAATTTATCTTTACTAAGTTGATAATAAATATATGGTTTTAGTTTTTTTTCAAACAAGCAATCTATTGATTCTAAAATACCATCATGACTAATACCTAACATATTTTTTTTATTTTTTACAACATTTTCTAACTTTTTTTTATCGACTTTTGTAATTCTATTCATCACACTCATTTTTCATAATATATTTTTAAAACTTAATCAAAAAATTCAACTTTTATTTTTTAATAATTTTTTTTTTTTTTTTTTTACCAACATCTTAAGCCACCCACTAACTCATAAGCCGGTTAGCCATAGCATGATGCACTATGCGTTGGTTGATGGGGTTGGGAAAAAGGTTAAGCAATTGTCTGATGTAAGGGTTTGTTGGGGGTTAACGCATTGGTTAACTGATGAGCTGGTTAGCTTAATATTTCAAAATTTTTTTTATTTTTTTAAAAATTGATTTAAGTAAAAAATGTTTATAAAAAAGGTTATGCTATTTGTTTGCTGACCTTAATCAGATTGACTTGTTAACCCATTTTGTTTTTAATTTTATGAGCATGCTTAATGTTACATAAAATTGTTATATTGTTGTTTATTGTTATATTGTTGTATTATATAAGGGCTAGCTGTATGTTTAAGGGTGGGTTGATTGGATAAGGGTTAGCTATATGCTTAATCATGGTTGGATTGCATAAATTTACACAGCGTGCTTAAGCGTGGTTGATTTTGATAAACAAAATAAATGCATAATTGCGTGCGCAACTTAAATTTTGCTGGTTCACTTAACCACGGATTATTTTTTGTTAATCGATTGCATAGCATAATGGGAATGTCGCAGAACGGGCATATTGGTATCTACTTGCATTTCCTGTACTGAGGTCAGCGAGACTATGATTTTATTCCATCCGGGATACGACAGGTGTTTTGGCATGTCTATATTTAGGATCATGGTTTGGGTGCAGCTGTTGACATATAAAGTCCTATTTGGCAGGACATTATATGATTACAGCAACTGTTTATTTCCCAGAAGTATGTGGTCAATTCTTTCAAGAAGAAAAACTTAACATTCGGAGACATTCTCGTCGTCCGTAACAAAAGTCAAGTCAATCATCAGTGTAAAACCCGAATTGCTGTGATTTTTAAAAGGATTTTTTTCCAGCTGAAAAATCTCACCGTGTCGGACAGTGAAGATCCGATATTAGGCAGCACAGAAATTGCAGTCTGATCTTGATCTACACTGTCCACGAAACCGTACTAAGTCGCATTAAGCAGTGTAAGTGTAAAATGACTGTAAACCAAACGATTTTTGAATTACCTCTATCCAAAAAATTTACAGACGACAAATTGAATGTGGATCAAAGACTTTTGCTCTTAATAGGATAAAAAAAAATGTTGGTTAAATAAAAAAGAAAAGAAATACTTCTTCCTACAATGTTTTCGAAGGACTTCATGCAACAAGTGATCAAAACTCGGGATTTTTTGGTAAAGGATTACCGCTTTACCAAACAACAATATTTTAGACTTTTCAAAATTGAAAGACAACCAATTAAATGTGGCTCAAGTGATAGGATTTGATTCTGAAAGAGTAGAAAACGTTAGAAAAAAAGGGGAAAATGGTAACCAGCATATTCTCCTTTTCCCATAATGTTTTCGAATGCCTCAGGGTCGTTAAAACTCCAGATTGTTTGGGAAAGGATTAACTCTTTACTGCACAATGACGCCTTTTGACGCCTCTGGGAAAGAAACCTTTTGAAAACATTGTGGGAAAAGGAGAAAATGCTGGTAACCAGCATTTTCTCCTTTTCCCACAATGTTTTCTACCCTTTCAACGAAAAGCTGTACCATTTGAGCCACATTGAAATTGTCGTCTGCAAATGCTTTCAATTTGGACAAGGCTATAATTTTGTCGTGTGGTAAAGGATTAAGGAAAAGAAACGCTTAAATGTCCTCACATCTAATTTCAAATTTTCCTCAGTACTATTCTATTCATGAACTCTTTTACCAAACGACATAATTTTAGACCTGTCCAAACTGAAAGCATTTTGCAGACGACAAATTAAATGTGGTTCAAACAACGCAATTTTCGGTTGAAAGGGTAGACAACATTGTGGGAAAAGGAGAAGATGCTGGTTACCAGCATTTTCTCCTTTTCGCACAATGTTTTGAAAAGGTATTATCAATAGGGTCGTTAAAACACGCGATTCTTTGGCAAAGGTTTTTAAGAAATGGATGGAATACAAAATACAGTTAACGTTCTCATCTCGTCTGCAACGCTATTATATCAAGCAGAACTAACACTGGCTCCGGAAACAGACGATCGTTAATTGCCGAAGTTCTGTGAAACTCTACACTGACGAGTTCGGCTTTTTGCCTATCGTGTTCTATTAACACTTTACAAAACTGTTCAGTGTTTTAACGACCTGGGGAATTATGCTTTTCGGAAAAAAAAAAAAAAAAAAACATTGTGGGGAAAAGGAGAAAATTCTGGTGACCAGCATTTTCTCCCCATTTCCAACAATGTTTTCTATCTTTTCCATGGCGAATCTTATTACTCGTTCCATCGTCTGCAAATGCGTTCAATTAGAACGAGTCTTACAAAATAATTCCTTCTGGTAAGGAGTTAAATGTGGCTTTAGGGATATATGCCTGGAAAGTAGGCTATTATTATCCGTGCTTGCATTTTTGCGGTTTCTCAAAACATCTGTCTCGATTTTATATGATAGATAAGAATTCATTTTACATAAGAAGTCATTTTAAATAATTCAGGATATTGTCAGAAGATTTCTATTAACACTTAAGCTGCTGAATAAATGAAACACAAATTTCTACTCAATACTAAAAGCCCAAACATTGCGGTTTCAAAGTTGATTTCACCGGAAAGAAAATACCGCATCGGACAGTGTAGATCAAAGATCAGACTGCACGTTCTGTGCAGTCTGATCTTGATCTGCATTGTCCGCAAAAGGTCAGTGGGTCGCGATTAGCAGCTTAAGGGTTAAAAACTGAAGTTGCAACAAAATTCGAAATTGTAAATTTGACTTTTCTGTTTTTTGCTTTAATTGCCACGTGTTTAACGTCATTTTTATTTTTTTCCGAGATCTGGTACGGTAGACAGCCCATCAATAATTTCATTGTTCCTGAAGTTTTTTTTTTCTACCTGTACTTCGCACTACACTCTTTCAATGTCATGTCTTACTTTTTCCATGCTTATGTTGTAGAACCGTGGGCTTACCTGTCTAGTTATTCTTGCCAATAACCAACTACAAGGTGTTCCTCTTACAACTCTTTGGCTTTCCGAACTCTTCTTTAGTCCCAAAACACGTCTGCTCTTTTCTACTGTCGTTCTTTGTCTGACGGATTAGTCGCATGATGTTTTCATAGCGAACCCCGCCAAACCAACCAAACAATAAATGCCGCTCTTACACAATTTACCAAAACAAACATACCTGCAGGGGTATTTTATCACTCTAAGAAAAATCTTGGGGTGATTTTCAGTGGAGGGAGAGGAATAAATCTTATCATACTGATTATGAATACAGATCAAAAGGGATAAAAAGGAGTGAACAGATTTACAGATATAATTATAGTTTGGCATATGAGAAAATTTCTAAATAACAACAACAATAATTGTTAGCGGTAATGGTAATGATGATAATTTAAATGGTATTTTTAATAATAATAACAATAATAATAATGATAATAATAATAATCACTACTACAACTACTACTGATAATAAGAAGAATGACGATGATGATGACGATAAAATAAGCAACAAACAAACAAACAAACAAACAAACAAACAAACAAACAAACAAACAAACAAACAAGCATGTAAACAAACTATCTGAAAAGGAAAGGAACAGTAAGTTTTCGATTACTTTCAATTGGTTCCTTTTAATTAATTCCTGAAGTATTTCTTGCGGCAAATACCGTTCCAAAATAATGGTACAGCTATCCTAATGTTTAACTCTTTGCAACGCAATCCCGAGTTTTGAAACCGCTGACGGAGAAGGCTTTTGAAAACATAGTGGGGAAAAAGAGAAAATGCTGGTAACCAGCATTTTCTCTTTTTCCCACAATGTTTTTTCCACTCCTATACAGACAGATCCCACATTTTAGCCATAGTTAATTTGACGTCTTCAAGTACTTTCATTACAGACGCTTATCAAATTTTGTCGTTTGGTAAATGTTCAACTCATTACAACTCAATGATGAATTTTAACGCTTCTGGGAAATTGGACTTTTGAAAACATCGTGGAAAAAGGAGAAAATGCTGGTAACCAGCATTTTCTCCTTTTCCCACGATGTTTTCTAACCTTTCAGAAACAAATACTATCATTTGAGCCACATTTAATTTGTCGTCTGCAAATGCTTTGAATCTAAAATTTTGTCGTTTGATAAGTGTTTAACGCACCCGTTGGCAGTAACTTCATTATCGCAGGTGCAGTTGCGTCAAATTGAGAATAAAATGAAGATGTTTTCACATAAAGAAATAGATTGAAAGAGATAAAACCCCATAAAAATGCATTCCTTTGAAGCTTGGAAACCAATAAAAGTCTATTAATTAGACAATGGTATTTAGAAAATAAACAGCAATAAAAATGGTTTGACTGTATTAAGTTCACCTTCATCTGATTCAAATGTTTTTGAGAAAAAAGTATAAAAAAAAAAAATCTTCATTTCAAGTTTTTTAACCCTTAGACTGCTGAGCCTGCTCAAAGTGCTTTTGGGGACACTAGATTTAGTTCGTACCGCTTAACACGAACTTGAATCTACTTTTAAGTAGATGAGAATATCTCCGAGAAACAAACTTTGGAATAGCAATATTTCGGCTTCCGCTATCATCTTGAAATCTTCGAATCACCTATATAAAAAAAATCACATTATTTAACGATCATGCCTTAGACGGCTTTTAAATCATTTTGGAAAAAGGAGAAAATGCAGCTTGCCTGCAATTTCTCCTTTTCTCAGAATGTTTTCTACCTTATTAGAGACAGATCCTATCTGTTGAGTCACACTTGATTGTTTGCAGTTCTTTCAAATACTTTCAAATAAGACACAGCTACACTTTATGTTGTCTGGTAAAGCGCCGATTCGTTTCGCAGTTACAGGATTTTTAGCCGTAAACCTTCTCTGCCAGATTGTTCTGATATTTATGTATTTTTCTTTGGATCGTTTTCACATTTGTAAAAAAGAAATGATCTGTGATAGATCTCGAAACTCCCGGATTTGTTGAACTACCTACTTTGGTGACTTTCATTCAAGAGCCGAATTCACCTATCGCTCTAAATTGCATTCTTCGTTCTAGAATGGGAAAGTAACGCGATTTCTGATTGGCTAGATAAAACGGTTACCCATCTTAGCCCTGTTACCTCCCTGACACTGCTAAAGAAATCGGGTATTGCCTGTTTTCTATACGACGGTTACGGGAGATACAACGGGTACCAGTTTAAAGCAATATGTGCCTATTTTGTACAATTAGGATCAGTTTATTTTCATTTATACTGGTGATTGATTGAATTTGCGTTAAATTAACGTCACCAGCGTTTGCCCATATAGGCGACATCCCTTGAAGACTTATAGTTTTGTTACGGGGGAAAGTGCAAGATACAGGACGAAACCCATCCTAAGTAATGCATGTTTCTTTAGTGTGCTCGGTGTGTAGCACCGTCACACCGGACCTTGGTGTAACGTTTCATCAGAAAGCCTATTAATAATTTTAGATGGCCAGCTGTGGGGCTCGAACCCACACCTTCAAGTGACCCAAGACTTGATGTTTACAAATCCTACGCTCTATCACTTGAGCTATGCGGGCTGTTCGCTGTATAATTGGGGTCAGTTTATTTCCATTTATACTGGAGTATATAGTGTACGCCCCTGATATACGATTACATGTTTCTGGTGTAAAGGAGGAAAGAAGCAACTACTTTTACATGTAGATGCTGAATTCCCCGCATTGTAGTTCATATAACTAAAAAGCACTCGTCACAACTCGGCCGATTCCGTACCTACATCTAACCTCGTCTGTATAAGGGAGGCTTCCATTTTGAACTACCTATCACATGATCTTAAACATGGCGGCGCCCCTGTAGATCGCTTAGCAACGACATGAACAACCACTGTGAAGTTATTCACTTCTATCGATCTGTCGATGAAAGCTCCTAACGGAATTGATAAACCAGGCTAAAAATTGAATGTACAAACTGTTTGCCGACTGAAATACTCTTGGACAGATAATGATAGAAAATTTACTCATGCGTTCTTTCTAAAGAGGAGCCTTACAATTTCAATAACGGTAAAGCGGTGTGCTTCCGGAGATGTGCGAAATGTACCGTGTAGGTGCATATCAAGCTACGTGATACAGCCGAGGGATTTGATCACCGGATCACCGAGGTATGCCGAATGAACTAAAAAGAAGACAACAACAATACCATATTTTTCCTTTGAGAGACATGTATTATAAAGTGGTATGTCCAAAAATAGCCCATAAAACATTAACTTGTCTTGTGTTTCCCTTATGACTAATGCATTGTAATTTTTAATTTATAATTCTGGCTACATCCTTTCAAGAACTAAATAATTCATTTGTTTCAATTCCCGCACTAGCCCAAGAGAGCGTCTGCATAACAACTTTTCCTAATTCTATGTCAGACGGAAGAATATCTTTAATTCTTTGTTTCATTTAACCCCTTAAGAGCCATAGTCGAAAGCAAGGGCCTATGCGGACGGCATAGATCAAGATCAGACTGCACAGAACGTGCAGTCTGATCTTGGATCTATACCGTCCGCATTTTTTAGTCAAGCCTATGACATGAAATTCTTTATCAGTTTCAGTCGATTCTATTTTCAGCAGTCGAAAGAGACAGAGGTATATAGATATGAACCATGCTCTGGCAAATGAGGGCTTAATGCATCCCCGTGATGCATGATACCAAGCAAGTCATCACATAATTATGGATCCATAACATCCATTGTGTATAACAACTGACTGAATCATGAAATAGAATGGTCCTTTGACAGACGGAAAATTGACTAATAGTGAAAAGTTTCGGCCCAGGCCAGCCTGCGCGGACTGCGCAGGCTGACCTGGATCGATACTTTTCGCAAATGCATTAAGCCCTCTTTTAACAGAGCATAGCTCATACACATTTGGCGCTAAAAGAGCTAAAAATGAAACTGAAAATAACTGATCTATTTATTTACTACTCCTGTTTGTATTTTCTTGGATTATATTATTTATATCGTCTGACTGCGGTGAAATAAATTTTGCCTCCTTATTTTCTTTCAGTTTCTGCACCTGCCCTCCACATACTTTTTCCACCAGAATGTCTGCCTTGTTTTTAATGCTTTTCGATGGCTTGCAGAGGACTTCATAGAATCTCAAGGCATGATACTATAGTAATAAAACGTTACCATATTTATTGTCATAATCGTTTTTGAGATATATGGGCAACGACCTTAAAATAAGGGAGTTTTTAAAACTTTCTTTACTTATTTCTATTATTTTGTCATCTCGAGGAATTCTCTGATGACGATCTTTCATAATGAGCCATGTTCTGGCAAAGGGGGACTTAATGCATCTCCGTGATGCATGATACCAAGCAAGTCATAACAGCATTATACATCCCTAGAAACTGTTCTATATAATAACTTTCTAAATCATGAAGTACACTGGTCCCCTTGACATGCAGAACATTGGCAAAAAGCAACAGGTATCGGCCACGGATTGCGCAGGCTGAACTGAGTCGATATTTGTTTTGCAAATGCATTAAGCCCCTTTTCACAGAGCATGGCTCAAATATTATGAGAGTTTTCTTTTTTATTGTCATAATTATTCAGCATGTAGGATAACAACTGACGACACGAGTGGAATGCTGGTAAAGACTGTGAAATGTATATATTGTCTTTCTCATGCAAAGTATATGGTGCAATCTATGCAAGACTGTCTAGATGGCGTTGCCTGATTACTTATATGGATTTTGGGTGTATGTAAGTTGATAACGCCGGCTTCATTTGGCACTTTACGCCTAGAAAGCATAATATCGAAACATTATCATTATATACACCAGGAAAAAAGCACTGTCATAATGAGTTCATAGGTTTTTCCTCTTTATCTTAAAACTTTCTCATGAAACACTTGATAAAATAATGATGAGAAAGTCGGTTAATGATGCACCATGAACACTGTGGCGAAAATAACAGAGCTGAAGTGCCTATAAAATGCAAGTATTTAACTATTAACCTGCTAATTACATGAAACTTTTTAAGCCGATAAAATTATTTATATGGGGGAAAGTATCTCCTTCTTTGACAGTGTAGATCCAAGATCAGACCGCACGTTCTGTGCAGTCTGATCTTGATCTACACTGTCAAAGAATGTCCCTGAGTCCTGCCTAGCAGATTTAGGATTAATAGAAGAATCCGAAAAATCGTAACGTATTTGAGAAGTATCATTTTCACGTGAACCATTGTCCACAAAATCCATTTCTACCTCACCCAACACGAATTTTAATTTTGAGCCACGTTTATTTAGAGGTCTACAAATGCTTTCAATCTGGAAGTCTAATATTTTGTCATCTGATAAAGGATTAACTTGGCGTTGTTTTAAGTATGGAACTGCAGGCTGCATCAAAACATTTTTTCTAAGCTCTTTTTTGGTTATGTCTATTTGAATCCGCAGATGAATTTTATATCAGAATTAGTCAATATCGCGTAAGTTTTCCACATATAGACTACTACGTCAACCCTAGGCCTCACCTTCTTCTCCTCTCATGCGTAGAGTTCGATTCGTGTCAACTGTTGCCTCTCACAGTGCACAGCTGTCCCTGATTCTGTTTTTGAGGTTCCATTTTCTGCAGACAACTTCCAGATATGTCGACAACAGGGGTTGGACAAACATTATTTCCTGGCTGAAGCCCAAATGCGTTACTGTCGAAGCCACAAAGGACCAGTGGTAACTCTTAAGTTCCAAATTCCTAGCGTTTCCACACGAGTCATTCTCCGTGAAAAGGGGGCTTGATGCATCTGTTAAAAGTATTGACCATGCTCTGTGAAAAGGGTGCTTTTAATGTATGCGCTAAAAGTATCGCCCATGCACTGTGAAAAGGGGGCTTAATACATCTGCAAAAAGTATCGACCCAGGTCAGCCATATGTTCCAGCAGATCTAATCAAGGCTGGCTGATGCAATGTCTCAGTTAAAAAAATGTTAGAGACATGTCATTGTCTTTAACCCTTTCCCAAACGACAAAATTTGGACTGGTCCACATTGAAAGAGTTTGCAGAAGACAATATTAAATTTGATGAAAATGGTAGAAAGTTCTCAATAAAGGTAGAAAACACTGTGGGAAAAGGAGAAATTGCTCGTTACGAGCAATTTCTCCTTTTCCCACAGTGTTTTCAAAAGACTTGTGCTGCAGACACGTGAAAATCAGGGCTTGTTTGGGAAAGGGTTAAACAGAGGGATCCAGTGATGCGATTCATATACTCAAACCTGTTGGCAAGTGGATGGTATTCAAATTGAGGCACAAACACAGTCTCTGTGTTACTGTGATAGAGCCCTACATGATTACTCAATCTATGTTCGTGTCATGTGATATTTTTTTTACAAATCTTCCACCGTAAAGAAACGTCAGCTAGACGCGTCTTGGTGCGAAAGATGTCTGTTTTGCCTGCAAGGCTATCATCCATTCATCGGCAATATGCCATAAAAATCATTTTAACTGACTTGTGGATTCGCCGTCGTGCTCTCAAATTCTAAATTTCCTTTTGCCAAAAACCTCTACAAACTTGTATTTTCGTACTTATTTGTTTACAGAAGGTGCTTAAGTAATCTCCTGATTCACCTGGAAGCCGAGTAGTGGCGTTTTCAGAGACGTGCAATGAGGTAGCGATTCAGGCGTAAGAGTGCCGCTACACTAGGCTCACCCGGGTAGCTCAGTGGTCAGTGTATCTGACTCGTGACCTGGTGGTTGCGAGTTCGATACCCGGTTGAAGCAAATTTTCTTTCCGGCGATTTTTCGCCTCTCACCTCTGATGCATGTGAGAAAAGTAGTCAGTGGCTTTGGAAAGAAAGTTGTGTCGGTATGATGTGAGAAAGCCAGGAAACACATGGGTGCGTCACTAGGTGAGCCAGAAATGGATCCCTACCGTGTGGCGTTACGAGATGTCCTCTTAAACCTTGCAGATCATTTAACCCTTAAGCTGCTTATCGTGACCCACTGACCTTTTGCGGACAGTGTAGATCAAGATCAGACTGCACAGAAAGTGCAGTCTGATCTTTGATCTACACTGTCCGTTACGGTATTTTGTTTCCGGTGAAATCAACTTGGAAAACGCAATGTTTGGGCTTCTAGTATTAAGTGGAGATTTTCGTTTCATTTATTCAGCAGCTTAAGTGTTAATGGTGTGGCTATGCTTTCTTACCTGACCTTGAAAATCCTACTGTGGAATGCATCTCGTCAATTTGCCACCCTTGTAATAATGCTGGCCATCTTTAAGAAAAAATCATGTCACGATGATCAAGCAATGTAAAATATATTTCATTCAATTTTCTTAAAACGATTGCTTTAATGATACTCTTGCTAATATCTACGTGAACAACCTTGAAATAAAAAGCCGAATCTTGAAATATAGATGGTCTTGCACGCCGAGTGTTCGTTCTGTTGTCGATCATTTAGTTTCCGACAACACAGACAGGACCCCAGAGCCATAAAAAATAATACGATCAAGTGCCTTACCTTCGTAGAACTGAGATAGAGAATGTATAAATCGTGTTAAGACATAAACTCATGAACATATTATAAATTGTTACAACTAACTACGCCGCAAACATTACTGCACAGACATTTTTTAGTATACCTACCTGTCGGAAAAGGAGCGACTCTTTGTCACAGGCAGTCTGTCACTTCCACAATGCTTTCATTCTGTTGAAAAGCAATGATATGAACCTTGCGCTGTGAAAAGTGAGCATAATACATCTGCAAAGAGTATGGATCCAGGTCAGCCTGCGTAGTTCGCGCAGGCTGACTTTGGTCGAAACTTTTTTCCTATTCGTCAATTTTCTTCACGGCAAAAGACCAGTGTACTTCATGATTCAGTCTGTTGTTAGACAAAATTGATTGAATGAATCCATAATTATGTGATAACCTGCTTGGTATAATATATCACTGAGATGTATTAAACTCCCTTTTGCCAGAGTATGGCTCATAATATGAGCCATACTGTGGCAAAAGGGAGTTTAATGTATCTAAGGATACATTAAAGGAATGGAAGGAAAATAATTCATATAAAATAATTCATAAAATAATTCATTCATTCATGACTTACTTTATCGTATGCAAATATCGAGGGGTGAATACAAAACTATTCCATCTGCGTTTCGAAAAATTTTACAGCAGAGGGAAAAACGCTTCTCATTTCTGTGAAAAGAATAGTTAGATAATCTTGTTTAGATATGTTGTGTTGGGCTGAGAGCATGAATTCAGCACAACATAATTAAACAAGACGATCTGACAACGCTTTTCACGGAATTGAATTCTTTTCCCCCTCTCCTGTAATATTTTCCAAAATGCAGATGGAATAGTTTCGCCTTCACCCCTCGATATGCTCCATATGGACAAGTCTACAAATTTGTCGTATGGAAAAGAGATGTGAAGTATGTCAGACCTGCCTTGTCTTTCTAAGGAAAATATTATTTTCCTTCCATTCAATATTAATAATGAATAATAATAATTCATTCATCTAAGGAAAATATTATTTTCCTTCCATTCAAACGTTTATCCTCTGTTTATGGTGTTTAAGTTGTAGGTAGGTCTTATATTTACACTGATGGGTTTATCAGTATTTAAATGGTAAAGAAAAAGCTTTGTAGAAATGTTTTTGCATTAACGGTACTACAGCCAGTCCTTTTTGTTTATTAGTTTTTTTTATAATGTGTAAAGAAGATATAGCAGCCATCATAATAATGTCATCCACTGTCAGCATACTGTTTATCACCAATTTATTCTATTCTCACATTTTCTAACCCATTTAAAGACATATTAAACCACTTGAGAAAGATTACTTTATCGTATGCAAATATCCTCCATATGGACAAGTCTACAAATTTGTCGTATGGAAAAGAGCTGTGAAGTATGTCAGACCTGCCTTGTAGTTCTTTCCGATAATATATGTTCCTATAATATATGTACTGTAAACCCGAAATTTATGTCTTTAAGAATACTTTCACTTTTAAAACCACAATGTATTCGAAGGTGCAGACCTGTGATCAGACTGAACTTTGAGTTCGGCCTGATCTTGGCCTACACTCTCAGCACCCAAAGTATAGGAAAGTGTGGACCTGTGATCGGACCGAACTTTGAGTGCGGCCTGATCTTGTCCTACATTGTCCGCCATACTACAAAAGCGCATTCAGGCGCGTTTCGCAACAAGGGGACTTGAAGAATTACCTTGTCTTTTTTCCTTCATGGTTTGACTATTTGGCAATCTCTCCCTCTGTATATTATATTATTTCTCTCCATAATATTGTTTCTTGTTGACAAGGTTTTTATGTGATTCCTATGTTTTCTGCTTCTGATCGGTAACTATAGGTTAACTCTTTTTTCTACAGTTTGGTTACTTTACTTTTGATATGTATATACATGTGACATCATTCATTGAAAAACTTACATTCTGACAAGACAATTTACTATGTATACGTCTAAATAAAATGTTCTGTTCTGTTCTGTTCTGTTCCTATTTGTGTAAATATGCTGCCTTAACTAGCGAACGCTATAAAACGCAAAGACAAAAAACACCATCAGCGTTAATGCAAGAAACCTTCTAAAGAAAGAGAGTCGTCAAGACTTTGAAATAGTAATCCTTACGATATCATCTATCAAATAAATAAGGTGTTTCATTTTATCGCAATACCAATTTAATTATTCCGATTTCTCATTTACGAAAAACAAATGTTTCTTTGGGGGCAACTTAAATGTGTGAGTGTAATAACATGAAAATTATTTTCAGACGTGTCCTGGGGCGTGAAATGAGGGAATCCCTGCCGTGAAAAAAGGGCAACAATTGAGGGATTCGCAAAGAATTTAGCGTACCAATCTGAACTTTTGTGGGTTAGATGTTTCGAGTAGATTTGAGTTCATCTTGAATTTTATAGAAGTCCTGGTATGTAAAAGGATATCGATCTTTTGAAGAAAAAAACAACAAATAAACCAGACTTGGTCACGGTCAGAAACTAGGGCCTTTTTCTCCAATAATTCTAGATTAAGGTCAATCTGTTGAACCCTTTACTAAACAATTCCATGTTTTGAAGACCTTAAGGAAGAAGTATTTTGAAAACATTGTGGGGAAAAGGAGAAAAAGCTGGTAACCAGCATTTTCTCCTTTTTACCCACAATATTTTCGACCCTATCAAAAACGAATCCTATGTTTTGAGTAACATTTTAATTTGTCGTCTGCAAATGTTTTTAATTTGAAAAAGGCTAAATATTGTCGTCTGGTATAGATTTAATTTATACCAGATCAAGTTTGGTATCAGTATATTTAGACAGATGATCATGCAACACAGTTCTCACTATACAATATTCTTTCTGCAGACTCTGCAGTAACATTTATCATTCTTTTGCATTTGCTCTCTAGATTATCAAGCTGCTCGAAACAACCCTTAACAAGAAGGTGGAAGCTGTAAAAGGACGCACTGTATATTCATAATCAGTGCGCTCAGATCACAATAATTGTCTGGCTTTGACATGATACACAAGTTCCTTTTGTGGTTGCATGACCTCTAGCCACAAACACAAGATGACAATTTAGAAAAAAAGATAAATATTCCAGCCTGTTCTCTGTGGTAAAATGTTTAGCACTATCTTTGCACAGTCCTGTTACCTATCTGTTCTTTGGGAATTCTATTGAATTTATGCCTTTGAAGATCGAGAATTGAAAGAATAATCGCACTCTAAGGAATATCAATCCGATCGTTCCAAAACAGTTCGAGGCGTCGAACTTTCAATATGGAAAGTTAATTATACGTCTACTATCTACATATGAAAAGTGCGTAAACATACAGAGATAAGAGTAATGTACATCCTATAAATTCCCTGCATTTTGATGTAAAGATGTCTCGGAAAGATATTGCGTTCCAAAAAAGAAAGGGGGAAAAAAACCCTCTGTCTTTTGACATTTCTTCAAAAAGAACTGATCGAGGAGTGAGTTATGATAAATGGAAAAACGCATACGTGCAGTTTGAGCCTGAATCTATGTCGTTAGTTTGTTAAATCAGTGCTGTAGCATAGATCTAAAAGTTTCTGGGATTTTTATTGAATTCTATTTTCATCTATCGAAAGAGTCGGCATTATTTATTTAGCACAGAGAACAAAAGTTTTTTTTTTAATATAAGTATTAAAATAATTTTGTTGCTTCTTTACTGTGATAAGTAGTCTTTTAATCTATTTGTAATTTACGAGCTGATTGTTAGTAAAGACCTGTAGGAATTCACATGATCTATAAAAGAATTTGATTGTGTAAGATCATATTCAAACAGGTATTGTGATAAATGGTTTCACAGAAATAGAAGTAGTTCCAGATTTCAAACGATGATCCCTATATTTGAGAGCAAAAATTGCAGCTTTATACTGAATGCAACCGTCTAGTTTCTTTAGGCTTGTAGAGGAAAAATCTATGTGTTAGGATCTATGAGTGTATAACGAGAAATTTTGATTCCAATGCAAAAAAATCGAGGTATACCCTTTTAACCCTTTACCGCACAATACCGATTTTTAACGATCCTGAGAAAGAAGGCTTTCGAAAAAATAGCGGATATAGGGAAAAATGCTGGTAACCAGCTAACCAGCATTTTCACCTTCAATGTTTTTTACCCTATGAAAGGCACATTTCATGTTTTGAGTAACATTTAATTTGTCGTCTGGAAATGCTTTCAATTTGGACAAACCTAAAATTTTGTCGCCTGGTAAAAGAGTTGACCCCTTCAGCGACACTGGCAATTTGATTTGGTTGGTCAATATCCGACTCCACAGAACCTGCAACCTGGGTACGTATTCACCAACCATTCTTAAGAACGTTCTTAGACTTATTCTTCAATATTTTCCAAGTTTGAAAGTATCACAACTTCTGATTGGCTAAACCATATGGTTCAGCCAATCAGAAAGTGTGTTACTTTCAAATTTGGAAAATTTTGGAGAACAAGATCAAGAATGTTCTTAAGAATGGTTAGTGAATACGGACCTTGATCTTGAATGAGTAATGTCCGATGAGAATTCTTTTGAGATATTCTGTGCAAAAAGCCTTAGAAACTACATGTAGAATAACGTAGCCGTTTTATCAGTTGAATATCATTTTGTTTCACGCACCTGGCGCCGAAACCATTAAACATTTGAGCGGCGTCCTTGCAAAAGGAGGTTTAACGCATCTCCGTTATGCATTGTGCCAAGCAAGTCATCACATAATGCTGGATCTGTAAAATCCATTCTGTCTATCATCCGACTGACATGCAGAAAATTTACCGATAGCAAAAAGTTTCGACCCAGGTCAGCCTGCGCGGACTGCGCAGGCTGACCTGGGTCGATACTTTTTGCAGATGTATTAAGCCCCCTTTTCACAGTGCATGGGCGATACTTTTAGCACATACATTAAGCACCTTTTTCACAGAGCATTGTCGATACTTTTAACAGATGCATTAAGCCCCTTTTTCACGGAGTATGACTCATTTGGTAACGCTAGGAATTTGGCACTTAAGAGTTACCATTGGTCCTTTGTGGCTTCGACAGTAACGCATTTGGGCTTCAGCCAGGAAATAATGTTTGTCCAACCCCTGTTGTCGACAGAGGCCACATGGTCCATTTGTCATTGACAAAGGCATAGTAAAAGGCAAGCCCTTTTTAATATCATAAAATACATGGGCAGCTATCTGGGTAAAAGTTTCGATCTAAGTCAGGGTGTACAGTCTGCGCAGGCTGACCTGGATCGAAATATTTTGCAGAGCCAGCAATCCACCTTGTCACAGAGCATGACTAAATTATGTAAATGTGAGCTCATGCCGCGATAGAACGGGAAAACTATTACGTACGAGAAAAAAATCTCTTTCAAACAAACGCAAGTGTTTCCAGTTATGGGGCTAATTTCATAGCTGTTTTTTTTTCATACTGCCTGCCTCAGCAAAACTGAAATATTTCAATGTCAAAATCTATTTTCAACGAATGGAATTCGAATGAATTATTTATATATTGTCGAGAGGATAAACGAGGTATGTGTTAGGCTGAAAATCAACATATAAACCCTTTGGGTCTTAGCGCGACCCAAGGAGCTTTTGCGGACTGTGTACATCAAAATCAGACGGCACAGAACGTGCAGTCTGATCTTGGATCTACAATGTCCGATAAGGAGACATCTTACCCCCGAAAAAATACCTTTGAAAATGGCAAATTTTGGGTCTTTACTATCAGCTTGAGAATTTTATTTCACTTATTTTTCAGGATAAGGGTTAACATAAACTGCATGTTCTGGGCAGTTTTGTCACATTCCTCACTTGTGTTAGCCTTGAAACTTGTCATAGGAATCCTGTAGGATTTTTATTCTTGAAGAAATTCACACGATTCGGAAAGCTGTGGCATTTTCCCTCAGACTTTATTGGATTCGTATTGTCTTACTATGTAGGGATTAACGAGAAAATAATGACCTTTCCGACAAACTAATTACAAAGAGTGTCCATCCGGGACGTGTTTACGCACTCGCATCTTATATAATAAATGAGAACGAAGAGAGAATGCTTATTGTATGGGACAATTTGTTATCTGTAGTGTCGATATATGTCCTCTTACAGGACTGAGAGGACCGTCCGTAGTTGTTAACTTTTTAATCAGGTGACAAAAGTTTAGATTTGTCCAAATTCAAAGCATTTGCACGCGGTAGTTTACGCTAGATTCACCCGAGGGGTTATTACTTTACAAAGAGTAAAAAAAAAAAAAAACCGAAAAAATGCTGGTTACCAGCATGTAGACATTTTCTGTCGAATCACCTTAAAGCGCAATTCATTAACATTAGCGCCGATTTGTGTTGTTTCCGATTGAAATAAGAAGATACTCAATCGAGTTCAAGTTCAACGCCGACAATGTCATTTTTGTTACAATTTGTTGACGTTGTAGTCGCCTGCAAAGACTGCAAAAATCAAATTTGAACAATGTTTACATGGAGGATCTGACATGAGTGTTTATATACATATGTATTATCATTTTTATCAAACGAGTTGACTTAAATTATATCACGCCAGCCTTGGCGAGCATCATATATATTTTAGTCAACGAGTTTGATAAAATGATAATACATAAACACGAATGTGAGATTCTCTTTATCACATAAAAAGAATAACAGACGAAAAAGTATACTGTATTATCACGTTCAGCCTTTATACCGTTCACGGGCCCATCTTTACAGATGTAGTTCGGTTTGAAATGTATGCTTACACATAGAAATAGCTCTGTGACATTTGAATAGAAAGAATGAAATAATTTATAGAGAGCGTAAATCAACATAATTCCTCAATTTTGTTGATTCAACTTCTACTTCATTTCTTGTTGTTAATAAACCTGAAAATCATAGCATTTTCCACAGGTATACGTCTTAGCAACAACGACGTCATTTTCCCGCGATATGACGAAGCAGTACAAATTCCGGCGCCTGCTGTTGTTGGTTTCGCCGGCTTCACGCGCTCACAACTACAAAAATAAACAAAGCCGGGACCCCAAAAAAGATAATACACTAGTGTATTATCGAAAATAATTCATGAGTTTAATACACTGCTGAAGGAGGTTTTACGTGATAAAAGAGCTTTCATTCGTAGATCCGTTATCACGCGGGAGGATCAAGGCGATGTGTTCGTAAACCAGTATAATTAGGTTTAATTACCATTGTCAACGCTGGTCATATGTGAATATTTTTTTTTGGCAAGGCCTTGCAGGGCTCATGCACAGTTAAATCCAGGACTACATGGATTTGTGAGATGCCGTCGGGATGAAACTTAACGCACACTTGATAGCGGACCAAAACACGTATATTCAGTCAAATCAACAAATTATGCGTTCTCAATCTGGCACAAAATTAAGTAAACATATTAAGAAAATAAAATGAATTTCTAGATTTTCTGCTAAAGTCAGATTTCTGTAATGTTGCTATGGCAACACAAACTGTCAGTTGTAAGGCTACACCAATCTCTTACACATAATGATGACTGTCTCCAGAATCAACACCTTTTTTTCTCCAGAAAGCAGGCTTTTTTTACCCTTTATCAAACAAATCGAACAATTACGAGTTTTAACAACTCTGAGACTGTCTGACTGACTGTATAGTGTTTAACGCCGTTTTCAACATTATTTCAGTTATATCACGGCGGCCAGTGCACCTATCCATGCTTTCCTGGAGTTAAATTTACCAGTACTCCGCACAATATTCTTTCCAAGCCACTGGCTGCTTTCCCACATAACCATCGTCGAAACAATGGTCAGCGGTGAGAGAGGAATGAATCCTGTCGCGATGACTATCATCAATCCTCGGAATGAAATTCCGAGCCAAGCCGGGGATCGAACCAGCGACCTCCTGTTCTCAAGTCCTGTACTCTACCGACTGAGCTACGGGGGCTTTGCTTAACAACTCTGAGAAAGAAGGCTTTTGAAAACATAGTTGGAAAATGAGAAAATGAGAACCAGTATTTTCTCATTTTCCAACAACGGTTTCTATCATTTCAGAGACAAATACCAACACATAAGCCACGCCCTATGAAAAGGGGGCTTAATGCATCTGCGAAAAGTATCGATCCAGGTCAGCCTGCGCAGTCCGCGCAGGCTGACCTGGGCCGAAACTTTTCGCTATTGGTCAATTTTCTGTATGTCCAAGGATGATTCTAACTCATGATTAAGTCGTTAAAAATGGCTATTATGGATTCATAATTACGTGATGGCTTGATTGGTATATTGCATCACAGAGATGCATTAAGCCCCCTTTTATCAGAGCATGACTCGTATAAATATGCCGTCTGTAAATGCTGTCTCTATGGAACAGCCTTATATAAATATGGCGTCTGCAGCTGTTATCTCCATGGACCAGCTACGCCGAGAAATATCACGTTGTTATTAAAATAACCGATGAGTAATTTTGGCAATATCACAGTATTGAAACTAATTAAAACTAGATATTCACAAAAAATAAGATTAGACTGTTTTCTTTTATGCTTTTCAGTATTTTATAGAAATCTAACAGTGAGTTATAGCCTTATAATTCACCTGTGAATGTTATAATTCACTTGTGAATATTATAACTTTTATTTTTGATATGCCACGGATAGACTGTTTAATGAACATGAATGAATTTTAGCGGGTCAACGTCACGTTTTATGAATTAGTCAACACCACCCATGACATCAATATTATAGCTAGTCCATATCCGACTAGGTTGAATAGATCTATTTCGCTTGAAAAACGCATATATTTTTCACGATGAACAAAAATTAGACGTGAAAAGAAAGGTTAAAGTGAAAAGTATAATAGAAATAGGATAATTGTTTGTTTCAGTTTATGATAGAAATTTCTTTCATCTCGTAAAAAGCATAGGCCATAGTTTCACGAGTGGCTTCACCACTCGTGAAAATATAGCCTTCGCTTTCTCAGTCGATGACAGAAATTTCTATCATATACCGAACCAGACAATTATCCTCTGTTCCTGTGCAACCTGATCTAAGATGTCTACTGTCCGCAAAAGCAAGCAAAACTGTGCTTGTTTATTGTTTGTGAACCAATTACCGTGCAAAAAGAGATTTTCAAGAAACCCCGTTGCTTGTTTCAATAAATTTCTAATACATCATCATTAAAGTTTTCTTGGATTCACAAATAGAGAAATATTTTATACAATTAACGGCCATGTCTGACCTCGTATACATATATTTTCATTTACTATGCATCATTTGTGAGGCAAAAGAAAAAGCCATACTTTTATCAGAATGGAAATTCAAATGGGGGAAAAAATAATAATGGAGCCATTTGGTTTAGCCAGTCATGAATGGTGATAATTTAAGATTTAGAGCATTCTTGAGGCTAAGACTAAGTGTTTTCTAAAGAATGGTTGGTGAATACGGACCCTGTTTTACAAATGTTTTGTGTTCGCTTCAGGGGTACCTTCCTCTAAATTGCGTGTGCACGAAATTTGCGTACGCATTCTAGGTAAGCAAGCATCAACTCGGAAAACATGTTTCACTGAATATACACCAACTCATACCTTTGGGTAAAGCAGGGATCGTATGTGTGTATATTCAATCACAAAAAATTGCGTAGACCTTCGCAGTTTAGTGAAAGGTACCCCTGATCTGTGCATGTATATCCCACTGTAATGGTTGGTACACAGTTGTTAAGACAGTGTGTATTTTACAGACATTTTAATCTACTGATATTTAGGAAACATTAAACAATTACGTTCATTTTTTTTTCTGTTAAAATGGTGTTAAACACCATTTTCAAGTTATTCAAGTTATACCGTGGCGGCCAGTACACCTATCCATGCTTTTACCTAGAGTTTCTTCTACCATTTTCTTCTGTTAGTAACTCGCACAATATTCTTCTCCAGCCACTTGTTTCTTTCCCATATAACCGTTGTCAAAATAATGATCAGTGGTGCTAAAGGAATCAGTCCTGTAGCAATGACTATCATCATCCTCGAGGAGAAATTGGCACAGCTGGGGATCCGAACCAGAGACTCTCTAAGTTCATGTCTTTTACGTTACTACTCTGCAAGAGGTCTGCACACACATTATGTGAAATATTTTCAAAATTAGACCAGGGGTTCAAGAAATATGAGGCGAACACGATTGTAGTGCATACGACCCATGATCCCGCACTGTTGTGACCTTGACCTTAGAGTCTGGTGTCTGAAACCTTCGTCGTCTCATCAGGATGCACACAAGTGTGAAATATTTCGAAATAAGACCATGGCTTCAATAAATACTAAGTGGACACGATTTAAAAACAATGACCTCTGAGCCCTCTGCTTTTACCTTTACCTTGGAACCTGGCGACTGAAACCTCTTCTGTACACGTAATCACATCAAGGTGCATGCATGTGTGAAACATTTTCAAAATCAAACAATTGGGTTCAAGAAATATGAAGGGGACATGATTTAAAAAAAAAAAAAAAAAAAAGTGACCGTTGACCTATTGCTTGGCCTTGAATCATGACTTTTGAAACATCTGCTTTGTACGTCGTCTAATCAAGATTTTCAATGTGTGAAATATTTTTCAAAATCAAATCAGATCAAGGGTTCTAGAGATATGGAGTAAATATGATTTAAGAGCCATTGACCTTTGACCCCCCTGCTGCTTGTCCTGTGCTGTCTGATTTTGATCTGTGCCATCAGCAAAAGTCATTTTGGTCGTGTAATCCCAAATTCACCAGCACACATTTATTTATGGAAGTAGCTCCGTACGTAAATGAATTTAGTTATGGCTTCATACAAAGGTATATAGAGATATTTTTTGGGCGAACTAAGTTCAGATAAGTACAAGTAATAATTATATGTTTGCACCACTCCCGAAAGCACGCTTTACAGAACTTACTTAAGATACATCTTTACTGGCTTTGAGCCAGTTTTTAATCCATTTTATCTTTATTGTATCAAACTATAACTATTCTTGTATCTTCATGCCAGATGTTGTCCCTGACGGTTGTAAGCTTGAATAGGTTCCGACCGATAGAAAAATGCATTTCATTTTCCGGAGGCCATCAAAGAAATCACTGTTGTGACGTTTCCGGTTTTAAATGGAAGATTTTCGATATGTGTATTTATCCCATACACCATATATACCTATAATCTATCTATGTTTACACATCTGACTAAATTCTGAACCATTCTACAGTCTATTAAATTTTAATAGGGTTTTTTCTCTCTGGCGGTTAGGATGCATCTTTAAGGGTAAATGGATCATTCTCAATGAAAAGGCGGTTTTAATGTATCTACAAAAAGTCTCGGCCAGGTCAGCCTGAGCAATCCGCGCAGGCTGACATGGGCCGAAACTTTTCGCTATTGGTACTTTTTTCTGCATTTGAAAGGACCATTTTTATCTCATGATTTAGCCGGATTTCAAACAAAACAGACTCATAATATGTAACAACTTTCTTCGTACAGTGAATTTGAGTCATGCTCTGGCAAAAGGGGGCTTAATTCACCTCCGCCACGCATGATGCATGATACCATGCAGTCATCACATGATCACGGATTCATAAAATCCATTTTGTCTTACAACCGACTGAATCATGAAGTAAACTGGTCCTTGGACATGCATGCATGACCGATGGCAAAAAGTTTCGGCCAGGTCAGCCTGCGCGGACTACGCAGGCTGACCTTGGTCGATACTTTTTGCAGATGCATTGAGCCCCCTTTTCAAAGGGCACGGCTCATTTCAAAGATGCAATAAAACTCCCTTTTCCCAAAGCACTGCTCAGTTATACGCCATAAGCAAAGGACGGCTTGAATGTGATTATGCGTCCCTGCTGAAGTTCAGTCTTGACCTACCAGGGGCTTAGCTAGTCCAAAATAAAGTGTACGCAAAAGTAATACAGAAGGTATTACCCGAAGCGCTAAGTGTGGAGAGATGGGAGGGGAGTTTCCCAGGATGGTTGGGGGTTTCCCCTAGACAATCTTTGAATTGTAGAAGCTATTTGGTGGCCTACGCATTCGTCATACCTCGGGTGATCCAGCGATTACATGTAGGTATGGAATCAGCCGAGTTGTGACGAGTGGTTGCCTTCGGTGACATTTTTTGGCATTTCTTTTTGTTTTCTTGCAAAGAGTTTGCAACTGCGTTTTTGCGCATAGGCAGCTACGACCCTGCCTAGGAAAAGCCTTGTTTCGAGCACTTTGCTTTTCACAAGACGCCATCCGTATTTTACGTGAAATATCTTAAATGCCTCTTTCGTGTAGTTGCTGGACTTCTTTAATAGCAGTTTTCTACATTTTGCAGTTATATCGCGGGGTACCGGTGCACCTGTGTTAGAACCACTTTTGTAATAAAACGAATTCTTTCATGATGTTTCCGAAAGATTTCGGCTACAATTACCCAAATATGTCCATTTTAAACTGTTTGGGTGAATAATGAAGGAATACGGTGAGATTGAAGTTTTATTACAAAATATCCGGTTTATTACAAAAGTGGTCTAACACACCTATCCATGCTTTCCCAGAGTTTTTTGTACAAGTGTTTCCAACAATACCGGTATTCTTCCGAAATCATTGATTGCCAAATAAATCAACTATGATCGAAAATATAATCAGCCCAGAGAGAGAAATTAATCATTTTACAATGACTAGCCTCAATTCTGGGGATGAAATTATCCGAACTGAAGATTCGAATAAGTGATCCTTATTTCAAGTCATGTACGTTACCAACCGAGCTACCGGGCTTAGCGCAACAAGAATGACAATACCCAGCAAGTAATTATTTCATCATCATCTTCATGAAATACCACATGACTCCAAAAGAACCCGATCATCAGCAAAAAGTTCGCTAAGTACCAGTTTCTCGTTCAACCATGAACATTCTTTTCGATAAGAATCGAATAAATACAGAATGGCATCTCTTTCGATGCCAATTAAAAATACTTATCTACGCCGTCCGCAAAAGTCCGTTAAGTCAGTTTGGCAGTAACTGTATTAAGACAATTAGCAGGTGCAGTAACGCTGTGGAGGAAAGATAATATCAAAGTATGCGTAAGGATTTCGGCAGGCTTAAAGCTATAGAGTCTAAATGAAGACTATTCAATAAAGATTGATAAAACATCACATAACACAGAGAAAAGGTAGAGGGAAACAAGAGGGTCTTGAGCCCTCGAGTCGCTCTACTGATGACTGCTCAACACTGTGTGAGTCATGCTCCGTGAATATGGTGCCGTAGTACTGACCAAAACTAGCCTGCGCAGTCCTCGCAGGCTGACCTGGACCGAAACCAGTTGCTATTGGTCAATTTTCTGCAAGTCTACCTCGTGAGTCAGCCTGTTGTTTGACAAAATGGATTTTATATATCCAAAATTATGTGATGGGAGATGACTTGCTTGGTACAGTGTATCACGGAGATGCATTTAACCTCTTTTTGCCAGAGTGCTGCTCATATATACATGTGGGGAAAAAAAAAAGGGTAACTTATAAATTTTCCTTTGGACTACCATCTCTGAGTCATAAATGAACATTTTCTCATATGAGAGTTCAAGGCCAAACTCTCTTTCAACAACAACAACGGAAGCAACAGAAGGTGTCAAATCACCTAGAGAAGTACTTCCGGGTCGTATGGTGCTAAAGTAGTTCTTAAAAAAAAAAGAAACCTTTTTTTGATAGTGCATGCTTCATTGCAGGATTGCTTTTGTCACATTATTTTCACCTGATGATTTGAAATAGGGTATTTTGTGCTGAATGAGCTAAAATCCATCTTTCTTTTCAGGACTATTTCTTGTGTGTGGATGCTGGAAATTGTGAAGTAGATGTGGTTACGGGCCTTGTGATGGTTAGGAAAAAGACATGGTACACGCGTTTGACCTAATTTTGTGAAAAATCCAATTGGTCATGATGGATGTATTTGTTGGAAATTCAAGGGATTAGTGAAGTTTCTGAAACATTTGGAGCATGTTATTCGCGAACAAATGTTGTGGAACATGTGACAATGTGGGGAATTAGCGGAATTTACATTGAAATATATAGAAGCCTATTTGAGTGATTTGACACCAGAAGCAACAACGTCGACGACGACAACAATAACAACAACAGAAGAGTTGAAGTTAATATTTTTCATCAAAATATAAAGAATTTATTATTATTCATTTTTTCATCCCTCGTAGTGGGGTTTGAACTAGGCTTGAGTCCAAGTTGGTCAGAGTGACAGCATTTAGACATCATAATGTATGGATGTGAAAATGGACAGGTGGGGGTAGAATTGGAGAAGTCATCAGACCTCTCCAACAGTGGTGAGTTTAAAAGGCAGACTGCCGCAGAAATTGCAATCTAAAGTCACCTTTATTGCGAAATTGTTCTGATACACAGTCTTTTTCGTCATGGCTTTATAAATAAACCAAAATAAGAAAAACTGAAATAGGAATTAGACGTGTTTTGTGTTTCTTTGACGGATTTGAAAAAAAAAAAAAAAAAAAGTATTGATTTGATTGCAAATATCTTTCGACGGTTGATACAAAAACCAAGATTATTTTCGATATTTTCTTCTTTTACTTTCTATTCCATCATTTATCTTTTCGAAAACGGGAAACTAAAACTTAGGAAGCTAATTCTTGCTTAACCACAAAGGATAGTTTCAATTATTCATTATTTCTTTTCAAAGGATAGTTTTAATTACGGTCATTATCTTCAGAACAAATGACCTCTCCAATAGTTTTAATTTTTCATTAAACAAATAAATCTAAGCTGGAAAAAAAGAATTTCGTTAAAAAAGAGAAAGAACACCGGAGGAAAGATCACGCGACTTGAAGACGCGGGAAGGTCACGTAAAGCCAATAAACTATCTGAAAACATTGATGCTGACCTCTCCTGGCTTCTTTTTTAAAGAAGCCAACCTGTTAAAGGTCAGTTTCTCGAAGCTTACTTTTGTGAATGATGCTAAATTTAACCCTTAGAGCGAGGACAAACCAAACAGCCACTTCCAGTGTAGAAATAACAGCCAAATAATAAAAAATTTATTGTTATTCTTGTCTAGGTTGTCTCAGCAAAGCGGACAGTGTGGATCAAAGATCTTGATCCACACTGGCTGAAAAAGCAACTATAGTTCTGAAAGGCACTTTAAGAGTTTACACGGCCTCGGTATTTATAAAACACAAAAATGGTAATCACTGAAAGTTGCAAAGAAATGGGACTAATAAAGAGGGCCTCGTTATGTAAATGAAAATACGCCATCAGACAGCTCATTTTCCAAAGTCCTTGACTGGATTTTTTTCATTTCAGTCGGCTTTAAATACAGTGATGACGAACTGTATTCTATAAACGTTAAATCCATAAAACTACCCTGTCTTGTTCTGTTGTATGTATTAAAATTAAAAACGTTAAATTTCAAGTACAAACATGGAGTGACAGGTCTAGAAAATTACATACCATGTTTAGGAAATTATGTACTAAAACAGGAACAAAATTCTATTTACAACATAAACTAGCCTGTCCAGACAGATAAATAACGGTTCTCGTGATTCGGAACATTCACCATGGCTACATTATCCTCCTCCTCACCTCTCCATAACCCTTTGCCGAGTCCCGGAAGCTCAGTCTGTAGAGTACAGGACTTGGGAACAGGGGATCGCTGTTCGATGCTCTTGCGACAGGATTCATTCCTCTCTCATCTCTGATCATTGTTTCGACGATGGGTATCGGGAAAAGCAGCCAGTAATTTGGAAAGAATATTGTGCGTAGCACTGGTAAAAGAAACTCCAGGAATGCATGGAATTGCGTACTGGCCGCTGCAATATGACTGAAATAATATCGAAAAGTTTTTCCGTTTATTCCTGCTCGTTTTAATTTCAAAATAAGGCCTTTATGCCATACTTTATCGAAGACTTTACTTATACAAAAAATATCAATCTTATTTCTTTCTTTTCATATCCAGGCTCGTCCTGATCAATCGGCTGGCCATACCAAGCTCCTGAGCTTCTTTTCCTCATAACTGTTTTCCATTACAGTTATTGACGTTCTCGTAATTAACATCTTTTCTTCACTCAGCCTTTTCCTTTAATGGCCCTTTTGCCCAGGAAAGCGGTGGCTCATGGGTCAGTCAGGTGAAAGTTTTGGTGTTTGATTGACAACTGTAATCTCCCAACGATGATCTAAGCTTGGTACAGTCTTCTGCGGGAGTTAGTCCAGTCTAGTCTTTTCTCTTTGAGTATTTCACTGATGTTGCGCTGTCATGGTCTGAGTTTCCCCAGACCCCGTCTCCTTGTTGGGCTCCGCGGTGGGTGGGGAGCATTGATGATGAATACTAAAACAACACTGTTGAATGGCATGCCAAAAGAAAGCCAAGCGTGCCCTTTCTTCTGATTCTGAATCTGAATGTCAAACATCTCACTCTTCTGCTCACTTTCCTTGTTCTCTTATCATTGAGGCAGAGGATTCCTCTAATACTTTCACTCGGCCCTCTCCTTTCATTATTGAAAAGATCTTTAGTATTCATGGGACTGCTTAATCTGTCAAACGTCTGAAAAATGATACCCTGCTTGTTGAGTGTTTTACTAAGCAGCAGGCTACAAACCTACTTTCTAATAAAACTTTATTCAACAAACCTATCAAGATCTATCCTCATAAAATTCTTAATACCTGCAAAGGAGTTGACCGATGCAGGGAGCTTTCTTACTGTGACTCTGATGAAATTCTGTCAAATCTCAAGCCTCAAGTGTAAGTGAGGTAAAGAGGATTAGTGTGACACCAATACCTACATTCTTATCTTTGCTTCTCAAAATCTTCTTTCTAGCATTAAAATTGGTTTTCTAAATGTTAAGGTTGATGTGTATGTGACAAATCCCGTCCGCTGTTTCAAGTGTCAGCGGTATGGCCATCACGAAACCAAATGCCCAAATCTTCCTGTCTGTCCTAAATGCTCTTTTGAAGGACCTGGTCACAATATTGACACCTGCAGTAATCCTCCTCTTTGTCGTAACTGCAAAGCCTCTCATCCATCTTTCTCCAAGGACTGTCCCACTTGGAAGGATAAGAAGGGAAATTCTTACTCTCAAATACAAGCAAAACTTGAGTTTCATCGAAGCTCGCAAAGAAGTTGAAAATCGCAGGAAAGACCAGTTGCAGTCGAATGGCAGACAAAGTTATTTCGACATTGCCTCCACAATTCCTACAAAAGACAGTTGTCCTACCAGCGAAATTCTTGCAAAGAAGCTGCTTGAGAAGTTCCTAGACATGACCAATGAACTCAAGGCCTTGTCCCTCCTAAATCCTTATCTTCTTTTTTCTTTTCTTCCTCACAGGAAAACTCTACATTTTCTCAGTCTAAATCATCTTCCTCTGATGTACCCAAATCTCCTGCCTCATCTAGAACTACTAAACCTTATTCATCAAAATCTTCACACATTCATAAAGCCTGTTCTGTCAATTCAACTGATGATGTTGCTTCTGAGCAACAGAAGTTGAAAACTTCTAGTACTTCTTCGGCTTCTGTGGCTTCTTCAAAGCCACAGAGGGACCAACTCTAATAATGAAAAACCATCTGCTGCACTTCGAAGGCAAGCAAAACCAAAACCTTCCGTAAAGGATGTACCTTTACCTCAGATCCCAACGGATAATAGGCTTCAGGATCTGGAAGCTATGGAGGCTGACCAAGATCTTGAGGTTGATGCCTCCGATTCTGAGGTTTGCCTACTTGTCAAAAGAGGAATCTCACTCTGATCATGAGACTAAAAAGGACACTGAAGCTCGGTCTAGTTCTCCCGCTGACACCAAAGTTGTCAAATCCTAATCACCATGTATCTTTTAAAGTCCCCTGTATTTCTTTTATTAACTATGGTATCAGAGTATATCTAGTTTATTTTATTTCCATTACAGAATCATTTCATAACATCTTTCATCATAGATTCATTACTCACTTTTTTACATTCTATTTATGTAATTTATCTATTTCAATATTTTATCTCGTGTGATAAATGTCCATAGATATATATAAATGAATAATTCTACTAAAGGTCACTTTATTTTAGTTGCTGGTATTGCGAGTACAAGATCTGTTTGTCTAAAAAACTTCATCTGTATATTGTTTACAATAATAATCAAAGATTCAAATGGATCGTTTTTATAAAATTAAAATAAATTCCGAAATTGTCGATCTAATCAGGGACATACTTTCCTCAATGAGATTGGACTTTACACAAAACTGTGATATTGTTTTAAATTTTTACCCTATTCAGACTATTCTATTCTTATCGCTTCATATCTATTTCATTATATTTTTTTTTACAGAACCAATTTCATAAGACATCCTCCATAATTATACTCATTACTCACGTTATTATTAGCTATTTTTTTTTAACCCTTCACTACCTTTTTTTTTTATTTGCGGGCTGAGTGACCCTAGATGTGGATGCACCATAAAACACCATACATTCATTTACTCATTCATCCAAAGCATTACATATTTTGCTATAAAGAAATATTAGCTGATTAACGGTAGAGTCGCCGGTTAAAAAACCTGACTGGCAAGGTGTGAAGAAACGTGTTTCTATTAGGTAGTTAAAACATGCTTAAAAATTAATTTTTCGAAAACCTTTTCCATAGTGTTAAGAACTCGTATTAATGATCACGTGACATTCCAACATACCTTTGTTAAATTCTACGTCATAGGTTAATGAAATATCAAGTAAACGATTTTTGTCTCACATTTGTCTTTCTACTCTAATGATCGAGGGCCAGATATCGCCTTACTTACTTACGGGTGAATCATTTTTTTTTTTAAATTTAAATTGTTGAGATTCAAAATAGCCCCCTTTAACCTTGTACCAACCAATTCAGTGTTTTAACGACTTTTTAAACAAAAGCATAGTTGGAAAAACAGAGAATTCTGATTACCAGGATTTTCTCCTTTTCCAAAATGTTTTCTGTCCTATCAGTGTCAATCCAAGCACTTTAACCACATTTGAGCTGCCATCTGCAAACGCTTTCAATTTGGACAAGTTAAAAAAATATCGTCGTTTGGTTAAGACTTAATTCCACTGAGAGTCTAACAATGAAATGTTATACAGAGTAATAAAACCATCCATTAGCTTTCATTGTGGTTATGGATTGCTCTCTAAATCAAGCGGAAAATATAATAAAGTCATACCCATCAAATCTATATTCTAACAAGCCAGGTAATCAAAATGACACTCCACTGTGTTATAGTTACCCTTCAGTCCCGGATGTTGTGGACCAGACCGGAAGTTGTTCGTGACATGGCAAGTATTGGGTTGCAGTAAAAGCGAGTAAAACACTATATTTCACTCTTTACCCGATGACAAAATTTAGGACTTGTCCAAATTGAAAGCATTTGCAGACGACAAATCAAACGACGCTTAAATGATGAAATTTGTCATTAAAGGGATAGAAAACTTCACGAGAAAAGGAGGAAGTACTGTTAACCAGCATTTTCTCTATTAACCACAATAATTTCAAAAGCTTTATAGGTCAGTGTCGTTGGATTTCGGGACTGTTTGGTAAAATGTGTAATGCTTATGTTTTCTATGAATAATGTGAATGTCATTTTTATTCAGATTTTGTGAGTGAATTTCATTCCGTTTAAGCCAATAGCTGAAATGAATGTATCAAAGCACATGAACCATGGAACGTGATAAATGGGGTTCAATGCATTTGCAAAATGTATCGACCCATGTCAGCCTGTGCAGTCCGCGAAGGCTGACCTGGGTCGAAACGTGTTGCTATTTATCAATTTGCTGCATGTCCGGATTCAGTCGGTTGTTAGACAAAATGGATTTATGGATCCATAATCATATGAAGACTTGCTCGACATCATGCAACATGGTGATGCATTAAAGCACCTTTTGCCAGAGCATTGCTCATATACAATAATTCCGGAACTCATGATACCCGTTCTGTATGTGGGTTTTTTTTGTTTGTGTGTATACAGTCAGTGACACGATACCGACTTTTAAGTATAGTATTTAGAAATTTATCACATGTGTATGACAGGTATGTCGTTTTTTTTTTTTAACATTTCTTAGAGTTTTTTTTTTTTATCTTATTTATCTCTACCGAAAAACCATTTGGTTTAACCCGTACCAAATGACAAACTATTGCCCTTATACTGTATATTCATATCTTAACATGTTTTAGATCTTGTACCTATATTCTGGGAAACCCTGTATTTGTTATATAAATAAGCGAGCTAAGTTAGAGGGAAAGTCCTGCTCCTGGTAGAAGATAAACTTTGAAAAACGTATACTGATTTCGACAAGTGACAAAGCAAATAATTCAGCAGAACAGCACAAAGATGATACAGAATATCTGCACACAAATCCCACATCTAGCATGCCTATTGGCATATTTGTATGTGTAAATTTTTTTTTTTTTTCTTCTTGGCCGTATTTATTCACTCTTCTAAATCTAATCATTTAAGTCCGTATTCACCAAGTATTCTTAAGAACATTCCTAGTCTTATTCTCAAGAATGTTCTAAATTTGAAAGTGATTTGAAACTTCTGATTGGCTAAACAAATCTAGAATTAGATTTAGTGTGAAAGTAAGAATGGTTGGTGAATATATACTGCTCCCAGGTTCTAACATCTTAGATGAGCCACTTTATAAGCTGAGACAAATCTCACAGTCAATCAGATGGTATTTCTTGGCACTTATATAATCTCATCACTTTTGGACGTTTGCTACGGACCACCTTATTGGCTGAGACAAAATTTCATTATGAGCAATATTTGAATAAGAGCAACATTCATATTTCATTATTAGCAATATTTCAATGTGAGCGACATTCATGTTTGATTATGAGCAATATTTGAATATGAGCAACATTCATATTTCACGGAGAACAATATTTGAATATGAGCAACATTCATGTTTCATTATGAGCAATATTTCAATGTGAGCGACATTCATGTTTAATTATGAGCAATATTTGAATATGAGCAAAGTTCATATTTCACGGAGAACAATATTTGAATATGAACAACATTCATGTTTCATTATGAGCAATATTTGAATATGAGCAACATTCATATTTCAATATGAGCAATATTTCAATATGAGCAATATCAGAAAGCGCTGTCTCACGTCCCATGAAATCAGAGTTGGATTAAAACTTTTCCGATAACTTTGTGCTTGAGCGAAGACACTCATTCTGGTGCTCTAGCATTGCCTAGAATACCTCTGCGTTATCAATAAGGATTTTAGGTTATTTCCCCTAGAGAGAAAAACGTACATTCTGAATTATCTAAAAATTCGAAGTTGAAGGATGGTAGGCCTGTTTGTTTTTCGATGATATTCATTGACCGACAGGTAAGTGCACTTTTTTGTTTACTTCTTTATTTCATATCGGGAAAAAAGAAAATTTTATTATGTTGCACGTTGCGACTAAATCTGTTTAACGAGCGTCCAATTATTTTACATCACTACTTCGTCATAAACTTTATTTTGTATTACAGGGGTAGAATTAATTGAAGAATATCATTTGCATTAAATATCAGCAGCCTTTTAGAAGCCAATAAGAACCGAAATAGATGTTTAAATAAATGGCTCAAATGACTCGAGTTTTCTATGAAAGTATAGAAAATATTGTAATAAAAGGGAAAAATGCTGCTGTCCTGTATTTTTTCCTTTTATCACAATGTTTCCAAAGCCTTCTTTTTTATGGTCTTCAAAATCGGGGTCACTTGGTAAAGATGTGATTTTAGATTTTTAATCAGACCATCTCACTCAAGAAAAAATATTTAATATCTCATTAGATTTTATAAGGTACTACTATCGAGACATGTCTGTTCAGTTTAAAAGGAGGAAAATGAAACGTCCTTTATTCTACTACTACTGCAAGCAGTGGTACAACAACAACTACTAGTACTAGTACGAGTACTACTACTACTGCCCATAAATGATAATGATAATATTAATTGTATTAATAATAGTAAAATTGCGACAACGCTTTAAGCCCGAATCTATAAACAAATGTCTCAGTGCCTCTCCTTTAATATAAGAATCCGATGGTTCAAGATACAATTAAAAAAAACAAACTTTGTTGCAAATGGAGAAATTAGTAAGAAAGCGCGTTTGATCAGTTTACAACTCTATTTTCTTGCTTTCCTCTACACCAAGATGATAATGTGTTAAAGCAAAAGAGCGAAGAGTCCATGCATGAGCAAAACGTAAGAACATTTCTTCGAATTGACTTTCTTGCTTTTTTTTGGATATACATAAAGGAAAAATGGTTTTTAAAAGCCTTTTTTTCACAGGAAAAAACATAAATGAATGAATAAACTGATAGATATTGAAATATGAGGTGATTAAATATACATTTATAGACAAACAAATAGACAAAAATTGAAAAAAAATCAGCTTCATTGAAAGCATCTCAGAATCCACCCCCCCCCCCCCAAAAAAAAAAAAGGTACTTACGTTAGTCCTAACTGAGTTAAATACAACAAATTTCTGCTTGAAACGATATCGAGTATTACAATATACCACTTAATACGGACTGGGTTTGACTGTCCTTTTCCAGTATCATTTATAATTTCCAGTGTTTAAAGTCGCTTTTGACGATATTAATTTTATTGTGACTGTATTTCGGATATGACGAGTTATATTTTCATTTTCAGTATTAAAATATGCCAAATCTCTCGGATTATGTTGGAACGTATGAAGTTTGCTTGGGCCCCAACACATATCCCAGGCTCATCCGAATGTTCATACACGAAAAAATAGTCTTTATTGGATAGTAAAGTATTCAGTATAAAAGGATAAATGTTAAAAATGACATCTATCAGTTGAGAGTATCAGTTAATTGAATGGGATCAAAACTGATACAATTACTTCGTTTTATGAATATATACTGTAAATATTATTCATACAAACTATATTCACTAATGGATTTCAAGAAATGTTTGCAAAAGTACTGTAAATGTGTATTCAAGACATGGTCTTTCAGGCGCCTGTTGCCATTGTTGCATTGATCGTCCATAGAAGCTACGGCATTGTTCCATACTTTTAGTTCAGTAAAAACAAAAATGTTCCATTTTCATTAGATTCAACATTGCATAGCCCTTAACAAAGAATTTTTTGTTTTGAAATCATTGTGTGGAAGGAGAAAAAGGTGATAACTAGCATTTTCTCTGTTTCCCACAATGTTTTCTACCCTTTCAAAAGGAGCCCCTTCATCCGAGACACCTTATATGTCGTCTCCAAATGTTTTGATTTTAAGCAAACCGACAATTTTGTGGTCCGGTAAAAAGTAAGTCATTAGAAAAATATAAAAGACATATGACGTGCAATACACGAAAAGGGGCATTCCGACATATGCGTAAAAGTGTGACGTCCCAGATCAGCCTGTGCTGTCTGACTAATCCGAGACGACACTTCCCGTTTTTGTGCGATTTTCTGTTGCACGAAAGTCTATTGTATGAAAAAATCTTATGTAGTCGTAAAGTGCCGTCTCGGATTAGCCTGCGCGGACTGCGCAGGCTGATCCGGAGCGACATTTTACGCAAATGTCCGAAGGTCTCATTTCGCATGTTGCGGGCCATATAAGTTAATGCGAACTATGTACATGTAAATTAAATCTACGCTGCCAACTACATAAAGTTTACTCTTCTCAGAGTTCTAAAAGTATTTATTCATTGAAACTGAAGACAAGTACGGTCAGTGTTAAGCATCAGGTAGCAGACGGTGTAGATCCCGGATCAGACTGCACGTTTTGTCCTCAAAAGCTATCCAAAGCGACATTGGTAGTGAAAGATTCAAGATCACACTGCACAATACAATGTATCGGGTCTAAGTTTCACAACAGAGTTCAAGCCATTGGGTCCAAAGTCAACGGAAGAATCCGGTGATATGGGAAGAGGTTGTGCCAAGTCCTGGTAAGATAACTCAAGGAAAGCATGCATAGGTACACTTGCCTTCGCCATGCTAGAATGATGTTGCTAAACACCAACAAACCAACCAACCAACCAATCGACCAACCAACCAACCAACCAATCGACCGACCAACCAACCAACCAAGATCCACATGAACAACTTTCGATGGTTTTCCAGAAATACTTGCCAAAAAGGGTGGCAATGAAACGGCTAGAATCTGGCCATTTCTCCGGCCTATAATATATAATTACCATTTCATCGTCTGGCTAAACGTCGGAGCAGCGTTTTGTCGTGGCAAAACTTCATTCATTTCATGGCATATTTTCATAAAACGTTGAATAAAATTTATAGTAGAGAACATTCCAGTGACCCTGCATCCGGCAATCATCTTTTTTTTTTTCGTATATTGTAGCAAACAACTATTGAGAAACATTGTGACAAATTGAGACATTGCTGTAGACTTTCATTTAATTCTTTACTTAACAAGCCTGTGTTGTGATAACCAGTCAGTCGGTTCTTAAGAATGAACTTAACAACATTTCACAAGGATGTTTTAAAAGATGTCTGTTTCAGTTTTATAAAGGGGAAAAATGACTCCACGCTTCTATACCATTTTTTTCTCCGTCTGTGATTTTCTTTGAAAATAGAATGGGTATTGACAGTAAGTAAATAAGATTTGTTTTTGCACCCGTCGAGTATCTAATAAATGACGTGCGCAATTTTATTCTGTGAAAGAGCCCTCGAAATGGTTGGGTTTTTTTGTCCTTTTGTTTTGTACCCCATATGCGTGCCAAATATTTGCAAGGGAGATATAGACCAAGATAATACGATTTCTATGGAGCTTTGGTTTTAAGAAAAGTCTCTTTACATGGGCCAATGAAGAATCAAGACCAGAGCCCCTATTCAACGGCAGTTCTTAATTTCATTTTCAGTCTTTTTCTCGATTTAGAAAGTAAACCACTTGGTTGAGCCAATCGGAAGTTGCGTTACTTTGTAAATTAGGAAAAAACTTAAGAAATTACACAGAGAATGCTATTAAGAACGATTAGTAAATACGGGCCATGGGATGCCTTTTATCCATGGTCGCACGTTCACTTTTGTCTTTACGATTATTACTTTTACGATTATGAAAGTGTTGCTGTTATCATGGGCACATCATTGATTATTTGGTTTATGTTTAAGAATCGCACCCTCAGAAGATTTTCCTGCACCCATAGATTGCCAAGTATCTGCCTCTAAAAATTAAGTCACCTATCCAGAACGAAACATGGAGACTTCAAGGCTGTTTTTTATCAGATTTCCCCATTAACATAGGACAGAGTAAATAAAAAAGATAGACTGGTTATGGAGTTTTATGGCGTACATTTATTTGTCAAAATGTTTGTCGGTAAGGACATCAGATGTCACCAGTTCTGTACCCCAAACGACTCTGCTGAATACTCCAGTCTCTTGAAAATATTACGGGAAAAGGGGGAAATGGTAGTAACCGGTATTTTCTCATTTTCTCACGTTGGTTTCTACCCTTTCAAAGACAAATCTCTTCATTTTGGCCGCGTTTGATTTGTCGTCTATAGATACCTTCATTTTGGTCTAAAATTTTGTCTTCACGTAAAGAGTTAGGCAGAGCAGTACCGTGAAACCAGTAATATTTGTTGGGTACTATTTTTCGTTTATTTTGTCAGTAGGCTTATCCCCGAATTCAAGTTCTCCACAAAAGATTGGCTCGTTATCCATTCAGACCTAGTACTTTCTAAATACGTTATTGTCATTTTACCAAACGACAAAAGTTTAGACTTGTCCAAATTGAAAGCATTTGCAGACGACAAATTAAAAGTCATAAAAATGACGATTTCAATCTGTAAAAGGGTAGGAAACATTGTTTTCTAAAGGCTTTTTCCTCAGGGTCGTTAAAACTCGGGATTGTGTGGTAAAGGGATAACTTATATGGTGGGGTTTTTTTGCACCTATAGACTACTTAATGAATGTATAACAAAAACTTGACACTGAAAACCGGACAGTACAGATATAGGGTCAGATTGAATATTATATTGTACCATATTTATGTATTTTGCAGTTCATTTGTAAGTCTGAATGACTGTCACTGAACCAACATAATATGCCAGGAAAAGATAAAATTCTTCTATACATGTTATAAGTAAACCTTTTTATCTTTTTTAAAATTGTGTCATGACAATGGTGTATTTGTTTACATATTTATCGTCCAAGTCGTGTAAGTTCCCCTATTGTTAACGCTTTAGTCATGCCCTGATGCCAAAGTGAATAAAATGCTTTCTTAGTAGTACTATTTTTCCGGGTAATGATTTTGCAATGTTAGGTACCCCAGAGTCAGATTTTTAGGTTCAATTTCCCACGTGGTAAATCTGAGCTGGGATGCTTCGCACCCAACCTCAAAAACCTTAACTTTCAATACCAATATGGTGCCAAATAAACGCAATGGATGATTGATTAAAACCCAGTCATACTTGTGCTAAACAGCATCAGACAGTGTAGACTCAAAGTCAGACTAAAAATGCAATTCGTATCATCACATCCCCACCTCTTTACACACACACACACACACACACACACAGAGGAAGTTACGGGGTATTCTGGAATCAGATCAGGTTGTCCATCTGTCCGTAGAAGCATTTTGTGCCCTCTTCTTCTTTTGCAGTTTTTAACCAAATTGGCTGAAATTTTATTGAAAGTCTCTGTCATAGTAACATTTGCAATTTTGAATATGGTTTGTGGACTACTACAAGAGTTTTGCACCTTTGAATCATTTACTGATCTAGTGAAAAGACAACCTGGCCGGGTAGTTCAGTGTTAGCGTATCTGACATGTGACCTAATGGTTACGGGCTCGATACCCGGTTGCGGCAAACTTTCTTTCCGCCGGTTTTCGCCTCTCATCTCTGATGCATGTGAGAAAAGTAGTCGGTGGCTTTGAAAGAAAGCTGTGTCATTACTGGTTTGAAAAAGCCAGGAAACACATACTTAGGTACACTGACCGCTGTGATATGATCTAAGCTATTTAAACGGCGTTTAACCCCTATACAAAGAAATACATTTAAACATGTAACAAAGCAAAGGGGTTGGGAGTATTCGCCGGCCTTGGATATTTCTTAGTTTTTGAGTTAACAGAGGCTTTTTTTGTTTGAATGTGAGTAGCTGTGGACAACCAAGGTCGCGAAACAGAAGAATAATCATCTAATCACGATATACAACACCTCACAAAATCCTCGGAGGCTTTTGGGACGTATAATACAAGATCATTAGGTTTGTATTTATCGCTACAATACATACATTTACATATTCTCTCATATTTCCCCGCGGGCCCGAACCATAACTGCATCAATTTGTAATAAGTCTATAATCATTTAGTACGGTCATATTTATCGTTGTATAGTTATAACTTGAGATTCACCGAGACAGAAAACAAGTTATAATCGTTTAGCATGGACTTCTTCACCGCTGTATACTTATAGTTGGAGATTCAGTGGGAAGGAAAAAAAACTTCCCGGTCAATTTGTCACCCTCTTCGGACGACTATCAGCGCATTGCAGGAAGGGACTTTTGAAAATATTGTGACAAGTGGAGAAATTGCTTGTAACGAGCAATTTCTCTTCTTGTCACAATGTTTTCTTGTATCATACTTTAAGCTTTGCTAATTATTTTTAGTTTACAATGAAGATCTTAAAAACACCAGCTGCAAATTGCTGTGTCGTTTGTTGTGTCTTGAGCCCTGAGGTAATCTATAAACAATTTCGTGACCACCAATGCTCCACATTTCGTTGGCATATTTTTTAGTGAACGTCAAATAATTTCTGGAGGGTCGTGAAAAATAGCACGCAAATGTTCATCATTATGGGATATTATATTATGTTTTACAACGTTGGCGAGATCTGTGCCAATTGACTAATTACTTGTCGAAATACCCTCCTTTAAAGATATATACTTACAACCAGAGAGAAAAGCAAAATGCCGTAAAAAATTGATATACTGTAGAATGCTTCAAAAGTTAGTCAGTTGAGTAAACAAAGATAAAGTACCGATATATATTGTGTAAGGTATAGATACATACAGCATAATCATACCGGAAATCTTAGTTTTAAAACCGGAAACGTCACAAAAGTGACTTCTTTGATGGCCCCAAGAAAATGAAATGCATTTTCTATCGGTCGTAATCCATGCAACCTTGCTACCGTCAGGGACAACATTTGGCATGAAGATACAAGAATTATTATAGTTTAATAAAATCAAATATGAAATGGTTAAAACAGGCTGAAAACAAGTATAGATGTATTTTTAATGCGTGTCGTATCGTATGCAAATAAATTCAGCCGCTTTGTAAATATATTAGGTTTAATTCTTTCCCAAACAATTGGGAAAAATAGCCTAAGTGTTAGGTCATGAAACTTGTAAGCGACACATCATAAGATACTTTATGGTGTGGGTACGATTTTCACCGCCGGCCAACAAAAACTAATAATAAGTAGTAATGATTAGATGTTAAACTTGGGTCCCATTGATCCAAGGTCCCGTGTGAAACAAACCAATGTCTGTGGTATACACAGAGCATGTCAAAGAACCAGGGGTAACTTAGGATGGGTTTCGTTCTGAATCTCTCACTGTCTTCCATTACATAACTAACAGCATTCTCGGGGCGTTGCCTATATGGGCAACAAGCTGTGCCGATAAATGAGCGCAAAATCAAATCAAACGACAGGTGAAGTGGCGTTGAAGTGATATACACTATACAGGACTACTATTCCAAAGGTTGCAAGATCAACTCCAAGCCGAGGCATGGACTTAAGATACTTAGAGTGTCCAACCCAAATAAAGGTGAATAAACGGGTAAGAAATCCAGAGGTAACCTGACGAGTATCAGTGCATTACAATGGACACGTAAAAGAACCATAGATGTATAAAAAAAAAGCTTTGGTCTTAGTACCGTTGCGGACTCTATAGTATCCAACTCTTTTTCTTCTTCTAGCTGTTCATAACAAGTATGCCAAGAGCATGGAGGAACCTAACTTCATCATACTCAACGTCAAAATTTTAGACTTTTCCATAATTAATGCACTTACAGACGACAGTAAGATACGTTCAAGTCATCAAGCTAATTTATTTGTTGTAAATAATCTGGGGATGGTTGGGGGGGGGGGGGGGGGGGGATGGAAAACTGAAAATTGTTTAGGCAGAATAAATGTTTATGAGCGTGTGTTAATCTTTTTTTTAAAAGCAAAATATTGGGATAAAAAAGGAGCATTTTCCTATATGGAAAGCAACTCCTTTTTTTTCTGTTGACCAGATGGGGTGTTATACCTTATACCACAACGGAGCAAATTTGCATTTCGATACATCGATTGTTGTTGGGGGTAAAGATAACTTACAACTTCATAAATCATATGAACCATGCTCTGTGAAAGGGGGCTTAATGCATCTGCGAAAAGTATCGACCCAGGTCAGCCTGCGCAATCCGCACAGGCTGACCTGGGCCAAAACTTTTCGCTACTAAACCATTTTCTGTCTGTCCAGGGACCATTCTAATTCATGATTAAGTCGGTTGCTAAAAGAAGTCGATATAATGGATCCATAATTATGTGATGGCTTGACAGGTACAATGCATCTCCGAGATGCATTTAGTCCCCTTTTGCATAGCTCATATGTAAACAAGTTGAGAAATGAACCATTTCTTTAAGCTTCGGCAAAATGGAGAGTAAACAGTCGTAGTTAACAAAAGAGTTACAAAGCAGCGTTCCCAAACGCTAGTTGTAGTTAGCAAAAAAAAATTACAAATTAACGTTCCCAAACGCTAGTTGTAGTTAGCAAAAGAGTTACAAATCAGCGTTCTCAAATGCTAGTTGTAGTTAGCAAAAGAAAATTACAAATTAGCGTTCCCAAACGCTAGTTGTAGTTAGCAAAAGAGTTACAAAGCAGCGTTCCCAAACGCTAGTTGTAGTTAGCAAAAGTTACAAAGCAGCGTTCCCAAACCCTAGTTGTAGTTAGCAAAAGAGTTACAAATCAGCGTCCCCAAACGCTAGTTGTAGTTAGCAAAAGAGTTACAAATCAGCGTTCCCAAACGCTAGTCGTTGTTAGCAAAAGAGTTACAAATCAGCGTTCCCAAACGCTAGTCGTTGTTAGCAAAAGAGTTACAAATCAGCGTCCCCAAACGTTAGTTGTAGTTTGCTAAAGAGTTACAAATCAGCGTTCCCAAACATTAGTTGTAGTTAGCAAAAGAGTTACAAATCAGCGTTCCCAAACGCTAGTTGTAGTTGGCAAAAGAGTTACAAATCAGCGTCCCCAAACGCTAGTCGTTGTTAGCAAAAGAGTTACAAATCAGCGTTCCCAAACATTAGTTGTAGTTAGCAAAAGTTACAAATCAGCGTTCCCAAACGCTAGTTGTAGTTGGCAAAAGAGTTACAAAGCAGCGTTCCCAAACCCTAGTTGTAGTTAGCAAAAGAGTTACAAATCAGCGTCCCCAAACGCTAGTTGTAGTTAGCAAAAGAGTTACAAATCAGCGTTCCTAAACGCTAGTTGTAGTTAGCAAAAGAGTTACAAATCAGCGTTCCCAAACGCTAGTTGTAGTTAGCAAAAGAGTTACAAATCAGCGTTCCTAAACCCTAGTTGTAGTTAGCAAAAGAGTTACAAATCAGCGTTCCCAAACACTCCTGATAGTAGTAGAAAGACAAAAACCTTTTTTTTTCGGATGCCACACATAATTTATCGCAGATCTTTTTTCTGTTGTCAAAGAAGTCAGAATACTGACAGAACTACATTAAGGCACAGTTTTTTCCATTAACAGCAATGCAAAGACCTGACATTTATGATTTATGCCATCATATGTATCAGTCTGATTATTTTTTCTTTCCCCGACAACTGTGCCGTGTGTGCAAGGAAACTAGGCAATTATTTGATATGCAGGATTACGAAAAAATATGACGTAATTTTGCTTTCCTTTGAAATAGGTCTTTTTCACTCGTCACAACTCGGCTGATTCCGTAACTAGATCTAACATAGTCTGTATCGAGGAGGTTACGATATTGAAATACTGTCAGTCACATGAATGAAAACATGGTGACGCCCATGCAAATAGATTAGCAACGACATAAACAACCACAGAGAAGTTATTCACATCTATCTATTTGTAGATGAAAACTGCCATCGGAACTGACAGTACATGTTTAACATTGATACGAACTGTTTGTCAACGGAAATGTATCATAAAGATTTCTATAGAAACTTGTGACTAGTATTTTCTTATGTAAGTGGAGCCCTACACTTTTAAGAACAGTAAAACGGTGTATTTCCGGCAAAGAAATGTAGGTGATACTATGATATGTAGATGCATATCAACCATCGTAATATATAGCTCCAAATTCAAAGCTTTTGCAGACAACATCATAAATGTGACTGAAAAATTAAAATTTGTTTTGGGAAGGATAGAAAACCTTGTTGGAAAAGGAGAAAATGCTGGTTATCAACATTTTCTCCTTTTCCCACAAGGTTTTCAAAAGGCTTCTTTCTTTAGGGCCGTTAAAAGTCGGGATTGTTTGGTAAAGGGTTAAAGCATCTGCAAAAATTATCGATCTAGATCAGCCTGCGCAGTCCGAGCAGGCTCACCTGTGCCGAAACTTTTTGCCATGGACCAATTTTGTGCATTTCCATGGACTATTCTACCTCGGGATTCAGCCGGTTGTTAAACAAATTGGATTTTGTGAATCTCTGGCCATATGATCACTTGTTTGGTACTCTACATCACAGAGATGTTTTAAACTCCTTTTTGCCAGAGCATGGCTCAAATAGTTCATGATCAGGACCACATGCATATGACTTACGTATCGCTGACAGACAGCAAAAATCTTATCCACATTGCAAGCATTTGCAGACAACAGTTTAGGAATGGTTCAAGTCCTGGGATCTTCTTTTGAAAAAGGTAGAAAACACCAGCCACTGCAAAGGAAAATAAATGCTGGCTACTACCTCTCCCTCCTTCTCCAACATTGTTTTTGAAAAGGCTGTTTCGAAAACTATTACGGACTGAGCTACAGAGTTGGTCGACGGGTCTTGTTACAAGCTGCAAGACAGTGCACGAGTGTTAACTAAATATCTCGGAAGTTTTTATATCTTTTTCATATCAGAAGTTTTCCTTTACAACGACCCAGACCAAAATATTTTTCTTAGAGAAATGTTTTGCCAAAAAATAAAGAGTATTTTTTTTTTTATTGGAAAACCTTTTTATGCGACTGAGTTTTCTATCTTATGGCTCGTTTACAATGTCTAGGTGCACGTTAATCACCTATAAGTCTTTCTATAGGCGTCGTTAAATTGTCGTAGGCTTATCGTTCTTTTTTGTTTTTATACGTAATGTACTCGTATACGGGATTGTTATATAATGCTGTTCTCATTTTGAGTTTATGCGGGAGTATGAAGATTGCAGTAAGTTCGACAATCGGAGTTCGATATTCAATGTAGAAATGAATATGCTGTTAAATTGAATTTCATGCAGCAGTAAATTAGGTATTTTTTTCAAACTCAAGGGACAGCTCGAATAACAAGGAATAACGATTTGAATATCGAAATGACTTTCATGTCAGCAGTAAATTCGCGGTTTTTTTTTTTTTTGTATGGGCGTGCAGATGATGTATGATCTCGAATATAGATTTGAATATCGAAATGAATTTCAAGCTAGCAGCATATTCGCGAAAAATTTCTATATACTCATGTAGATGTTGTATGAAATCCAATTTGAATTTGAATATCGAACTGAATTTCATGCTAGCAGCGGATTCGCTAGAATTTCAATATGGTCCTGTAGATGGTGTATGATATTCAGATCTACATTCACTATTATACACCATCTACAAGCCCATAAAGGAAGTTCCAGCGAATGTGCTGTTAGCATGAAATTCAGTTCGATATTCAGATCTACATTCAATATTATACACCATCTACATGTCCATATAGAAATTCTAGTGAATCTGCTGCTAGCATGAAATTCAGTTCGATATACAAATCTACTTTCGATATTATATATCATGTACATGCCCATAAAGAAATTCTAACGAACCTGCTGCTAGCATGAAATTCAGTTTGATATTCAAATCTACATTGGATTTTATACTGTAGCTACATGTCAATATAGAAATCTTTTCGAATCTGCTGCTAGCATGAAATTCAGATCGATATTCAAACCTACAGCCCATAAAGAAATTCTAGCGAATCTGCTGCTAGCATGAAACTCAGTTCGATATACAAATCTATATTCGATATCATACACCATCTAGATGCCCATGTAGAAATTTTGGTGAATCTGCTGCTAGCATGAAATTCAGTACGATATTCAGATCTACATTCAATATTACACACCATCTACAAGCCCATGAAGGAAATTCTAGCGAATCTGCTGTTAGCATGAAATTCATTTCGATATTGAAATCTACATTGGATTTCCATATAGAAATCCAAACAAATCTGCTGCACGAAGTTCTGTTCGATATTCATTTCTACATTCGATATCGTACACCATCATGCACTTACAGAAATCTCAGCGAATCTCCTGCTAGCATGAAATTCAGTTCGATATTCAAATCTATATTCGATATCATACTCCATCTACATGCCCATATAGAAATTCTATCGAATCTGCTGCTTGCATGAAATTCAGTTCGATATTCAAATCTACATTCGATTTCATGCAACATCTACATGCCCATGAAAATATTGTAGCGAATCTGCTGCTAGAACGAAATACAGTTCGATATTCAAATCTACTATCGATTTTATGCAACATCTGCATGTCAATAAAGAAATCTTGGTGAATTTGCTGCTAGCTTGAAATTCAGATCTATATTCAAATCTATATTTAATTTTACATGCCCATACAGCAATTTCGGCGAATCTGCTCCTAATATGAAATTCAGTTCGATATTCATATCTACATTCGATATTATACACTATCTACAAGAACATAAAGAAATGCGAGCGAATCTGCTGTAAGCATGAAATTCAGTTCGATATTCTAGCGAATCTGCTGCTAGCATGAAATCAGTTCGATATTCAAATCTACATCCGATTTCATGCAACATCTACATGCCCATAAAGAAATTCTAGCGAATCTGCTGCAAACATGAAATTCAGTTCGATATTCAAATCTACATTCGATTTCAAACAACAGCTACATGCCCATACAAAAATTCTAGCGAATTCGCTGCTAGCTTGAAATTCAGTTCGATATTCAAATCTACGTTCGATTTCATACATCATGCCCATATTGAAATCCTGGCGAATCTGCTGCTAGTCTGAAATTCATTTCGATATTCATATCTACATCCGATTTCATATATCATCTGCATGCCCATACAAAAAAAAACCGTGAATTTACTGCTGACATGAAATTCATTTCGATATTCAAATCGATATTCGCTGTTATTCGAAACTATCCCTCGAGTTTGAAAAAAATACTGAATTTACTGCTGCATGAAATTCAACTTATCAGCATATTCATTTCTACAATGAATATCGAACTCCGATTGTCGAACTTACTGCCATCTTCACACTCCCGTTTATTCGGATTATCGGGGACTCAACCGAACCTCGTAAGGTGTCCAGTAACACCGAAATTCTTTGCAGTTGACTACTTTATTTAGTGTTTATCGGACGACGAAAAGCGTAGAATTCCCTACATTGAAAGCATTTGCAGACGAGAAATCAAACGTGTGTCAGTTGATGTTTTTTGTCTATGATAAGGTACAAAACATGGTGGAAAAAGGAGAAAATGCGCGTTACCAGCATTTTCTCCTGTTCCGACACAAAGTTTTCAAAAGGCTTTTGTCTTTGGGTTTTAAAATCGGGATTGTGTGGTAAAGGGTTAAAATCCTCCAAGTAAAATACGAATAGTTAGAAAGACATTAAGTATGACACATGAAAACATTATGGTAGGAGGAAAAAAATGCTGATTATGATTGATTTCTCTTCTTGCCACGATGTTTTCAAATGTCGTCTAATCACCTATACGTCTCTCTGTGGGCATCGTTAAACTGTTGTAGGCTTTTCTTCTTCTTCTTTGCGAAATGTATACAGGATTCTTCTAGAAGGTTGTTCTTATTTTGAGATTTTTGTGTAATATTGGCGACTCAATCAAACAATCTTTATCTCCGAACGGTGTCCCACCACACCGAAATGCATTCTGGACGCAGTAATCCGATTTTTTTTTTTATTGTTTGATTATTTTCTTGTTTTTTTTTTCTTTATGTCATATTCAGCTGTACTTTAGTAATATCACTGAGGTGGTTGCACCTATTTATGCGTTCCAATGGGTGAGTCATTTCGACTCAAGCACTTTTACAACTGACATTTTAAAGACCATTTATTTATTTCGCCAATTTATGGTTGATCACGTTCCCATTGTCAAGTCAAACACGGAATAAGCCTCCTAAATGTCGTGTTATATTCTGTGCAGATATTTGAATTAATGCAATAAAAGAGACGGAATTTAAATTGATAAAAATATTGGATAACCGAACTGTGATTACGGGCGCCGTAGCGTCATGACGACGGTATCGGTGACAGGGAGACAATACGAAATCACGTAATCCAATCACGTTATATTTTTCGTTGAAATGTCGTGAGTGACATTCAGACGCATAGGGCGCATGCGCACTTTTAAAATTAAAAGTACTGTAAACCGAAATATTTGGCACTTCACAATCCCGTGTTTTGACGGCCCTGAAGAAAAAGGCCTCGTGAAAACATTGTGGGAAAAGGAGAAAATGCTACTAAACAGCATTTTCTTCTTTTTCCAGAAGGTTTTCTATTCTTTCAAAGACAAATTCCGTTATTAGATGCACAGCAAATTTATCCTTTGCAAATGTTTTCACTATGGACAAGTCATAAAATTTGCCTTATGCAAAAAGATTAAGTAGTCTAGTGCAGTCTTAGAGAACCTCTAGAAAGCTATCATCCACGTATAAATGTAAATTTTCTACATGAATGAAATGAATATACATTTACCTTTCTCAAACAGATTTCACCTTTATTTCACATACAGATTTTTTTTTTTTTTTCAGTTCTAAAATCGGCTTATATCGAGTAGGAGAAGCTTTGTTCGAAACTCAAAATTGTAACACCTAGGACATTTGCTCACCCGGACATTTTTCCATCCGGACATTTGCTACCTAGGACATTAAATAAATTTTAACACCGAATATCGAATTGACAGTAAATTTATTGTGTGGAGAGAGCTTGTGCCTTAGGAGACCTTCAGTTTTCACCGAAATGTTTAACAAAGGATATCAGTGCATAGTTTTAAGTTTTAATCAAATTCGTGTAGTAAAGAAGTAATTCCAGATTCAATCGTAGAAAGCTTGGCATGATGCATGTACCAGCGAGTGGATCCGAACCAATGAATGAATGATTCTAGTGCTAATTTTGATAACATTGGATAGATTTTTGATGTATAGTCAGTTTTGAAGAGAAAAGTGAAATATTTTTTTTGATACGATAATATCTCAAGACAAGACATTAAGTCTACTCACCCCCCCCCCCCCCCCCCCACATTACGTCACACACACACACACACACACACACACACAAAAAAACGTTGAAAGGCAAACACTGAGTATCAGATTTTATAGATAGAAATTTTTCTTCCACAAAAACCTTACCACAATCAAACCAACCTTCGAGTCTATTTGAAGTTTTATTCAATTTATTTTCTCGGGTGTTTTTCCACACTTCAACATAGAATGAAGACCACTTCAGACATAGGTCGGCCTGTAAACAAGTCTCTTATCGAATTTTACCGTCTGTTCTTGGAAGAGTAAAGAGGAAGTTGCGTGGCTTCGGTTCTTTTGTTATCGCTTGATAACGTGATATCTTAATCACGTTCGGAGGTTACCACCTTCACGTTTTAACTTTTTACCAGAAGACAAAATTTTGGATTTGTCCAATTTGAAAGCATTCGCAGACGACAAACTAAATGTTGCCGAAATAATGGAATTTGTCTTTGATAGAGAAGAAAACATTGTGAGAAAAGGAGAAAATGCTGGTTACCAGCATTTTCTCCTTTTCCCACATTGTTTTCAAAAGCTTTCTCTCTCAGGGTCGTTTAAACTTTAAAGCCGAAAGTAAAAAACTCGAATAATGCGATTTCATTTTTCTTGTTGGAAAAAAAATCTCCTTATCGGATAGTGTAGATCAAAGATCAGACTACACAAAAGTGCAGTCTGATCTTGATCTACACTATCCGAAAAAACGTCAGTGATTAGTAGCCAAAAGGTTAAGCCTTCACCACATAATCTCGAGTTTTAACCACCCAGAAAGAGAAGGATTTTGAAAACATTGTGGGAAAAGGAGAAAATGCTGGTAACCAGTTTGGTTTAGTTAAAAAAATTTGCTCGTTTGGCAAGGAGTTAACTCTTCACCAGACGACAAAATTTTGGACTGGTCCATATTGAAAGCATTTGCAGACGACAAAATAAAATAGGACTCAAATGATGATTTGTGTCATTGAAATGGTAAAAAATAAAACATCGTGGAAAAGGGATTTTCTCCTTTTCCCACAATGTTTTCAAAGGATACTTCCTCGGGGTCGGTAAAACTAAGGATTGTGCGGTAAACTAAATTGATCACGTTCGCAGATGAACATCTTCACAATTTAACTCTTCACCAGAGAACAAAATTTTGAACTGGTCCATACTGAAAGCATTTGCAGACGACCAAATAAATATGGCACAAATGATGGAATTTGTCTTTGAAATGATAGAAATAATTCTTGCAAGAGCAGAAAATGCTGGTTACCAGCATTTTCTCCTTCTCCAACCATGTTTTAACACTTAAGCTGCTGAATAAATGAAGCACAAATTTCTACTCAATACTAAACGCCCAAACATTGCGATTTCAAAGTTGATCTCACCGGAAAGAAAATACCGTAACGGACAGTGTAGATCAAAGATCAGACTGCACGTTCTGTGCAGTCTGATTTTGATCTACACTGTCCGCAAAAGGTCAGTGGGTCGCGATCAGCATCTTAAGGGTTAAAGCGCATCATTCCTTAGGGTCGTGGAAATTTTTCGTAAAATGTAGACTTTTCCCCTCTTTTTATTTTTTGTTTTTTTTTAATTTGCTTTGGGTGCAAGCTTCCAAATATCTCGTGAGAAAATCTTCCAAGTTTCTTTGGGAGTTTTTTTGTTTCTGTTCTTGTTTTTTCTTTTATTTTCCATTTTATTCAGTAATCTGGAAAACATGCAAACTGCTTGATTAACTGTTTGCATTACACTTCTTGACAGGTTGAACTGAATGGTGCTTTAAGTCGTTTTCAGTCGAGGTTTAATACTTATCACAACGACAATTCATTTGTTTGACAGAACAGAACAGAAGTTTATTACAAGACAAGTACACAGTTGTACATAGTCACAAAAAGTATCATTTATAAACATGAAATAACACGAGATCTAGAGAGCATGACAGACGGTAAAAGGACCTACATTATACAATATATGTGTGTAGCACTTTCAGCAAAGTCAAAAGATATGTTTAATATAATTTAAGTTTTACTTGACAGTGCTACACACATATTTGTCTACTGAACAGTAGGTATACAAAAAATTGACACAAAGCAAAAAGAAATAAAACGAAAGAACTTTGGACATGTAGGCTTAGGGTGTTTTTTCGAATATCAATGGAATCTTTGATGAATCTCGGCAACAATAATAATGACATGTTACAATTTTGGAGCAAGTATGTCGGGGAGAATGACCCTTAGGCTGCTAAGCGCGACTCACTGACCTTTTGCGGATAATGTAGATCAAGATCAGACTGCACAGAACGTGCAGTCTGATCTAGGATCTACACTGTCCGATAAGGAGAAGTCTTTTCCCACTAAAATACATTTGAAATAACAAAATTTTGATTTTTTTTACTTTCGGCTTGAAAATTTCACTTTCACTTAATTGTCCGGATAAGGATTAATATGCCTTGGTCAATCAAATGGCTTATCCTAGAATTATCTCTTTACCAAACGACAAAATCATAGACCTGTCTAAATTGAGAGCATTCGCAGACGACAAATTTAATGTGGTGCAAATTATGCAATTTTTCGGATGAAAAGGGAGAAAACATCGTGGGAAAAGGAGAAAATGCTGGTCACCAGCATTTTCTCCTTGTCCCGCAATGTTTTAAAAAACCATTTCACGAGGGTCTTTGAAACTTGGGATTGTGTGGTAAAGGGTTAGGTATTGAAAAGGCGGGGAATACAAACACTGAGGTCTGTTTTCACTAAGCATTCTTCTTTCTCAGTCTAATTCAAAATTTACTAAGCAACCCAATTTTTGATTGGCTAAACCATTTGGTTTGGCCAATTAGAAATTGCGTTACTTTGAAATACAGTGAAACCTGTCTTAGTGGCCTCCTCTTCTAAGCAAGCAACCTGTGTTAACCCTTTACCACACAATCCCGAGTCTTGAAGACCCTGATGAAAAAAGGCCTTTGAAAACATTGTGAGTCTAGGAGAAAATGCTCGTAACCAGATTTTGTCCTATCAAGGCCAGAAATTTATCTCTTGAGCTGCACTCAAATTGTCGTCTGCAAATTTTAATGCTTTCAGTTTGGTAGAGGAAAGAATTTCGTCGACTGGTAAAGAGTTCAAAGCCTAATAGCGGCCAGAAAATCAATGCAGGTGCAAAATGCATCTAAATTTAAATCTCACTATTTAAAAGTATGGAAAATGTTGTGAAGATGACAGTCTGTTGTTTGTGTCAGGTCCTAGTGTTAGTCGCTGGAAGAAAAGTAAATTTCAAAATCAGGTAAACATAAAATAGAGTGACCTGGCAAGTTTCAAAGTAACGAAGTTCCACTTTATAATGTAATTTGTCATTCATATACATTATCTTGCTTCAAATCTATGTCTAGTTGTTAAAGCAACAACTTTTAGTATAAAAAGATATTTTTTTTACTTTTTCCTCGATAATGTCTTTTCATTATCCTTTCATAATCTTTTTCCCAGTTTGTCTCCTTGATTATTCAATAATATAACCAATAAATTTCAAAATTTACTAGATATTTCGTAAAGGTAGAGAGAGAGAGAGAGAGAGAGAGAGCTGTAAGGGGGTGCACGCGTGAAAATTGAAATTGTCGATATTTGTATTATTTTGTATGACGAAAAACTTTTGTAGTTTAAGTCAATAAAATACTTACTTACTTACTTACTTACTTTAACCTAGTTTTGAGATCAATTTCTCTGCCAGCGACTAACACTGGGGCCGACTGTACAATAGCATATTATCTTCACAATAATTGTCATAATCTTGAATGGTATGATTTTAATCTATATGCATTTTAGCATCAGCTATTGTTACTTTAACCCTTTCCCAAACGACAAAATTTGGACTGGTCCAAATTGAAAGAGTTTGAAGACGACAATATTAAATTTGATGAAAATGGTAGAAAGTTCTCAAAAAGGGTAGAAAACACTGTGGGAAAAGGAGGAATTGCTCGTTACGAGCAATTTCTCCTTTTCCCACAGTGTTTTCAAAAGACTTGTACTGCAGACACGTGAAAACCAGGGCTTGTTTGGGAAAGGGTTAACTCTTTACCAAACGACAAAAGTTTAGACTGGTCCAAATTGAAAGCATTTGCAGACGACAAAATAATTGTGATTGAATAATTGAAATTCGTCATGGGAAGGGTAGAAAACATTGTGGGAAAAGGAGAAAAGGAGAAAATGCTGGTTACCAGCATTTTCTCCTTTTCTCACAACGTTTTCAAGAGGCTTCTTTTTTAGGGTCGTTAAAAGTCGGGATTGTGTGGTAAAGAGTTAATTAAGCAATGACTTATTGAGTTCCCAGAGAAGGTAAATATGTTGAGATGTACTGGTGTTAAGCAAGTACCTATCTTAAGCAAGCTTGTTTTGAGTTGAGTTGGACTATATAGACATTTTTTTTTTTTTTGAGAACTGGACTTTAATATAAATCCTTACAGCCAGAGACAAAGGAAAAAAAAAATCCGCTGTTAAAATTTGATAGACTGTAAAATGGTTCAGAATTTAGTCAGCTGTGTAAACATAGATAAATAACCGATATATACGCTATAAGGGATAAATACACATATTGGAAATCTTCGATTTAAAACCGGAAATGCCACAACAGTGATTTCTTTGACGGCCTCCAGAAAATAACATGTATTTTCTATCGATCGCAATCTATGCAACTTTTCAAATGTCAGTGGCATGGACATACCAGAATCATTATAGTTTGATAAAGATGAAATGGGTAAAAGAATAATGGTTTTGATTGATTGTATGGTGTTTAACGCCGTTTTCAACATTATTTTACTTATATTACGGCGGCCAGTGCACATATCTATGCTTTCCTGGAGTTTCTTTTACCAGTACCCCGCACAATATTCTTTCCAAGCCACTGGCTGCTTTCCCACACAACCATCGTCGAAACAATGGTCGGCGGTGAGAGAGGAATGAATCCTGTCGCGATGACTATCATCAATCCTCGGAAAGAAATTAGCCAAGCCGGGTATCGAACCAGCGACTAAAGAGTAATGGTTGAAAATGAATATACAGATGTAGATGTATCTTTAAACTTAGAATGGGCTCTGGATATGTAAGATTTTTGACAAGGTGAACTATAACTGACAGATATATTCCAAATTATCGCTGTAGAAGCAGGTTATCATGACTCTTTAATCAATCACATGTACTTAATCATGCGGAAATGTGTTATGCTGCCATTCAAAAAAGACGTTTGATTTACGAGGTAGCCATGTCAGTTTATTTTATCTGTCATCTTGATTTACATATTTATGCTAAAACCAACATATCTCGTAATTTGTTCATTCCTAAAAATACTTTTTTTTTTATACAGACTTTGGGAAATCATGTTTGGTATTAGAGAGAAGCTTTAATCTACGCTTTTCCTTGTAATGTAAATCAAGATCAGTCTGCATAGAATATCTAGCCCGGTCTTGGATCTGAGACTTAGTAAGGTGGTTGACCCGGACGGGCAAATTATATAATCCCAACCTGCTGAAACTCGGAAAGGTTCTTTAACTGTTTACCACACAATAACCAGCATAACCAGCATTTTCTCCTTTTCCCACAATGTTTTTTTACCCTGTCGAGGACAAATTTCGTCATTCGTGCCACCTTTAATTTGTCGTCAGCAAATGCTTTCAATATCTTTCAGTTTGAAATTTTGACGTCTGGAAAAACGTTAAAAGACGAAAAAGATCCAAGATCAGACTGCATGTTCAGTGTGGTCTGATCTTACTCTACGCCGTCAGCAAAAGCTATTTGTTACATACACTTTAATAAAGTCTAAAACAACTGATAATATCAAAATCATCTAAAGCAACAAATGAGTAATTTGGACACCAAAATTTACTCGGCGGTATATCACATAGTTAAATCAAGAGGGTATTTCATGTCGTATGCCAGAAAATTCCGACAATTTTACGGTGACTAAGCCTGCAATTACAGACAATTTTCTCCACTTAACGAGGATTCCTTGGTACTCAGAGGTAACTTTTCAGTTAGAATTCAGACTGGTTCTCATGAAAAGAGAAAGGCATTGATCAAAGAATAGTTAAAAACAGATCTGGAAAGTTACTACAACAAGAGCAACATTGCCATTTATTCATACAGTGATTTGTATATCAAACATGGGGGCTATGACATGTAATGACAGAACTGATTCAAAGAATAACAAAATGATACTTAAGATACACCCTTACAGCTAGAGAAAAAACACACTTTTAAAACGCGATAGTGTGTAGAATGGCCCAGAATTTAGTCAGCTCTGTAAACATACCAAAATTACAAATATATATGGTGTAAAGGATAAAGAAATTCAAGGGATTTGTCCTTATTTACAACCGGAAACGACAACACTGATTTCTGTGAAGGCCTTCAGAAAATGAAATGCATTTTCTATCGTCGTAATCTGCGCTGTCTTGCAACTGTTAGGGTCAACACTTAGCAGAACAGAACAGACATTTTATTTAGACGTATACATAGTACATTGTCTTGTCAGAATGTAAGTTTTTCAATGAATGATGCCACGTGTGTATATACATATCAAAAGTGAAGTAACCAAACTGTAGAAAAAAAAAAGAGTTAAGCTATAGTTACCAAAGCATGAAGATACAAGGATGATTATAGTTTCGTAAAATAAAGATGAAATGGGTCAAAAACAGGCTGAGAACGAGTATGGATTTATCTTCAAGCCTTAAATCGCCTTTCACAATAATGGTTGCTTTAGCGGCCAGTGTAGACAAAGATCAGACTGCACAAAACGTGCAGTCTGATCTTTGATCTACACTGTCCGCTTTGCTCAGGTGCTGATCGGATATCCAGAACAAAATTCATCCTTGATTTTTTCCTTTAGGCCGTTTGGGTCTTATTTCTTTAAAGTGTCTGTCAGCGCTCTAAGGGTTAAAAAGATCTTTCTAGATTTTTAATGCTGGATTTGCACGTATTCTCATTTCCCACATTATTTCCTATCCTATGAAAGACAAATTTCGTGCTTTGAGTCACATTCATTTTGTCGTCTACAAATGCTTTCAATTTGGACAAGGCTAAAATTTTCTCGTCTGGTACGGACTGAACGCAATGGTACACATCGAAAAGGTACGCAATTTTACACTAGATCAGTCTGCAGTAATAGACAATTTTCTCTATTTAGCGATGATCTTTTGGTACTGAATGTCAACTCATCCCACGCCTCCAATCCTGTCATCTAGCGTAAAAAGGAGGGATTCTAGTGCACAATATTTTTCGTCCAATTATATTGCAAATCGAATATCATGGACCTAAGTCAACAACCGTTCTAAATTGCACTCTTTGTCTGATTCTGAATTTAGAAAGTAACACAATTTTCGAGAGGCTAAACCTATATTTCGCATTTTTTTTTTTCCGTTTTCTGTATGGGTTATCGTTCTTGTGTATTTTAACACTTTGAATTCTTGATGAATAATTGTATAATAATGTAAAACCAACGAAAGACATTTACAAAGAAAATAAAGATAAACCATAGTGTAACATTTGAAATATTGTTGTTTTGGGTTACTATGGGGCCATTGTTGGGGGGTGGGGCGTGGGGGGTGGGGGGTGGGGGGGAGCAACTGCTTATGATAAGCGGCTGCTTTTCTTCGACAATGTTCTCCTCCAGGGCTGCCAACAGTAGGTTTTCAACTTATTCTCTTATATTCCTTATTTATCAACTTTTGAAAGTATTAAGTTTTTTTCTCATTTGGCAACCAGCAAGCTATTTTCTTATTTTTCTCTCCCGGTATAGCACGATGACATTGCATTATGCATTCTCCATGCTTGTTATGACTATAAACTAAGTGAGTTTTTGTTATTGAAATATTTCATTCCTGTAGCCGAGCGCTCTTTTTACCAATGTAGTGGTGTGATACCATTTATTCCTTTCCTGTTTTTAAAATCCATTTTGTTAGTAAAGACCCTTTTGAACCTTGCATCATATTTATGTGTCTCCTGTGCTGTACAAGTTTGGAGGGCGAGCAAGACAGTCGTCTTTGTCTTAAAGAAGAAATATTTTTTTCTTATTTACTTGAGTTTAAATAAATGTTCGTTCATCTTAATAGCCTCTAACAACAAGTTATTACACGGGGTGTGTGGTGAGATTAACAGACCATGTAGAGTGCGCAGTAGCAATTCCACAAATTGATACATGTGCTCTTACATATGGTTCCTGAGCAGAAGTAAAGAGAGATAGAGTATTATAAACTTTTGTTCCTGTTTCCTACAAGCTTTTTGTGACGAGTAACATTTAAGTAATTTTGTGATAAATCTTATAAGTAGAGCAGGCAACATTCCTTTTTTCCTTCGATCGTTACAGAGTGAAAACAACTTCCTGGCACTAAGCGACACTATCTGATTCAAATGTACAGAGTGCATGTTGTTTATCATACAATTACATTGTATTTCAGACATCTGAATGTCAATATACTTCTCGTGGATACAGCGTGCTGTTCATCCGAAAATCATATTGAAATCAAATTCCAGGAAAGCATTTCAAGATAACGCAATGATACACATGGAAAAGCAGTGCAATTTCACACTAGATCAATCTGCAATGATTGACAATTTTTTCTATTTAACGATAAACTTTTGGTACTGAATATCAACCTATCCCACGCCTCCCATTCAGCGTGAAAAGTGATTTTAATGCACAATATTGTTCGTCCATAGTGCAATTCGGATATTGCAGGACAGTGCAAGCTAAAATGGATCAATACTTTTTGCAGATGCATTAGCCCCCTTTTTACAGAGCATGTTTCATTTATTAATAGAGCATTAAAGTACTAGTCGTAGGAGTTTTATTTCCCACTTGCACATACAAGTACATCGTGAATACAACATCATGTGGTTACAACATGAACACAAAGGAAGGGGAAAAAAATTGGGAAATTATGTCTCAACTCATACATTGTTGAAAAAAAATAGTTCGTCGCAATCGGTGTTGCGGAGGAATGTGATAGCATATTTAAAACATTATGAATTACTGGTATTAAAGTGGGATCAATCTGCAAAATGGATAGGTTTCTCTATCCTATGACGATTTCTAAGTTCTCAGTGGTACCCTATCCTATTTTTAGATCCTTGTTTGTGTGCTTGTTTGCATGGAGCTTTTAAAGTTTCTTTCAAAATTATCTCATTATATCACGGCTGCCAGTGCACCTATCCATGTTTTTCCTAGAGTTTCTTTTACCTGTACTTTGCACATTTTCCCCCAAGCCTAGTTGCTTTCCCACATAACCATTGACGAAACAATGAGCAGAGGAAGAGAGAAATGAAGTGCTTTCCCCAAGGTCACTTAAACGTGGCTAACACATGTGTAGCTTGGATAGAAACGGATTTCTCTGACTATAAATCAAACGCTTTAACCGTTGAACCTAACAATCTTTTCTTTTAACGCTCCTGGGCATAAAGTCTTTTGAAAACATTTTGGAAAAAGCAGAAAATGCTGGTTACCAGCATTTTCTGCTTTCTCCACAATGTTTTCGACAATTATCAAGCCAATTTCATCATTTGAGTCACATTTAATTTGTTGTCTGCAAATAAGTAAATTAAGTACTGCACCACCCTAAAAAAAGGACACAGCTGGATGCAATTGCGAAAATGAACGAATAATTTTTCTAACTCATTCTACTGCGGAAATCAATGAAATGAAAATCATTAACAGATGGTAAAAAAAGCAACCAAGTGCGATTTTCAAAGTTCTTTTCATAGAAGAAGAAGAAGAAGAAGAAAACCCTACTGTAACGGACAGTATACATCCAAGACCAGACTGCACGTTTTGCGCAGTCTGATCTTAATCTACACTGACCCTAAAAGCGCATTCAGTATTGCTTAGCAATCTAAGAATAAACATTTTTACATAAATCGTAAACTCAATTATAGCTTCATTATTTACGAGAATAAAAGGAAGTGGTGACTGCGACGGAAACCATAAAACATGTTAATAACTTAACACAAAACAGCTGCGTAAATGCACAAACAAGATACTTTTATAGCCGTTTTATAAATATACGAGTGAAGTTCTTCAGTCGTGTATAAATATTCAAGTGTTCGTTCGTCAGCTTGTTGATTTGTTTGTGTGTCTTATGTAAGGCCGTTTTCAACGTTGTTTCAGTTATATCGCGGCGATCAATACATCTATCTAGGCATTCCTGAAGTTTCTTTTACCAGTACTACACACACAATATTCTTTCCAAGTCACTGGCTGCTTTCGAGTGACGTCAAATTGCTTAAGCCTTTACCGCACAATGACGCCTTTTGACACCCCAGGGAAAGAAACCTTTTGAAAACATTGTGGGAAAAGGAGAAAATGCTGGTGACCAGCATTTTCTCCTTTTCCCACAATGTTTTCAGTCCTATCAAAGGAAAATTGCACTATTTGAGCCACACTGAAATTGTTGTCTGCAAATGCTTTCAATTTGGACAAGGGTAAAATTTTGTCGTCTGGTAGAGGGTTAAGAGTTAAATCCTAGAGCATGATATTAGCAAATAAAAATGGATTTTTTTACCCTTAAGCTGCTAAGCTCGACTCTTTTGCGGACAATGTAGATCAAGATTAGACTGCACAGAACGTGCAATATGATCTTGAATCTACACTGTCCGATAAGGAGATATTTTTCTCCCCCAAAAACAGATTTTAAATAGCATTATTCGGATTTTTAGACTAGCGAATCTAGTCTCTAGGCATCAAGATTGACCTAGAGTCAAAGTAAACAAAAAACCCCACAGTTGCCAAATACTGCTTCACAGAAAAATACTTCTTTCTGTTATAAATCTTGCTTCTGTTATATATGACAATTTTGACAAAAACCATTAAATCTCTACCACTCCAATTTGAACATGTCATCTTACAAAGTAATAAACTGAACAAGATGTCATTTACAAGGTACAAGATCTTTGCTTATATGTAAATTAAGTGACCTATGCAAAGCAGAGAATCACTTTTTCCTATACTACTGTAACATTATGAATGAATCTATTAATAGATACACCTAGGTAACTTGTGGCAAATCCCAGTTATATTAACCCTCACTGGACAGGGAACCTTGTCATTCCTTCAGTCATTCATTATTTAGATCATTGTGTACAGTTAAATTGTTATGTTAAACTGTTATTCTAGTCTTGAATATTAACCCTTTGCCAAACAATCCCAAGTTTTAATGATACTGGGGAAAATCCCTTTGAAACATTGCGGGAAAAGGAGGAAATGCTGGTAACCATCATTTTCTCCTTTTCCCACATCGTTTTCTGCCCTTTTGGAATCTGTTTTCATCAGTTCAGCCACTTTTAATCTATGGACTTCAACAGCTTTGAATTTGGACTGGCGTAAAATTTTTCGTTTTGTAAAGAGAATTAAACAGTTAACTACATCTTGTGCTTTTGGATATTGAATAATTGATAGCATAGTGTTTAACGCCGTTTTCAACATTATTTCAGTGATATTGCGGCGGCCAGAGCACCTATCCATGCTTTCCTGGAGATTCTTTTAACAGCACTTCCGCGCCTCAATGAGGTTTTGCGGACAGTGTGGATTAAGATCAGACTGCGCAGAGCATGCAGTCTGATCTTGGATCTACACTGTCCGATAAGAGGATATAATATTTTCTCCAAAATGCAACTTTGAAATAGCAATATTCAGGTGTTACCATCGGCTTGAAAGTTTCCTTTAACATTTTTAGCAGGTTAAGGGTTAAACTTAAACTGGATTATAGTTAACCAATAGCACGCATAGCCCCAGCAGCTCAGTCGGTAGTGTACAGGACTTGGGAACAGGAGGTCGCTGGTTCGATCCCCGACTCGGCAAATTTCTTTCCGAGGATTGATGATAGTCATTGCGACAGGATTCATTTCTCTCTCACGTTTCGACGATGGTTATAATATAAATGTGGGAAAGAAGCCAGTGGCTTGGAAAGAATATTATGCGGAGTACTGATAAAAGAAACTGCAGGAAAGCATGGATATGTGTACTGTCCACTGCTACATAACTGAAATAATGTTGAAAACAGGGTTAAGCACCATACACACAATCAATCAAATTCGCTAGTCTGTCAGTACTTTCAGTACTTTGATTACTATTGGCTTGAAGGTTTTATTTAAATTAACATAGCATGATAAGGGCTAAGTATCATTGATATGCCTAAATGATGCATTTTCAATACTTTCTGCCCAGGAAAAAGGCGCAAAGTACATGTAGATCTCGGTGAGTTTACCGTTCTGTGTAGGCTGATCGTGATCTATGCGGCCCTGCCAAAATTGAAATACAGATTTGATAGGCGCTGTAAAGATGAATTAAAGTCTGAAATCGTTTTGAGAAACAAACAATTTAACCCTTTAAGCAGCTATTGAAACTGTAATTGCCTTTCAGACTCAAGTAGATCAAGATCAGACTGCACAAAAGGCGTAGCCTTATCTTTGATCTAAATTGTCTGTTTTGATGAGACATTCTGGACGAGAACAACCTTGATATTGCAATCATTTGAGCCTCATTTCTAGAAATATCCGTTGGCTTTATTCAGCGCTCCTAAGCATTATAGTAATGCTTAACCGTCCCTAAATGTTTCGTGACCAAACCTCAATTTGCATATTTGTGTGAGCATCTCCGTGCTCAATTCTTTAACAGTGCTGAGAAATTAGAGTAAAATTTCCTGTCTGATCGGTAAAATTCTTGTACTGGGTTATGTTGCTTCGATTTCTTAGGATTTTTTTTAAATGATCTGAATACCAAAGATTCTTTCTTTTGTCTTTCTATTCTTCATATTAAACCTTATTCTGCTGAACAAGTTAAATGATACCTTCAAGTCGATAATAAAATCCTGAAATGGGGAATATCTCCTTATCGGACAGTGTAGGTCAAGATCAGACTGCATGAAGTAGCATGGACATGGAAAAAAAAATTGACCACAAGCAAAAAGTTTCGACCCAGGTCAGCCTGCGCGAGCTGCTCAGGTAGACCTAGGTCGATAGTTTTTCGCAGATGCATTAAACCCCCTTTTTCACAGAGCCTGAATAAATTTTTGGAACGTAATTTTATTGCAAGAAATTGTACCGAATTTTCCTGTCAAAAAACTGCGAAGCCCTCGCATGCCGGAGTACCATCAAACAATATGAAATTATTGTAGCCCCGGTATTTATTTGTGTCTTGTTTAATGTTTCCCCAGAGAAAATTGAATCCTCTTTGTGTCTGCAGTAATTTGCAAGCGTCCTTTATCTTTTATACAAAATGGTTATTTCGACATAAGGTAACAACAGAAGAGGGAGAAAAATGTTCATCTAAACTATCGTGCTTTTAGCGTTTATCTTTTATTGGAATTCTACGACCGCCACTTTAAACCTCTGATTTCTTTCTTTTATTCTAACGTAAGTGTTTGATGATTCCTGGTCTTTTTCTTTTCTTGAAAGAGTTCAGACATTTTTTTTCCCGACAGTTTTTTTTTATAAATTGTTGGGTACTTCTTTGACAATTTTTTCGTAGAGATCCGAATACAGGGAACGTGCTTTCTACATGTCATAAGTTGTATTTGATTGTCTGGCCGAAACATATCGGGTGCGAAATGCATCCTTCGTTTGGCATTCCCACGAAACTCTTCTGACCGGGTGACTTTACAAGATCAACACTATACATATTTGGTCTGACATGAATTGGCATTTCAGGAGAATTTTATCAAGCGATTGTTGAAAAATGTTATAAAGCGAGCCATTTGGGCGCTTAATGACATTTTGTGTGTGTGTGTGTGTGTGTGTGTGTGGACGATTAGATAATGACATCTTATTTAAAAGCCAACGAATGTCAGATTCCTATTATCGCATAACGAAATCTCGCGAATTAGGGATCAGAATTATGCAAAAATCATACATGCACACGTTGTGGTTTCCATGAGTAAAACCCAATTCACTTCTCTTTAAAAGTATAATTTATAATGACGTCAAACATGACGTCACATAATGCTTATCTCAAACGTTTGTAAGAAAATCGTAATTTATCACATAACTCCCCTTGTTTTCAATGTAATACAGCCATTACGAAGTTTCCTGTCTCACTCACGTTTGAGATAAGAAAATAGTGCCGTAGTCGGTCAACACTCTGTAATTATACGCCTTATTTCTAAAACATTGCTGACCTAGATTCCTGTGTGAAATCAACGGTCAAAATTGGTAATCATGACAAAGCTGCGAGTTTAATAACTTTTAGATTAAAAACGAAATCAATTTATGCATGTTTCTTTGGAACTATTTTTCGTTTGCAATATACCTGTCAAAGAAGCGAACAGGCTTCATGTAAATTTCATTAAACATTGTAGGCCTACGTGTATGCCTATGCTTTAACACACCATGGACTATAATTAACTATAATTATAATATATGGACTATAATGGTTATGTGATCAAAAGAATCTGACAATAATTGGCTTTTGAGGTAAAATATTATTAAACTCGTCCACAAAAAATGTTATTAAGCTCACCAAAGGCTCGCTTAATAACATTTTTTTTTTTGTAGACTCGTTTAATGAAAAATTATCTCAAACACCAGCTCACGCCAGATCCTATTATGTCTGTATTAGGCTACTCTGAAAAAAGGGAGGTGGTGTGATAAATATAATTTCTTTATACAATATATCATTAAATCAGAGAGAAGTGTCCCACTCTATGAATTGCCTATTCATACTGATGGACCGAAAGATAGAAATGCAGCAGCAGCATGTCTTTGTAAAATCTGTAAGAAATGTCGCCTTCCTGGAAAGTCTTAAATGAGCCATGCTCCGTGAATAGAGAGCTGAATGCAATTGCAAAAAGAAATCGACCCAGGTCAGCCTGTGCAGTCCGTGGAGGCTGACCTGGGCCAAAACTTTTTGGTTTTTTGCTTTCGGTCATTTTTCTGCATGTCAAAGAACCAGTGTACCTCATGATTCAGTTGGTCGTCAGAGAAAATGGATTTCAGGGATACATAATTATGTGATGACTTGCTCGATATAATAAATCACGGAGATGCATTAACCCTTTCCCAAACGACAAATTTTGGACTGGTCCAAATTGAAAGAGTTTGCAGATGACAATTTTAAATTTGATGAAAATGGCAGGAAGTTCTCAAAAAGGGTAGAAAACACTGTGGGAAAAGGAGAAATTGCTCGTTACAAGCAATTTCTCTTTTTCCCACAGTGTTTTCAAAAGACTTGTACTGCAGACACGTGAAAACCAGGGCTTGTTTGGGAAAGGGTTAAGCCAAGGCTCCCTTTTGCGAGAGCATGGCTCAAAATATTTTGCGTTAAAGTGAAAGCGACTGATCTTGCTCTCAGTCTGGGAGAAGAGAGTATACTTGACGTTTTTTTCTTTCTTTCTTTTCTCATATTTCCTTTGAACTTGACAAGCTCTCTTCTTTAAAAAAAAAAAAACCTGAAATCTGTCAATCTGCGCTGTTCTTCAAAGAAATTTGTCTCTCTTAAAAAAATGTTGGCTTCCTAGTCACATAGGTCTTGATATTATCCGGAGGCATAAAAAAGGCCTATGAACTTGAAAAGGTGGCGTTTATAAACATTTGAGTTTAGAATACCCTGTACTGATCATAAAGCGTGTGCTATTTTTTTTGCAATCCAACTTGGTTACAGACATTTATGGTAAATTTCTTTCCCTAAAACCAACCTTTGGGGAATGGTATTCCTCTTACAGGTCCATTCGTAGCGAAAAAGTATCCGGCTTTTGGCTGGAAAAGATGCACTTGACTGTATCAAATGCAGCCAGTCTTTCATTAAACAACATACTTAACCCTTTCCCAAACAAGCCCTGGTTTTCACGTGTCTGCAGTACAAGTCTTTTGAAAACACTGTGGGAAAAGGAGAAATTGCTCGTAACGAGCAATTTCTCCTTTTCCCACAGTGTTTTCTACCCTTTTTGACAACTTTCTGCCATTTTCATCAAATTTAAAATTGTCGTCTGCAAACTCTTTCAATTTGGACCAGTCCAAAATTTGTCGTTTGGGAAAGGGTTAAATGAAATGATTTTCAACCAATTTGAGAGAAATGCTTCAATGTCGGTAGCATTTACATGTATACACTCAGTTTGAGAGAAATGCTTCAATGTCGGTAGCATATACATGTATACACTCAGTTTGAGAGAAATGCTTCAATGTTGGTAGCATATACATGTATACACTCAGTTTGAGAGAAATGCTTCAATGTCGGTAGCATTTACATGTATACACTCAGTTTGAGAGAAATGCTTCCATGTCGGTAGCATTTACATGTATACACTCAGTTTGAGAGAAATGCTTCAATGTCGGTAGCATATACATGTATACACTCTTTTTCAGTGACTTTCATTTTCATTAAAGTGGTTGGACTCTGCAGCAAACGCTTTTACATGTACATTTTATCATTATCTCCCGCTAGATGGCATTCTACAAATACACATCTATCTAATTTGGGCATCCTGGGTACAGAAGCGGAGTAATTTTTCAAAACAACAACCGTGACTTTGAATTTCAAATAAAATAAACGTTTACTCAATAAAACGCTACCTGGTGCCATTCATTCAGCTATGATCGGCTAACATGTAACCTATGCACCGACCATTTATTAAAACAGTCCCTACATGCTTTGGTAATAGGCTAATAGCTTCAATATAAGCCCTGCTTTTCCCAGGTATACGGGGGATGGGTGATGCGTCATAGCAGACAGGTCGAATCTTCGAAGAATATGACATGCGCAGACAACGACATTTTTATGGCTTGTTACATTGAATGCCTTACACATATCTACCATTTAATGCTTTACACAGTTCAATATCCACACCATCTGTATGTGTCATTTTTCTAAATTACGGGGACTGACATATAACCAATTAATAATGTCCTTCTGTGATTACTAAACAGTGAACTGGGAAAATGATAAAACCCCATTATTTTGAAAACATGTTATGAGCATAGCTGCCAAAAGCTCTTCTTTGATAAATAATTATAAAAAAGAAATGTTTTTTTTTTTTCGTATGGGCTTAAAAATTTAATTTTTGAAGTGTATTCCTTTTCAACAACAGTATTTCACTTAGACTGATGCGGCCGGCGCACCTATCAATGTATCCCTCGTGTTTTTTTTTTCCGTGTCACATAATCAACGTCCAAAACAATGTTGAGGGGTCGACCGTAGAACAAAATAAAAACAGTGACATCGTAAAAAGTATACGCGTCTGATTACACACTGTTTTGATGGGTACCGTGACAGCTGAATAATGAAAAAACCGCGTAATGTAATGAAATTATGGTTTTTGTGAAATATACAGATTGACATCTGGGCTGATTACTTGGTCCAGCATGTGAGAAGTTCTGATTTATTGTATTCAATACAACATAAACCAATATATTCAGATAAAACACTATTGCCTTCGGTGACATACATTCTTTCAGTATCCTCTGAACTAGCGGTGAATAGGAATTGTCACGGTCATCGCTGCTATCCCCGATATATACTTGGTAACGGAGTACATATTTACCTCCCTTGTTGCGCAGCTTGTAGTGTTCAAATGAGTTCAACCGCCAAAGAGTGAAAGAGTATTTGGATGTACAAGGGCTAATTAATGGGTCGTGTGGCTCTGTAATGAAGGAGTAAGACAGGGTCCATATCCTTTTTCAGCCCACTTACTCCCTAGCTACCAGTAGATAAAGTTGCGCACCCGAAGACTGATGTTGATTGGTCAGGTCTTACCGAAGATTTAACTCTGTCAAGTGAACGAGGCAAGGGACTTATGTAAAATGGACAAAATCAATAACAGTGCAAGTCTTTCATTTTTATGGTTGTCATTTACGATTGTGACTTTGAACTGACTAAGCATCCACCTTTTTCGTCTGATCTTGCTCCATCAGACTTTCTATCTGTTTCCAAAATTGGAAAAAAAAAAAAGGCCATTTCCGGTACCCACTTTTGGTCTCATCATGAAGTCAAAACTTAAAATATGAGGTTCCCAACTTATCAATCAGCCCTGGTACGTAACTAAAATGAAACCTTCAAGTCGACAGTAAGAACACCTAATATTACTATTTCAAAGGTATTTAGGGGAAAAATGTCTCCTTATCAGACAGTGTGGATCCAAGATCAGAGTGCACGTTCTGTGCGGTCTGATCTTCATCCACATTGTCTGCAAAAGGTCCTTGAGTCGGGCTCAGCAGCCTAAGGGTTAAAGGATGGATTTACAAGATTAGAATGAATAGTTGTAATTTCAACGACCATGAGAAAGCAGGTTTTTCCTTTTCATCACAATGTTTTTATACTCTTTCAAAGACGAACCAAATCACCTGAGCACTACTGTGTCGTAAGCAAATGCTTTCAGAATGGACATGTCGTTGCTCCCTGCAAAACGTAACCTATGGGGGTAAGGCTCTATCCAAACTTTAGAAGGCTAGTTCAATATCAGGCATCATAAATAGTGTGGTCCGATACTGGAACTACATTGTTGCCATCAACGAGGCTTCCCGTCGGGAACATTTCAGAACTTGTATGTGTCTTCTTTGGTGCCAAAAAGTATCTTGAGAAAACTAGGCTGTGGATTCAAGATCAGACTGCAGGGTCTGTGCAGTCTGATCTCAGTCTGTAAAGTCTGATCTTGTGCCGTCTACAAATGCCCGGTTTTTGCCAATATACACCGAAAGAGTCAACTCTTTACCACACGAGAAAAACTGATACTAGTCCAAATCGAAAGCATTTGCAGACGGCAATTTAGATTAGGCTCACATTATTGAATTTGTCTTTGGTAGGGTGTAAAATATTAAGGGAAAAGGAGAAAATGCTGGTTACCAGCATTTCTCCTTTTCCCACAATGTTTTCATAAGCTTCTTCCTCAGGGTCGTTAAAACGTGGTATTTTGTGATAAAGAGTTAATCTACATTTCCCAGACGCTCCTACCGTTTGACCATAGGGAGACGATCACTTCCGACAAAAAACAACTTGAGACAGGCACGATTAAAAAGAAACATAAGCGGTCTTAGAAGTAACTTTGAGATTTCTTAGAAACTGGATTTCTGTCGTAGACACCTGCCAAAGTTTTATTTTGACGACCTCGAGGAAGAGGCCTTTTGAAAACGTTGTGGGAAAAGAAGAAAATGATGGTTAGCAACGTTTTCTTTTCTTTCAAAGATAGTTAAGTGCAACAATTCCGGCCACATTTAGTTTGTATTCTTCGAATGTTTTGAATTTTGATTAACTCACAATTTTGTTGTTTTGTAAAGGTTTAACTCTATACCAAAAGACAAAATTTTAGACTGGTCCAAGTTGAACGCATCTTGCAGACAACATAGTAAATGTTGCACAAACAATTTGTCTATGAAAGGTTGGAAAACATTGTAAAAAAAAAAAAAGGAGAAAATGCTGGGTACCTTTTCCCACAATGGTTTGAAAGGCTTTCTTTAAAACATCGTTAAAACTCGGGATTGTGCGGTAAAAAATTAAGGTAGTATCATCTTAGAACTCCACGTACACCTATGTTGTGAGTACTCATGCGAATTTTCTAGAGTACCTTCTTCATTGTCGAAATAATATCTTAATGTTTTAAAAGTTAGATAACCCTTCCGTCTTAAATGTTTCTGGTTATGTCACTTCTCCAAGTTTTTCCTGGGTTTCGCCAGTGCTCTCCGGTGCCTTATCCGAGGACACCCACGTAACAAATTCCAGAATCGAAGACCGAACCTGATTTTCTTCTTTGGAAACAAATACTACACTATAAATATTTAGCTATCGAAAAATTCTTCCCTTCTAGGCAATGGACGAATGTGTTAGTCTCGCAAAGGAACTGAGAAAAGGCGTCCTCAATCATTTACCAACTAACAATATTTCAGACTTGCCCAAATTCAGAGCTTTTCCAGATGACAAAATAACTTTGACTCAAGCATAGAATTCGCCTTTGGAAGGGTAGAAAGCATCATGGGAAAAGGAGAAAATGCTGGTTACCAGCATTTTCTCCTTTTCCCACGAGGTTTTCAAAAGGCTTCTTTCTTAGGGTCGTTAAAACTCCTGATTGTGTAATAAAGGGTTAACCCTTAGGCTGCTAAGCGCGACTTTGTGGGCTTCTGTGGACAGTGTAGATCAAGATCAGACTGCACAGAACGTGCAGACTGATCTTGATCTACACTGTCCGATATGGTGAGATCTCTCCGACAGGCAAAGCCTTGAAATCGTAAATTATGGATCTTCACTATAGGCTGGAAATCTTTTAGTTTTATCTATTCAGCAGCCTAAGGGTTAACTGATAGCGTCTCTGTATTGTGACACAAAACTGTCTGGTGTTTCACTCAAAGTGGTACTGATATCAGAGAACGGCTCTTTGCAAAGACACTTAACTCTTCGGCACTAAATAAATTAACTCCATCTCTTTCGACGCCTGAAGATTTAATTAATTGAAACAAAGAACATTTTTTTTTTACCTTTAGGCTTTACTGAACAAGCGGGCGGTATAGATGCAAGATCAGACAGCACGTTCTGTACAGTCTTGATTTTGATCTATTTGTATGCAAAAGCCCTCAACAGGGTTAAAGATACACTTTTATCGTCCTTCTTTGACTCTTTACAGTAACAAAGACACACTTCGCACCTTATTTTTTTAATTGAATAACGTTTTACGCCGCTTTCAACATTATTTCAGTCGTATTACGGCGACAAATTACTTTTTCATAAATGTCCTGGGTCCATATTCACCAACCAATCTTAAGAACATTCTTGTTCTTGTTCTTCAAGATTTTCCAAATTTGAAAGTAACACACCTTCTGATTGGCTAAACCATTTGGTTTAGCCAATCAGAAGTTGTGTTACTTTCAAACTTGGAAAATATTGAAGAATAAGTCTAAGAACGTTCTTAAGAATGGTTGGTGAATACGGACCCTGATTTTCACCAGTACTAGGCCATGTTTTTCCCGGGGACTACATTGAAAGTGCAATGATAATGTATACCCAAGATTGGAACCTAGGCAGATCCAGTACGGGGCAATTTGGAATTTTGATTTTGCGTAGTCCAGATTAGAATTACAATTTTGCTATGCAGACTTTGGATTGCCTTGGCCAAACATTAAATAATGAAATACATGTACACAAATAAGGAACTGAAGATTAAAATATTGTAATAAAAGCACCTATTTTTTCTTGTAAATACTGTAATTAAATCTTATAGAGTAGAGCACCATTTAACATGCTAAAGGAAAAACGTGTTGTTTTTAAGGCCAATGTAGATCAAGATCAGACTTCACAGATTGTATGATTTGATCTTGGATCTACACTGTCTGATATTGTGTCACAGAGTCTTACCGAGACGAAATCACGGTTTCCAATCTCTTTAAGTGCACTGAGAAAGAGCCATATACTTGAGTGATAATGTCTGCACATTTTGACAGCCGAATGCCGAATCTTTCTTTCAGAATGATATTGATATCTGTCTCTCATACAGACATTTAACCTTTTATCAGACAACAAAATTTTGGTTTTGTCCAAATTGAAAACTTTAGCACACGACAGATTAAAAGTAGCTAAGATGATAGGATTCGTCTTAGGATAGAAAACATATTGGGAAAAGGAAAAAATGCTGGTTACCAGCATTTTCACCTTTTCCCAATATGTTTTCAAAATTCTTCTTCCTTAGAGCGTTAAAACATGATTTTTTTTTTTTTCGGTAACGGAATAAAGATATGCCTTGTCCTTCTTTTATGATTGTACATAGACAATACTCTTTATCTTATCATCGCCATGTGCTGAGAAACAGGGGCCGTTCCACGAAAAAAAAAATAAGTCTCTTATTTTACTCACCTTAACTAACGGTCCCGGGTTCTGACTTTAGTCGAGCTCGTTATTTGAGACGCATTTCAGTAACTTTAACAGACTGTAGTAACGTTCTCAGATCCTGAGTTGACTCTATTTTTCAGACTCAACCAATCGAAATAAATGAACTTAAGTCAAATAACAGACTTACGTCCATTATTTCGGTGAGTTGAGTCTTAAACGTGTCAACACAGGACTTTCAAGAGACTGTTATGTTAGTCTGTTAATGTTAGTGAAATGCGCCTGGAATAGCAAACTCAAACTTAAGTCGGAAAATACGTCTGTTCCTGGATTTGAGTCGTATAAGAGATTTAAGTTTTTTTCGTGAAGTTTTTTTTTTTCGTGAAACCGGGCCCAAGGGCTTTTACCTGTATAGACAAGAGTAAAAGATAAAAAAAAAGTCTTGCTGAGTTTCATTGAAATACATTTTTTGGCCGTCGAAAGAGTTCGAGTTTATATATTTGACGCGGAAAGAGAGAATTGATTGATTGATTGTATGGTGTTTAACGCCGTTTTGAACATTATTTCAGTTATATCACGGCGGCCAGTGCACCTATCCATGCTTTTCTGGAGTTTTTTTTACCAGTACTACGCACAATATTCTTTCCAAGCCACTGGCTGCTTTCCCACATAACCATCGTCGAAATAGTGGTCAGCGGTGAGAGAGGAATGAATCCTGTCGCAATGACTATCATCAATCCTCGGAAAGAAATTGGCCAAGCCGGGGATCGAACCAGCGATCTCCTGTTCTCAAGTCCTGTATGCTACCGACTGAGCCACGGGGGCATGGCGCGGAAAGAGAGAAAGCAACTTTTGCTTCATTCAAAATTAATTTTATTTTTTTTTTCGTGCAGTCTGATCTACGATCTATATCGTCTGCCTGTACGGACAGGAGTATAAGATAAAAGCCTTGCTGAGTTCCAGTGTATTGTATTTGCAGCCGTCGAAAGATGTTCGACTTTATATGAGCCGTGCCCTGGCAAAAGGGGACTTAATGCACCTTCGTGATGCATTATACCAATCTAACCATCACATAATTAGGGATCCATAATAGCCACTTTTTTTTTTAAATACCGACTTAGTTATGAAGTAGACTGGTCCTTGGACATACAGAAAATTGACTAATGGCGAAAAGTTTCGGCCCAGGTCAGCCTGCGCGGACTGCGCAGGCTGACCTGGGTCGATACTTTTCGCAGATGCAATAAGCCCCCTTTTCACAGAGCATGGCTCATTATATTTTACGCTGAAAGAGTGAAGGAAGGCAACCGTTGTGTCAATCAAACTCAATTTTACTTGTTTCTTTTGTTCATGGCGAATCATGAATATATATGATAACTGAATCAAATAAATTGGTGTTTTATAAGATAATCTGATGATGATAATTAGCATTATCATCTTCCCCTGTTCCTTTTCCATTTCGTCTATTTAGCTGCAACAACTCAGTTTTTGAGAAATCGTATCTGTGCAATGGGTCCTTCTTGGCTCAATGGTGAGATTCGGGATTTTCAACCAGGAGAACCTAGGTTCGATCCACACTCGAAAGACTGGATTTTTCGTTGGAGTGTCCTTGGGCAAGACCTTTTAAAGTCCCAGTCTAGTACTGGTGAAACCCAGAACATAAATGCGGAATGTCTCCCGCTTGGCTCAGTGGTGATATTATGTAGGATTTGCAACCTGGAGGCCCCTGGTTCGATTCACACTCGAGGCGCTGGGTTTTTCGTGAGAGTGTCCTTGGGCAAGACACTTTAAAGCTCTAGCCTAGTACTGGTTTATCCCAGGACATATCTGATTAAGTGAGGATGTCGCCATGGTATGACTGAAATAATGTTGTAAGCGGTGTGAAACAAAATTCAATGAAATCATATATTCTGAGTCTATCAGAATGTTTGGTATGGGAGTTTAGAATCGGAACGCTATTTCAAATTGATGAAGAATACAGCCCAATATTTATTACTGAGTTTATTTATGAGATACTGCAGTATATAATCCTTTTAAAGCGTTATCAATCAATTCCGAATTTCAGCTGCCCTAGGGAGGGAGTCTTTTGAAACCGTTGTGGGAAAAAGGAAGAAAACACTAGCTGTTTCTCCATTTCCCACAAAATTTTTACCCCTTAGCTTGAAAAAATCTAAATTTTATCGACTGGCACAGAGTTAAAAGGATAAAAGCTGCCTGAGTTGTCGAGACATTCAGTCTAAGCTAATCAGAATATTTAATTTAGAATCAGAACATTGTTTGGAATGACTGAGAAATACGATCCAGCGTTTATGATAGGGTTCATTTCAGTTATACAGATTTAGTGTGTTCCGCATTGTCAGAAAGAATTACAGATTCCAGGATTCATTTTCAGACGAGTTCACATAAAAAGAGATATATGGTAATTACTTTATTAGAGATACTTGATAGACAATGGAAACAATGCCAGAGCTACATATTCCATCCAGGAATGTGAGTTTTGGAACAAACAACGTGATAAAAGTATATATACTTAACCTTGAAAGCGTCCCTGTGACCCTTCAAGCGCCATAGGTGAAAACAGAGAGGGCTTTTGCTTATAGCCTAGATAAAGATCAGACTGCACAGATCAGCCGTAGGCGAAAACAGTCAGGGTTATTGCGAACGCCATAGATCAAGATCAGACTGCACAGAACGTGCAGTCTTATCTTAGATCTTTATCGTCCGCTTGTTTAAGTCAAGCCTCAGTGACAAAATCTTTCAGAGCTGAAGTTGCATTTTCAGCGAAAAACACAAGTGAAAAGGAGAAAATGCTGTTTACCAGCATTTTCTCCTTTTCCACACTGTTTCTAGAAGCTTTTTTCGTTACGGTTATGAAAAGAAGATATTTATCGGTAAGGGCTTAATATCAGGAAGAGAAGAAAACATTGTAGGAAAAAGAGAAAATGCTTGCTACCAGATTTTTCCCCTATGTCCACAATGGTTTGAGAAGCCTTGTCCCTCAAGGTTGTGAAAAGTCAAGACACTTCGGTAAGGAATTAATATAAGGACAATGTTGGTAGTATCCGTTACAATTCAAAATAATGATTAAGATGGAATAAAAAGCTTTCAAATGCGGTTCTCTATTAATGCTCTTATTTCTTTTTCTTGATGGTGTGGAGATTGTGAAAATCTTAAGCATTAACGCTCCACACCATTCTGCTTTGATGTTTTAGTCTTTTATTTTTGTTGTTTTTTTTTTTCTAGATTATTTACTCTGAATTTTCTCTTATCGAAATTATAATAAAATATAACTGTTGACCGGAATTTGGAGAAGAACTTAATAAGCTTCAGGTTCCGTTCTGATCTATTTCTTCAGTATATGTGTAATATGATTATATTGTTTGCTGTAGATTGTTATATACTGATGAATAAAATATGTTTAAACTAAATGCGGTATATCAAAACCCAAATATGTCTCTGGTTCCAGTCCCCGCTTACGGCGCATGTCACGTGATAGCGAGGGCAAGACACTGAGGAGCCTAAGGCAATGCGAGATGAAACCTATGACAGAGTGTAATAAAAAGCGACATGAAACTTCTTGAAAACACACACACGAAAAAAAAAACTAAAATGGTATTCCTGCAGGGGGAAAAATGTGTCAAGTATACTAGCAGAATCAATTAGAATAATTTACGTAAACGAAGTCCTGCAATACGACACCGTCAGCTTTGCTCTAAACAACATCCCGTCCGCAGGGGACTTCATTAATCAATTACATGTACCTCACAGTCCCGAAATGTAACGATCCTGGCGGGGAAGGCTTTTGAAAACATTGTTGGAAAATGAGAAAATACGGGTAAGTCGTTCATTGAAAAATCCCATAGTTTGTGGCACATTTAATTTATCGTCTGCAAATGCTTTCATTTTGGACGAGTCTAAATTTTTGTGGTATAAAAAAGAGTTAAGTTATTACCTCCTGTAACAGGTTTCCGGTGGACGGCTTTGACACACACACTCAGTGCAGTCTGATCTTGATCTATGTCGTCCGCAAAATTCTCTGTTATCGTTTATCAAGCTGAAAAGGCTTAGCACCTTGACAATCACTGACATTGCCGTAGCAATGACGACAATGGGCTGTTCAAACATCAATCTCATAAGAACTGACATATCGCATTATTTGCCGTTCTGTGATACCTTTCACTAATCTGCGTAGATTTACGCATTTTTTTGGATTGAATATACACACATACCATCCCTGTTTTACCCAAAAGTATGAGCTTGCGTAAAGTTATGCAAATATTTACTCAAATAATAAAGTTATGCAATCTAGTGAAACCTGTTTTCAGACTTGATGCTTGCTTGCCTAAATGTGTACGCATTTCGTACATAGTTTACAGAAAGCAGCCCGAGATTTCACTGTGAATAGTATAATGGCAGCAGCCATAGCAAATTTAACTCCTCTTGGGCATTATCATGTTTACTCGAATACACCGATTGCACTGGAATCATGTCGTGAATTTCCATTATTTTCACTTCGTGGTCAGGTTTCATCTTTTTCTCTCTAAGAACTGGAAGTATTTCAGTTATCGACTGTGCCTTTGTCATTGTAACCGGCGTTTCTTTTTTATTTAATTGTTTCTTTCAATTGATTTTTACGCCGCTTACAACATTATTTCAGCGAGATCTCGGCAACTGGTCATCATTCCATGATTGTATAGGATTTCGCCAGTAGTAGTCTACATTTATCCAGGGTTTTAGTAAGTACTAGGCCTTGCAGTGTGCAATCCGAGTATCATAGTAAGCGACAAGCGCCGCGAATGAATAAAACCGGAATTTCTTGATTTTAAATCTAATGCCTTACGAGTACATGCCAACCCGTCTAAAGCGAAAACTGTCATCTTAAATGTAGTGAATTCTGCTAAAGATCGCTCTCTGGTCCTGACTTTAAAATAAAATGATAAACAAAACAGATCTCTCCAAACTCTCAGTGCTTTGATTTGTTATGGTATCCTGAACTTGTATTTGATTCATTTAGTTTTTTTTTATGTGAACAGAATGAGCCATGCACTGTGGAAAGGGGACTTGATGCTTATGCAAAAAGCATCGACGCAGTCCACGCAGGCTGACGTGGGCCAAAACTTTTACCGCTGTTGACTTTCTCGCATATCAAAATGACCAGTGTACCTCATGATTGAGTCTGTTGTTATACAAGATGGATTTCATGGATACATAATAATGTGATGACGTGCTTGGTGTAATATTTCATGGAGATAGATTAAGCCCCCTTTTCACAGAACATGGTTCAAAGGGAGAAGTATTAGATCACATAAGTCATCAGTAATGAACACTGACTCACACAGGGGGTTTTCTCGAAATACATTACGGACATGTTAACCTTTGCCCCGAAAGGAAACTATCAACGAAGCTAGTCATAGTTTATTGATGCATGAATTACTAGTAGGCTTAATCCTTTCAGTGCCATGGGCGAAAACGTAGGCTTTTTTCGGACGGCATAGATCAAGATCAGACTGCACAGAACTTGCTCTCTGATCTCGGATCTATATCGTCAGCTTGTTTAGATCAAGCCTGTTAGACAGAAACTTCTCTGAGTTTCACTGGCTTGTGTATTAAGTTGTCGAAAGATGTCGCGTGTATAAATATAGAGCTGAAAGGGTTAACATTAGGCTGCTGAGCGCGACTCAAGGTCCCTTTGCGGACAGTATAGATCAAGATCAGACTGCACAGAACGTGCTGTCTGATCCTGGATCTACACTGTCTGATACGGAGTTATTTTTCCCACAAAATGACTTTGAAATAGCTATATTTGGGTTTTTACTTTCAACCTGAGTTTCCTATCACTTATTTTGCAGGTTAAGGGTTAAAGGCTTAGCGATTAATTTGGTATTAAAAAGAGTGATCTAAGATTAGAATACAAGAACATATAGTCTGGTCTTCGTCTTCTCTCATCGCAAAGGATATCAGAGGTCCTTTAACGTAATACCGGTTAATCTTTTGAGTTCCAATAATAAAATACTCTCGTAACAGAGGACTGCAAATCAAAACTGAGAAAGAACCATAATATCAAAACTTTCTTGATAGGCTTTTTCTATTAGGATATCTCACATCAAAACCAACAGAATAGATTCAAGATCAGACTCCAAGTCTGTGTAGTCTGATCTTGGATCTACACCGTCCGTGAAAGAAAGAAAGAAAAAAAAAATATCATTAGCGTCGAAAGGGTTAATACTGACATTTATCGCCACAAAACGTATATTTACATATTTTCTTGTATTTCCCTAAGGGTCCCGGTGGATATTTTTCTTCCCGGTGTAATGAGTCCGGGAGTATTTATTAGGATTTACGTTTCACGGTCAGAAACAGGTTTGTTATATTGAGGGGGGAAACCTTAGCTGCGTGACCTTCATGATTTTCTTGTTTTTTTTTTTCAGAATACAATTTTCTTGTTCAATCTAATCAGAATTGTTTTACAGGATTGTTTTCATTGTAACGATAATTTGAGAGCTCCCATCAGAGACCTTCAAGTTTTTCGAGATGTTATCGCGGTCCACAGGAATTGTAATAGCTTGACTTTGTTTTTTCCAAATATACGCCTAGAGAGAGAAAGACAGACAGCGCGAGGGAGAGGCTGTTTACTTCCGTAAGCCAACCTCCAAAATAAATTTCGCGAGGGATAAATGAGAGGGGGGATGCAGATAAAACCTTGTTAGTCATACATAACATTAAACATGCACGTTGTTCCAGCCCACACTTACCTCCCTTTACGCAGAGTTTGCAGTATGCAAATAAGATCAGCTGGAACATAATGTTATTGTTCTTGAGTGTGTATAAATTCATAGAATCTGCAAGTTCACCAAATCTCTATGCCTTGTTACAGTATTTAGTCGTTAGGTGTCGCATCACATCGAAATACTTCCGGATCATAGCATTAGACGTATTCCAAGACCTCCCGTTGCACTGTTTTGTGAATAAAACACGGAAAGACAGGTCTTAACTTTATATTTTGATCGCACGAAAAACTTCTTGGTTTGGCAATAAAAGTACAGGAGAGAGTCAAAGATAATGATTTTTACTATACATTGCAATGTAGCTAACAAGGCAGTGGTGTGACACTGGGAGATGTGTTCTTAAACATTAGCCTATTGTCTGAGACCCCCAAATTTTCATATTCAAAACAACCAAATATGTCTGTCAACATTTGGCATTGAATCATACATCGCGTGCAGAAATATGGCACGGAAAATAATTGTTTGAAACTGACAAACGTGAAACGCAATGTCAATTACAAATTAAACCATGACCTTCTGTAGCTATTGGCGGCAGACAAATTTAAAGATAGCGTTATTGTAGAACAGAGAAAATCGATATGAATTCAGATTCGAATACATGAATATACGTGAAAATATTGCGGCCAAAGGATAAATTGCTCGTTACGAGCAATTTATCCTTTCGCCACAATATTTTCAAAACAGTCGCAAGATTGAAGAAGAAAAAAGTCGTTGGAAGGTTATATGATGCATGAATAAATCTAACAAGGAAAACCGCGGGTGTCAAAGACGACATTTTAATGTCAAAAGTACATTAAGCCGTAAGTTTTCCATTAACAAGAAGGACATTGGTTTGACAGTTTTATGATTTATATCAAAAGCTAGATATGATCCATGCTCTGTGAAAAGGGGGTTTCAATTCATCTGCAAAAAAGCAGAGACCCATGTAATCCTTCGTAGTCCGAGCACGCTGAAATGGGTTAAAACTTGTTGCTATTTGTTTTCTGCAAGGACCATTCCAACTTATGACTCAGATTTATAAGACAAAAGGGATTTTTGATCCCTAATTATGTGATGACTTGCTTGGTACAATAAAAGCAGAGATATTCGTTTAACCCCCTTTTTGCCAGAGCGCCGCCCATATTATAGAATCCCTTTTTTTTTTCTCCGATTGACTTTTAGACTATAATAATGGCGTGCAACACACGAAGAGGGGTCTTCGGACATATGCGTAAAAGTATGTCGTCCCAGATCAGCCTGTGCAGTCTTTGACTAATCCGAGACGACACGTCCCGTTTTTGTGCGATTATCTGTTTCACGAAAGCCTACTGTATGAAAAAATCTTATGTAGTGGTAAAGTGCCGTCTCGGATTAGCCTGCGCAGACTGCGCAGGCTAATCCGGGACGGCACTTTACGCAAATGTCCGAAGGTCTCATTTTGCATGCTGCGGGCCATATATCGTACTAGAGTAAATGATAATTCAATATACACCGCTTCCAACAGTTTGAAACCATATCGTCGTGGCAACTCCCTTTAACAAGTACGCTGTACTAGATTTGCTGACAGCGCTGACATAGATCAGACTGGAGAGAACTTGACGTCGGATCTTTGGTATACGCTAACAGACATTAGATAATTTGGCTTGAAAGTTTTTGTGATGGCAATATCCGGGTCTTTTTAACTGACAAGAGTTTTGTATTGTATTAATGTCCGATGGCCTTATATATGAGATAAGTTTCTTGAATAAAATTCTGCAGTCTAAGGTTTAATATTAGAGTATAACTGAATTTGTACGAGTACTAAACTGGAGAACCACAGCCTATACATATATATGATCCATGCTCTGTGAAATGGAAGCTTAATGCATCACCGTAATGCATGATGCTAAGGAGGCAATCACATAATTATCGATCCATCATATCTACTTTTTTTAACAACCAACTGGATTACGGGGTAGAATGGTCCTTTGACACGTAGAAAACTGACCGATAGCGAAAAGTTTCGACCCAGGGCAGCCTGCGCGGATTGCGCAGGCTGACCTGGATCGATATTTTTCGCAGATGCATCAAGCCCCCTTTTCCCAGAGCATGGCTCATATATGATTGATTGAAACCATGAACCACATTCTCCAACCTATCCTAGATGTGATTTCATTCATTGTCTTATTCTAGATTTAGAAAGTAACGCAACTTCTGTTTGGCTAAACCATTTGGTAGAAGCTGTGTTATTTTCAAATTTAGAAAATTTGTGATGTTACGGGATATCTCTCCTTCCTCACAGCATAGCTTCTTCCCGTATAGAATCAATACCTGACATCTATGTTAGGGCGAATTCCCTTTAGCTCAGTGGTTAGTTTATTGGTCTTTTAAACCTCGATAAACGAGGAAGTTTGTCGCACGTGTTTGAATCCCAGCCGGAGCAGTTTATATTTGAGCTATGCATTTGCTGCGAACTTTCATGTTCGTAAAAGTGAGAACAGGACTAAGAATGTTCTTAAGAATGGTTAATGAATACGGGCTAAAGTCGTACAAAAACATTTAAGCTGTCTTTATGATATGATTGACATAATATTGAAAGGGAAATATTTAATCAATCTAATATTACGCAGCTGTGTCATGTATACTAGTTTTCGGGCGGTTTAAAATAACCGTGTCAGAACCACTTTTGTAATAAAACGGCTTTTTGTAGTAAAATTTCAGTGTTTTATTACAAAAAGTGGTTCTAACAAACCGTCATAAGAATGCGTTTTAATTTTTTCACTAGACGACAAAATCTTAGACTCATCCATAATGGAAACAAAATGTTTGCATAAGATAAACTTAAATTGATTCTATTAATGGGATTTGTATTTAACCCTTAACCTGCTAAATAACTAAAATGGAATTTTCAAGTCGTTTGTAAAACCCCAATATTGCTATTTCAGAGTTATTTTTGTAACTATGTGATGAGTTGCTTAGTTTATTATGGGACAGTGTAGATCCAAGATCAGACTGCAAGTTCTGTGCCGTCTGATCTTGATCTACACTGTCCGCAAAATTTCTTTGAGTCGCGCTTAGCGAGGTAGAAACGCCTGAGGGAAACAGCAGAGAGTGCTGCTAACAAGCATGTTTTCCTTTAATAACGATATTGCCTATGTTTTTCTTTCTTTGTATACTGTGGTCTTTAACGCCGTTTTCAACATTATTTCAGTTATATCGCGATAGCCAGTGCACCTATCCATTCTTTCCCGAAATTACTTTACCAGTACCTAGTACAACATTGTTCCTATGCCACTGGCTGCTTTTCCAAATGATCAACGTTAAAACAATGATCTGATCAGCGATGCGAGAGGAATGAATCCTGTAGCAATGACTACCATCAATACTCGGAAAGAAATTGGCGGAGCTGCTGATTCGAGCCAGCGACCTCTTAGTCTCAAGTCCTGTACGCTCCCGACTACGCTACAGGGCTCAGTACAATATCGTCAAAAACCGTCTCGCCCATTGTAGTAAAAACAAAGCGATTGTCTAGTAAAAGGAAAAAGAAGCCTTTCCACTGATCTGTTTTTGACAGCTCCATTACGTGTGGAATATGAGATTCAAGGTCAGTGCGATCTTCTAGGGTCTTTTTTTTTTCTCTTTGCAGCTTTGGTCAATAACTAGTGGCATAAAATGATCATAAATACCAAATAAATCTTAATTCATTCAAGAAGATTTACTCTCCCCTTGAAAACCGTGTAAAAACACGTTACCAGCATTTTCTCCTTTTCCCACAATGTTTTCAAAAGGTTTCTTTCCCAGGGGCGTCAAAAGGCGGCATCGTGCGGTAAAGGGTTAAAGCCCCTTTTTACCAAAGCATGGCTCATATTAATTTGAGCAACTTCGATAATGTGTGATACCATGTACAAAATCCAATGCTCTTTCACCTGCAGGTTCAGAAAAGAAGTTCTTAAAAGAGTCCC